>FR990056.1:22282577-23482577 GCA_905404095.1 Glaucopsyche alexis
TATAAGTTTAACCATGTTTATCCGTGGGACTTTTTATTAGAATGTAAAAAACCAACTTTTATCATGTATCAATGGCGAATACGGGGTGCGGGCCTCTCGCCACGCGGGGAGGGGCCCAAGTTTCATATTAATACGACAAAATGTAATGACAATTTATGTGACAACTTGACAAGTAATAATGTTCTAAATGCGAAATTTATAATTTCAATTTTAAATTTATTTCATGTTTAATGATGCCAAGACGAGACCATAATATTATGACTCGCTAATAAAAAATGTCTTCAGATCTCGTCTAGAACCTTCTGACTCCACTCTACGTTCTCTAACTCTATAAAGCTTGAATTTACTACACTACTCGTAAAGTAGAAAATAGGCTTAAGATAAAAAATATTTTAGTCACTGTTCATAGCTTTTCTGTTAGAGAACACAATGTTCTGGCACAACGACGACGCTCGAATATTGCTAGTGTGGGGTGTGCCTTATACAAAAGCTCATGAAGTAATGAAACGCTCAAGCTATGCATGTTGACTCATTAAACGGATCGCGCTAGCTGTTTTTTAGTGGGAAGTGGAAAAATTCTAATGTTGCTGAATTTTTTCTGTACCTATATGTAGTTGATAGAGTAGTCCCTAGGGAGTTAATAATTAAGTTTTGTGCCATGTCTGCCTATTGCCTTTTCAGCAATTCGATTATTTGTGGTTAATTTTTCCGTGGCTGCGTAACGTGAGACTTAAAAAAAATAAAAAGCCAAGGAGTGTTCCCAAAAAGGCAAGCAAAGTTTAAAATTGATGTAATTCAAAGGTCAGTTAAACAAAAAACAAAATAAAAAAATCATAGCCTCTAATATTACTTACTGTACCTACGCGGGCGGAAATGCGGGCATCAGCTAGTTTTAACATAAAACTAACAAGCAATAATAAATAAATAAAAATTCAAAATAAAAAACCTTTTATTTCCAGTTTAACAAATTAATGCTTTTTATAATACTAATTAAAAATTATAATAAAATTACAAATTAAATTAAGACTAACGTTAGGTATTGTAAATCAATTATTTTATAAGACTAACATTATTATAAATTAATGCTAAACATAGTAAACATATATCGAAAAGCAGTACAAGGATCGGTCCACATTCGTACGTAGTGCTCTGATGTTTCACTAGGCTCGACTTGGCGGGGCCCTGCCGTGCCCCTAGATATAAAATTGTCAACGGGATGAATAACAATATATACAAATATTATTTTGTTGGTTTGTAAAATGTATTTAATTATATAAATTATTACAATCAATTAATAACCTAATAAATAAGTCCTTAACCACGAGTATTAGAAACATGTATACAGCAACCTACGTATAAAATTCAAGCGTTGAAATAACTTATTTATTTTTTATTAAATAACACTATATATACAATAAATATGATGTAGCTGAAGAGACTATTCGGTTAAACGACTAATTTCAAGAACTAAAATTAGGTATTTGAAATTGTAATTTTTTTTGGTGTTAGATAACCGAAGTTTCATGTGGAAGCCTATCGGATATCAAATTTTATTGTGCATTTATGTATTGTATAAAATCAGGCGACAATTACATTCAGCTTCGTCATTCGTGATACGCAAACAAAGTTGCGGGCAAAAGCAAGTTTAAATTTTGTAATCGCTGTAAAATGCGAAATATAAAAATTTTGAAATGTAGTCGAATGAATGACATTTTATCACACACATTTACGTATATGTGTAATGTGTATGTTGTAGTGCGAATATTCCACAATACTTCGACCGCATATTATAATAATATTATTTTTGCATTTTATTATTTAAACCCTCCATCAAAAAGGCACAAACTTGGAATATATATTCTTTATGACTTAATAATATTGAATACGTGAACTTTATTTAACGATTATGTGTTTTTGGAGCGCTTTTAGCTTAGGGAATCTAAAAAACTTAATTTCTCGAATCGCAGTCGCTTAATGTGGCACAAAATTTGGAATTAGGCCTATTTTAGTGGTCTTAAACAGAAAATAGTCGTTTATCACACTTTAGAATTTTTGCCGGTACTGTTTTCAAAAAATGACCCTAAGTAATTTTTTACTGGACGAAAACGACGCAAATTAAGTTTCCATACTCTGGAAGCTGTCCCAGTTAAGATACCATTAATATTTTAAACTTTAAATCAATATTGCCACTTTTATAGCCATATAAAAAAATCAACCACAAATAATGGAATTGCTGAAAACGCAGTGGGCAGAAATGGCACAAAACTTAATGATAAGCTCCCCAGGGACTACTTTATCAACACACAAAAATTCAGCGACTTTAGAATTTTTTCCACTTACCACCTCGAATACGCCTAGCGCGACCCGTCTACTAGTAGATCTTCGATAGTAGCATAGGTTTGTGTTTTTAACCATATCGTAATGGACTTCTTGCATTCGTTTATATTGTAGTTATAGAATTTTAGTTTCTTATTTAATTTATTATATAATACAGGGCCTAGATAGCTCTGGAACTTATTCATAAAGAAGGTTCTGAACTGTGGCGTTGGAAACATGATGTGCCTTCTGCAGCGTGCTGGGGGCTCCGTGATTATAGGTGATTGTTGGTGATATTTAAGGACAGTTTCTCTAACAAACATTTGTCTTACAGTTAATAGGTCACAATTTTTGTAAATTTCTTTTGTTGGAGTGATATATGGTTTGAAGGTCATTACTTTGAGAAGTGCCCTTTGAGCTCTTTCTAACTTTATCATATGACTTTTACTCGCTCCCCCCCATACAGTGATACAGTAGCTGATTAGGGACTGGGCGATGGCAAAATAAACAGTTTTTAGGAGCTTGAATTCAGCCACAGAACGCAAGCAGCGAAAGATGTATATTATCTTACGGATCCTATTGGATAAAGAATTAATTTGAGGTTTCCATGTTAATGTTTGATCCACTATGATCCCTAAATATTTTAGATTTGTAGACCTTTCTATTTTTAAGCAGTAACAACTAAGGTTATTCGTTTGATGGTTGCAAGTGTGGATTTTAATGATGTATTCGTTTTTTGGTATCAATCCTAAGTTAATGCCGAAAGTGATGAAATTTGTTTTTGATATGTTTAGGGTAAGTTTATTTTCACTAAGCCATTGGAAAACAGTCGAGAGTCCTCTTTCTGCTTTTATTCTAGCCTCTTCCCAGTCGTTTCCATAAAATAATAAGGCCGTATCATTGGCAAAAGCATAGATATTACAATTATCAATTTGGAGGTTACATAAATCATTGATATATATCAGGAAGAGGCTAGGAGCTAGTACGCTTCCTTGGGGAACTCCATAGGTGACTGTGTAATCTGTGCTATAGAAGTCATTCAATTTTTACTCTTTGTATTCGATTGGTTAGGTAATCTTTAAAAAGTTCCAATGGTACGCCTCTTACACCCAGTCTTTCCATTTTCGCTATTAGTCTGGGAATAGAAACCGTGTCAAATGCTTTAGTCAAGTCTAGAAATACACCGATCACTTTATTCTTGGCGTCTAACTTAGTGGCGACATCTTCAATAAGGTCGGAAACAGCATTGTTTGTTGATTTTCCGGCTCTAAATCCGTATTGATTGTGTGCGATAAGTTTTTTATTTTCTAGGTAGGCAATTAATCTTTTATTTAAAAATTTTTCTAATATTTTAGAGAGTGTTGTTAGAACGGATATTGGGCGATAATTGTTGACACAGTTTCTATTCCCGGCTTTATATATTGGGTGTATTATAGAAATTTTGAATACATTTGGGAAGATTCCATTTGTTATGCAAAGATTTGCTATGTGGGTAAAAATGGGAACTATTGTTTTTCTAGCCATTTTTAAAATCCTTGTAGATACACCGTCCCAACCAACAGCACTATCATTTTTTAAACTCATCAGTATTGAGTTAACTTCCGAGATATCTGTTTCTAGAAGCGCCATAGAGTCTTTCACTAAGGGTGTTTCAAAATATTTGGCATGTTTATTGGTGTCTATTTGCTCGGCAAGTTGTTTACCTATTGTGGCAAAATGTTTGTTTACCTTATCCACAGATTCTTGTGGTGATTTAGCTATTCTGAGTAATTCCTTAGGTATACATTTATCCTGTTTGGTATTAGTAACACCTTTAACTATATTCCAGGTCATTTTAGGATTTTTGCAGTGTTTTTGTAATTCATTTTGATAGTACAGTTTTTTTAATCGTTTTAGTAGGTCATTACAGTAGTTTTTGTATCGAGTATATGTAGTTTTTAGTGTTAGATTATTCGGATCGGTTTTACATTGTGTATGCATACGATCCCGATTCCTTATGCATCTTACGAGTCCTGGAGTTATCCACGGTTTTATGCAGCGTTTTTGACGGGAGATAGTTGTAATATGTGTGTTTTTGTTTACTATATCGGAAAGTGTATTAACTAGTGTTTCAGCGGTCCAGTTTGCATCATTAGAATTTGTTATTTCACTAAAGTCATGATTGTTAAGATCATCTAGTAGGGTTTTGTAGTTAATTTTGTGGTAAGTTTTATTTTGAAATTTTGGAGTAGTTTTATTAAGTTGAATGCATGTTAGAACAGCTGCATGGTCAGTCAAAGGTGCATCAAATACAAGGGTCGTCGTTAGATTTTTTGATTTAACCATGGAGTATCACCTCTGGTAGGTAAATCATGGCTATTTAGAAGCCCGTGGGAGGCAATGATATCTAGGTAGTCGGCAGAATTGGAATCATCGCTATTTTGTGTTATATTAATGTTTATGTCTCCAGTTATTATTATATTTTTATATTTTTGTTGCGTTGTTAGTAACTGATCAAGAGAAATTATAAACTTTTTGGCGTTTTTATAAGAGGGTGATCTATATATGGCAATAATGAGGGTATCTGGAAATAATTTGATTAGGAGACACGTAGCTTCAATTAAATTTACTTCTTCAACTATATATTGGAGTTTCTTGTTTACATATATTACAATGCCATCGTTTTGATTGTGGTTGTTTTTTGAATTATAACAGTCATAATTTTGGATACTAGGATAGTGCGTTGTCGACGAGTTCCAGGATTCGGTTAGTATGTACAGGTCACAATCAATTTTTATTCTTGCTAGGAGAACTTCAAAATGTTTGAAATTGCAATTTATGCTCCTGATATTTTGGGTAAGTATTTTAAGTGAATGTGTTTGATTTTCAGAGTAAAGAATAGATTTAACAGATTCGGGATTACACAAGAACGATTTATTTTGGAATATATTATCTAGAGAATCTGTAGTTATCTTATTGTTAGTTAGGTTGTTCATTTTTAAAGTTATGGTTAAGTGACTTCAAAAACGCCAGTTTGATCCGTAAAATATAGTATAGTGCCATTTTGTGTAGTTTATTCTTATAAGATATTTGTCTGTAGTACAAAAATCCTGATTCATATTTGATGCAATGTGAAAAAAATATAGATACTGTTAAATACGATACTAATATCATAATCATAATAATATTATAGAAAATATAGTACAATATACGTACAATACAATACAATATAATACCTTTAAATTTAAGATAGTAGAAAATTAATTCGGACTATAGACAAGGTTTCCATACGTCGATTTTTTGAATTTGCCGGGTTTTTCCAGTCTCATCTTTCAGTAGCCAGACCTCTAGCCATGTAGCATTTGCTTTGAGATTTGCTTCTATCATAAACATAATAATCTTTGTGGCTATAAATAGAAGATAAAACTCCTTATTAATATCATTATAATTATTATACATCATTTATTTCGCAATGTTATGAAAATTTGAAATCTAGAGCATTTTGACATTTTGTACCACGAGTAGGTACCACGTTGTGTATTTGAAAAAAGAAAAGAAGAAGAGGAATAATAGAAATTTTAGCTTGTATCTATTTTTGTGTTTTGGAGCCGCACATCTTTTCTTAACAATTTTAGAATTTTGAGATGTTATACAGATAATATTACTTAAGAATGTTGTGGTAATGTTTGTACCTTATTTGTACTGTAAATAAATAGAATATTACAATGGCTGAAGGAGGAAATAAAAAGAGCGTCAAAGTGGTCGTCCTTGGCGACATTGGTAGAAGCCCACGTATGCAATACCATGCATTGTCCTTGGCTAGTTCTGGTTATAATGTTAAAGTTATTGGATATTTAGAAACAGCTCCATTACAGGAAATACAAGAAAATCCCAACATAGAAATTACTAAATTGAATCCTCTGAAGTTAGAAAGTGGGCCCAAGCTGGTGCAATATTTTGCAAAAGCACTATGGCAAGCGATAAGTTTACTCCTAACATTGCTTGTAACTGGGAACTGCGACTATTTGCTGTGTCAAAATCCACCTGCGATACCAACACTGCCTGTCTGTAGATTTTACTGTTTAGTGACTAAAACGAGATTTGTAATAGACTGGCATAATTACGCATACTCTATTATGGCAATAACGTTAAGTTCTAGTCATCCTCTAGTTAAAATATCTAAATGGATTGAAAGTTACTTTGGTCAATCATCACAGAGTAACTTGTGTGTTACTTACGCAATGAAACAAGATCTGATAGAGAATTGGAATATCTCGTAAGTAAATGAATGGTTTATCATTTATCTTTACCAACATAATACTTATATATTTTATAATGCCAAGCCATAATGCCCCGTTTTTCATTAACAATTGTTGGTATTTCTATTACTAATTTATAATACAGTTTATAAATTATTATCATTTTTTCAGTGCAACAGTGCTATATGATAGACCTCCAAAAATATTTCATCCAATTAGTACACAAGAAAAACATGATTGGTTTCTTAAAATTGGTCAACAATATGCTAATTTTAAAGGGGAGCAAAGTAATAAAACTGCATTAACTGAAATTGTTGGTAATGTTGCTGTGATGAGGCCCGATAGACCTGGATTACTCTTCAGCAGCACCAGTTGGACTCCAGATGAAGACTTTGGCATTTTAATGAATGCCCTCCAAGGTAAATTATGATATAAAATAGGTAAATATTTAAAGCATTGCTTAAAATATTCGCGTCGCTTAAACCTTCTTAAATCAAAGCACAGCCAAAACTACTGAACGGATTTCACTGAAATTTGGCATACAGATAGTTTTAATGATGTAGGCATCTGTTAAGAAAGGATTTTTGAAAATTCAAGGGGGTGAAAAAGTGGTTAAAATTTTTTATGGAAACTGAACTCTTAAAGTCAAGGGCAAAAGCTAGTTAATTATAAACGCTATGTTAACTTCTTCAGCATCTATATTATTATGTAATTCTGATACTCTTATGAATAACTTTCTCAGGCTGCCATGTAGATAGTGGCAAGGAATAAATTACAATAATTATGAATTAAATAGCATCTCCTTTCAGTCTATGATACCACTTACAGCCTAACAAAGAGGTTGCCAAAATTGCTATGTGTCATCACTGGAAAGGGGCCAATGAAAGACCACTACATAAAGGAAATAGCCACCCACGACTGGCAACATGTACAAGTGGTGACTCCATGGTTGGAGGCCTGCGATTATCCCACTATGGTAGCCAGTGCGGACCTTGGAGTGTGCCTGCATACAAGTTCCTCAGGCTTGGACCTTCCAATGAAGGTTGTGGATATGTTTGGTGCAGGTCTACCTGTATTTGCCTGTCATTTTAAATGGTAAGAAAGTTTTCTTAGTAGGAAACAATGGTTTTGGTATTGGGGAACAATTATTTTCAAAGTTGAACCAATGATTATAACATTAATTGACATTAATATTGGCTAAATATAAGGTTGTTCAAATATAAAATGTTGGTTTATATTTGATGAATTTCATGTTATTGAAATTAATTTTAATTTCCAGCATTGAAGAGCTTGTTAGCAATGGTAAAAATGGGTACACATTCAAAACAAGTGATGAACTAGCAAAACAAATTATAACATGGTTTGAAGACTTCCCAAACAACACCCATATGAACAAACTTTCTGAAAACATGAGAAAGAATCTGGAAAAGTTTCAAGAAACTAGATGGGAGGACAATTGGAATTTAAGAGCAAAGAAATTTTTTGAAAGTTGATTGGAGATTAGAATTATAACATTGCAGCATACTTTTTACACACTTGTTAATAATTGGTTCATTTGAGTAGTTTTCATTTACTTATTTTGTGCACAAGTTGGAATGCAAATAATAAAATTTGTGAAAAAAGATTGACAACTATTATGTATAAATCAAACAAATTGTAAAACCAACATAGTCTACTGTTTAAAAAAGACTTATTATGTTCTTTGAAAGTTTTTCATTCTAAAAACTATTACAATGTTTAACTGATCTCTAATGTACTAATTATGTAATTACCTATTTAATTAGCACAATTAATTGTATTCAATTAGACGTCCATAGTTGACAGTCACTATGTTAATAATTAATTAATTATGGGACCAGTGGGATTAGCAGGAACAATTGCCATCAACATATTCCTAACATTATCAAAAGAGAATTGTATTGAAGAGCCCATACAATTGACATTCGATAAGATTACGAAAATGTAGTAGTCAATTGTTTGTGCTTATAGACTACAGTTAAACCATTAATATTTTATGAAACGTTACTAATATTATTATACTGTAATGTTTGTAATAAAGTAAACAAAGTGTTTTTGAATTTTATATTTAAAACATATAGTATTTCACACACACTACACTAAGAGTCTTTCTATCTCCTGCTGAATACCTTGTATTTGAGGTTTGAGTTGCGAGCCCTCGTTAATAGTTATGGAGCACGCAATGATAGGTCGGGACACACCACACGCCCGGCCCAGAGCTTGTTTCGATCTCACAAACACGTACGGCACATTTTTATCTTCACACAGAATAGGAATGTGCAGTACAATTTCCAAAGGTTCGGCATCGGCAGCCATGATGATAAACTCAGAGAGCCCTCTGTTCAGTGTCTTGGTTGCTTCGTTGGCGCCCTTTCGCAGCTGCTTGTAGTTAGCAGATTGCTGCACGAGATTCAAGATCTTAGCAGTCAGTGCTGCGTCAGCCAAGGGGTAGGCTTTTGGATTAACATTACCTTCTTCAGCCTGAAAAACGAAATTTTTAGGCTGATAAAAATATTTTTTTATTTTAATCTAAATAATATGTTTGTAAATAACAATAACCCTCACGATGTCAACGTAACCTCAAACCACGTGTTAGATATTAACGACTAAAGCGGCCACTTATAAATGGCCTCCACTAGCGAATTGAATAAAAAAATTAACAATAATGTAATATTAGCCAAAATTTTCCATAAATACGTACCATTATATGAAATTATCTGCAAGAGGTAAATTATGAATTTAACCCTCTCGGCGATCGCTCGCTTCACTGAGGAAACTTTATGAAACCGGAAGAAAAGTTTTCTTGAACAGTTAGAAGGTGAATAATGTATTTACACTTTTCAAAAAATATTTTTTCTTTCTAAAAAGATAATAGATAGGTATGCAAAATAGAAAAACGTGCAGCACAAGCACAACGCGCGTCGGTAGCAAATTACAAAACTTCAAAAGTACTTGACAGAATG
The DNA here is from genome assembly GCA_905404095.1 of Glaucopsyche alexis. Taxonomy (NCBI): domain Eukaryota; kingdom Metazoa; phylum Arthropoda; class Insecta; order Lepidoptera; family Lycaenidae; genus Glaucopsyche; species Glaucopsyche alexis. The sequence goes on from FR990056.1 coordinate 22,292,113, forward strand.
ACATTGACATCGACAGATTTTTTTTATATGTGGCTTCGGCTTATAACCATTTGCCAGTGTCAGGTAAAAAGGCGGGAAATAGAATATTGTTTCAATTTTTCATCACCGTATTTCTAAGTCCAAAGTCTAGTCAAAGTCCAAAAATATAAGGTAGTCAGTGAGTCGAGTCAGTCGATTCCTGGTCGATTCAGTAAAGTGAAACTTCCTAGAGTTTTGGCAGAAAGCCCATTATAGCACGGATTTTGTAGTTGTATCACTTGCCCACACTTGTGCACGCTAACGAATATCTAATGGTCTTAGATCTTATACTACGGGATAAGCCTTACATGCGCTTTCCCCTCTGCCGAGGTATAAGATTTTTGAATCTAATGCGTTAATGTTACAATGTAATGCTAATGTTACAATTTTCTATGCTATCAGCATAGAAAATTGTAAGTTTCTAATTTAATAATTTTCCTAAAGATTATTATGCTAATAACTCTTTAGGAAAATTATTTTGAACCAAATCAGACAGTAACTTTTGAAGTACTTAATTTGAAAAAATATTACGTGTTTATAGTTACGGAACCCTCCTTAGACGTGTCCTGATATATTCTTGGTTAGATTAGGTCATTCTTTGCTTTGATGTTTGCAAAAAAGAGAGTTGTATGTTTAGTGTTCATAATAATATCTACGTATGTGTTATGTATTAGCGTATGTGAGTATGTGCGTATATGCATTCTATAGTCACGTAGAAGCTATGGCGGTTTTAAAAAGCTTCACATACATAAGTGGTAAATACAGCCTATACCTACGCGTTAAGTTTGCAGTGAGTCATCAGTGCAAATGTCTTTAGAAAGCAATGACGCTTAGTTCGTGTTCACGTTTGACAATAAAGGTAAGCCAGTTTAACATTTGTAAATTGTACTGACGACTCACTGCAAACTTAACGTGAATAGACTGTATTTACTACTTAAGTACCTATGTGAAGTTTTTTATTGCTGCCATAACTTTTACGTGTAATATAATATATTAATATGTATATCGGAATTATTCATAATGGTTTTATTTCAACAAAATACATTATTTTCAAATAACGAAGATGTGACCAATACAAATTCATATCGACAATATATCGATATAATTTGTATTGGTAACATCACTTAGCATGCCAGTGTATTAGTGTGTACGCTACACTGTTATATTAGCGCGAGTCTTATTTGTGTGATATAAATAAGCTAGTGTTGCAGTTTTATAAATGTGTGAGTTTGTAACGATTACAATATTTTTGTGAATGTGTGATTTTGTTTTCATTGTGGGAGTTACCCTCCCCGCACCAAAATTGGCAGAAAGTTTTGTTTGAAAATTTCCCCGCGTGCCTGATCCTGTATTAAATGATCTAAGCTAATGGTTAATTATTATTCTATATACCATTAATACACATTAAAAACCGAATTATAACACAAAGTTTGAAAGAAATAGGGTTTCTTTAGTCTGAGAAAGAAACACACAACTTGCACACAACATTGTTGAATGATATTTTCGGCCAAAACGAACGATATAGGCCAAAATAGGCAGAATCTTTGGGTAGAATCAAAGACGGCAGAATGCTAGCAGAATGCTATAGCTTTTTTTAAATGATGGCGTTACGGCTTAAAACCATTTGCCAGTATCAAGTTAAAAAGGCGGGTAATAGAATTCTCGTTTTAATTGTGGTTTTGCCACATTTTACAATCAATTTATATTTATTGCTAATTGATATGGAGCCAGTTCTATAAGGCACTAATGAACGTTCATGGTGTGGCCATGTTAATTCTCTTTTAGAGGCGCATCATTTAAAGGACCGGCTCGTCCACACGGTGCGTTGCGTCAGCGTGATTGCGTCGACGCTGCGCAAACATGTTAACGCAATGCCGGCCACACGTGTGCTGCGTTAACGTAGCGTTGTACACGTAACGTGGTTACCCCTCCCGCTTCGTCTCGGGGGATGCTGTCCGTTGTTCGTGCGTCGTCACAGCGTTGCGTCGACGCAGCGCACTGTGTGAACGGTACAGTTTTTAGTATGTAAAACGACGGAGCGACAGCGCTGCGTCGACGCAACGCGCCGTGTGGACCGGCTCGTCGAAGTCGAAACATGGCTCACCAACGACTTGAAATTATATTATGTAAGGTAAAGAATTAATATTCATGTTTGGAAATAAAACCGTGATTACAGACCATTCCAAGTTATTTTATCTTTGACAGGACCTTTAAATGCTAAAGCCTTCTGGATCACTCTCATATTAATTCCATGGTAAAATAACTCAGAAAAGACTGTAGTTATCAACTTCTTTGCTATATAATTTTATTTCTTAAATTTAAGGTCACTAAACTTATGGGGCAATTATGGGAAAATGATTTGTAAATAGAATTTCTTAAATACGGCATATTTAGTATAAATTGTTGCATTTGATTCAATAGTGTCTATGTTCCCTCTTTTATTATTTATGAACAATGTTAGTTAATCAGAAGCCCAAATTGAATACCTATTCTTAAATCACTTTTCACAATCACTTTTGTCTTCTGAAGCCGTTCAGTTGGGCTTCACATATTTATACTAGTTAGGTTTTTTAAACCCACCCATATTTTGGTTTTGCTGGTTCGAGAGGAAGGCCAAATGACCCTTAGGGCATTTATTAGCGTAATGCCCTTTGGTTCCACACTTGAAACATGTAACTTCCTCTAGGGGCTTATGCATAAGCCGCTGGAGACGTTGTGGATCATCATTTTCATTAGCAGGTTTAACATATCCCAGGGCTCGGTATCTCGCTTCCTCCTGCTTCTGAGCCTGCTCCTTTTGCTGTGAAATTAAAAATTACTTTTCATAAAGTAGAGATAGAAGATGATTAAGATAGAGAATAGAGATAGAGAGATAGAGAGATAGGGGGATGATTTTGTCCGCGTCCGTAGGATTTACCACCTTTCCTAGGCCCACCCTACACGTGTCCCCCGGGTGGTGCTAAACGGACAAAAAAACGCCGAGGCTCGGGCGGCGGTTAACTAGCCCGATGCATCTGCACGGAAACGTGTCAGTCCTGTGATGGTAGGAAATGACCATCACAAGCCGTAACCCTGTGGTCATATTACGCAGGAGCGGTGGTCTTGGCTTCATTGCCCGGGCCACGAGGTAGAAAGCCTCTATAAAAATTCACCCCAAGTCTACGGTGGGATACGCGCCAGAGACTGCGTGGCTAGTGGGAGACTCAGCCGTTAGCGATCAACCTCGGCGGACCTGGCAAACGTCGTTGAATTAGCCTTCTAGGGAGAATAGGCGTCACCTTCCTAGCGACCTATATACTTCGACCTTACTCGTGGGAACAAATATGGATGAAACAAATAATAATAACGAACATTCAAATACACAGTCACAACCAGAAAAACTGCAAAATAAAGTGCTTACGCAACAAATATTTCACAGATCCTTTTTTAATAAACCAAGGACACAGTCATTAAACAATCTTGATAACCTTTCACAAACCAACTCAGAATCACAGGCAAACGCAGCTGATAGTGAGACTTGGACAAAAATGCCAGAAAGAAAGCGGCAACGTGAAAGCCCTGAAATACACAAACCGCACAAACAGAAAAAACTTAATACCTACTGGCTAAGCCAACCTATCCCAACCTCTAATAGATTTGCCGAGCTAGAGCATGACGGACAAGACTTACTCACTAAAAATACTGAAAAACCGACTAAAGCTCCACCTATATATGTGGACCGAGTTAACAACATCCAACCACTACTAAAATTACTCGACCAAGTAGCCCCAGATAACTATGAAGTAAAAGTTCTTAATAACAATCAAGTTAGAATACAACCAAAATCCACCGAATTATATGTAACAATTGTTAAAAATTTACAAGACAAAAATACAGAGTTCTACACATATAGGCCTAAGCAAGAGCGCTCTTTTAAAGTAGCCCTAAAAAATCTCCATCCGAGTACTGATATTGAAGAAATTAAAGAAGAGTTAGAAATTCTAGGGCATAAGGTCATCAATATTTGGAACGTTAAACAGAGAGCAACTAAAAAACCTTTACCACTACACTTTATAGACATAGAGCCTAACAGTAACAATAAACTTATCTATGACATCAAAAGTATTTTACACTGTAAAGTTATTGTTGAACCAGTTAGACCAAAAAGAGAAATTCCTCAGTGTAGTAATTGCCAACAGTATGGACATACAAGGAGATACTGTTTTAGAAAGCCAAAATGTATAAAATGTGCTGGTGACCATGAATCATCCCAATGTGAGCGTAAAGAAAGATCAGACGCAGTAAAATGTGTGCTCTGTAACGGAAACCACCCAGCAAACTACAAAGGATGCTCAGTATACAGAGAACTACAAAAAATTAAGTACCCTACCCAACAAGTTAAACAGCGACAAATAATGAGTAGCGAAAATAAATCGGAGAAGAAAGACAACACCAGACAACAAGAACGACTATCATACAAAGAAATGCTAACAAACAATAGGACATCAAACACACAAACTGACAAACAAGTTACTGACAATACCACAACAGACAAAAATAATAACAATGACATGAAAGAAATGATGAATACAATGACACAACTCATACAACAATTAGCTTCAGTCACAAATATCCTCATGGAAATAATGACTAAACTGACACATTCTATTCATATAAAATAGCCCTATGGAATGCCAATGGGCTGCTACACCACCTCCTAGAAGTGGAGGCATTTCTAAAAAACAACAAAATAGATATCTTGCTTGTATCTGAAACACATTTTACCAAGAAAAATTACTTTAAAATCTCTAATTACAAATTTTATCACACTATGCACCCGGATGGTACAGCGCATGGAGGATCTGCTATTCTTATTAAAAATAATATAAAACACCATGAGTTGGAACCGTTTATAACGCCTGAGATACAAGGCACTAGTATCATCATTGAAGACTGGAGAGGACACTTGAATGTTACTGCTTTATATTCTCCTCCTAAACATACAATAAAAATGGAAGATTATATCAAATTCTTTAAAACGCTTGGTCCAAGATTTATAGCAGGTGGAGATTATAACGCTAAGAATACACGATGGGGCTCACGTTTAACAACTCCGAAAGGACGGCAACTAGAGGCAGCCTTGAACTACTTGCACCTAAACACAATTTCTAATGGGGAACCAACATATTGGCCGAGCGATCCAAAGAAGATCCCAGACTTGGTTGACTTTTATGTCATAAAAGGCATTCCTTCCAATTTCTTTCATTGCACTTCCCTGCACGAACTTTCATCGGACCATAGTATAGTGTTACTAGAGGTAACCCAAGAAGTCAGGCTCGTCCAACCGCCGGCAAAGTTATATAATCGCAGAACAAATTGGGACGAATTTCGAAACTTAGTGGAATCCTCTATTAACCTTAACATTTCCCTTAAATCGCAAGAGGACGTTGTGACAGCTGTGGAACATTTCAACGCTTGTATTCAAAATGCAGCCTGGAAAAGCACCCCACCTGATAAAAAACAGACGGAACTGAGCTGTTCAAAACCAGTACGTGAACTAGTAGCCGAAAAAAGAAAAGCACGTAAGCTATGGCAAATTACTAGATTTCCTGCACACAAATCGCGATTTAACTACTTAGCGGCAAAACTTAAACAGCTACTGCGCTCGGAAAAGAACGCTGGCATTGAAAATCAGCTACGCAACTTAGATGCAACAGCTAACACTGACTACTCCCTCTGGAAAACTACCAAGAGACTTAAAAGGCCTACTGCTTCCAATCCACCAATAAGAAAAAACGAAGGCACCTGGGCCAAGAGCGACTCAGAAAAAGGCGAAGCTTTTGCATCCTACCTTGCTGACGTCTTCACACCAAATGTTGCCCATTGCGAGTCTGAGAGTAAATATCAGGAAATAATCAATTCCCTTAACGAACCCTACCAACTTGACCTGCCAATTACAAAAGTTACCAAATCTGAGGTTATAGAAACAATAGCTAAATTGAATCAAGACAAGGCCCCTGGATACGATTTGATTACTGCAAAAATACTCCGAGAAATACCAGAAAAAGCTGTTTGTTTTATCACACATTTATTCAATTGTGTCTTGAAGAGAGCTATTTTTCCGGATCAATGGAAAGTAGCACAAATTAAAATGATCCTTAAGCCTGGCAAAGCTCCAGAAGAAGTGTCCTCATACAGACCAATAAGCCTACTGCCTATAATGTCAAAGGTAATGGAAATACTTTTTCTAAAAAGACTTAACAAAGTTATTACAGAAAATAAAATTATTCCTGACCACCAATTCGGTTTTAGAAAAAAACACGGCACAATAGAACAGATACACAGACTAGTAGAAGAAATACATAAAGGCTTCGAAAACAAAAAATACTGCTGCGCGGCATTTCTTGATATTTCCCAAGCATTTGACAAAGTCTGGCATGATGGCCTACTTCATAAATTAAAAATACTACTTCCAATAAACTATTACCTCTTCATAAAGTCCTATCTAGCCGACAGATTTTTCTACGTCAAGCAAGGAGAAGATATAACCAAACTATATAGAATTCACGCAGGCGTGCCACAAGGAAGTGTACTTGGTCCAAACCTATACCTGATATTTACTTCAGACTTACCTCTATCTGATGATGTCTTGATCGGCACTTTTGCTGACGACACAGCGGCCCTGGCTGTAGACGATGATCCGACACAAGCAAGCTATGTGCTCCAACGTTCGCTAGATAAGATCACAGAATGGCTAAGGACTTGGCGAATTAAAGCCAATGAAACAAAATCGGTGCAAGTCACCTTTGCTTTGCGGCGTGACAACTGTCCACCAATAACTCTTAATGGTGTCCAGATACCACATGCTAACGAAGCCAAATATCTTGGACTGTATCTGGACCGACGCCTGACTTGGAAGAAACATATAACTATGAAAAGAAAAGCGCTTGGTATCCAACTAGGAAAAATGTACTGGCTGCTTAGCAGAAGGTCACAGTTGTCACTGGAGAACAAACTGCTACTTTATAAATGTATTCTTAAACCAATCTGGACATATGGATTACAGCTTTTCGGAACAACCTCAAATTCAAATTTAGAAATACTTCAAAGATTTCAATCAAAAATACTAAGAATAATTACAAAAGCTCCTTGGTTTATAACAAACAAACAACTACACCATGATCTTAAAATTAGAACTGTCCAAGAAGAGACAAAGTATTTAATTACTTCATACAAAAAAAGATTAAATAGTCATCCAAATATATTAGCCACACAGCTAATGAATGTCAATACAGCATTTCAAAGGCTCAAAAGAAAAACACCTAGAGATTTATAAAGAAATCAGCAATGAAAGGGAGCAGCCACTGGGCTAGCCCACCCTCCAAGATAAAATTCATCCATTCCTAATCTTTTGCTGAATGTTTCAATGAAACAGATTGCAAGATCAACCATCAAAAAAAAAAAAAAAAAAAAAAGATAGAGAAAAGCTAGTGAAGATCACAATATAAATATTGTTAAACAAAGAAACTGCTTTTTAAAATCATAAAATAACAAACATATTATAAATAGAAAATGTTACCTCTGGCGGCATCTTATGACAATGTGAAGCTTTATGTCCGACTTCTGAACAATAATGACATACTGGTAGACGTTTAGCATCCTTGGTTTGTTCGGGAGGTGCAGGTAATTCAAACCTCGGGTGCATGTATTTACAACTTGAGCCATCCGGGCAGAAACCAGCCAAATAGTTTATACACAATACTCTTCTCACATGACGATGTCTGCAGTGAGGGCCGTGTCTGCAGAAACCTCGGTCATACCTGAGAACATAATTTATTTTAATTAGTCTTGGCTAAGTAAGGAAGTAACAATAGTTTTAAGAATAAAACGTCTTGGTTAAGTTATCAATGAAAGTAACAATAGTTTTAAGAATAAAACATGAATGGCATATACTGGGATAAATTGATATTTACCATGGACAATCCTTGATTTTGCTCTCAGGGTCTATATGAAGGAAGGGACATTCTTTGTTGTGACAAGCATTGAATCTAGCGTAGAAGTAGCACTCGGGCATTTTGGACATGTCATACTCATGCAGGAACTCGCACTGGTCTCCCTTTTTACACAGTCCTCTGAGCCAATGCTTGCATACGACCGTTCGGTCGCCACGCACATGCCTGTATGGGCACTGAGGGCCGTTGTTACAACCCACAGGCGTACCGAAAAACTCGCACACTGCAGCCGTGGATTCTGAAATGTAAGAATTGTAAATGAACAAATAACAGTCTGAATTAGTTGCTTCGCAAAATGTAAATAATATCGTCCACCAGAAGCAAATTTTAACAGGAACTTACTGTCCATTCCTGGGAACGGTAGTGGTAGCGCTCCATACTGTTGCTCGAGAGCGAAGTCTATATCAAATTTTATATGATCCACGTTAGCCACTATTACTTCCATATTAGCTAATCCCTTTACTATTTAAACAATATTAATATAACAAATTTATACCCAGCAACAAAACAAACCGCAAGCAAAACCAACCACACAAAATTTGACACTGACAAATGACAAACGAAACCAAAAGTCGAAATTGTTTTTTTTTTATATGGCGTCGGCTTATAACCATTTGCCAGTATCAAGTAAAAAAGGCGGGAAATATAGAATATATTTTGTAAAAAAAATCATCACCGTATATACTCTATGCGTATTCCTAAATCCATAAGTCCAAAGTCTCAAATAAATAGTCGGGGTTGTCAGAGTCAAGTCAATATTCAATAGAAATACCAATTACCAAAGAAGACGAAGAAGAAACGAATTGCGAACAAGAATCAAGATTCGTAAATCACAAAAACATTAATTTTGTGTTTTTAATCCTCAATAATAATCAATTTTGATTTAGTATATTGGAAACTAGAAAGTATTGTGAATAAAAACTGGCTCATAACTACAAACGAAAATGTCGATATCAGATATAAAACATATCTTGAGAAAACATGAATTTCCAACTTGTGCTAAAGAAGCTCTTACGAAAATAGGTAGGTTTCCTAATTATGTATAATAAACATTAACATTTGGAAGAAAACTACAGTTTATATCTAAATTACTCTATTTATAGAACAACTTTTGGTTGGTCGCTCAGCGCCTTCAAGTAAACAACTCGATATTGCAATGGATATTATATCGGAGTTCGTGTTCTGCGAGGCCGACAGACGTGGTCGTCGTGGTCTTAATTCCTTGCAGGAGCTACAGCTGATAGACATAATATGTGACTACATATCGTCATGTACAAATGAGACTACCAAGAACACAATATTTCTGTCACTGTTTGGTGGCATGGAGAGTCAAAGGAAATTGAAGATTTTGAGTATTTTAGCCAGTATGGCAGTGTCAGCCTCTAGCACACCCGTAAGTTTCTGTAATACTCGATTGCTTGTATTTGTTGTTGTTGTATTTGTTATTACATTTTTGTTTATCCTTTTTATTGTTGTTATTCAGGTGCTCCTTGCAGTTGGGGTGTGGTTGCAGCAAATGGGCAGTTCTTCCCCGCAGTCTCTGCAATTGGTTGAGAATGTTATCCGTGACCATTTCTACCTCAACACCACTAACCAGGTCGCGTTGAAGTCCTTAGCGACCACTGCTCCTCAGTTTGTATCCAATTTCATAACAGCAGTCACGGAGCTATACATGCACGATGGACTCACCGAGAAGAAACTACCACCTAGAAATTTGCTCGAAGTTATTACTTCCTGGGTGAGATTATACATTCGCAGTAACAAGATTTTTTCATATTATCTTTATTAACGCAAACAATCTTTTATTGAAGAAGTAAGAACCTTAAATGTATTGGTTTGGTGGGACTGAGTTTCAAATTGTTATCAGCTTCAGGTAGGTTATCAAGTTGGACAATTTTGAAAGTATTAGCACGTAATCTATTCAGAAATCAAACTTTTTCATTCGGGATTCACTGTTTTTAAATTTTCATAGGATTTAAACATGAAATTAATATTCTGAAATTAAATTTCAGGTGTGTTCAAACCCAACATTGTGTATGTCTGCACAATTGAACCCAGCTGCCCTGCCGAGTGGGGCCATACCCATGGCAGCGGTTACTCCTCTAGCTGGACTCATACACTGGTGTGCATTGGCCCCACTGTATGTGGAAGATGGTAGGTTTTACTATTGTTCTGTTTATATTTTTGTTACAAATAATTTAATTGCAGTAAAACTTATTACTTAATGTGTAAAATTACCAATTTACTGTTTAGGATATAATATAGTTTTGAATACAAAATGGCTTAAAATAACCTTACATTACACAGATGATGACCATGAAATACCAATCAAACGGTTAAAATTAGAAGAAGACGTAAAAAAGCCAGTGGTAAAGGCTACAGAGAGTACTCGGGCGTTGTACTGGCAACTACACTTGGGCGTGTTGAACAGTTTGCGTGGGGGGTGGAGACCTCACGGGCCGCCGACGGCACTAGCGGCCGCGCGCCTCGCAGCTCTCGCGCCTAAGCTGCAGGCACATGCCCATCGACTGCATGCTACAGGGGTAGATTTGACCATACATCCAAGGCTCCAGGTACGTATTAAGATTACTATGTAGTGCTAATTATTATTATAAACCTTTCTATTACTAACTATACTACTCAATTCATGAAGTAAAGCTAATAAGAATTTTGAAATGATTGTGGTAGTTCAGGGAAGCTTTAAACAGTGAGATATAATATTAGGACACTGTATTCAATTTGTTACTTGACTTTCAAATGTTAGGTGCAGACAGTTTACCCGTTTAGTTTATTATTTATGTATTCCAGTTCAAAATATGTGTCTCTTAGGGCAGATTCACACCGAAGTGGCAGCAGAGCGACGAGGCCGGTAGGGTACGTAGTGGCAGGTTCGCATCGCCGTGAAATCATCTTAAACTTTATCTACATACTTCGTCACTGGTCTTTGAAACTTGTTTAACGACACTATGTCTTATAAGTATGTAGATAAAGTTTAAAATTATTTCACGGCAACACAAACCTGTCGCGGCCGACCCTGCCATTTCGGTGTAAATCGGCCCTAAGCAGTACAATAGCTACTCAAGTTATGCACCCAATAAATTTTGTGTATTTAAACTTTAAATAATTTCAGGATTGTCTCGATAGAGTGGGACAGGCTGTACAAGTGGCACTTGCAGCTGGATGCGTGTATGGCAACATTACTAACCTCCTCACCGCCTTAGATACATTACCAGAGAACAGACTGCTGAAGATTATTATAAAGAAACATCAGCAAAGCCTTTGACGTTTGATAGAGGTATAAAGTATCTGTGATAAGTGAGACAACCTCAAGTAAGGTGGGACTTGCCTGCAGAATGGACAGATTGTCTTCATTCCACGAGGCAGATAATTATGTCACTTTATAAATCTTTCAAATGTATTAAAATATAATACTGCAGAGATTGAAAAAATAGTACATGATGCCAAACTGAGAATTATAATTCGAGTATTAAAAATTAAAATAAACAACTTGTGTTCCTTATACTTCTGAAATTGTAAATAAAAGTGAATTATGATAAAGTTGTAAGTATCAAAATAGAGGATTCAATAAACACATTTTTACTGTAAGTATATAATATTATATTTTATTAAAATGGTTTAAACCTACGACTTTGTTTTATTTGGGCTATCTTCTTTTTATCTTCCTCAAACTTCTGCCTTAATGCTACAATGTGCTTCATTTTTGATTCTCTTATTTGGAAGGTGTAAAAGTTTTTCAGTTCCTTTCGTTTTTTATTTGTCTCCTCTTTAGCCATGATTTTATTTTCAACTTTTTCTGAGCGAGCAAAACTTTGGACTTTGCCTTTTTTTGTTACAGTTATCCATCCATCGTCATCTTCCTCCTCTAATTTCTTGCTACTCTTTTCTATTTCTTTCATTTGCTTGTCGTGTATTTTCATGAAGGTTTCTATACTCTCCTTCAATGCCTTTGGTGGTACTACAGACGAATTGTATTCATCTGCCCACTTTTTCATACCAACAATAATTTGATGACCATCAGAATTCATTGGACGTAATTTTGGTAGTGTTAATGCTTTGTGTAAATGTGCTACTTTTTTAAATACCATGTAACAAACCCTGAAAGAGGGTTGCAAGTGTTCCTTGATAAATTTGTGAGTTTTTGCTTCACTAGGGCAAGGTTTACTGGCGAATGTGACAGATTCGACGCCGCCGGCGTCACTGAAAGCGTTTTCTAGTCCTTTTTCATCGGCATAAGGTGGTATATTTATCAGGAATAAAGTCCTGCCAGGAGGTTTATCGTTGCTCTGTTCTCTTACAGTGTGTTCTTTAAAATATATTGTATGTGGATTTTTCGATGATTCGTTGAGTTTTAACTCGAGTGCTGCAAATGATATGTGGCGTTAATAAATCAAAAATTTAGATAAATAAGACAAAGCAAAAAAATAACATACAACCTTTTAAATTATGTGGCTTTGCTTGTTTTGTGGATTTCATTTTTCAGGTGGTGCATGAATAGTTTGTTGGTAAATAAAATAGTATTAATTTGTTGTACAACTGGAAATCTAAAAAGTATTTTTTAATCCAAAATCTAAAACACGTGAAAGTTAGGTTATTTTATTTACACACAACATTCAACATTGATCCTTGAAGTTTCCTCTTCCACTTCTTGTGGTTTTTTTTAAATTTAAATAAATGGCGTCGGCTTATAACTATTTGCCAGTGTCAAGTTATAAAGGCGAGTTTTGGATAAAATAAATTTAGCTCTATTGTTTTATATTTCTTACATAAATTTGTGTTATTTCGGATCTTATTGTGTATTATTTATTTTATTAATAGCCATTAAATATTCGTTAACGTGCACAAGTGTGGGCAAGTGCTACAACTTCAAAAAGCTTGCTGTATTGTGTAAGTTTTTTTAGGAAAGCTTCTACCACTTTACTGAATCAACAAGGAATCAACTGACTTGACTCATTGACTGCACTGACTATTTATTTGGACTTTGATTGGACTTAAGGATTTAGAAATACAGGGTTGAAAATTTTAAAAACGAAAATTCTATTATATACCCGCCTTTTTAACCTGACACTGGCAAATGGTTTTAAGGCGTAACGACAAAAAAAAAGTAATGAATATTGAATGACATTTAGTGTCACTGTTTTGTCAATGTTGGCGAAAGAACTGGTACACAGAAATTGTGAACCTCGATTTTGGCAATAATTTAGGTGTAATTCTTTGGCAATGTATGTTATTAAAATTAAATTGATTAGAGGTTTTAGTAATGCTATCCAACACTGCAAATAGTAGAGTGAAAAATCCCAAACTAACGGATGACACTTCAGACAGGGAAGAAATCGGACATGAAAACACAACGGATGATAAGGTCAGAGGTTATATCGGTTCCTACGATGGTCCGTCGTCTTTCGGAGGGCCGAGGGACTCCCGATTCCGGTCTCGGGGTCGCGTCACGGAGTTTCGGCACTCCCGAGGCGGCGGGAGGGGTGGGTCGAGAGGAAGAGGTGGTTTCCCGCCACGCGGAGACCGCGGAGATCGCGAAGACAATTCCTACAAATACCACGAACCGCTAGCCAACAACGACTCCTGGTCTCAGGGAAACAGTAACAAATTCTACGAGAGGTCGGATTTGGTCGTCAATCTTCCAGAAGACCCGCGCATATCTAAACTGTTGCGTCGTCTGTGCGCTGAAGTCGATGTGGAAAAGTCTCTATTGATCTGCAGCAAACTACAGGACGCGGTGATGATGCCCGAGAACGCCAGATACATCAGAAGGGCTTATGACATACTTGTTGACTCACTGTTGGACGTTTTGTATGATGCACCTAGCTTGGAGACTAAAGAGAGTGCTGCAGTGGTGCTGGGAAGGATCGGCTACGTAATGGGACCCGATTTTCGCAAACATCTCGAATGGATTGTATCTATGTATGCTGTACACAACACATCCGTCAAACATCTGCTGACACTGTCATTTACTGAGACATTTCAGCTCGATTACGAGACCCCACATTTGTCGGACTTCGCTGAGATAACACTGGAGAAGTTGCAAGTCATAATTGAAGGTACAGATTCTGCTGAAGTGTTCATGGCTGCTATCAACGCTATGATTCTGTTATCAAACTCGTACCCAGAACATTTTGCGAATCACTTTGTGGACACAGTTGACATACTAGTCGGCTGGCACGTAGATAACGCTCAGCCGAAGAATATCAAGGATTTTGCTCTTCAGTCGCTGTTTAAACTGAGCCGGCACTGGCAAGCAGATGTCGTGTTCTCCATCAATTTGCTCAAACAGTTTATTGAAGATATGGTAGCTTACAGCAATGACTTAGAAAACAAAGACAACAAGGACTCCGATGATGGATCTCAGGAGGATTGTATGCAGAAGATCTCTTCGTTTCTAAATGTTTTTAACACAGTGGTCAAAAGTTTGGGGAACCTTTTGAATCCCAGTGTTTCACAGACTGTCACTTGGAGCTTTCTGGTAGATTCTCTGACAAAGATACTGCAAGTCATTATGGATACTTTGAAAGATGATGCCGAAACTGATTTAATACTGGCAGGTAATGAATGCATAATGTTGATGCTCAAATATTTACAGTCCAAGTCGTCTGCCTGCTCGGCATTGCTGTTTGAACTTATAGGAGTAGAGATGGAGAACTATTTGCAAGTTGATGATATTGTGTGCCTGAGCATCATACATTTAATTTCATGTACAATCAAGGAAATTGCATCCAATTTACCCATAGAATTTATCACTCAAATCATTGGCCCAGGGTCTGTGTTGAGACGAGTAAGATATACAAATAATTTGCAGATCCTGACAGCAGTCATGACTGTTTACAGTAGCTTGTTGAACTTGAAGAACATACCGCTGTTACAGGAGACGTATAAATATGTGTTGTCGGACCTTCAAAATTCGTTTGCTGTTATTGTACCTAACATACACATCACTCAGGTCGAATATTCGGAGATTGTGAGTAAGGATGAGGCCGAGAAAAATATCATATTCTATTTGCAATGCTTATCAGAACTGGCTAATGCTAGTAACTCTATAATAGGAATGTGGGCCCTGCAACCTAGTATTCTAGAATTATTGGCCATAAAAATGTGTCCACATGATAAAACTTTGATGAGAGAAAGACCAGCACTGCATTATGCTATACTCTATCTTCTGTACTCTCATTGCAAGAAGAATAACCATTTTATAGCATCAAGCGATTTAGTATCGAGCACACAACAAAGAGCTAGTGATCTTTTTGGCCTTACCAATTTAAATTTGGGCGAAGTTTCCAGCAAAAGCCCTACTTCAGGCCATCTTGCAGTTATTTTGAATACACTGGGTATGATATTAGATGACCAAGTACCTAAAGAGACTACATTATTAATATTGAATTGGGCCTTTGACATATTCAACCAGCTGGACAAGTATTTGCCAATAGTGAGTGTATCAATTCTTGTACTGATAACAAACATGCTGAAACTCGCTTACAGCTTTGATGATGACATAGTTTTACTTGTGTTAAAGAACTTTGATTTCCTTTTAAACAATAAGAGCTTAGTTTGTAATGCTATATTATACAAGAGTTTGGCAATTTTGTGTATGCTTCATATTGACAGTGGAAATAGGTCTGTGGCCAAGTTGAGTAAACAAGTTGCTTTTAAACTTCCGTGGGATGTTGTTCAACAAGAACTGGACAAGCAAGTTGTGAAAGTTTTTACTCACCGCAAGACCACTCTATGCAATATTACTTGGGACACAAAATTAAATTCATTCAAGGATTATTTGACTAAAGGATCATTTCAAGTTTTACCAACACATCAGTTCAAGGTTATAATGAACAGTCTAATGCAAGTAACTTATGATGATAAGAGCTTTTTACTCGATATATTTATGTCATCATGGCCATTACAAGGCCAAGAGGGTGATGATTTTAATATATTATTTTTCAGACAATGTGTCACAAGCTTTACTTCAATGACTATAAGCTGGGCTCTATCAGAATTAGCTCATACTTGTATATCATTAAAACTTAGAACAGCTCTAGGCAAACCACAGGAGACATTCACTAAAATAGAGGGAATTTTAAAAGGAATTGCTAGAGAAATATCATCAGTTGAATCGTCTTATGTCAGTAGAGACCAAAAGAAAATTTATGAACTTATAACCTCAGAGCAGACAAGGGCTAGGTGGCTCATTGAGTTCATGATGTTTCTGGAGAAGTATACATACAATGCCGCAGATGGAACAGCTACAGTTCTTCCAGTAGTTTCCAAACCAGTTAAGACTTTTTTTCATACAAACTGGCCAACGTGTCGCGAATGGCAGAATAGAATTCGACCAGCGGCCCTGGTTGTGAGTATTTATTCTGGAGAATATGGTGCTGCAATGTGTCATGGTTCATTTATACTACAAAATGCTTTAAATGCGAAAACAAACATCGATATAGAAATAATAGCAATGAGTGTTGCAAGGGCTTTAATCAAAATACAGGAACCTGAAGTTATAAGTGGGCTCTATACTTGGATAAAACAGAAATTCAATGTCAAACTTCCTTGGCTAAAGGCTTCCGCCGAACAAGCAAAATCAAGGTTTGAGAGCGCTATTGATTTGTATCAACATCATGATGAAAGTAAAAATTTTGATGAAGACAAAGACAAGGTGAATAATGTTAAAAATGACGCCAAAGTCACTAAATTTGTCGGTGAACAACTTGTGCAATGTTACAAAAGCATTCAGAGTTGGGAGGAGATCCAAAATTGGAAAGAAAAAGCAAATGAAAAAGAGGCCTCTGTAGTATCATTGGAGCATGCACTAAAATTGTTTGAAGAAGGCATGGAAGTTCCTGAACTCAGTAACTGGGATGTGCTCGATGTCGAAGCAAAGGAAATACATAAAAATAATAGTTCTTATGAAGAAATACTTAATAAAATAGAAATAACACTAACAAGTGCTGCACTCAATATTTTTCATTACGATTGCGATCAGAAGTATATAGATGTCCTAAACAGTTGTGAATCTATATTAAATCATAGCACAGAAGAATTTTCAAGAACTAATGCAATATCTTTTCTTAAAGAAATTGCCGTTCTTCAGTTAGCTACTCATGGTTTAATGAATGTTATGAATAATGGAAAAGCAATTATAAATCCTTTTAAGCCCGCTATAAAAGAAAATAATTATGGCACTGATATGAGAAATTTAAGTAGAGTGATGTGGTGGCACCAGTACTTTTCAAAAATGCATATGACGGAAGAAAACATGTTTTACAACGAGTGTCTAAGGTTAGACATAATAAGGAGTGCACGCAAGAACGTAAATATAAGAATGGCAGAAAGAGAATTATTAAAACATTTCAAACAGAATCAACCTTTACAAATGTGTTTAAATTTTGACAACTTAGATGAGTTAAGTGAAATTTTGATTGCGTCTCCCAATACTTACGACATGGACATATGGACATTGAATAACGCAACTGCATTAACAGAGCTCTGCAAAGTTACATATACTAAAGAAAATTTAAGAAAACGAGCTATAAATCTGTGCGCCAGTATTTCGCTAGGATTTTCACAAAGGCTTGCCATGGGAGAACAAAGTTATGAATTACGCGAGAAAGGGACCAGGATGCTATTAACCCTTTCAAAATGGGTCCAAAATGAAAATGAAGATATATTAGAAAGTGACTCCCCATTATTAAAGTTGGTATCTGCTCTGCCCGAAATTGGATTAGTGGATAATAACGTTTCCGAAAATGTGATACCTGTGTCGGATTCAGCTGTTGGTAAACTTCTACAATTCGGTGTAAACCAATGTCCAGGATTGGCTAAAGCGTGGGCGAATTTTGCTGCGTGGTGTTTCAGATGGGGACGCAAAATGGTTGAATTCAGTTCTAAAACCCGAGAGCAACTTACTGACAATGATAAGCTTCAAATAGAAAGTGTGATGATTGGGTGCTCTCAACAAGACTTCGAAGCTGTTTGTGAAATATTATCGAAAACAAAGTCGACATGTGACGAAGAAGATATCGATTGGAATGAAATAAATACATCAGAGATGATAGAGAGTCAATTGCGCACTGTTCCTTCACTCAATAATGCCTATCCTGAGCATCTTGCACTTCTTGTAAACATATGGCGACAAGCTCAGAAGCGAGTGTTTTCTTACTTTGAATTGTCAGCAGACGCTTACTTTAAATTTTTGCAACTGATATGTGCTTCGGATTATATAAACCATAGTGGGGAAAATGCTGTTGTAAATGCTACATTACGACTTTTGCGTTTAATCGTAAAACACGCTATGGAGCTGCAGAGTGTTTTAGAATCTGGGTTGGCAAATACACCTACTCAACCATGGAAAGTTATAATTCCCCAATTGTTCTCAAGACTCAATCATCCCGAGACTTATGTAAGAAAATGCGTATCAGATTTACTATGTAGACTGGCGGAAGACACACCTCACCTTATAACATTCCCTGCAGTCGTCGGTGCTGTTGAAAACGAACAAAATAGTTTCCCAGAATTGAACATAGCCAAGCCCTTCCTGTCAAATGATAATGAAGACAGCGAAGACGACACACTCGATGTTGACGATTCAGATTCCGAAAAGGTAGTTAACAATGAACTCAACTCTTGTTTCTTAGATATGGTAGAAACATTGTCAAAGCAAGCACCGAGAACAATACAGCAAGTAAAGTTACTAGTCAAGGAGCTCCAAAGAATTAATTTACTGTGGGACGAATTGTGCTTAGGTACGCTCGTCCAGCATCACTCTGATTTCAGTAAAAGGCTTACCCAACTCGAAGCCGAAGTTATAAAAGTAAAAAATAACACGAATTTGTCTGCGGAGGAGAAAGAAAAGCTCATCAAAGAAAAACATCGTATAATATTCGAACCGATCGTGTTCGTGCTGGAGCAACTCAATCAGATCACTTCTGCCAAGCCAGAGACGCCGCACGAAACTGCTTTCCAAGCGAGATTCAAAGATGCCATCGCAGAAGTGATAGACAAGATAAAGAACCCGGCAAACCCAGAGAAACCTCAAGAGTCGTGGGCACCCTTGAAGCAATTGCAAATTAAATTGCAACAAAAAGTAAATAAAAGAACCTCTTATATACTCAAAATGTCAGATATCAGCCCCGTGCTCTCTGAACTAAAAGATACAGTAATAACAATGCCCGGACTGCACACAAACCAGAGAAAAGTTAGTGTGAGGATTAAGTCTATCGAGAACAACGTGACAATATTGCCAACAAAGACCAGACCAAAGAAGTTGGTGTTTAATGGATCAGATGGAAAAACTTACACATACTTATTCAAGGTAAGTTTGACTATTTAATAAAATTAAATAACTTTGTGTTTAAAAAAAACTATTGTTTCATTTATTTATTTCAGGGTCTCGAGGATCTACATCTAGACGAGAGAATTATGCAACTTCTGTCAATCACGAACACAATGTTGGCGCGAGACTCGGAGAACAACGATAACCAGACGTACCGAGCCCGCCACTACTCCGTCATACCACTCGGTCCCCGCTCCGGTCTCATCAGCTGGGTAGACAACGTCACGCCCCTTTTCGCTCTTTACAAGCGCTGGCAGAATCGCGAGGCGGCCATACAGTCCACCAAAACCAACAAAACGGTCAACGTTCTGCGTCCCTCCGAACTGTTCTACAACAAGCTGAATCCGTTGCTGAAAGAGGCCGGTATTTCGACCGATAACCGTAAAGAGTGGCCAGTGTCCATTCTGAAGCAAGTTTTAGAGGAACTGTCGGCTGAGACGCCGAAGGACCTTCTATGGCGTGAGTTGTGGTGCAGTAGCGTGAGTCCCGAGCAGTGGTGGCAGATGACGCGCCGGTACAGCTACTCGGTGGCGGTCATGAGCATGATCGGCTACATCATCGGCTTGGGCGACAGACACTTGGACAATGTGCTAGTGGACTTGACTTCCGGTGAAGTGGTGCATATAGACTATAACGTGTGCTTCGAGAAGGGCAAGACGCTTCGGGTGCCGGAGAAGGTGCCGTTCCGGATGACGCCGAACCTCGTGACGGCGCTGGGTGTCACCGGTGTAGAGGTAAGTGTTTTTTTATTATAATCGGATGATTATCTCAGCCAGTAAAAAGGCGGCTGAAATAATATAATTCTTGTGTTACTGAAGTAACTAAACTGACAATATATTAATGAAAGAAAGAGAAAGTGTGTCATTTCACTAAGATTGTAAATCACACTTTAAAACACAGAAGAGCCGTTTTATAAGTATTATTGTTATTTAATAAGTTAACTAAAATAAAAAACATTCTAATGTCGTGCACATCATTGTTTAAAGCCCAGATGCAACAACATAAACTAAAAAAGGTATAGGATGTATCTTAATATTATACTGATGTCGCTATGTGAAATTATTTAATCTAATTTGTATTATCTTCCAATATTAATGTATTTAATATTTGAATTTCATAATCTTTAGTTATGTATGTTTTTCTTTTATACCCAAAAGTGAAGGCATATATTGGATGTTTAGTAAGCGCGTTATGGAGTAGTAGTTAAAGAAACTCGCGTACGTCCATCTTTTATAGAGTTAAGTTTATAAGATGTTGCGAGTGTCTTACGCAGGTTCTTCTCGCCGGGCTAGTTCCCGAACATGATGTAGACCGACGTTTAGAAAAGTGTATAAAATACCTACTTTGAATAAAAGTTTTTCACTTTAAATAATAAAAGTATATTTGAATTTTACATTGAAGCAAAACAAGTTTATGATATTGATAATTCAATAAAAGTAAAATGAGTAGTACTACTAACACATATAGTAGTACTAACACATATGAGCATTTCTCAAATTTTTTGACCATAATTTTTATAATCTTCTTAAAATACAATAAGTATATTTTGGACATATTATGTTAAATACAGCTAGCTAAAACTAGACAGATTCTGAATTTATGGTTGTTTTTTTGTTTTAATACAGTTTTTATACAAAAAACCTGTAAATTATTAGTTAAGGGCGAAATAAAAGTTCTTATTTTGTTACTTGGAAATTAATGAAAACCATAAAGAAACATGCAGACTGTATTATAAATTTATGTTTTTCTATGTAGATCATAAATTAAACAACATCTGATAAAAGTAAAAATTGTGAAAAAAATTATTTAAATTGTTTTTAGCAGTACTGAGTATTTTTTGTTACCTTTTTTAAACTTTCTAATCAAAATGTTTAGTTTTCCTCTAAAATAGAAAAAGGCATGTTATATTTACTATTTATAATTATAATAATATTTATCATAAAATTGTTTTAAATTATTGATTATAGCATTTCAATTTAAAGAAAAAGAAATATCTACCATTATTATCAGAAAAAAATTGGGACAGTATCAAAACAAGAAACTTGGGTAACAAAATCGGAAATGTAAGGCTAAGCATACACACACTTGACACTCCATTATAAAATGAAAACAAAATAAGTGAAAATGAAAATTATTTAGTTTTATCCTGTGTTATAATCTTCAAATTTAGTAATATATACATAACAAAAGATATAATTAACATTATGGGGATTAAACGAATATAGATACCTACCTACCAGTATGGCAATTTTACGAAATGTGTACTTAGCTTTAAAAACTCCTTTTTTGTTACCCCTCGTTCTGGTTATACGTTACCACGCGAAAGTAACAAAAACAGAAGTAACGAAATGACGGGTACAGATTTTGAATAAAATACATATTCTTTAAAACTCAATACTTAAAACAGTATTTTACATCAAATTGTAGCCCATTAAATGAACTATTTATCAATTTCAACAAGAGTATTAAGTATCTTGAACTTACCTTCACACAGTATAACAAAATCCAGATCGAATTAGTCGCAGTGCAGAGCACTACGTCAAGCCGCGGCTGTTGTCGACACCGAAATGACATCACAACAAAATAGCAATGTGAAATGTCGTCAATAGAGTTGCCAAAGGAAAAAAAAACAATTAACTTTGTAGTTTAAAAAATCTTTCGACACAAAAATCGGTAACAAAATCTGAATTCCGTTTTGGAATTTTTTTATGGGACAATATTATTTTCCTGAAACTGATTAACTTACGACGTATTTCACTATTATACTACATAAAATATGTATTCAAATACTCTAAGTAGTGTTTTAAGACTATAACATATATTCCGTTTCTTAGAATTTAATGAAATAAATGAGTTCAAAATCACCGCGGTCGCAATGGGACAATCTATTTTCCATACTACGAAAACTTTGGTATTTTAGATTATTAATTATTTATTGTAGTGAGAGTGTTTTATTTATAGCTTTGATATTTTCTCTGATAATTAAATAATATCAACGAAGTTACGACAGTCATGTATGTTATTTATGTTATCGTAGTAAAAAAAAATAATCAAAGACCAAAACATGGGACATCGACGTTGCGGCTATGGTCAAAAAATTTGAGAAATGCTCATATATGTTAGTTATTGAAATGAGAATAATAATTGGGGTTCTAACTTAAATTTGTAACCAAGTTAGAAAAGCGCCATCTGTGTTATTTATGTAGTAACACGAACGCTTTATATAAACGAGATGAGAAGTTTATGTGAGGTTACGGGGAAATGAACAAAGAGGGCGCTGCTTGTATTGTACAGCATGAAATTTTTTATTACACTAAAAAAAAATCTTCCGTCTATTTTACCAACCATGGTTTGTGGCTGCTAAAGTGGAACATTTATCATTATTTTTAAATAAAATATCGCTTTACATATTATACATTTTAATAATACATCGAACATTAGTTATAATTTAATTTGAATATCTCAAATCGACGACAGAGAGAATAAAATGTACAACGCGGAGAACGTAATAGAATCCCACAATGAAACGTCAACAGTAAAGCTTTACAAACTTGAGCGTAGAATCTAACAGAGATGAGACCTATACTCGTCAACAATTATACCTAGAAGCGTTTGTGTTTCCCACGGAGAGTCTATGTAACACTACACTATGTCCGGGCGCGGCCGGTGCACGGGCGTGGGGCCGTCGGGGGCGTACGAGGGGTTGGCGTCTCCCCGTTCGGAGTCCACATAGCCCGCGTTCTCGATGATGCGGCAGCGGGAGGAGTCCTCGCGCTCCACATATATCAGGCGCGCCGGCCGTCCGCCCGCTAAGCCGGTGGGGGTCGTCCGCGAGATGGACCCCTCCCGCAGCGCCACAGATCCCCTCTTCCGTTCGGGCGCAGGGGATCCCCGGTACTCCGAGGTGTCGGGGCGCTTGCAACGCAGAAGTTTCGCGAAGGCGGCTCGGAACCCGGCGTTCTTCCACGCGTAGATCAGCGGGTTGATGCCGGAGTTGGACATGGCGAGGGAGGACGTGAGGCGGTAGGCGACGGGGCTGTGCAGAGTGACCACGGGCAGCGTCTGCGCGCACGCCACCACCACGAACGGCATCCAGCAGATTGAGAACGATCCCAAAACGAGCAGCACCACCTGGAATCAAATTGTTTTATGTTATTTTCTGGCAATTTATATTTCAACACTCTCACACAGTATGTGTAGGTATACATAGATTTTTAGGGTTTCGTATAGTAATCAGTAACTACAATGAACCCTAATAGTTTCGCTCTGTCCGTCCGTCTGTTGTCGGTTCTTCCTTGCTAATTATTTATTGAAAGCAATATATATTGTTAATTCGCATTTGACTATGGACTGTTAGTTAAAAAATTAAAGCTGATTTAAATAACGCACATCTAAATAAATTCTATAACTCGATAGGACTCATAAATTTGTTATTAAGTTTGTCAATTGAGTTGAATTCCTATATTTGGCCGGGATATCTATCAGTGGATTGCTCAAAGCAGATTTATTAAGGTCACAGAGAATTGGGACGGAACTTTTATTTGCATAAGTGAATATAGGGGCTAGGGGTTAGGACGAACGACCTACGATATCGATTAAGGTCTATTCTTTATTATTATTGATTTAAGATGAAGATAAAATAAGTATTTTTTTATATGACACAATTTTCTATCCATTTGCTTGAAGTTAGGTGGTCCTAACTTCAAGCAAAAATGTACAATTACCAATGTTCATCAATTATCCGGATTTTAATGATCTTAAAGTCTTTAGTCAAATTCTATCTAAATCTCACACCGGGACAGTCTCGTACCAGATTATTATGCATTATACATCTATAGGATACCTGTATGCTC
This sequence comes from Glaucopsyche alexis, assembly GCA_905404095.1. NCBI lineage: Eukaryota > Metazoa > Arthropoda > Insecta > Lepidoptera > Lycaenidae > Glaucopsyche > Glaucopsyche alexis. Next base: position 22,316,325 of record FR990056.1, read on the forward strand.
TTCCAATCATTCGCGCCAGAAGGGCAGCAGGTGTTGGCGCGCAGGCGGCGCGCGTGGCAGGTCGCCTCGCGCCAGATTCGCCAGTACAGCACGAACATCACCATCCAGATGAGGGAGAACATCGGCGCCAGGATGCTCGTCGTGTACGTTTTCGGCACCACCTGCAATTACGTGGGTTTCGGATTTAATTCGTATGTCACTAAATATTAGGATTTTTCAGGTCATACGCTATGTCTGTTTATCGCCTTGTCTAATTAAATAAATTATTATTATTATATGTAAACCACACTAGTAGCTATTGAGCTGATGCGTGTGTATCAAATAGTTTGAAGATAATATTATCTATTTTGTCCAATCGATTTTTAAAACAATTCAATGATTGTGCCATGACAACATTTTCAGGAAGTCTGTTCCAGGCCGTCTCCACTCGGTTAGATAAAAAGTATTTCTTTGGCATTTTCTTGCATGGATTTTGGCATAATTTTAAAAGGTTGTTTGGATGGTTGTTGTAATTTCCGAACAAGAATGTTTCTTGTTAGAATGTATGTAGCTATAAATATTAATAGGTTAATATAACTTATTTATTACATGTTATTGAAGCTATGCTCACGTCTATCGTAGGAGGGACTTGTAGGGTGAATATAATCAAAAGCATATTGGTCCATTCCTTAAATCACTCATTAGCATTTCCCTTAGCTTTCAATACTTAAACAAAATAAATCGACCGATCGCTTGGATCGTCGTCGGGATCCGATATTTTTATCTTTGCTCTATCTTTTATTAATTATCATGTTGTTATGACGCGGACGCTCCATCGATAGCGAATCTAATAATCTGTCAGACTGACGTGCCTCGTACACTGGGAAAGCCATAATTTACATGTAAATAATCAAAATAATAGGCAAAATTTAAAAATACGCAAAGAATCCACACACTTGCCAATTCTGTATTCACGGATTGTGTTGTGCTATAAATACAGACGTTGTTTGTAAATATGTAAACGGTTGTCATGTTATCATTTACAAGCCGTAGCTTCCTTGCATTTTATCGGGGGAAATCATGCAATTTCGATGGATACTTTTAAATAATCGAACTTCAAACTTTAAGAGTTCTTAGGTGACGTGATACAGATTAGGTCCGCTCTCAAGAATGACTGTAGGCTTAGTAAATCTAAACAAATGAACTGGTGTAGTCAGTACGAAATCGTAAATATCCCACTATCTTACCGCTTACTAATATTATAAATGTGAAAGTTTGTGAGGATGAATGGATGGATGGAGGTTTGTTACTTTTTCACGCAAAAACTACTGAACGAATTTGGACGAAATTCGGTATGGTTGAAGTTTAGGCTCTGGATTAAAACATAGGCCACTCGGAAAAGTACAGTATTCCCGTGAGGTACCCGACAATATATTTACGCGGTCGAAGCCGCGGGAAACAGCTAGTTGGAAGTATATTATACATAGTAAATAACTACATTTTTGGTAGGCCTAGGGTGGCTGAAGCTCCCAATGGCTCAGATACAAAATGATATGATGAATTATAGCTAAGAACACTCTCGATCATGTCAGCTTTCTAAGAAACAAAAAAAACTAGATCTGTTTGGGAGCTACGATGCCACGGAACGACACACAGATAGACACGTGAAACTTATAACACCCCTCTGTTTTCGTCTAAAAATATCTGATCAGACTTAAACAAGTCCTAAGATAAAACATGTTCCGCTATTGGAAAGCCTTGAGACGTCTCACCATGTTCATCTCGCACGAGACGCCGTCGTGCCAGTCGTTCCAAAACAGCGGGATGCAGCTGATGCAGACGGCCACCGACCACGTGGTGCTCATCAGCAGCCGCGTGATCACCTTCGTCATGTAGCGGCTGTAGTGCAGCGGGTGCACTATGGCTATGTATCTGAAACACGAAGGCAGTTAATTTAAGAGAAGTATCGAGTGCGTTACCGGCCTTACTTGCACTCCTAACGCTATCCGTTATAAGGAGCCAATAAATGCTAAAGTTATTACGGTAATTGCACTTTAAACATCTCATAAGCTCATTAATTAATCATCCGAGTATACGAGCGATCAGAAATAATCGCTATTTTACGTTTGTCGTTTGACTCGTATGTTGTAACTTGTAAGCGAAAACCCCATTCTAATCAGTGTCTATGAGTTATTCGTTCCTGGAAATCAAGGAAAAACTAGGTTTGCTAATTATACAATATTTGCTAATAATAAAACTTCCTACGATTTCGAGATAAGTGGGTGAATGGGTTCTCTGAAAAATTGACCCAAACTACAGGGCGTTCTGCCAACACGAGTTAGACTTTTGATGTACTGTGTCTTTTCCCTTTCTACTCGCATCATGTTTATGTTGATGGTCCAATAAAGAAATGGATACACGTTGGATTAGTCGCTAGGTTTACGAGCTTCCATTAGCTGCCGAATTTACTGGCGATTTGGGTTAATGCTTCTTAAAATTTAGTAACAACGTAACGATCGAGATAAAACGCTAGTAAAAATCTTAATTTAAGTATTTCTCTTAAATTGAGTGCAAAATACGTTTAAAAATTTTAGCTATCTAATTCCCCAGCGACGTGGTTTAATACTTAAATATCTGCAAACTGCACATAGAAATATTATTTTAGTGATATTTTATTACTATTCAATTTGCAAAGAACGATAGGTGCGATATGTGGTGTTGATAAATTATTAAGAACATTTTCAAAATGTGATGGCCTTTAAGTCCAAAAATATCTCCATAATTATATTGTTTCTGATAAACATGCACATGCAATATTTGGTATAATAATTGAAATAAATGTGACATGCAAATGGCGAAATTTAATTAGGTTTATTGATTCCGGTTTTGCTACCGCATGTGATTTTAAAAATGCCGCATAATTTTTTACCGCAGAGTTTATTTTGTCAATGCATAAATTATTTAACAATAATTCTGCACGAAATATCGCGTCCACAATATTTATCCTCAGATTGCGTGCTGCCATTTGCATTTTTATTTTTGAGAGGTTACCTTTATCTTTATGATTTTAAAAATAAGCTGGAATGTAACCGTAACCGACGGTAGAAACTAGAAAGTAATTTAAACAAGTTTATAGGCGAATAAATTCAGATCGGTAATAATACAATAATGGATTTTTAAAATTGTTCTTCAGTGACAATGGAATTCATTATGTAAAATAATAGTACCTGTCGACGGCGATCGCTATAATGTTGTATATGGAGGCCAGGCAGGCGAGGATGATGAGGATGAACCTCATGAGGCAGGACCACTTGATCTTGCCGAAGTCGTCGTCCAGGTAGAACACGAGGTGATAGGGCAGCGTCAGCCCCACCATCAGGTCGGAGATGGCCAAGTTGAGCACGAACTGGTTAGAGACGAGCGAGGATAGGCGGCGGCTCGTGGTCACGGCCAGCACCGTGAGCGTGTTGCCGCTCACGATGAGCAGCATGAGCGCGCCGTCCACGATGCTCCACGCCCAAAAGTTGTACAGGTCCCTCTCCGGGAGAACATCTTCCCCCAGTGTCCCGTTCCACCCCTCGCTCCCGTTGCCCAGTACAAAGTCCATACCATCGCTGGGCGTGGGCGCCGGCCACTCCGTCTGGTTCGACGTCGTGGTCGAACTTAACTCTCTTTCATTATCACATTGTTAGCACTGACTGTCTGTGCACTTAATAAACACATTTTTTGGATTGCAGACACCATCTGAAACAAATTAAATCAGATCAGAACCAAGAAAATAGTAGTTCTCACTCTAGGATTTTTACGTTATTACTGTGGCATAGCCAAAGTGTGGAAAAGTTAATCTGTTGAGTGATGTATAACCGACTCGACGTTAAGTGAGTTTGGTTGACGGAAGAGCAATAAATATGGAATTCTCTCGGTCTTTGGGTGCTGCAGACGATCCATTACACCACAAGGACAGATGAAAACTATTAAGTAGAAATAAAGGAATTTAGCGTCCAGGGCCATCCGTGTAACGAATTGCCCCGACCTAGATTAATCTAATTTGTTTAGAGCCCAGCCGAAGATGATAAATGAAATTGATGGCTCTCTGTCCTTCACTAAATAATTACGATTAAAAAGCAAATTCGCATAGATAGTTATTAGTTATCACTGCTAATTCGACTTAAAAGGTGCTGTTTCTTGAAATTACAATGTATTCAATTATATTCTTTAATTTCCCTTATAAAAACATTTAACGCCGCTTTCAAGTTCGGATTAATGTTGACCTCAAAATTAATATGGAACTAGAATGGACACAAAACTACGAGTAACTCCACCCGAGTTAGATTTGAGTCAGGTCTTTTGTTCCTAAAAGTTACACAAGCGGCCTCGTTCAGGGTTAGTTTCATCGATCGCTACACAAAAACCGGAAGCCAGTGGTGTATTGTAGCCGACAAAAGGATCAAGGTTACCTCATCCAACTGGATCTAAACCACAGAATATACTGTTTGAGATTACCTATTCGAAGCCACCGATGAAAGACTACGCTTTGAGAAAAAATATATCTATGCTTCTTAGTTCTTTGTGAATATTTGAAACTACAAACACGTTTTGGTCTGCGTTTGGAATTTGGATATCAAAATGCAGCAAGTAAATATACAATAGCCGGGCGTGAATGTTAGAATTTTTAAAATTCACTTCGCAATTATCTTTCGGCCCGTTTTCACGGATTACATTCCATATACATAGGCTTCTCATACATCATGCGGGCAATACATCATTTCATTTGTGTGGCCTGTTTCGCGTGAGAACTCGCGGTTCTATGAAATTACGGTGTGTCCATATAATTTGTTATGTCGATAATTGTCGCAGTGGGATTGTTAACGAAATAATTATTATGGTTATTTCCATTACTTTGTAATTGTTCTACATGTGTAGTAGTTTCAAGTTACTTTCAATTTTATATTTTTTATGTTTTGAACTTAAAGCATTAATTTTATAATATAACCGTAAAGTAATCGTTGCAATAACAACTGTATTTAATTTGGTCACCATTAGCTCTAGTAACGAATTTGGTTCACTAGTAACTAATCTTCCTTGACGTATAAATTCTACACTATCAATAGTTTGTATTCTACGCCCATGCAGTTTAAAATGTCATATTGCAATGACCTCTTTATTCTATAGTCTGTCAAGTATGCGGTGGTACGGCTGCCGACGAGCGAGCCAAGTGCTACACACACTTGTCAACATTATCGCCATAGCAATAAGGTCGATAAGTGGTACACCGGCTCGTGGTACAAATGAGGACCTAATATTCTAATCACAGCGCAAAGGGATCGAAATGCCCTTTATAAATGTTGACAAGGTGGCAAAGCATTAATATGCAAGATCTAACGCTCTCCGACGTCGCCCGAGCCCACGCGACACAAAAACAAAAACAGAATGGTGATCAAAGTGAAAATAATTTGAGCCGACAGGTGTTATTACGTAGCAAACTAGAAATAGTAAAGGACATTGGAACATTTAGAGAGTTTTATTATGGAGCAATTATCCACGGCGACCAATGATAAAATTTAGTTAGATGTAAGTGCAATTAAGCATGGATTACAACGGCATAGGTCGCATATCTACAGGAGGACGTGGAGTAAATTTATTATAGAGTTTAACTCACTTCATCGAATACTAGATGTTGCCCGCGACTTCGTGCGCGCAAAAGTTAATTTCGCAGAAACCGTAAATTTTTCCGCGATAAAAAGTAGCCCCGTGGTCTACTCTACATCTGTGCCAAATTTCATCAACATAGGTCCAGTAGTTTTGGAGCCTATTCAATTCAAACAAACATTTCCTCTTTATTATATTTGTAAGATGATTTAACAATTTATTGATTAGCTCTACTTCTTTATGGATCTGAATTAAAATCTTTAAGGAAAATAAAATTTGAATGAAAATTGTACAATCTAATAGTATTCCGGTATGTAGTCGCGACTTTTTTAAAGAGCGGTTAAAAAAATCCAATTGTTTTTTTAGTTGAATAATAGTAAGACATTTACGACTCTATAAAGTATATCATTAGTAGAAAAGATTTACTGTAAGCTGTTAAAACACATCTTAAGTAATTACACATTAGATAAAATTATTTATTTTTCGCTACACATTTCTTATTTCTTCTTTTTTTCCATTCATTCTATACTTGAGCTATTTGTAAGCTTATTATGTTGAAATTTAATTGAAATAAATATGATCGTATAGATAATTGAAGTATGTTTACCTATGTATGTAGGTATATGTAATATGTATGTATGTATATTGTTTATACGGATATGTATGTATGAGTGAATGATCCTCATTAACACGGTGGCAAAGGTTAGGAGTTTAGAGGGATTTTCCGGTCGCTATTAATTTTAACGAAAGCAAAACCTCTCGTTATTCTCGTTAACGAACATATATTTTGGATAAACATTACGTATAATGAACATATTTTTTGTACGGAATAAAAACGGTATGGCGAGCAGACGGAGCCCCTGATAGTAAACGTATTCCCTCTGTCCTAGGGTACCGCACATAGAGGAGCTACTGTTTGTTCTGAGGCATTCGGTAACGTGAACCACTCGGAATTTTACCGCCCTATTCTTGCCAAAGCACGCCAAACCTCGGTAAAAAAGTAATGTCGCATGTTGCGCGATTTGCAATTATTTTTTCGGTTTAATTTCTGTAAGCGGAAACGTTCTCTGTAGCCTCAATAAATTATAATTAATTGTTATATTTACCGCAAAAACTGTCTCAAAATGAAGTCACACGGCCTCATGTAAGGTTGGTCGGGTTCCGAGATTCTAAGTTTACTTAAAGTGCAGGGTTGTATACATATAAGGCGAATATTATTGAGATCAACTCATTTTGCAGTGATCGAACTCAATATTATTTATCTGTACGCATTTGCGTTAAGACTTAAGAGCAAACGAATGCTATCGTAGCACTGAGAAGTGAAGCCTAGTAAAAATACAAGAAAAAGTATGAGGTGATGTTTGTTTATGTGACAAACCCTCTTGTATAACCCTCTTTAAAAAAACATAACGTGTACAAAGTGCACTTGGCAAAAGTGAAACTTTACTATTTAAAATGAAAATATTCCTAACGCGCCTAAAGCGTTTCACTAAAAAATTTACTGCGTATTTTTGAAAGATTATTCCAGGTTCAACCCCTAGATTATCCCACCACTACCTACGTTGTATAAGGACAAGAATAGAAAATCTAGTGATAAACGTTTAAAAAAACAGAAATCTAGGGATAAACGGTTCTAATAATGCTTATTAGAACCGTTTATCGTTAATTAAGCGTCAACTTGCTTAACAAGTCAACGAAACTAATCGCTGAAGATGCGCTTAACATAATATTTCAAAACTTAACTCGCTCTCGTTAATTACTTAAAACGATATCTTTACATTGCAGCCTGTAAAAAAGTAGTTTAGTATAATGTTTTTTAATTAGTATGTTGCAGAAAAGGTGCCATTATTTTTTTCATATGGCAAAGCTTTCAGTGCAGTGTTTTAGATGAAAATTATGTTATGACTAATTAATGCGGTGCAATTAATGTAATATGTTAAGTGAGAATTTTATTGTTTACTAGCTGACCCAGCAAATGTTGTTGTTCCATTTAAATTATTTATATAACTCATTAGTATAAAATAGTTTGCTACCTAGTAATTAGTATTCTCAGACCTACCGAATATACACAAAAAATTACATAAAATTCGGTTAAGATGTTTCAGGGAAATTCGGTTATGATGTTTCGGAGAATTTAGATTTAGATAATCTAAGTATACACACGACATTCTAAACAGCTTCTCCATTCTGGGCTCTTAATATAAAACATAACTCAATTTTTATTCAGACACGTTTAAAGGAGTTTGTTTTTAGCGAAAGCGATATTAATATTGGAAAACTGTTTTTATTTCAATTTACCTGTGCGCTTGTGAGGGAATTATTTATAAACGTTGAATATTTATGTTACATTTGTAGGTAGTCTCTAATGCCTTATTTTAACCTTTAAAATGTTACGCTTTTGCCTTTTTATTATATTTTGGAACTGTAAATGTTATTAGACTTTTATTAAGTCACTAACTAACACTAACAAAGTCAACCAGCCAGACATGGATTGCGTTTTCCTATTTAAGGCAAGGTCCAAGCTCAAAAACAAACTGATTTATTTATTTAACACTTTCTGCACAATGTATAATGGCGGACTTAATGCCATAGGGCCATATTTACATACGGTTATTTCAAGAATCCTTTTTTGTGTAGCATTATTTTCTATATTCAATGTAGAAGACGGTGTTAGCAAGGTATTTTTTAAACATCTTTTGAAATATTGTACAAATTACAAAAGTGTTCGGTTAAAATTGAAATATATATATTAATTATTTAACAAAAAATATGTATGGTGCTGCACAAAATTTTACGTTTTAGGTGATTGAGTGATTTTTATGAGTTGATTTTATGATTTTTTTACTCAGGAAATATATATTTTTTCAAATTGTATACGGTTCAGACCCTGTCAAGGATTGTGTACTTTATCCCATTTTTTTTCCACTTCGTAATTGAACTCCGACTAGGTAGACAAGGTGACGGGAAATGACAAAGTAGGCTTGGACCTCACCTTAAACTTAAGAGACTAATTAATAGGTTTAACTTTCAAGCCAACAGGTCAAAGATGAATCGCATTTTTTTTAATGAGATTACCAATTCCAAGGTTGGATCAAAGTCTATGGTTTACCAACTTTAGTGGTTACGTAACCAGTCATTAACATGACATGGCGGTTCCACTGTACTATTTAATTGGCCCGGCGATTGGCCAATTATGTCATGGCGGATTATTTGATTCTCACACTTCCTTCAATGATGATTCAGCTTTCTGACGAAAACTAGTATATAATGAGAGCTTTCAAAATATTGTCACGAGTTTTTGTTATACCTTACTAAGGATATGAAAACAAAATCGTGTCTGAAAAATCGGCAATTTTCTGAATTTGATCACGTTTCGATAAAAATAATGACCAGGGCCTCTACTTAAGATGCATTCGATAATTTCGACGGCGAACTTCGAAAACAAAATGTATGGGATTTGACATGTTGCATCGCAAGCGACATGTCACTTAACGATGACTTATGTCAAATACCATACATTTTTGATTTCGAAGTTCGCCGTCGATATTATCGAATGCATCTCGACTAGAGGCCCAGTCTCTTCCTCTCCAAAGAGGGATAATCTTTAATTGGTTACAATAGTCAGAGTCAGTCTTCAAACAGCATTCGTTTCATAGATGATTGATATAGTTGGTACCTACCCTCTTTTTAATATTATACATCTATGGTTGGTACGCTTATAAACGCAAAAAAGTACGTTCGGTAAACATGGGTGTGTAAAGAGACTTCAATTAATAATTTATCGGAACCACGCGGGCTAAATAAAGGTTCAAAGAAGTCACTGCGTAGAACTCGGAGCCATTTGGATTACAAATTCAGTGGCGGATTCAACGGGAGGTTTAGGGGCGAGGGGCAATCCTGATTTACGGCGGTTTTTAATTCACCCGTACTGCTGCCGGTGATTTCGTGAGACACAAATCTTTGTCGCGTAATTTGCTCCAATGGTTTAGTAATTTAATCAAATATTCCCTTTATTTAATTCAAAATGTTCGTTTTATAAGGAAACCTTAGAGTCAGCTGTTAGCTCACACAGTGACGTGACGCGACTAGGGGATCGAAGACCGGCCATATTTTAAAAAACCGGGTTTTTCGGTCCCAGCCATCTTTAAAACCGGGTACCCGGGTTTTTTCGGGTATTTCGGGTTTTTTGTTGATTTTGTAGAATTTTGTTAGGAATGCCCTAAAATTAACTTTTATCAGCTGCTTTCTGTTGTAACAACGTAATACTGGTAAAATGTGATCCCACCATAAACATTTTCATGTAAAGTAATTAATAATTTCACAAACTTTACACCTTAGTCAAAATACGTTGCCTGACGAAATGGCCATGCCACATAATTTGACTAAAGTGTAGAGTTTGTAAAGTTAGGCTTGTAGAGTTAAGGCGTGTAGAAACAGAAGTGCCTTGCCGGCCTTTTAGGAGGGAATATGCTGCCTTCTTGAAGGTGTGCAGGTCGTAATGGTCCGGAAATACCTACTGTTGGCGACAATTGGTGATGAGGATGATAAATATTTTGTCCCTTCGAACGATAACGAAAAGTTGCAGCAGGTATAAGTCCGAACAATTCCTCGGAGCACTCCCCTTAATATAACCGATATATGATGCAGAGCGATGCTCATCTCTACGTAGCTCTAAGGAGTAAAGCCTGTTTGAAATACTATGGCAGTCGACAATTCGAGCAGCCCTTCGTTGGATACGATCCAGAGGGAGAAGCTGGAACTTTGGTGCCCAGAGATGAGAACAATATTCTATGTGAGGCTGAACCTGCGCCTTATAGAGTTGTAGGCGTTGGACCGGACTGAAATACTGCTTTGACCTGTTCAGAACACCAAGCTTCTTGGAGGCTAACTTGGCCTTACCCTCCAGATGATATCGGAACTAGACCTCGCTAGATATGCTAACACCGAGTATTCCGATGTTGGAGGAGACAGTTATGGGTATGCTTTCAAAACGAGGACATACGACCATCGGTAACTTATAAGCGATGAACGCGCAAACTTGTGTCTTAGAGGTGTTGAATTGGACTAAGTTAAGTCTACCCCATTCAGAGATCTTCTTCAATGAATTCTTAATTTGAGCGACAAGTTCGTTTCGACTCTCAATGACGTTTTGCCGAGAGATGTTCGGGCGACCTGTATATAAGGCATCACCCGTACTGTCGTCATCACATAATATTATCATTGATATGCAGTATGAACAGGGCAGGTGATAGCACACCAAAGCTGTCTACCAAGATGCCAGGACTGTGCCATAAGAGCAGGTGAGCCGAAAAAGATGCGTTAAGACTGGTGCCAACTCTGGAGCACACATTTTTAACACAATGGGACGGATTCCGTTAGGCCCACTCGATTTTTGGTATCATGGGAACGGAGAGCAATTCGCACTGAGCGCTGATGGATTCGAATAATAAATTATACCAAGTTATGAAGGTCCAAAAAATCGACGAATCGCTTGCGCTTCGCTTACTCGCACTGACGTGCCCTCAAATGTACTACATACAGCATGAAAACATTATAACTATTGTTCTAAAACTCTACATTGACAATCACAAGCCACTATAACGTTCGGTTTGTGACTGTAACTGTTATAAACTGTTGTAGAATTTCATAATGAAAAAAAGCTCGAAAAAACCGAAAACAGGTTTTTAATATTGTTACGAACACACAAAAGCGCCATCTAGCGTCAACCACTGAAACCACTTGGTGTGAACAGGGACAGCGTGGGGCCCCCTACTCAGTACTAGATGGCGCTACTGTGCAAACGTTCCAGAATAAATCTTATACGGTGACGCGACTCGGGAACCTTCTAGAGTCGTCTGGGACTCGTATCGACCGGTATAAATACGTCGGAAGAATGCGAGCGAGTCCAGTTCAGTTTCGAGCTACCTTCGGGCGATTTCGAGGCGAAACAGGCGATAAGTAAAAGTGATACCAGTGATTAATACCAGTGAAACCGGCGACTTGGCTACGACTTAAGGACACTGTTAGTGCTTAGTGTTTGGACTTAGTCCTTAGTGTTTGGACTTAGTGTTTAGTGTTAGACCTAGTGCTTTGTGTTGGACCTAGTGCTAGGGAATAAAGTCTTCAAAAGAGTCACCAGGTCATTATCTCCAAATCCTTCGAACCCTAACACGTAACAACTGGTGTCGGAAGTGAGATTTGGAGATGCCATTGACTCCGAGAGAAGATTTCAAGAAGTGCGGCGGAGAGGTGCGACCCCTGACGGAGAGGTGCGACCCCTGGGGGAGAGGTGCGACCCCTGGCGGAGAGGTGCGACCCCTGGCGGAGACGTGCGACCCCTGGCCGAGAAGTGCGACCCCTGGCCGAGAAGTGCGGCCCCTGCAGGCTTAGCATGGCGATCCATAGAAATACATTTAAAGTAGAAATATTCTATCCAAAACAGTTCATTGCAAAATAGTTCTTAATCCATGATAACAAGGTCGTCAATAGAAGTCAACATTTCTAAACAGCCATATTTTTAAAATGGTTGCCGGGAAATCTTCTGTCAAAAACGAACAAATATTCAAGTATATGACTCAACGTAAAGAAACTTTTTGTCGAGGTCCGCCGTGATGTGGAGTGGTTGACATTACTGTGGGACTTTTTGACATTAAATTATGAAAACGTTTCTACTTTAGCTGTCAAAACAGGCCATTTTGTGCGCTCATGCTCGGGAAGAAAAGAAACGTTATTTCTCATAACGATGATACATCGACCTTGCTACCTTATAATAAGACCTATTTTGCTCCGAATGGTATTAATGTTTCTTCAATCTGTCATATTTTCTATTCTTCGTTGTTTCTTCTAAGCGCATGCTAAGCCTGCTGGCCGAGAGGTGCGACCCCTGGCCGAGAGGTGCGACCCCTGGCCGAGAGGTGCGACCCCTGGCCGAGAGGTGCGACCCCTGACGGAGAGATGCGACCCCTGACGGAGAGATGCGACCCCTGGCGGAGCGGTGCGACCCCTGGCGGAGAGGTGCGACCCCTGGCGGAGCGGTGCGACCCCTGGCGGAGCGGTGCGACCCCTGGCGGAGAGGTGCGACCCCTGGCGGAGAGGTGCGACCCCTGGCGGAGCGGTGCGACCCCTGGCGGAGCGGTGCGACCCCTGGCGGAGCGGTGCGACCCCTGGCGGAGCGGTGCGACCCCTGGCGGAGCGGTGCGACCCCTGGCGGAGCGGTGCGACCCCTGGCGGAGAGGTGCGACCCCTGGCGGAGAGGTGCGACCCCTGGCGGAGAGGTGCGACCCCTGGCGGAGAGGCGCGACCCCTGGCGGAGTGGTGCGACCCCTGGCGGAGAGGTGCGACCCCTGGCGGAGAGGTGCGACCCCTGGCGGAGAGGTGCGACCCCTGGCGGAGAGGTGCGACCTCTGGCGGAGGCCACAGCCACTGGGGACCAAGCTCCCCGCCTACTATGCCCCGCCCACTGACCACGCCCCTCAGGCTCCGCCCACTGGCCCCACCCACCGGGCCCCGCCTGCTCAAGTCCTTTGGGTCTCCGGGAGGAATGATGCTATGAGGAAGGCTCAAGACAGAGATGACGACCTTCGGCACATCGTCACGTGCAAGAAACGGGGTGACGTAAAACTAATCTGGAGTAAGGTCGCACCCACTGGCGCTATCACTACGGCGTACTGGGCGCAATGGGACAGTCTGATAAACGGAATACCCTACCGGGAATAACGGCAGAGAGTTCCATCCTCAGATAATTGTCCCAAGAACTAGAGTGCCAGATGTACTCCGTAAAATGCATGATGGCGTATCAGAAGGTCATCTGGGTGTCAAGAGGGACGTTCAAAGTGGTACACTTAGACCGTCTAGCGTGGTACCATGGCGGTAGCAATGATGCTCGGGACGAGCATCTCTAAGAGGGGAGTAGTGTTACGAACACACAAAAGCGCCATCTAGCGTCAACCACTGAAACCACTTGGTGTGAACAGGGACAGCGTGGGGCCCCCTACTCAGTACTAGATGGCGCTACTGTGCAAACGTTCCAGAATAAATCTTATACGGTGACGCGACTCGGGAACCTTCTAGAGTCGTCTGGGACTCGTATCGACCGGTATAAATACGTCGGAAGAATGCGAGCGAGTCCAGTTCAGTTTCGAGCTACCTTCGGGCGATTTCGAGGCGAAACAGGCGATAAGTAAAAGTGATACCAGTGATTAATACCAGTGAAACCGGCGACTTGGCTACGACTTAAGGACACTGTTAGTGCTTAGTGTTTGGACTTAGTGCTTAGTGTTTGGACTTAGTGTTTAGTGTTAGACCTAGTGCTTTGTGTTGGACCTAGTGCTAGGGAATAAAGTCTTCAAAAGAGTCACCAGGTCATTATCTCCAAATCCTTCGAACCCTAACACGTAACAATATTTTGAAAACCGGGTTTTGTTGTAGGCCCGAAAACCCGGGAAAACCCGGGTTTTCGGTTTCGGGTAAAACCGGTCTCGATGCCCTAGACGCGACGCGCACTTTTTTCTATAGCAATTCGAACTCTTGCAATGAAACTTGTTTCTTTTGTGTAGTGAATAAAGTTTAATTTTCAATCGCAATATCGCGTCCTTGTTTGAACTGACGCTTAGAGAATCGCTACTAACTTTGAAAGACTTTCTAACATTTGTAGTTCTGTGTTTAACGCTCTATATCAAATGATTATCACATGACTGAATGTGTCTTTTGTAGTTAAAATTTATGAATATTCGGTTGATGCGGTGGATCGTTGCGAATTATAGGTGTAACACAAATGGCGCCAATTAGACAAACGAGTTACTCAGCACAACGATACCGCTATAAAGTATAACTTATACAGCTTTCATTATGCTCCTACTGTACCAGTAGGGCCAATGTCCAAAATAAGCAAAAATACCATTCTCAGGGCCTGTTTCACAATATTCTGATAAGTGTCGTATAACTTATTCGTAAGTTTTGTCGCTGCTTACTTCATATCGAGCGACAGACACGAAACATGTAAATATGCTATCTGATCGGTAGATTGTGAAACGGCCGTTACATTAAAAGAAGTCGTTCACCAACCAGACACTGACGGCTGAATACTGGAACGGTAGTTAAATTAAGTGGCACTCAAGTCACATGTTGTCCTTGTCATTTCAGCTAGCAGAGGCAGAGATAGCTTGTGAATAGCCCTCCTATTTTTAATTACCATTTCATAAAGGCCGTGAGTAACTTATGATGTGTGTTCGCTTCGTGAAATTCTAAAATCGTTGCTCTCATTTATTTATTAGGTACTCTCTTTGCATATATTTACACTCCGAGTATAATACTTAATAATGTAATATTGTTACAGTAATTATAAACTTGGGAAGTATCAAAGTTTTGTACAAACATTGTTCCCCGCGTTAGACGAGTTTTATTTACTTTTACTCTTATGTAACCCGTAACCCGTAACACAGCCCGTAATGTATCTTTGTTTGCATACTGGATGGGGTCGGACGAGTGGATTACCTAAAGATGGATTATAGATGACGCTCAGAATTAAACCTTTTTTAATACGGTTAGCTTTATCCCACTCGCTGCGATGTCATTATTATTGGATTAGTCGTTTTTGTTGAGCGGAAAAGTTTAAAATCCATCAACGACGTACGTCCGCATAATATCTGCGTAATGCAAAATTTTGTTCAAAAATAACTTATTGAATTAGAAATATTTTATTGAATCACTAGCTGTTGCCCGCGGCTCAGTATCCCACGGGAATGCTGTACTTTTTCGGCATAAAAAGTAGTCTGTTTTAATCCAAAGCCAAAACTACTACCGTACCAAATTTCATCGAAATTCGTTCAGTAGTTTTTGCGTGAAAGGGTAACAAACATTCATCTATCCATCCATCCTCACAAACTTTCACATTTATAATATTAGTCGGATTTTTTGCTCTTGTAGTATAATATTACGTTATAGCAAATGAAAGTGCCGTCCGATTCTGTAACAGAATTTCTGTAAACTAAATATAGACGCTATTATTAGCGCCTAGATATGATATATCATTCTTGTTGTCTGAGCTCGCTTTGTTACTTATTGGCTGTAATTCGGGAATCGGGGTACAGAATTAATATTTAAATAGTCCTTGTAATTGGCACGACAAAGTCCCGAATCGCTGAATAAATAATCTCGTTACATGTGGAATTCGGGTTTTTCAATTACAACTACATACGGAGTTACAGAAGCATAAAAAGTAAAAAAAATATCTTTTTAACATTTCTAAAAAAACAGTAAAGGAATATGGGTTGACCGGTTTCTTCATAAATATTTATAAAACGTATTATTCACGGTCAATAATACTGTCTTTACGGGAAATATATTCTGAATTATGATATTGGAAATGCTAGTGAGATAAAACTCCTAAATCACACGCTCAAAGGGTTGTCCTTACGGTAGTTTGTCCCTTTTCACAGAGTTTATTGGGAAACATACTTCACTCAAGGTGATTTCTTGTTTGTTATCGTGTAAGGTATGATAGTTTGAGGTTTCTCACTTATGGGAAATTGCTCTGGGTGTGTGTTTACTGTTTTCAGAACTACTTTAAAGAACTTCTATTTGCTTGGATCGATTTTGTTTTATATATTTTACATG
This sequence comes from Glaucopsyche alexis, assembly GCA_905404095.1. Taxonomy (NCBI): domain Eukaryota; kingdom Metazoa; phylum Arthropoda; class Insecta; order Lepidoptera; family Lycaenidae; genus Glaucopsyche; species Glaucopsyche alexis. Next base: position 22,332,567 of record FR990056.1, read on the forward strand.
CTTAAACTAAACGTTTGATTTGAATATTATAATTTTAAGTTCCTTATTTTATTCACTAACATATAATTTACTATTGTTGATTCATTATTAGTTCGATTCGTTGATTAGAGTAATTACAAATTAGAATATTACATAAGTGAATATTTGATACTTAGCAGCTAAAGCATTTTGAAACGGAACGAATTTGGGATAGTGTCCACAATCTTAAGTAGAGATTGAGTATTGCAGTGGATTTTACATCAGTACAGTTACATCAGTAACTAAACTCACCTATGATAATATCAATTATGAATATATCACCTATACTCTCATTTATAATTCCAGTTACAAACTTACGATGTATTGCCTTCTTTGCCTAGAGACATATATTTTTTTGTTTAGTTTAAACTTGTCATGTCTTAATAACATAAGGGTAGGAGATTGTCTGCTAGACATGCTCCAGTATTTGTTTATGTAAAAAAAATTGGCCCCCAATCATTAGTACCATGCAAAATTTGTTTATTACATTAATTAATTACATTTATCTTAACAATAAACTAAATTAAAAAAAATAAGTAACCTCCGAATTGTCCAGCAGTGAGCGAGCTCATGATGATGAATTACAGCTAAGAACACTCTCGATTATGTCAGCTTTCAAACAGAAAAAAACTAGATCAAAATAGGTTCATCCGTTTGGGAGCTACGACACACACACACACACAGACATACATACAGACACGTCAAACTTATAACACCCCTCTGTTTTATTTAGAATTTAGAATTTATTTATTTATTTCCAAGAAATTTGTTACAAGGTCTTACAATAATTTAGTTTGAATCAAAATTTCTGCCTCTTGGGCGTGGAAATATTATTATTTTAAAATATACTGCATGCTAAATTATGAATTAATATTACATTGTTGAAAATAAATTGCTACATTAATCAGAAGGTTGTAAATGTTTTCGTCGCGGTTTAAGAAGGATTGTAATTATGCTGAGGCCACTCTACAAATCCAACAGAATTTGACTTATTCGATAGCTGCAGCCTGCAAAACATGTAGATACCATAAGATAAACAAAATCAATTAGGTACTGGTACTAAACATGCTGGTAGGATGGCGTGGATCTAGATCAAATTGGTGTATTTTTTTTCGTATTTACTGATTTTACCATGTGACGTATCGTAAACTGCTTGCTGTGTGTGTTTTTGTCACTCTTAAACAGCCTCCGTGGTCTAGTGGTTAGAGCATTGGCTCTCGACTCGGAGGTCGTGGGTTCGATTCCCGCATTGGAACAACAAAAAATGTTGTTTCCAAGTTTGGTTAGGACAATGCAGGCTGATCACCTGATTATTATCTGACAAAAAAGATGATCCATGCGTCGGATGGGCATGTAAAAAGTCGGTCCTGCGCCTGATCTCTCGTCAGTCGTGTCGGATATCCGTCCCACTGAATTATGAGAGTAAAGGAAGAGAGAGTGCTCTTGTGTACTGCGCACACACTTGGGCACTATAAAAAATTACTCCTGCGTAACTGGCCTGGTTTCAAATCGGCCACCATCACCGAAATCGGTGTGGGGAGTTTTTTTTTATTTATTTATTTTTTTTTGTCACATTTCGTCATGAAGAAGTTAACTACAATTTGTATGGTATCGAATTAGTGACCATTGTTCGCCACTAGGGGCGTTGTTTCGATGTCATACAAAGTGTATTTAACTTGTTGACGGCAAGTAGTGACAAAACTCGCACATAGCACATTGGTTGTTGGTGATGTGACCGAATTTATGTAAATATTGACTTGACTCTATTTTCGACAGTCAGATGAACTGCGTGTTAAGGCAGCATTACAATGCTTTCGACCTTGTACACTAATTTCAATGTTCAATAACACAATTTTTAACTTCAAGTTTTACACGCTATTTTAATAATATTTCTGAAGAAAATATGTACTACATTAGTATAATTTAACTTTACGAAGATATATTCATTTGAAGTTTATTCATTAATCAAAATCATATTGTCAATGAAGACACACGAAAACACTTCAAGGTTTGAAAACTTACTCGTAGTATTTGAAACGAAAATAATAGTAATCGATTGAATTAACTTTAAAATGATTCGACTATCAATAATGTCAGTAAAATCCTTGGATAGAACCAAACCAATTTGTTAAGTATAGATCACGTTATAGGAGAAATGTGATTGCATACTGCCGGCATACTGCCTCCCCAGAGAAATGCCGGCAGTGGCCTTCAATTATATGTAGCATATTATTATAATTTCGACGTGGTTTCATGTTATGATTAATATGCTACAGACAACCAAAATAAGTGGCCCAATATGATCAAGGCCTCCTATTCATCTTTTTTGTTAACTTTCATATAATATGAAACTTATTTCCTTTGGAAAACTATTTTCTCTCCTCCATAGGCTTGAAGTTTTACTGAGAATGTGAAGAACTATATTTTATAATTATTGTAACCACCATCACTACCACATCTTGTGAATAAATTATTGATTGATTGATTGAGAGTTCTAAAGTAGAGCATTTGTTTGGTCATGATAGCGATGATGTTGCGTGTAAACATTGTTTCATCGGTTGCGCGAGCTGTTTTTGTTTACATATAAACATATATTTGATTACTTTATTTGTTTTTCCCTAAAATTATACGAGTATCCTGCATAATTAAATATAAACATTATTCGTTATCTGATACATTAATATGATGGAACATCTGTGGGAGGAATCATCAGTTCGAAAGCTCGGGGTTTTTCCGCTATTCACCTGACTATAAATAAGTTTCACAATATGCGAAGCTCCCACTTACATGTTACTTAAAGTGGGAGCTTAAAGTGGGAGTGAAACAATTTAAATTGTTTTCTATTTCGAGTTCATTTTATTCAATAAGTAAGATGAAGACAATGCGTCTGTGCTTTCTACTGCAAATCATCCAAAAAGTAACGTCTTAACCCCAAAATCTAACCGTTTTATTTAATCAGCAGGTCTAAAATGGCCACATTAAATAAATCGTACTATGAAACAGGGCTCCGTGGCCTAGTGGGTAGACCGTTTGGTTCGCACTCGAGAGTGTGCAGGTTCGAATCCCAGGTTGTGGCGTGTACCAATGAGACTTTTTCTAACTAACGGTGTAGGAAACCCTCACATGCTTGGCCCCAGACGTATTGGCCAGTCATTCTTTTGGACCAGGCTGACTATGTTGTGAGAATGCCGTATGTACTTGGGCAACCATACGACATTTAAAAACCAACCGTCCCAGGCACTACAGTATTTCAAAAGTGGTTACTTCGCTCGGAGAATACTGTATAAATCATTCATTAACGAAACATATAGATAGATGATGTTTCATAGTACGATTCACTTAATGTGGCTATTTTAGACCTCCTGGTCTTTTGCAGTTTTGGCCTCAAATAATAATGCAACAGTTGCAGTGGATTTGGCTGCACTCGCGCCGGCCATCTGGCTCGTTAGGCGGGTCGATGCCGCCCTACAATATTCAGCGACAAGGTTACGCCGGCATACTTTATTGCCTTTCGGCTTTAAAGCATGTGTGTGTTTCGTGCCTGAATGTAGTACGGTACGTGTACGGTGTAGTGTGCCGTTTTCTAGGTTAGGAGATGCAGTAGGTGAATTTTGGTGTATTTGTCACCTGGTAACTGAATTTAGTAGTAACTTGTATCTATTGGAGATGTGATAAGTCAGTGATGATTTCTTCTATCTCGCGTTGGCTTGAATAATGTAAACGGAGATCTCTGAATACCATTTCAAATTTTAATTGCTTCTAACGCTTCCTTAATAAATACATACATTAAATAACGTTCAAATTAATTAATTGATAAATCACAATGCTATTTACATAAGAAGGAACAATGAAGGCCTGATTCGATAAAAGTCTTTGTTGTGCTAATATACTGACCTAACTTTTTTAATACTAAAGCTGAATTAAACTGAATAATATAATTTATAAGAAGTCTCCAACTATCTACTACTCGTAGTAACTAGGGTGAGCGTAATAAAATCCAGCTGAACTTGAATATGTTAACTCAAATGTTAAGTTCTTAACCCCATGATGATATGGATCAGATCTCATCATCGGGGTGGATTGTTCCCACGAGGCCATCGGCAGGGTTAATGAGTAGCCGGTAATTAACTTTTTTTTGGTTCATTTGTTTGGAATAATATGTTGTACTTAACTTTCAAGGCTTCGATTGTGAATTCAATACAGTGCGTTGCACTCCAGATTTAATGACATTTCACTATTTGCTGGAAGTAAATAATTAAATTCTAACGAGTTCTGTTTTTAAATTTTTATGAGATAAATAGATCGTGTTTATCTAATATTTTTCGCTCGTTATGTTGTAATTGGAAAGGAAACGTTTCCTATCAAGCTATCCTATACTAGAGTAATTTATTACTTTTGTCCATCGAAACGTTCTGCTTAAATCGCACGCTGATGATGTTTTATGGGGTGTTGTTTTCGCGCCCATGGTGTGTCGCAGATATAACTATGTCTCCAAACGACGTTATCGAATATATTAGAGTGTAATTGAATCGAGAGGTACAACTGGAGCGGTTACATAAGTGGGGGCGGGCAGGCGGGCAGGCGCGCTTACGTAAGGACGCCGGGAACTTTTATTGCTGGCACTAAGGGCTTTTTAAATTTCCAAGTCTAGGCGGAGTGCGATATGCAAACAATAACTGAGCGTCGCGTGTAACTGTGTTTACCCTCTCTGTTTTATTTTATTATTATGAAAAATATTATTACGAAATATTTTTGTTATACTTTTCTCTACTTTTGAAAATAGATAGTAACTTGTAAGTGTACACATGGTATGGGATCGACTATCGAGACTGGTTTACCGACACACCTCAACACCGGTATTTACTATTTACCTCAGACGCCACTCACATCCTCGTTCACATGCACAGCTCCACAAAACACCGCACACAAACTTTTCCCGCTGGGTCACCACTGGGCGACGTGCGCTCTCGACCGCGGTCTGCACGCAACTGCGGCGGAGGCCTCGCACGAAGGTTTTCGTGTGAAGGGGAAAGTTTTGTTTATTTTTAATCTGGGAAATTCTTTTGCCCGCGTAATGCGTTTGAGAATCTGCAGACTAATTAGTGCTATTCACTATATTTTTAGTGCATGTTGCATACATCATAGCAAATTGGTATGGAAAATGGATGTTGACTGAGTATATCAAAACATAGTTGCGTTGAGGACTAATGAGGATAATATTCAGCTTTATTTAACATAGACCCACAAGGGCCATTAATTTTAATACTAACGTTTATTTTCTTTGCAAATAATATTCTTTACGTCACAAAGCCGTATTCGGAACATTTGTTTTTGCTTCTTATGGAACGAAACTTTCCACGACATGAAGATAAAAAGATAGAGGAAAGTAGAGTTACTATAAATATTATTGTTTATTAGCATACAGAAAAATATTATGAGAGACTTAATTATTTTTTCCGTCACATGAGTCACAGCGTTAGTAATTCTGTGATAAGATTACTAAGGTGGGTAGTTTAGGGGTTAACATTTTTTGAAGTGGTAACATTATGTTAGTCATACATGCAGGGAGTGTGTATAATGCAAAACTGTGCAGGTTTCGATACTAGTTGGCTCAAGCTCACCTGACAGGATACCGTTACGTGTGTGGCTAGTTTTACATGTTTATTTATTTTCTTTATTTCAAAATGTATGTTATTATCTAAGATGTTACAGTATCACAACAATAGAATCAGCACACTTGGCTAAGTTATAGCCTGTAGTAACATAAAACCAGCTAATAATTATTTACATGATGATTGATGGCAGTATAATTTATACATAGTAATAATTATATGTAACAAAATCTATTATTATTAATTAATCTTTAATCGTCTTTAATTGTTAAAATTATTTGTAATCATAATTATTCTATCATAGATTGATTTAATATTTAGATTTTATTATGTAAACTTACGGTCCGTTTCAATAACCTATCTACCAATAACTATTTGTTAAAACGTTGTCATTCAATCATTTCCGTTTTTTGCGATCCAAAGACGTTTCTACATACATACTTACATACATACATACATACATACATACATATAATCACGCCTTTTTCCCGTAGGGGTAGGCAGAGACCACTTCTTTCCACTTGCTACGATCCTTACATACTTCTTTCGCTTCGTCCACTTTCATTCTTTCCATCCATTCCTCCTCTTACATTCAACGTAGCCAAGCGGCTCTCCATGGGCCACTTTTCGCCTCCGCGAGAACGAGACGTGATGGGTGACGAACCACATCGCCGCCATTTTGGATCATTAAATTATTTTTGATTATCCATTGCGTTTCCACGGATTGGAGAGGGTAGGAATAGGGAAAGGGATAGGTGGTGTGGAAAGGAAGATTGGTAAGTTAGAGTGGGAAATAGGGAATGTAGGATATTACCGCCCAGGAGGGCAAGGGATAGGACAGTAATAGCTAGGGAAGCCGGGGTCGCATACCCGTATACTATACCACAACTACCGGACAGGTAAGTTGGAATGAGTATCCCATGACAATTTTCACAAATAGTTATTGGTAGATAGGTTATTGAAACGGGCCGTTAGTTGACTCTATATTTTAGGTTTTCTTCAAGAACGTCTACAACATTGCACTGACGGCACATTCATCATCCAATTCAATTGAAATGTAAAACGAATATTATTTCTTACGTAAAATATTGTTCCCTTGTTGAATTTGAAATGCGATTTACATTCGAAGTAGAATTGATTTGGAATCCAAGTTTTAATAACTTACATAATTTTCTTCGTGAATAGCTGCATTTTACCTTGAGTCTCGTTTGTCAAAGCGACACCTGTGCCCAAGTATTCGGCGTGCGGCGCGGGTCAAATGCCTCGTTCTGGACATTGTACTGGTATACGGTGTACTACGCCCACGCCCACTCTATTATGTACAATGCACGGCTGTTATGTACATAGCTAGACTACCGAAAGTCTTATGGGATCATTTAAAAAATCCTTTTTGGGTGGAGTCAACCGTCTTCAATCCGTTAGAATCAACTACAAAGTTCTATATTGTGTAATGGCTCTGCGTAAATTAATCCTCCCTATCTACTTTATGATTTCCATACGTTTTTCTAACAGAATATAACAATTAATATAACACATCTTTTTTATACTGAGCTGATAATATAGCTGAGCTCCGTGGCCTAGTGGGTAGACCGTTTGGTTCGCACTCGATAGAGTGCAGGTTCGAATCCCAGGTTGTGGCGTGTACCGATGAGACTTTTTCAGATCTCAAGTACATTATACGGACGCTCTAACGGTGAAGGAAAACATCGTGAGGAAACCCGCACATAGTTGGCCCCAGACGTATTGACCAGTCATTCCTCTGGACTAGGCTGACTGTGTTGTGAGAATGCCGTATGCCGTATGCCGTATGCCGAGCTCGGGCAACCATACGACATTTAAAAACCGACTGCACCAGGCACTACAGTATTTCAAGAGCGGTTACTTCGCTCGGAGAATACTGTATACATCGTCCAATAAGGATGAAAACTCATCCCAACATACCTGTCCGGTAGTTGTGGTCAGTCGGATAAACGATAGCGTATCCAAAAGAAACAACGATGGTAGTAGAGTTTGTCCTAAACCCCAATTCTCGTAACTAACGTACACTTTCATTTTACTGTAATTGAATTATAAATGGTTCGTATTGATATCCTAAACTGAATTTTGGAGTTTGAACCGATCAAAACGGATTCGACGTTGGTGTGACGTTAATGAGAATACCATTTTGCTGTTTTAACATATCGGGACTGGATCGTAACTGTATTGTTGCAGGATTTAGCTAGTAGGTAGAGTCGACTTTCTGAATAAGGTTTTTTGATATTTTACAAAAAATGCAACTTTGCCACGAATACCTAACGATTAATATTATGTTTTTATATTATAACTAGCTGATGGCCGCGGCTCCCGCGTAAGTACAGCAACCCACGTGAACCTTATATGTCCCGCGTTAAAAAGTAGCCTATGTCCTTTCCCGCGGTCTACTTTATATCTGTGCCAAATTTCGTGATAATCGGCTTAGTAGTTTTTACGTGAAACTGTAAATAAAGTATCCGGGAACCGTACATTTCCCCGCGATAAAAGTAGCATATGTCCTTTCTCAGGCTCTAGACTATCTGTGTACCAAACAGACAGACAGACACACACACTCTTTCCCATTTATAATATTAGTATGGATGTACTCGTAATATAAATACGGATTCGGGCAGTTCGTCTGGCGTTACTGAATCAACTCGTATCACCGCGCCCGCGCCGCGGCATAAAATTCGGTTATTTGCAAGCGCCACATCCGAACTAACAACTACGTAATGTGGGTAATTCAATTGGACGGCTTTATGTAATTGATAAGTTTGTCTGTTTGTTATTCATAGTTTTGTATCCATTAACAGTGAGTGGTTTTGTGTGGGAAAACCTTTTTGTCGTGAATTCAATAATATATTAAAAGTAGTTGAATTTGTTGAAACAAAAGTTACAATAAGTTACGAAATATGAACAGTGTAATTACCTACTTAACCACTAATATCAATGATCTTAAAAATATTTTATACTAAAAATTTAAGATTTATGGAACAGTTATTGGGTAAATGATAACAATAGTGCATTATTTGAGATAAGAAAATCAGTTTTAGAAAAAAGGTAATCTAAATAATAGAAGTGATAAAGTAGTTTTGAATAGATTAAGAATAGGACGTACCAATGTAACTCACATGGATTATACAGATATAATATACGTAACTCATATTCACCTCATCACTAGGGAAGCTAAGAAAAATGCGTAAGGTGTGATAGTGACATGTCTATTAAGCACTTATTAGTTGAATGTCCAATGTACAATACAGAACGTCTAAAAGTGAACCTTCCTAAAAACCTATAAGAATTGTTTTGAAAATACAGAAAAAACTGTACATTTTCTAAAATTGATTAAATACTATGATTTAATTTAATATTGTAAACCTAAAGTGGTCGCTAATGTCCTACTATTATTGATGTTCGAGCGACCTTAAATAATTAAAAAAAAAAATGTTCTAATAATATCTCAATGAAAATTGTTGGGTCCCTAGCACAGCAAAACTGCAGACAATTTGACGAAAACTTTTGTTCATAATTGAAAAAAGTAATGTAAGGTACACCTACATTTCAAAGGTTTTTAAAATTTATAAAGCGAGTGGAAACAAAAAGATTTTTCAAGCGAAGCCCTGAATTACGGTCCAAAGACGTAACGGCCTAGACTTTACTGGGTCAAGAAATCTAACTGAAAACGCTTACAAATATTGTGGTAAAACTAATTTACAGTCGTAAGCACCGCTGCTCCGTTGGATATAAATGTTAAATTGGAACGTTTCAAATGCAGTTTTTCCGGTTTGCAATTTAAATTGGAATTAGGTGCGATGGTAAATGTAGGTAGATTGTAGAATAGATTCAGCACGTGTCCGATGTCCGCTGTTTGTTCGTGGCTATTGCGTGGTCATAGCGATTAGTCTCTATCGCTAAAGTTAAGTGCATGATTTTACCAATATTTAAATATGTTTAAAGGTCTGGTCACACCGCGGCGATACGCTGCAGTTTTAATATAGCTATTGAAAATTAAACGTTATTCGCTACACAACAAGATACACGGTTCATTTGACATTAGTCATACACTGCACATGCGGTGTGCAGCTAGGGTTACCAGATGAAAAAATCAAAAGTCCGGAGAAAAGGCCCGATTTCCATGGAGAAGTCCTGAGATTTTCTATAGCTTGAGAATTTTCTCTCAAAAACGTATTATTATCTTGCGCACGCGTTTTACGCGACTTTTTTTATTTTAACTGCAATTGTTACCAAAAGAAGATTATTTTTAGTTTGTTTCACTTTGATAAAATATAAGTATTGATTTTAACTGCAATTGTTACTAAAAGAAAAATATTTTTAGTAGTTTAATAAGAGAGATCTTTAAAATGTAACCTGTGTTTTATTGAAAATCCTGAGCTATCACTAGATTTGCTAAATCCGGCCGGAATCCTGAGAAGAGTCGAAAAATCCTGAAATCTCAGGACAAATCCTGAGATATGGTAACCCTATGTGCAGCGCGGTTATGAAATTTGCACTGTTACAATGAAACGTGTATCTTCTTGTGTAAGGAAGTAAGTTCAATTTTGAATAGCTATCCTATTAATGCAGCGCCATGTCGCGTATCGTAAAATGACCCTAAGTTATACATATCTGTTAATTTTTGGTCCATGGTTTCTATATTTTCGTGACAAATCGCTTCAGGAATATTTGTAAGACATATTTAAGTAGTAATTATGATGGTTTTACAACAATTTATTATGTAGGATCAATTTGAATACTTACAATAGGATTCATCTCTGTAACGATTTCGACATTGTTATCATTACTATCGAATAAAATCACTAGCTGTAGTGAAATATTAACCACCAACGGATCAGCAGCCTCGTGGATCGCGGAATTGGGATCAACGTTTTAATTCCATCAATTAAACAGTCCAAACAACGTTCAAACTGATAACAGAACTGGACAATTTATCATAACCCCAGATTAATATATGATCCAAATAAAAGATGAATTTGAAAATTAAACCACGCTCTAAAGTATACACCAATTTTTCGACGTTTACGTTGTTAGATTTACAGTGTTATGTGCTGACTGTTACATAATATATCCAACGAAATTATATCTATACTAATATAATAAAGAGGAAAAGTTTGTTTGTTTGTTTGCATCGAACAGGCTCCGAAACTACTGGACCGATTTTGATGATATTTGGCACAGATGTAGAGTAGACCACGGGAAAGGAAATAGGCTACTTTTTATCGCGGAAAAATGTACAGTTTCTGCGAAATTATATTTTACGTACACGAACAATTATATAAAAAATAGCATTTCGACGGCGGCCGACAAAAATACATCTCGCGTATAGTACGGGTAATATATCGCGTTTCTTTCCTTCGTTTCTTGATACAAGATTATATCAAGACTACATTATTATCAATCTTCTTACAATGTTTTTAGGCTTCTATTTACTTTTAGCTAAGTTAGAGTTTACGGAGGTCAAAGGTGTCGCAGTTATTTCCATTAACAACTTACACTTGCCCGTTAGCGTCGGCCTCTAGGAGACCGATAACGAACTTTATCGTCCCCCGGGATATCTTAGACTTAATTTAACTTTATAGTCCTAGTTCGGATCCTTTGTATCAATCGATTATCCAAATTGATGTATTCGAATGAAACCAAACTTGCTGCGTATATAGAGATATAATAAGGATATGATAAGTTTATATTAGTAAAGTTTTCTGTAATTGTTGTGTCACCAATATAATAAGGTGCATACATCTGAACCCTATATTATAAGTGTATCTATATTAAGTTAATGTAAAAATGTATGTACTGTAATTGGTGTCTTTTTTGATAAAAAATAAATAAATGAATATAATATAATGAATAATAAATTGTTTAATTGTTTAATGTTTGAATTTAATAATATTTGTGAATTGTAATATTTGAACAAAATGTTTTAATGGAATGCATCTAATGGACTTAATATAGAATATGTAATTAATTGTTTAATGTTTGAATTTAATAATATTTGTGAATTGTAATATTTGAACAAAATGTTATAATGGAATGTATCTAATGGACTTAATATAGAATATGTAATGAATTGTTTAATGTTTGAATTTAATAATATTTGTGAATTGTAATATTTGAACAAAATGTGATAATGGAATGTATCTAATGGACTATTAATAGATTAAGTAATTAAGACCATTGTACGTATTATTAAAATATTTACCTTCTTATTATGTTTGCATGCTATTATTAGTGAAAAGTGTTAGATCATAAGAATAAATTATATTTGTAACACCAAATGTATCACCACTTTTGAAGCAAATAAATAAATGAATATGAATAAAAAAAAAAAAAAAAAAATAATAATAATAATACCAAACCTAAGCGACGTAAGGTATTGCTACTGCTGGGGTCATCACGTCGAATTTCGGTCACGATTATTTATCCTAGTGTTCGATTATTTAGACACAAGCTCTTACAACGTCCTCTAGAGTAAAGACATAATCCCATTACTTATAAGAATTGTAGGTTTAAATAGAAAATAAGCGTAAGCTACCTGGAAATTGATTAAGGAAACGTCAGCCCGTTCAAGCACGGTTTAAATTGCATTTCCCGTACGTACGTTTTAGTCACTCGGCTCAAAGAGCTGAACTCTTTTATTTCATGCAGTCCGGGTGATTTCCGATCGCTAATGGCGCAGATAAAATATTCATTGGACGGAGTTTCGGGGAGTGATGTTCGTTAATATTAAAATGTGGAGCGTTTCAAATTTTTTTAAGTTAAGGTCTTATTCTATGATCAAATTTAAATCCCTTTTAGAATTATGTAGAATAATTAATACAGGAAATATTTTTTACTCTTACAACTTTCTTCTGATCGATTTCGTTGCGAGTACCTAGACGGCTACTAGAGTTGTATTTCGGGTATCGACCTCGACTGATCTCGATATATTATGATCTCGTTCTTGGTTAAAGAGTTGCAAAGGTAGAAGCGTCATGCTTTTCGTTTTGGTCTTAGTCCAAAAGGTTGTTTAATGTTTTATACCAAGCTCTTCGACCTAAATATACTTGTTTTCAGGCGTATTCATTTTCTTTCCATCGACCTAAATTGACCTTAAACCACTTCCGCGTCTCAATCCAGTCATTATCATTATCTAGGCACGTTATTCGGCCGCTCATTACACCAAGGACGGCTTTTTGGAGGTCGCTGACTTTAAATACTTCTAAACCCCTGAATATTTTCGGACAAATGGTAGTATGTGGTCAATTATCATTATCAGCACCTGCTGAACCACCTGGTTAACCTCAGTATTAACTTATTTTATTGTAAAGTTCACCCAAGGCAGAGTTCGTGTAGTCTATGTTCTCGTCTTTCCGTCAAATAAATTGTGGCCAGCGCTGTCATATTTAATCTTTTCAAGGTACTCTACGTGAGTTTTTCAGAGATTTACTTATAAAAGAGTTTCAATTATAAATTAAATAAATATTAAAGTACATAGTGAAACGTGTTATTTGTTTTGTCTCAACTTTAAGTAGCTGGGTTCGTTGCTTACATATTATGTTGTTTTACATTTAATTAAAGAGAATAATATATTAGGTAATAAAGTCTTCGTAACGCGCGTTGGCTTTTGATAAGTTTCTTTGTTATTTTTAACGTTTTTGTTAGTTTTTACTAGTGCGAAAGCTGTTTATGATGAAATGAAACGTGGATATAAACTTATGTCACCCAATTTTGAAATTAGTAGTAACATGTTCCTATTTTTTTAGAGATTGCATAATATAGATTTAACTCAATTCTCTATTAAAACAATTGGGTTACGCCTTAAAGTTAAAATGTATCTAACATTTTACATAAGCTCTACGTGAAGTTAATGTATTGCACTTACGATCCGGCCTGTTTGGATTATATTGCTCGCTTTGATTTATTCAACTTCTTAAATTATGTATAGCCTTCAATTTGGGTTCAGGTGTTTGTTGGAATATGGCCCACGTATGGAAACTCTAATTATTAATATTATTACAAGGGCTAGAATAAATATTTTTTTCTGATTTTCTCTCTTTGTTCGTGAATATTTTGGTGGGTCTTATACCATTTTGATACAGTCATCAAAATGGTATAAGACCCACCAAAATATTCACGAACAATTTCCTACATTTACGCCCAAATTCTACAATGCTTCTATAAGTTAAGTGCTTACACACGTACGGATTTGGTCCGCTCCGTACCAAATCCGACCTTGTGTAGAGTTGTTCGGCGAACATAATTATTATTGAGTCCGCCGCTGTCCGCATCGGATTTGGTTCGCTCCGTACCAAATCCGTGCACAATCTCTACACGAGCAGTCCGGTGTTTGGGAAGTTGAAAATTTATAGGGAGTGAAAACAGCAGTCCGGTGTTTGGGAAGTTGAAAATTTATAGGGAGTGAAAACAGATTATGTCTTAATCTGATTTGACTCCCTATAAATTTTCGTTAGTTTTATGTTTTTTACGCGTAAGTCTTTATGTTAAAAACATAACCTTTCTTTCTAGCTTATTATCTCTTAGACCTGTAAATAGTATAAATAATCAGGGTCGATTTAAGGGTTAAGTTTGTGGAGAAATATTTTTGAGAATTGGTATCACTGCACGTTTTCAATGAATTGCGGGAATCATCGACATCGTCGAAAACCTGCACTGTGAATAGAATTCTGTGCTAATATAATAGAGTAGAAAATTAAACACACGTCGAGTTTTCAATTCGGTCTGCCGTACCAAATCCGTGCGTGTGGGACACCGGATTCGGTCCCCGGATATGGTCTCCGGACCAAGTTCGAGTGTCTGTAGACATCATTAATTACCATTTCCCATCAGGGTATCCGTTTTGCTCGTTTTCTGGTCAATTTCATAAAGAAAAACGTGTACCTAACACAATAACCTAATTTACGATTCTCATGTAACAATAACACAGTAACTGAACGAGACGGGGGTTCCCGTAGGAGCTTCCCCGGCTGGCGCGACGCCAGCGACAATGTCACGATCACTCTCTCCCATACGGGCTCGACCTTGGCGTATCGACCGAGCTTCCTCGATGTCCTTCGACTTTGTTTTGTTAGGAAATGCCTATTAGCCATGCCTATTGGTCTTGTCAGTGAAATCGGTTTATTTACCTACTCAATACGTTGACTGGCCAAAACACAACTACAATACAAAACTGGCCAAGTTGGTGAAAATCTGACTCGAATTCCATGACGGCTGATGCTTGCTACTTAATCCTTTTAGCTTACATTTACCTTGATATGTGTCTGGTTTGGTGTCCTTGGACAGCTTTTTATTCTTCTATAAAAGTGGAAAATGACATTTCGATTATTAAGATTTAAGGTACCACAATAGTAGACTTCACTAATAAGTTAATGTAGGTCGTACAGTACGGAGCTAACACGACGTTACCGGGAATTAGTTATGCATGATTGTGATGCTTCTCATCGTCAGGACCAGGCTTGGCACTTTAGGCACCATGTTTGTAATTTGTATTGAATAAATGTTTTCATTAAATTGTTTGTATTTAAAATATTTTTTATCGCCGTTTCAAAATCTTATTTGGGGTTTTATGTACAGAGAAATATCTCTAAAAATAATTAGTTTCACAGAAGGTACAACCCAAAATAATGATTCCATGTGTTTGTGCCCGCTCGAAATAACCCTAATACTAAATTATTTTAATTGGAATTTAGCGCAGCGGCAACGACAAAACATACGGGATGGATTTTCGTTTAATGGCATATTATTTTTTGGCAGCCCTAACAACTATATCCATGGAGATTCCATAGCACATTGATATTTGATAGATTTATGTATGAGGCACTAGATTAATGTGCTCGTAATAGATCGCGGCTCGTATCTGCCTCGAGAGCGACGTGCTAATCCCACACGTGGTACGCGTTTTAGTCCACTCGATGGGCTAAAACTGGACTTTTTGGCTTTTCGCGAAGGTCACCATCAACAACTCTATTTTTGTGGTTTCTAATCCTATTACTATCATGAATGTGAAAGTTTGTGAGGATGGATGGATGGATGCTTGTTTGTAACTCTTTCACGCAAAAACTAGTGAACGGATATCGATGAAATTTTGTATGGTAGTAGTTTAGGCCCTAGATTAAAACATAGGCTACTTTTTATCCCGAAAAAGTACAGTATTCGCGTGTGATACCCGATACTATATTTACGGACGGAGCCGCAGGAAAAATCTAGTCTTCTATAATAATCTGTATTTTTTCCTGTGATAATAATATTTTGTGATCGCTGGAGCTATTTAAATTATTTATTTAGTTTCTTATATAAGGTGTATTCTTTGATCTTTCTAATTTGTTACGAAAAGTAGATATTTTAGGTCTCCACGTTTCTGGGGTCAGCTAGTTGCGGGTGTTTGCAAAACTTTTACCCTCTATTATTATATATAATATAATGTCTATAATTTTTACGGTTCCGTCGTCGGTTGTACTACAAGGAACCTTTATAGTTTTAATCTATATGTCCGTCTATGTATCTTATATAATAGGTTGGGGAAAAAGTCTTTTCGCATTATAGTATGTATGAACTTGTCATAAAATATCTTGGGCTATACCAATTGTATCTGGCTGATTTTGGTATCATTAAAAAGTTTTAATTTTACAGAAGACAATTCCAAATTCAAATTAGGTAAATTTGAGATTTTCATTTGTTTTTCTTATTGTTAAAATGAGTGATTCTTATGAAGAATTTCGATACATTTTAAAATTTTATTACAAAAAAGGTAAAAATGCAACACAAGCCGCGAAAAAAATTTGTGATGTTTATGGACCTAATGCAGTATCTGTGAGAGTAGCGCAAATTTGGTTTAAGCGTTTTCAATCCGGAAATTTTGATATCAAAGATGCACGTCGCTCTGGTCGCCCTGTTACGGACAAAACTGTTGCCATTTTTGAAAAAGTGGAGCAAGATCGGCATATTAGTAGTTACGATGTAGCTGAAGAACTGGGGATTGACCACAAAACGGTTTTGGCGCATTTGAAAAAAGCTGGGTACACAAAAAAGCTCGATATTTGGGTGCCTCATGAGCTCACTGAAAGAAACCTAATGAACCGTGTACTCATTTGTGATTCTTTATTACGACGTAATGAAACCGAACCATTTTTGAGGAAGCTGATAACTGGTGATGAAAAGTGGATCACGTACGACAAGAACGTGCGAAAAAGATCGTGGTCAAAGGCCGGTCAGGCTTCACAGACTGTGGCGAAACCCGGGTTAACTCGCAACAAGGTGATGCTGTGTGTGTGGTGGGATTGGAAGGGCATTATTCATTATGAGCTGTTACCGCCAGGCAGGACCATCAATTCTGAACTGTACTGCGAACAACTGATGAGATTAAAGCAAGAAGTTGAGAGAAAGCGGCCGGAATTAATCAACAGAAGGGGTGTGGTTTTTCACCATGATAACGCTAGACCTCACACATCTTTAGCCACTCAGAAAAAATTACGGGAGTTTGGCTGGGAGGTGTTAATGCATCCGCCGTATAGTCCTGACCTTCAGATTTCCACCTGTTTCGGTCGCTGCAGAATTCCTTAGGCAGTGTCAGGTTGACATCACAAGAGGACTGCCAAAACCACTTGTCGCAGTTTTTTTCATCAGAAGCCCCAAAAATTTTATAGCAATGGGATCATGTACCTACCAACAAGATGGCAAAAAGTTATCGAACAAAATGGCACCTATATACTTTAGTCACTTGTAAATAAACTTTATAAAAAAACCTTTTGAATTTTTATATAAAATGCGAAGAAACTTTTTCCCCAACCTAATAATATGAACATCTATTGTACCACTTTTTACGCAAATAAATGATTGATTGATTGATTGAATAACGCCGAGATACACGGGAAACAAACTGTCGAGAACTGTCCCTGCTAACTTCTGTAATTATGAAAGTAAAATGATTAAATTTAGAAAACTTATAGATTGCGTATAGACTTACTTTTGGAAGCAAATAAATAATTCGTACTTAAATAACGACAAATATTTTCTTTCTCATTTTACCCCAACGTTTAGGATATTTACGTGTAGGTCTTTTTAAATAAATGCTCTATGTTTATACATGATTTATTTCTACAAGTAAACATTTTTCAGTAATCGGCCTCCAAAGTGGTTTACAGGTTGGATAAGAAAAAAAGGAAATAATTTAGTAACTTTTAACCTTCTATGCTGATAGATCTTGCTAAATACTCGCAAAATTATTTTGAACGAAATTAGACAATAACTTTGAAACAAGGCAAAAACTGCCCTATTTTGGGGCTGTTTGGGACAGTCGAGGTTTGACATTTGTCATCATGTCATTTTGACATTTGCTTTTCGCAGTTTAATCCATATTTTGTCGAATGTTACGTCCATAGCCCGTCAAATTTGAAATTACTGCAGTAGGTATCTTACGCATTATATTTTAATATCTTAATATAAATACATTATTAAAATACTTTTAATTTGTAAAAACTAGTTTGTTTACTATGAATTTCAAATTTACAAACAATGCTACAGTGTATAATGTAAATATGTAATATTCAAATCGAGATGAGTGAATTCTATTTCGCCGGGCTTCTATTCTTGTCTAAATGGATTATTACAAGTACCTACTGTGTACATCTAGTTTATTTACATATCACATAATATAGCCGTATATGTTTCTGCATATAGATGGATCATTCTATGGACTTGGCAGGAAAAAAACGTAATTCATAGATTGTTTTCTTTTTTAACAATTTGCTGGGAGTTTTGCCATCTAGGCTCTAGCTGATTCTAGTAACAGCCTTGGTGACACTAAGGGCGTTTGTACACTACAAGGAAATTTACCGCCTGGCAGCACTATTTTTCATTATAACACCGTTATTATAAGGCCCACTTGCTGTTAACTCTAACCCAGATGGGTTACAGTTAACCCTGGGTTAATTATCATGTTATCTCTCTCGTTCTTCGTATTTATAAAAGTAAAGGTTTTAACCAAGGGTTAACTTTAAACCAGGTATGCGCAAGTGGGCATTAGAGTGATATAAAAAGGGCCGTTTATATGGCCAAGTAAAAAATGTGTAAAAAGTAAAAAAAAGTAATAAATTATGGGCTAGTAACAAAATTGTAAATTTTCTTGCGGTGCACAAGCGATCTAACGGTCAATGTATGTAATAATCGTCGATAAAAATGCCATTTAAATCTGTAGGTCGATTCTGCTAATTAAATCCCACAATAATACAGTTACGATCCAGTTCCGATGTGTCAAAACAGCGTAATGGTATTCTCATAAACGTCATACCACGTCAAACCCATTTTGATTGGTCCAAACTTCAAAAAGCAGCTAATGAGAGACTTGGGGTTCAGGTTTTGACGGTATTGTTAACGCGCCGTCGTGTTGCCGCCGTAGTTGCGGCTACACTAACGTCGGCTACACTAATATCGGCATTTCTCATTATTATGGCCCTAGTTTTACTAGCCATATAATATAAACATAAGATTTATCACTGGCCCACATAAACTACATAAACGTAAAAGAGTCTCTGTCCTTGATAAAAATGATGAAACATGAATAGAGATGTTCCCACAAAGTTTTTATTTCTATACCCATGGGTTACATGCCTACTCTATGGAGCATCACAAACAGAGAAGATACTATTTGGTAATATTTTAAGTTATGAAAAAATATCGCTTGCTTTTTTATGTATTGAATCAGGAAACGACGTAATTAGACAGATCGCCTAATGGTAAGCGATCTCCGCCGCCCATGGACACTTGCAACAACTTGTGTTCCTGGTCCTTAAAATCCCCAATCCCACCTTGGGCCTCCGGTAACCTCACCCACTCGGCGAAACACAACGCAAGCGTTATTTCACGCTGGTTTACTGTGAGGCCGTGGTATTTATCCGGTCGAGCCGGCCCTTTCATGCCGAAGCGTAGTTCTCCCCACAGTACTATATAGCTATACTGCTTGTATGAACTATCGCAGATAGCTAGGATACTATATTAATTTCATGTTACAATAAAATAGCATCATCATTATTATCATCAATGACATCTTAAGATATATCGTACTAGCTGTAGCCCGCGGCTCCGCCCGCGTAAATACAGTATCCCTCGGGAACACTGTATTATTTCGGAATAAAAAGTAGCCTATGTTTTAATCCAGAGGCTAAACTACTAAGATACCAAATTTTATCAAAATCCGTTCAGTAGTTTTTGCGTGAAAGAGTAACAAACATCTATCCACCCATACATCCATTCATCCATACATCCTCACAAACTTTCACATTTATAAGTAGGATCTTCGCCGTCTGTGACGCCCAACCTAAATTTTGCTATGTCAGGGCGCGGTTTATAATATTATCGTTACGACTGTCGTAAATTCGTTTTGATGTTTTTTTAAAGTAGACGAGAGATTGTGTCGCAAAAGTGTTTATTCGTAAATAGTACATGTAGAAAGTAGGTTAAATTGTACTAGAAGCTGTCCCGCGACTTCGTTTACGCAAAATAGTCGGAACGTACGTGTTTTCGGAATAAAAAGTAGCCTATGTCGTTTGTACTTCCCCGTGGTCTGTTTATATCTGTACCATTTATGAAAATTGGTTCTAAGGTTACTTAATTAATTAAATTAAGTTAATTACAGAGTTACTTTTACCAGTTTTAGTTTTTATCAAAATCGAGCTCGCAACTTCTTTAAGCACTTTTAGCATTCGTTACAGCACGTAGTAACTGTTTAGTAATCTGTTGGTTATAGTTTCGGATTTCGCCTACCACGCCCGCTTGAAAAATTAATTCAGTATAAGTAAGATTTGGCATGGCACTCTTGGTATAAATAACGTAGCTCATAAATAGATTTTGTATGAGAATAGTACTTGTATTGTATGAAACAAAGGCTTTGTTTCCTGTTTTGTGGGCTTTCTGGACTTGGACAAAGGAAAAATAAGCGGAAAGTTTTGATGTCAATACATAAATAAAATAACTTCCTGTATTATACATTTTATGGAAATTAATATTTTCCTCCTCAATCTTACTGCTGCGGCTGCTACTTTTGAAATGTTACTTGACAGAAGCTGACGAACGGCCCGTTTTAATAAACTATCTACGTCAAACTTGTATCGCAAAAAACCGGCAAATAATTGAATGACCACGTTTTTAACAAATAGTTATAGTAGGTTATTGAAACCACTGATTGACGTGAGTGAAGACACTGATTAAATAATAATCAATCTTTTAAACATTTTCCCCCTTACTAATGAATATATTTATATATTGCATAAGCACTACGTTTGTACTTATCTTATACGTTGGAAAAGTCGCTTGACAGACAAGGACAAAACATTTAGTTGCTTATCCACTGTAGTTTTTTTTTTAATATTTTTATTAGTAAGTGGGTAAATGAATAACGGGTCTCCTACTACTATTATAAATGTAAAAGTTTGTGAGGATGGAAGGAAGTTTGTTATGTTACTCTTTCACGTAAAAAACTACATAACGGATTTCGATGAAGATGATAGGCTCTGGATAGGCTCTGGATATAGGCTACTTTTTATCCCGAAAAAGTACAGTGTTCCCATGCGATACTGTATTTACGAGAGCGGAGCCGCGGGAAAATTCTCGTTAATTGTATGTATTATTTTTGTTGTCTCATCATCACGCAAATGTTGGGTAGGGAATGTCAAACAAGGTAGTTAAATTGCCGCCTTTGTACTATCAAGGCGTCTAATTCATAAGCAGGCAAGGGTCTCAATTTATTTGTATTATACTGACGGCTTGCGGTCACAAATCACAATACAATTGTTATTGGACATTCAGCGTGAAATAATATACGAATAAATTATGACACCGGTCAACCTGCTATAAATTAAATTACCTTACAGTTGCTGGGCATAAAAGTGTACTAAATAAAAAAAGCAGTTTATATTGTACAATAAATATTAATTCTTGTGCTATTTTGTTTCAGGTAAGTCAAACAATTCTACTATGTTATTCACGCTACAGCGAATCAAAACGTTATTTTAGGTAAGTTATCTTAATTTTGCACAAACTTCCGGTATATACTTAAAGTTTATATACTTAAAGTTTGTTAGGAAAATAGCAGAACCATTTAGGAAATTTATATAATATTATGTACGTTCGTCGTTCATGTTATATATTAGCTGGTCGATCCAACCGTTTCAGAGATTAGCCCGAATAAACAGACTGACAGACAGACGAACAGACAAACATTTTTAAAACTTGTTTTGTTATTGTAAGTACCGTAAGTGAGTATTTAATTCATATGAAATATACCTATTTCATATGAATTAGGTATGTAAAAAGCTGTTAATTTAAAAATACACTTAAATTTTATTTATTTGTATAGATTCTTGTTGGGGCAAAATGATATACGGTCAAAGATTAAATATTGAAGTTGATAAAAGATATTGTTCCTACGTCCCTACGTCCTTCCCCGTGGTCTACTCTACATCTGTGCCGAATTTCATTCGGCACAAATCAAATTCAGAAATCGGTCCAGTAGTTTCGGAGCCTCTTCAATACAAACAAACTTTTCATCTTTATTGTATTACGTTATTAACTTAATGTGCGCGTGCGTCGATTCGGGCGGTCTAGTATGAAGAAGTTGCAACTAGCAACAGATACGTCTACTGTATCCCAACTTCCCGTCTAATGTGTCCCAACTTCCCGTCTACTTTATCCCAACTTCCCGTCTACTGTGTCCCAACTTCCCGTGTACTGTGTCCCAAGTTCCCAAGCCCAACTGTACAGGGTTAACGTTGCGGTGTGTAGCGGGTATAAATACATGTCCTTGAATTATGTCAAAATTAATTAGTTTTTTCGTGCCAAAATAAATGTCACAAGTCAATATTATTCCTGGGAAAACCGAAATGTGTGAACTCACTGATTTCCTGGGTTCCCCAGAGCTTAGCAGGAAAACTAGGTATTCCCTTGGGAAAGTAGGCAGTAACTCTGTACCGTAGTATGAACCTAGTCAGAAGTTTTGCACGTTTGAGCAGAACGTAGTTTAAAATGCAAACTTTGACCTCGATTTAGCCCCAAAGGGTTATGGAACTTTAAATAATCCTTCCTTAGCATCTGTTAACTTCATAATATTTACTTTTCTGCCAGTAGGTACGTGAGAGTAAAGTGGTTTGAGAAGGTGTCAAATCTGTACACAATCCTTGTAGTAGTATCAACTTATCTAGTGTGTCGCTATTTTTGACACCGTCTCGACTCTGTCAGTTAATCGCAATAGCCCACACACTAACAGTTCCGTTTAAGGTTTTGGACTGACGACAAATACGAACTGATAGTGTGTGGTCGCTTGACGATTCCGATCTGCGCCGACAGATTTCGGCCGGACAGTCTATGGCCTTGAGGGCGAATGAACACACACTAGCGGGTAGTCGTCAAAACTGCCGACTCCCGACTGCTAGTGTGTGGCCTCAAAAGTGGCAGCAGGATATTGCCGGCAAGCAAAAATCGCTTTAGTGTGTTGGCGATATTGATCTAGGACGGCAGGCCGCCGGATAGGACCAGAGACTGCAGGCGGACTGTTAGTGAGTGGGACCCTTAATGCTAATCGCGAGGAATTGTGCAAGAGTTGTGTGCTAAATTTCAGCGCAATTTATTTAATGGTTTAGTCTCTACCTATTCTCATAGATGGTACAAGTAGATATTACAGATTATTTTTCCGACCCAAATATCGACCAATAGAATTGCACCATTCGATGTCACGTGGTACAACCTACATGGTATTATACTGATAATTTTTTGAAAATTTTCTCTGGTCGTTGCTATACAAAACATGATCCAGTCAAATTAACCACACGTCAAACTGACAGGTTGAATTCAATTGTGAAAATTGGAGATTTTAATTGCACTAGCCTGAATCTTAATTAAATGTTGTTTTATTCATTATGAAATTCTTATTTGTTAACTGTACATTTCGTCTCATGGTGCAATTCTATTGGCCGACATTTGGGACGGTTAAATAATCCCCCGAATACCACACGAGCTTCAAAATTATCTGCCATTTCCCTCAAGGTTCCCTGCAAACAAATAAAGTCGTCAAGTTTTTCAGGAAAATCCTTCATTTGTTTGCAACGAACCTATCGGGAAATACCCGATAATTTTGAAGCTCTTGTGGTATTATATGTGAATATTTAATAGACACAAAGGTTGCCTAATATTATGTAAACGAAACACGTAACTTACACAAACTTACATATGACCTTGCTACAAATCCTTCGAATAAAAATTAACCCTGGATCAGGTCTAACAAACACGAGTGTTTACTAAGGATATCGATTTCGTGGACCGTCGTATACACAATTCTCAATCTTAAGGCTATAAAGTAGAGTTCAATTTCCGGTAGCAGGTCAGAGGTCACTAGCCTGAACTATTCTCGTTCTTAAGACAATGGGGTAAGGTTCAATTTCAGGGACGGGTGTTATGGTCATGGCTCATGGTGTTTTTCACCTGGCGCGGTGCCAGCTCGTCTGAACTCCGAAGGTCAATAGCACCACATGGACGCTCGGTCGACTTTCGCCTGCGTAACCTTTACAGTGATTGTCTCTGTAAGGTTCTATTTATACTCAACGTGCAGGGAAGTGAAATTCTCAAAACCAAATGTGGATGGACGGATGGATGGATGTATGTTACTCTTTCACGCAAAACTACTGAACGGATTTTAGTTAAGGCTCTGGATTAAGAACATAGGCTAGATACATTGTATCCCGAAAAAAACGACAGTATTCCCGAAACATATTTACGCGGGTGGAGCCGCGGGAAAAAGCTAGTACATGATTTAACCAATTCAGTTTTATGTCCACAACGTAATGCACATATTCCTTCTGAGATAGCAAAAGAAGCGTTGTGCGTGTACTTCTTGGATTGTTGTTCTGAAAAAAGGTTTACAAATTGATATTTCTCATAAATAATTGCACGTGTGTACGTGTATAATGTGTGTTGTGTATTATCTACACTAATATTATAAAGAGGAAAACTTTGTTTGTATGTTTGTTTGTTTGTTTGTTTGTAATGAATAGGCTCAAAAAGTACTGGACCGATTTCAAAAATTCTTTCACCATTCGAAAGCTACATTACCCACGAGTAACATAGGCTATATTTTATTTTGGAAAAAAATAGGGTTCCGTAAAATATTTGGGTTTTTCGGACACACGCGGTGTAAAAAATCAACCAGAAAAGTTACTTATTTTGCGTACGCTGCCTAAACTATAAAAGATAGAACCATAAAATGTTCTAATTAATTGTAGATCTTATAAATATCTACAAAAAAGTCCGCGACATACTATACCTATCTATGTCGAGTGAGGCACAACAACCATTTTTTTATTTAGAAATCTTGAATTTTTTTTGGACTACATTTAAATGCGTTTATTTTACTCATGCTATTAATCCTTATCAAAATAAATTATTTCATACCTAAGTACAGTTTATGAAGGTAATAATATTTGGTCTTTGATTGAAATTGGACGTGCGGTTTTGAAGTTATGGCGAAATTAAAATATGACGATTTCTGCTGCACGGCCCGTTACGAAGTGGACGTCGCCAAGGCAGGGGTGCGCGTGCGGGGGGAGTTTAGATCTATGGTATTTCATACGATAAAAGTATACCCACCTACTTACTTATTTCATTGAGTTTTAGTAGGTACCTATATTAATTTGTTTCTGTTTGTTTTGACTAGATTTCGCCCGTTTTGTTAGTGATTTAAAGACATTCTGTAGTATTAGTATCAGTATTGTACCCGTGCGAAGCTGGGGCGGGTCGCTAGTTATTGATAAACAAGCGGACGCCTTTTCAGATATATCGGAATTATTTAGAGCCTGGTGACGCGTTACATTGCCATCACGCCACCAGACGGTTCAATATCTCTGGTATTTCACATCACAATATTATAAATGTGAAAGTTTGTGAGAATGGATGGATGTATGTATGGATGGATCGATGGATGGATGGATGTTTGTTACTCTTTCACGCAAAAACTACTCAACGGATTTCGATGAAATTTGGTGTGGTAGTAGTTTAGGCTCTGGATTAAAACAGGCTACTTTTATCCCGAAAAAGTATGGTGTTCCTTTGGGATACTTTGTATGTGTATACGTGGGCGGAGTCGCGGGCAACAGCTGGTCAAAAGTAACGCTGAAAGTTTGAATTGAATCCTGCAACACAAAATCGTACACATCGACAGTTGTAAACGACTTTGCTAGTACACAATACGTCCCCGGGGACCGCGTGGTGGACCCGGGGAGTTTCACCGCGTGAAGGGGGAGAGGGGAGTACGTGGTGGAGCGCGAGGGGGGTTACATGGTGTAACAGGAGGGGGGGTCATAAAAAGACAGCTCAATAGACACTCGTCAGCGGTGGCGCCGCGCTCCGTAAACTCGCCGACATAGCTGGCGTATCACATTTCAGTCTTACTACGATGGTGATAAGGTCCAAAAGCGACACACCGGACGTGTCGGCGACCGTACACAAATTTTATTACGGCCGATATCTTTATGGCGTTCGAGAGAGCGCCGTAAACGACAACGGTCGCGAATATGGCAGCGCAGTGATGATGGGTAAATAGATACACAGTGAGCGGTAGGCTAGCGGGGTGGGGTGGAGGACGTTATAGGCTTTTCGATGAGGTGACACTTCTATCGGCAAAGTGCATATTGTGTCTTCTGCCTGGATGAAAAAACTATAGCTGTAGACTAGTGTCATGGGATACTCATCTCAACTTACCTGTCCGGTAGCTGTGGTATAGTATACGGGTACGCGACCCCGGCTTCCCTAGCTATTACTGTCCTATCCCTTGCCCTCGTGGGCGGTAATATCCTACATTTCCTATTTCCCACTCTAACTTACCAATCTTCCTTTCCACACCACCTATCCTTCCCTTTTCCTATTCCTATCCTCTCCGCAAATCCGTGGGAACGCGATGGATCATTATAAAAATAATTTAATTATCCAAAATGGCGGCGATGTGGTTCGCCACCCATCACGTCTCGTTCTCGCGGAGGCGAAAAGTGACCCATAGAGAGCCGCTTCGCTACGTTGAATGTAAGAGGAGGAATGGATGGTAAGAATGAAAGTGGATGAAGCGAAACAAGTATGTAAGGATCGTAGCAAGTGGAAAGAAGTGGTCTCTGCCTACCCCTACGGGAAAGAGGCGTGATTATATGTATGTATGTATGTAGACTAGTGTTATGTGACAGAATAACAATGAATTCAAAACTAAGAATGGGCTATGACATAATTAAGTTTGACAGAAAAAAAAAACTTCATGTAAAAAAGTTACGCCATCTTGATTTATGAAGATTTTGACATTTAAATGTGTATTAGTCAAACTGCGGAAAGCAAATGTCAAGATGAATAGTTATAAATTAAAACAAAATATGTCCAAATTACACGTTTCTATCATTAGCAGTTACGGCTGCGCGTGCGTCTATATGTCAGTCAGTCGGGACATCTCCTTTTATATATCACTAGACGTTGCCCGTCACTTCGTGCGCGCAATAGTTAATTTAGCAGAAACTGTACATTTTTCCGCGATAAAAAGTAGACTTCCTCGTAGTCTATTCTACATCTGTACCAAATTTCATCAAAATCGGTCCAGTTGTTTCGGAGCCTATTCGATGCAAACTAACAAACTTTTCCTCTTTATTATATTAGTATAGATGATATATAAAAGGAGATGTCCCCACTGTCTGATTATATATACAACATATTTAGATTGTTATTATAGCAGAATTATAATAGTAGATAGTAAATATTCGAATAATGCTGACGCTGATTCGTTAAATTTTTAGAGTTCCGTAATACTTAAGGAACCCTTATAGTTTCGCTCTGTCCGTCTATCTGTCTGTCTGTCTGTCCGCGCCTCTAGCTCCTGTAATTATGAATATGAATTGATGAAATTTGGTGCAGTTATAGATTGTGTATAGATCACGGTTTCGGGATCATAAAAAATAATAATTTTATATTTTAGGGGTGGCTCTCTATACATGTGAAGTACCTATTCTACGATACCCCATCGTGTGGGGTATCGTAGAATAGGTCTTTTAAAATAAAGGCAAGGTTTCATACGTTACTTTTTTATAAAGTTGACCATTTTCGAGTAATCGGCCTCCAAAGTAGTTTGTAAGTGGCCCCCCCCGTGGCATTTTTAAACTATAGGAGATAGAAACTTGCAAATTTCCATGCTGATAGATCATGCTAAAAACTCTTTAGGAAAATTATTGTGAACCAAATCGGACAGTAGCTTTTGGAGTAATTAAAAAAAGCATATTACGCGTTTATAGTTACGGAACCCTCCTTAGACATGTCCTGACATGCCTAAGGAGGGTTCCGTATAAACCAAGAGGTTAGGTTATTACAGTATCATTTTAGCGCGTTATAAAGTTTATCTAGATATTGTATGTCATTGTGTTCGGCGATATTGAAAAAAATAGATATGCAATTTATTGTATTTTATTACGCGTCACTCTCAAGTTGTAAAGACGATATTGTGGTACAAAAATATCCGCGTTATATGTTTAGAAGGTCGAGGACCCGGCACTATCAGAAAAAACGACTTATTTGTATATAAGGTTTGGTAAAATCAATAACGGATACTTCGGGCATATGATCTGCTGCTTATATAAAGACGTTTGAGCAGAAAAATAATTGCCATACTCGAAAAAAATTTTTTCTTTATATGGGCGAGTTTACGTTTTGCGGACAGTCACCCATACGTGAGATGATTTTTTTAGTTTGAGTATGTCAATTATTTTGCTGCCCAAACGTCTATACATAAGCAGTGGATCATGTGCCTGAAGTATCCGTAATTGATTTTCGGAGACCTTATATTAACAACACGGCTTACAAATTACAACTAGCCTTTGTGCCTACACTTATAGATATTATAATAAAGAGGAAATATTTTATTCTTCGTTTGTTTGCATTAAATAGGTTACGAAACTAATCAGACCTATTTTGATGAAATTAGGGACATATATAGAGTGGACCGCGTGAAGAATACGTCATTTTATCGCGGCAAAATGTACGGTTACCGCATGATTTCACCTAGTCTAAAATAAATAATTTAATTCGCATGTCAATAAATCTGTATCCGATGCTTTCAGAAATCTAAAATTCCACCAGAAACTGTAGAATGTATCAATTTAACCGCGATAAATCAAAACTGTGCGATAGATGGCCGCGGTCTCACCGTCAGCGCCGTAAATTCCGCTTCAACTGAAATATAGACCCCGCAGAAGCCTGTAAATTCCTATATAGGTATGTAGTTTGTGCAGGCTACTACACTGTCGAAAATTTAGCTAGGTGCTGGAAGAAAACTTTTATTTATTTACTAGCTGCCCCGGCGAACTTCGTACTGCCTTAGAATTAAATTTGTTGACGTACTGACATACACCACATACCGGGTCCAATTGCAAATCTAATAAACCATTCTCTAATCCACTTGAAAACTTAAAATGTGTCTAATATGAATAATTTTCCCATTTTTTCCACATTTTCCTCTGATTCTTCGCGCTCCTAATGGTCACAGCGTGATGCTATATAGCCTAAAGCATTCCTCGATAAATGGACTATCCAGCACAAAGATAATTTTTCAATTCGTACCAGTAGTTACTGAGATTAGCGCGATTAAACAAACAAACGAACTCTGAAGAGTAATATTAGTATAGAATTAAAAAGTATAAAGGAGTAAAACTTCTTGAGAGTGAAATTTAAAGGTCGCGTCACGTAATTTTTTTGAATATAGCACTATCTGTCGGAAGCTACTTATTCTTACATGACAACTTAATTTCCTAAAGTACGGCTTAATATATGGCGGCGTTAGGTGTACAATTTTTAATAAAAATATTTATGATAGTGGTAGTGATGATGATCACGATTTAAATATTTAACCACACACGTCACATAATAAAAACTTCAGCGACTTGTCAAGAGTAATTGACACGCGAAACATACTACGTGCTCATACGCGCCTGGTACTTGTGGGATCACTCTGGTAGGCAAAGGGAATAAAATAGATCGAAAATAGATTTCTAGCTAGATATATAATGTTTTAACTGTCATGTGACTGTGGAAGTCAGTAGAGAACGCGCTAAGTTTAAAAGTAATGTAATATTAACACATTCTTGATGTCGTGTATTGATGATAACATAATACTTTACTATCTTTTGCCCGCGGCTCCGCCCGTTTAAATACAGTTTCCCACGGGAACACCACTAAAAGTAGCCTATGTGCGGACTAACTGATTGATCCATAGCAAAAACTACTAACATTCCAAATGTCATTTAAGTAACAAACATCCATCCATCCCCACAAACCTTCACATTTATATGTGTTATCAGTAGGATTTGCGTTAAGGTTGCAGTGCGACACCAGGGCAAATGTCAAAATTTACGAATGACGTTTAAGCCGTGTTCATATTGACCAATGGAAGTAAACAGTTCAATCAGCACGGATGCGTTATTGGCCAATACTCAATTATGATAAATGTCAAGTGAAAAATTCTTAACGTCAAAATATATCAAGATTCAATGGTTTTGATGTGTGTATTATTAGACTGTAGTCTGATACAAAAACTGTTATGAAGTTTATAACTTGTATAACAATGAGCAGTGGATGCGACGTATGAGCGAGGCCTTTGTTCTGCCACTGACAGCGGCCTCGCTAGTTGGATTTACTAACCATCATCATCATCAACAGGCTATGTACGCGACTTGTAGATACGTCATAATATTAACAGCCCCATATTACAGCTCCGTGGTCCAGTGGCTTAGAGCTTGGCTCACGTTTTTTACCAATATATATAGCTCCCCAAGTCGATTTCGGTGACAGCTACGCAGGAGATATTTAATAGTGCCCAAGTGTGTGCGCAGTACACAAGAGCACTCTCTGTTCCTTTACTCTCATAACCTAGTGGAACGGATAACCGACACGCCTGACGAGAGATCAGGCGCAGGACCGACTTTTACATGCCCATCCGACGCATGGATCATCTTTCTTGTCAGACAATCAGGTGATCAGCCTGCATTGTCCTAGCCAAACTTGGAAACAACATTTTTTGTTGTTCCAATGCAGGAATCGAACCTAGTGGGTTCCTCCGAGTAACCTCCGAGTCAATGCTCTCACCACTAGACCACGGAGGCTGTTAAGTTAGGAAAAGTAATGTGTATGCATCAAATGTTCGTAAAACAATTTATGTAAAGCAAATGCAAAAATAAAATAAAATGATTGAAAAAATACTACGATCTCTGTAGAACGTCTACGCTGCTACGAGCTACGCACTTGCGTAACTTAAAATAAAATATTTTAACGCTAAAATGCTAAAATGTAATTACTACTATCTGCAAATAAGTAAAAAAGGCTACACTGACAGTATGTTCATTGTGCTACATAAACAGAAATATAACAATTGTTGTCGAATGTAAAAAATATGTAACGTTAGGTAACATGTGGACGCCGATGTTTATGCGAAAAGTTATAAGCGAGTGTCAGGTGTAGGGAAACAAAATACCGGACAGCCACCCCCTCGCATCGCTGGAGCCCTGGTGGAGGAAGCCAAGCATATGTACACATATAAATTAAATTGAAGGGTATGTTTGTAATTTCAAATTAACAGCTTTACATATAATGTGTAAGCACCAAAAAATATTTTTTTCTTGTCTCTCGGCTTGTTCCGGTCAATCTTTAAACGGCTGGACTAATTTTGACCGGAGTTTCACTGAAAGATAGCTGATGTTATAAGGAGTAACTTAGGCTATTTTTATCTTAGGGTTCCGTCTAAGAAACTAGGGAAATAGCGGGCACTAACTAGTAAGAAATAAATTCTCAAACAAATGTAAACCATTAATACGAATGAATTTTGCTATATAATGACGAATTGCGTCGTGTACATTTTGTCGTTTTTGATGAGAATTTTAGCGATATATCCGTGGTCATGCCTGAAAGTTTATGTGCTTGTATATTGAAATTGTTGTGACTAAAATATCATAACCGGCCTTGTTGGGGAAGGGTCGACCACCTTATTAAAATTGTTTTGATACGTCGCGTTTTTGTGGACAGCGTAGACTATTTTTGTGCTATAATATTTTTGTGTAGACGTTATTTTTATACGTACATATGTACAAAATATTACAATTTATTTTTTGTTGAGTTTTTGTTTAAAATAAGCTAAGAAAATTCAGGCGATGAGAGATAACTATGAAGTATTATAGTTAAAAAAGTTTAATAACAATAAATTGCGAAGTTTAGTGTACATGAATTTACCTGTAAAATATAATAATATGTAATTTTGTCAACGCCCCGCGCGAGTTTCTTACGCCGGTTCTTCTCGTCGGGTTAGTTCCCGAACCGGTGGTAGGCATCAAGTAGGGACACTTTTAAGTGTTACTTTGTAACCCATCCATAAATAACGTCACACGAATTTAACGTTTTTTACCTCTACCTTGTCACAGTTGGTCACATTTGTGAGACCCCCCCTCCCTAGTGTGACGTCACATATTTTGAAAATTTACTTTATTATTTTTTGATTTTGTCGAATAGATGGTAGTTTGTAGTGGTGGGCAACGTCGAAAGCTATGATTTCGACGAATAGTTGAATGTATTGAATATTTTATCTCGTTGATTTAAAAAAAAAAAACTAGTTTTTGCCCGCAGCTTCATCCGCGTGAAATTTGGTTTTACATGATCTAAACTCTGATGATTATATTGCGCTTACCGGTGCGTGCCTTACCATCATGCGTTGTCGTCAACGAAAGTACGCACGAGAGGATTATTTTTATCGTGTGCACTATTTAATTTTGCGATTCCTCCTAAGATATAAATATAAAACTGTATGGTGTAAAAGGCTATTACTTGGTGTATCAAATGTTTAATGTGATTAAGGATATTATTACCTACACTATAAGATGTTTCGCTAACATGAACCAAATTCTAGACCGGTGAAAGAGTAATGACAAACCCCTCCCACGTGTACCGACTACCGTCTATGTAGTAAGTGGGGTAATTCGTTATTAATGTCGGCAAACAGCGCGATAAGATACGGTATCTAAATATTTCATTTACAGAGCCAAAACACTTCACCCCAGCGGTCTATATATATAAGGTTCGGTAAAATCAATTACGGATATTTTGGGCATATGATCTATTGCTTTATGTAAAGACGTTTAAGCAAAAAATAATTGTCATACTAGAAAAAAAAAGAAATATTTATATGTGCGAGTTTGCGTTTTGCGGAGAGTCAGGTACATGAGATGATTTTTTACTTTGAGTATGGCAATTATTTTCGTCGTAGGCAACCTATGGAGTATGGGCAATATGGACGATTTTTGCCGCAAGGGTTTAGGGACACGGCGAAAATCGACCGATTTAAGTGGCAATGCGGTCGTAATTTTCTAAAGTAAAGAGACTACCACTCTTGTTGGTATTTTCAAATCCTAACCCTCTCTCTGGTACCCTTATTCGGCGAGCGTTATATCACGCTGGTTTTCTATGCGGTCGTGCTATTTATTCGGTGGAGCTGGCCGATTCGTGCCGAATACCTTGCTTCGGTATTACTTTATATGGTGTAAATGTTTACGGAGATTGTAGCTTTTTGTTATGCCTAATACGACAACTAGCTTTTGCCCGCGACTTCGTTCGCGTGGAGTTCGGTTTCCATACAAAGTTTTAACCCCTTTTTCACCCCCTTAGGGGGCAAATTTTCAAAAATACTTTCTTAGCGGATGCCTACGTCATTACAACTATCTGTATGCCAAATTTCAGCTAAATCCGTTCAGTAGTTTCGGCTGTGCGTTGGTAAATGAGTCAGTCAGGTTTGCCTTTTATATATTTAGAAGATTACACTATCATTACTTTAGCTAAACATATTCTGCTCGCATACATATGATATGTTGGTATTTTCTTTATCCGCTTCGGCCGGAAATTAAACTCGATACAAAAACCGGCCAAGTGCGAGTCGGACTTGCGCGCGAAGGGTACTGTATTAAAAGGCAAAAAAAAAACACATTTGTAGTATGGGATGGAACCTATTCAATATTTATTTTATTCTGTTTTTAGTACTCGTTGTTAAAGCGGCAACTGAAATATACTAGAAATATATCATCTGTGAAATCATGTTTCAAATGTAGGTATAGCTATCACGGTTAAGTTAGGGAGACAGCTTGGTGACAGACAGACGGACTGATGGACAGACGGGCAGACAGACAGACAGATTGACAGCGAAGATACAGTAATACGTTCTTGTTTTTAACCTTTGGGCACGGAACCCTGAAAACAGACAGTACATTAAATAACTACATTCCGTTCTATTGTTGTCAATAGCAATAAAAAGGATAACCATTATGTAACACTAGCTGTTGCCCGCCCGCGTAAATACAGTATCTCTCGGGATTTCGGGAACACTGTACTTTTTCGGGATAAAAAGTAGCCTATGTTTTAATCCAGAGCCTAAACTACTACAATACCAAATTTCCTCGAAATCTGTTTAGTAGTTTTTGCGTGAAAGAGTAACAAAAATCCTTCCATCCTCACAAACTTTCACATTTATTTATTAATAGGATTGTTCCGGTGTGATTATGTAAGTTTTAATATAGTATCCCAGAAAATTTTCAAGACTTTTCTATTCATAAATTTTAATTAAATAACCTAACCAAGGGCATGTCAGGACATTTCTAAGGTGGGTTCCGTAACTGTCAACGCGCTATAGGTTTAGCCTGTAAAATAGGTAGGGATTTGGACGAGGTTCTTCAAAAGGTAAGTGGTAAGATGTTGATGGGAATGGAGTTATAGGAACTCCACACCCCTGGTTCCCTGTATACTATATGGTGTAGTGTGTACTGTATCTACCCTAGCGGAAAGCCAAGTGCAAAAGCTAGTAACAATTGATGTAGCAGCTCCGCATTATATATATTATATAATTATACTTCCCGTTTTCTGGTACCTGTAACATAAGTTCTTCGGATACTTAGCACGGGGCTAGATTGACGTGGCGTGAAGCGTCCATAGATATTGTATTATTATTATTATTGTGCCCGGCGCTGCTGAGATCAGTTTCCGCACCGACTGCTGTGCCCAGTTTTCCGCCATTTTGTTGTGCTAATTGATTGCACTGTTCAATTCATTGTAAATTTTACGTCCATTGAGCACTGACGTTTTGAAATAGCTATGAATACTGGGCTCACGATAGTAGAAAATGCCGTTGAATTTCTCAATTTTAAAAAGGATTTTAAACGTTGCACTGTGTATTTTTTGTCCAAAAAATTGGCCATGCCTTTTTTTTTGGAAATCTCATACAGAAATGTTATATAAATAATTTATTAGTATTTACATGCGTTAATATCTTGTTATGAACAATAAAAAAACACTTTTGATTTTTTTTTCAATAAAATTAAAAATTGCCATAACTTTTTAAATATTTACTTAATTGTCTTCTTGATTATTCTGATCGACAATAATCAAAAAACACACAATTTAACCTGATTTACATATTTCTTAAATAAGTTTTTAAAGATTTATTTACGATTTATGTTTTTTTTTCTTTAATTTTTTATGAACGTATTTCTAAATATTTGGATTTTATTTTTATACAGAATTGTTACTTAAATGTACTAGAATTTGTGTAAAAAAAATTAGGTCCAAATAATAAAGGGCACTGAAGTTAGAGGCTTCTAAAGTTTTCTATGGTAACTATGGTATTAGGGTTGTCAATATTTCTATACCAAATTTTTTTATTCATTTGAACTTTGTTTTTTTTTATTCCTGACTAATACTTAAACAGAAGGTTAGAGAAACTGCATTGAGTCACTAAAGTGACTCGATAAATCGAGAAAATATTTTATTAATGCCGTGAAATATTTTTGAGCAGAAACAAAAAAACGATTACTTTTTATTGCAGTTTTCATATTAATTTGACATGTCAATCCTACAATACTGACTTGGAATTTTTTTAACAAATTAATACTTTTCTAATGTACACATGGTGACACATTTAAAATCTTTTATATATTTCCGGTATAAAATGGTCTCATATAGGTTTAATGATAACCGGAAATATATTGTTTAATAGGTAGCCGGTGCAGACCGGGTCCGGTTTCGGATTTTATTACCTGGTTTTAGCTGTAACCTAACGAACCCCTTCCCTGCACCACATATTACCTTTCATTGGATTTTAAATAGAATGCCCGTCCGTCTGTTTGTTTTGCTTTTGACTAAATTTTGAAATGGTTGCATGTATTTTTAACCGTGACTTTCACTGGCAGACCGAATTATCAGCATATTTGTTGTAAAAATATTAGGTATTTACAACGCCGGATAATAATTTGTATACAAAATATTAAAAATTATCAGACTTACATTGAATTTAAAATAAATCTTTAGTATTAAAAAAAGGGATATAATTAATCGAGCGAACAAAAAATAAGTTGGCGGCTGCACGTGAGCATACTCTATTACTGAATTTGGCAGCAAATTAATATGTTGGCGACTAAATTACTAAACTGGCGAAATCACTCCGGTGACATTAAATTCAAAAGTCGGTAGATAAAAAGAGGCGAAATTTAATCCAAATTAGCACCGACATTTATAAGTTGGTGACTTAATTTCCGAGTTGGTGACCATTATACCATATAAGCAGCTATAAAACCAGATTTGGTCGATAAATTAATGGCTGCTAAAAATCCAATTTGCAGGCTACGGAAAATCCTATTTTTGGATACTGTTGGAGTATGTTTTTCCTTTGCATGGGTGTCATTTTCTAGGTGTCTGGGGGTGCAGAATAATATGAAAATAAAATCTGTTTTGTAATTCCACAATGGCGTACATTTTTGTTATTAAAATTAATAAGGTTCCGATTACAAAATTGTCTTCCAATTTCATTTTCCAAAATGCAGAATATTCAATCTTCGTAAAATGAATATAAATACTAAATTAAAAGATCTTGGGGATGCTGATTATGATTGATGATTATTATTACAGTATGTTATGTAGTTCAAGGTACCAGCTATGTATGGAAATTTTTCAAAATTCAGGATTCATGAATTTTTCTGCTATTCATGAAGAAAATATGCAATTTCCAGGTTTATTAGGGGGAGGAAATGTTCATTATTTTTCCAGTAGGATGCACCGTTTCTGAGATAGAAGCGATTATAGAAAAAAATGGCAATGCTGTACTGAGATACGAGGGATGTATAAATCTATAGAAATGTTGGAAAATTCAGGATTTTCGAAATTTTTTTCTCCCATCATAAAGAAAATATGTTACGGAATTTCTGAGGGGACGAAATTTTCATTATTTTTTCAATAGGATGCACCGTTTCCGAGATAGAATCAATTTTATAAAAAAACGTAAATGCTGTACATTGAGATACGAGAGATGTATAAATCTATATAGAAATGTTGAAAAATTCCGGATTTTCGAAATTTTTTTTCTCCCATGATGAGGGAAATATGATGTTGCGGGGTTCCTAAGGGGGACGAAATTTTCATTATTTTTTCAATAGGATGCACCGTTTCCGAGATAGAATCAATTTTATAAAAAAACGTAAATGCTATACATTGAGATACGAGAGATGTATAAATCTATATAGAAATGTTGAAAAATTCCGGATTTTCGAATTTTTTTTTCTCCCATGATGAGGGAAATATGATGTTGCGGGGTTTTCTAAGGGGGACGAAATTTTCATTTTTTTTTCAATAGGATGCACCGTTTCCGAGATAGAATCAATTATATAAAAAAACGTAAATGCTGTACATTGAGATACGAGAGATGTATAAATCTATATAGAAATGTTGGAAAATTCCGGATTTTCGAAATTTTTTTTCTCCCATCATGAGGGAAATATGATGTTGCGGGGTTCCTAAGGGGGACGAAATTTTCATTACTTTTTCAATAGGATGCACTGTTTCCGAGATAGAATCAATTTTATAAAAAAAATGTAAATGCTGTACATTTGAGATACGAGAGATGTATAAATCTATAGAAATGTTGGAAAATTCCGGATTTTCGAAAAAAAAATTCTTCCATCATGAGGAAAATATGATGTTGCGAGGTTCCTATGGGGGACGAAATTTTCATTATTTTTTCAATAGGATGCACCGTTTCCGAGATAGAATCAATTTTATAAAAAAAAATGTAAATGCTGCACATTGAGATATTAGGAATGTATAAAGCTATACAAATGTTGGAAAATTCCATATTTTCAAATTTCTTTTTCTCCCATCATAAAGAAAATATGAGGTTGCGGGGTTATTAAGGAAATTTAAAATGGATGACTTTTTTGTTATCAGCACCCCCAGAAACCAATAAAAGGACACCCATATTATTTTTATAAAATTAAGTATGTCCGCCATATTGGAATTTCAAAACGAATGTCATTTTCGTAATCCAGCACTCCCAAAAACCTTATAAACGACACCCATATCAATTTTACGAAAAATAAATATATCAGCCATTTTTAAATTTCAAAATTAATCTACACAATATCTACATCCCCCTAAAACCGAGAAAAATTAAAAATTGGATATTTTGTATGCTCCTTTATGTTTTTTTTATGTATCCTCGTTTTGCTGCTTGTATGTTTTTTGAGTTACCTACATCAGGGAAAATATATGTGCCTATTTTTAAATTAAATGTGCACTCACAAATTGTCGCCAAAATTCAGTGGTATTATTTAGTCACCAGATTTGTAATTTTTTTGTTCCTTACATTCTTTCGCCAACTTGGTAATTTAGTATTCAATATTCGGTATTTTCACATCCAAAATTTAATTGTTTTGTTGCAAGTAAATACATGCCTAAAAAAATGTCTGTTTCTGATACCAAAACGATCAAATTAAGAAGGTGCAGAGAAATTGAATGTCACGCGAGCGAAGCCGCGCGCAACTACTAGGTAATTGAATAAAACTTTGTTTTCACTTGAAATTCCTGAAATATTACTCTACCAAACACACAGTGTTTCGACTAGTACATGCGAACAAGACGATATATTTTTTACTTATTTATATTATTTATGTATATTCAAGGCATGTTAGATTTTTTATGCTGAAATAAATCTGAACACTTAAATATTTAGACCGATACTTCTTACAAATATGGAACACGGCGGAGGTACATCATATAATATGCAGTATAATAAACATAAATAACCAAAAACAGAAAGGCTCAAACCAAATAGTGACCTTGAGCTTCTCAGTATCTCACTGACTTCAATATAAGAGTGCAACAGCAGTGAAGCAAAAGGGAGCAAAGGTATAACGCGAAGAAAATGTAAACTATGGATAACATAATGAATTTCCACGCGGGCGGAGTCGCGGGCAGCAGCTAGTAAGTAAAAAAGACTATTACTATTAATTGTTTTGTTGAAGTTACGAACTTCATTAGAAAAATGAGCATATAAAAACCTACTTCAAATATTCAACTATGCGGTGACAACCCTATCCAAAATAATATAAAATTGAATAACTCCGATGCCCCGCCTCATTTGGATCCCATTTTTTTTTGGGTTATAAGTATCAATAAAAAGAATATTTCAGTCTTAGTTTCAAATCCAAATATGAAACGGCATGGCGTTAAAAAAATTAAAACATAAATTTACAAAATCAGTCATAAATACGTTATATTGAACAAATAAAGCCTGGATGTTTTTCGCTATCGTAGGGCTTTTAAGACACTATTTAGACCAATTAATAAAATCTTAAAAGAATATCAAACTTTTGAACTATAACTGTTTCTATGTTTTTTCTGGAAACCATAGAAATTTTTTTCAAGTACTAATTTGCATTCTTCTATATGAAATGGGCAGTCGGGTGTTCTCGTCCTGCATTTATAATCACAAATCCTATAAAATTAAGTAATAAAAACGGCATGGCCAATTTTTTGGACAAAAAATACACTGTGCGTTGGTGTAATAACAATAGCTACTAGGTAATTCCCTTCAAAACCAGCACGCGTAGTAAGAGTACCATATGAATATGGAGCTCTAACACCCATATCATTAGTTGTTTCCTCGACATTTGCTCCACTCGACTCAACCCCAATCCACGAAAATTGTAACATTAGTTCAACTTTTGTCCTCGACTTGAGGAATTTCCTTACGCGAGTCGAGGGATCAACTCTCAAACTTAAGGTATATCAGGACGTATCACGTAAAGCTTGAGGTTCTCTCGAGCGTCTATTTCCGATATTCATATCAATTCTATTTATAAACAGATTTGAATTATTTGAAGCAATTACGCAATTACTTATTTAAAAAGAAGCAATGATTATTTTTTGGAGTTTCTGGATTATCTTTACGAAAATCCGTACAATATGCGCAGATATTTACGCGACGATCAAAACCCCTTGGAATTGCGTCGAGAAATTAAAAATCTGAGGTAACAACTAATGATACGGGTAGAGATGTGATAAACGGCTTAAAATTAAAAGTTAACTTATCCGTTATTAAATATTCAAAAGTAACTTTTTTTAACTGCTTAGTTGCTTATTTGCTTATCTCCTTATTGCCACTTATAAGTTATAATGTTTTTTGCGCTTATGTTACGTTTTTGGATCGCTTAAACTGATTTAAATTAACTTTCCTTCGTACTTTGCAGGCTTAGGACTGTCTGAAATCTGAATAATTATTAATATAATAATATGAACTCATAAAAATGTTTTTACATGTTGATAATATGCATTAATCTTAAATGTTGCTTATCATTAGTAATAGTTGATTTATAGGATAACAAACATTACACATCGCCACTTTTTCCACCTCATTTCTTTCAAAGTAGTTCCATAAATTACTGTTCCAATTCACGTCGTTTAGTCGTCATCTTACGACAAAAACTTATTAAACTTAATACTAAAACACTACACGAAAAGTTTATATTACGTCCATATGGACCATTATTATATTTTTTATTTACATTAAAAGTTCACGGTAAGCCACCAAAACACCACTATTACGATTAAAATACGAATTATTGCGTAACGTAATATAACGTGTTTTCGTCAACCCGCAAAGCGCAACTAACAAAAAGTGAATAAACACGAAAAAGCATATTAGTTATAAGTACAAAAAATTAGCCGTTTAAATAAGTGATGAGCTACATTAAAGAATTTTCACTCTTATTGCGCTGTCATAAGAACTATTTTTCTTTGCTCATACCACACTTATGGCTTTATGACTATAAACGATATAAACGATAAGTATAAGTGATAAACGCTTAAATTTTTAAACGACTTTTCAACTTATTTATAAAAGCACGCTTTTTTAAACGCTTTACGTTTAAACGGCCATCTCTAGATACGGGTGTATATAAATGCTAAGACCGCGTTCTGCGACCGGTGGGCGTGGTCAGACAACCTGGGTCTCTAGTCAAGATGCATTCGATAATTTCGACGGCGAACTTCGAAATCAAAAATGTATGGGATTTGACACAAGTCATCGTTATGTGACATGTCGTTTGATGCGTTGTTTCAATTGCCATACATTTTGTTTTCGAACTTCGCCGTCGTAATTATCGAATGCATCTTGACTAGAGGCCCTGATTCGATGATTCGCTCGCGTCACGGTCGCTAAAATTGGTATGCTGCCTTTCATTGTAAGCTCCATTCTGTTCACTGTCTGATTTAACCGGCGCAGTGCGCTGTGCAGTAATAAATCACTATTTGTATTTCATTAGCACCGCGATGGCTGCCGTACAGTTTGCAGGGTAAGGGGAGCTGTATCGAAATAACAGGCTCGTGGAAATAGTTTTCAGATATACGAGGCTTGCAGAAATACCAGGTTCGCAGAACACGTTAATGCTTTTTAGTTTTTGCTTCTTTTGCTAAATAGAACCTACGAAACTAATATTAACTATTAGAGGTAAAGTGGACCTTGGTTTACGTAGTAACTATATATTAATCTGTGCCTTGATCTAGGTTTTCCATTTTCAAGAGTGTGCGCTCCTGCC
This sequence comes from Glaucopsyche alexis, assembly GCA_905404095.1. Taxonomy (NCBI): domain Eukaryota; kingdom Metazoa; phylum Arthropoda; class Insecta; order Lepidoptera; family Lycaenidae; genus Glaucopsyche; species Glaucopsyche alexis. The sequence continues at coordinate 22,374,166 of FR990056.1, forward strand.
AAACGATTTCTTAATAATAAAGTAACTTCGGGATCAACTTTAAGTAACGATTTCACCAACTAACCACCAATATTTTTATACCAATATAAGAATTTGAATTTGAATATTTTAAAGATAATAAATCAGTGTTAAAATATCATGTTATCTACATCGTTATTCGTATGAATGAAAGAGAAGGCATGATATTTAGACAAACGATTAACACTTAACAGGCGTAGTGGTACCTATAATTGGGACTGAAATTAACATCTCAAAATCATCTAAAAACAAATTGTACAGTTAAATTGAGTTTTTAGTATTGTCACTTGGTATGTTTATTTAGTTCGGTCCTGCATAATTCATCGCGCGGCCCTGCGACGTGACGACGTGACAACGTGACGTGGCGACGCCTGTCTCGCTGTATTTGTTACTACTGTACGTTACGTTTTATACGTTGTTTACGTTGGATAGTTAATTATAAAGTATTGCTATGAGACTACAAGTCGATTAATAAATTGAGCCTTTAGCCAAGTTGCCAACACTAACTACGACGTCGAAGTGTGAAAACAAAAATGCATGGGATTTGATATACGCATCGCAGTGACATAGCGATGCTTATGTCAAATCCTATACATTTCTGTTATCGTCGTCGTAATTAGCGATACCAACTTGGCTAAAGGCTCTGACTTTGTTTTTATTTAGGTTGATTTGGATTTTAGACAGTATTTGTAGCCAGAGTTTGTTTATACGAGAGGCCTTTTATTATTGGCGATATTGTCCCTTACTACCACACAAAAATACACACTCAGAGATCATGACTATAAGGTAAGTTACTCGCGCTAAAAATAAAAAAATAGGTAACCCCTAAATTGTCAAGCAGTGAGTGAGCTGATGATGCTGATGAATTATTAATTGCAATGGCACTGCAATGTGCAGGCTTGGGACGTTCAATCAAAGATGTTGTGCTCGCGAGTAACGTCTATTAACTCTCTTTAATGCACTTACATTACAATATATAGGGAGGTGATACATACACACTACAGCACATCATTTTGGCGTCGCATGTTATCCTAGAAACAAAGCGTTTATTAAATACCAGAGACAATCCCGCAACTTCGTGCGCGCCTAAGTTAATTTCGCAGAAACCGTAATTTTTTCCACGATAAAAAGTAGCCTATGGTCCTTCGCCGTGGTCTACTCTACATCTGCGCCAAATTTCATCAGAATCGATTCAGTAGTTTCGGACCCTATTCAATGCAAACAAACAAATAAACTTTTCGTCCTTATTAAATTTATGAACTTTCCTCTTTATTATATTATACTTACGAATGAATTTCAATACATTTAGCCACCGATAGGGCCACAATTATTTTTATCGATAATCTAGACAGCGGAGCACTCGACCCATATTTTTAAATTACTAGTCTACAATGCTTTTAGTGTACATTCCTCCCTGCTTATCGCACGTTTTGTGTATTTTTAACCCCCGACAAAAAGGGGTGTTATAAATTTGACGTGTGTGTGTGTGTGTCTGTCCGTGGCATCGTAGCTCCCTAACGGATGAACCGATTTTGATCTAGTTTTTTTGTTTGTTTTGAAAGCTAACATGATCGAGAGCTAGGATCTGATAATATATTATGATAATGTCTGTTATCGGAGATATGCGGGATTTACACTAGTGACTAAAGTCACACGGCGTTAATCGACCGAAAATCGACCGTGTAAACGTGCCACGCTTAAGTCACCTATATTAAAATCCATAAGGCTCCCACAGACGAGAGGCCGATCGTTTCAGTTAGAACTGACGTCAGTTCGGCCTGAACGGATTCGAGCACACACACGGAAAAAATCGCATTCAACCAGATTTACGTCAGTTCGGCCTGATCTGATTCGGGCCCACACACGGAACAGTCGCATCAGTCCATTCTGGTTTGCCGCGCGCTACGGTCGTGTTTATCAATTTTGTATTTAAACACCGCGAAAACTCATACAACGCTTGTACACGATACACGCCCGCACGGCCGCGGCTCTGGCGAGAACTGAAGCGATTTGTCCACACACGGTCCGGATAGGCCGCGCGTTCAGGCTGCCCGCTCAGGCCAGAATTAATGTTGCCAACTTAGTTATTTTACAAAATTTTACTAAATTGAGTATTTTATTCCCTCCTTAGTAGAAATTTAGTTATTAGTAGTGTTTTAGTAGGAAAGAGCCAGACAGTAATCATATGCAAAATGGCCTAGGTTAAGCACAAAAAAAAAAACATCTTATCATAATAATACATTCTTCCGTAATTTTCTTAAAACTACCCTAGTATATTTTAATTTAATGGTAAAATTTATAGTAAAATTCAATGAATGAAAAAAATTAATATAACAAAACCTAAAATGCAATGGTTTCTGGGTGGCTTCAGGAATTCCTAAGTTAAGTAGCTTCTTTAGTAGTTTTTTAGTACTTTTAGTAGGATTCAATACGAGTTTAGTAGTTTCACAAAAACAGAGCTGGCAACACTGGAACGAATCGCTTCAGTCCGTTCGGCCGACTGATGCGATCTCGAAATTGCACACAGACAATACGATTTTGCATCCGTTCAGGCCGAACTGAAGGCAGACCGGATCATGTATGGGGCCCCATAGGTATGATGAATAATTAATCCACTGAGATCATTGCAATATTACGGCGCTACAAAATTCTAATTGTGATGTTGATAAATACTTAATTGTACTGGTAATAACAATTTCAGTCTCGCTGTCTGTGAATTATGTAGTGACATATCATACACATTGTTTCAAATTGCCGCATAATTTACTGGTTAAATTATTATAGTTTTCGCAGCACTTAAATTTTGTAGTGTCTATCATCCCAAGTACGACTTTATAGTAAGTTTTGTAATTAATAAACACAAAATAATGTTACAGCTAATTTCACAATATTATCTACCTATAAAAGTTCGTGTAAACGTTAAAAGATTGAAAAACTTACGTTAAAAATAAGGCAGTTAAATAATATCGCAAAATGAGGGCTATTTTGAACAATTTTAATTCTGACCCATAAAGAGTATCCTATGTCCTTACTCCGTCACCGTGGTCGTAGGTCTTGTAGTTTTGGAGCCTATTTAATGCAAACAACTTTCCTCTTATATATTATTAGTAAATATTTGTTTTTGTTTTTATTATGGTCATGTGAAAACCGACTCTCACACATAAATATAGTATTGTAGCAAAGGATAAAAGGAAATTGACCACTTTGCGTAAGAGTTTGGGACACTCTTCATGTCTAGCGTTCCAATCAAGCATTACGTAAATTTTGATCGCGAACCCCCACTGTGGAATGGTGAACCCCTTGGGGTTCGCGTACCTCACCTTGAGAACTCCTGATATACATGAATGACCTAAATGGTAACAATATATATTTTATATTTGGGGCATGTTTATGTCAGTACTTCTGAATTTAAATGAACCAAATAATTATGTTAAATTGCCTTATACTGTAGCTTGTATAAGTCATAATGAAACAGTCTGTAATGTATCAACTCCCTCCGGCTAATCTCCTTTGCTCTCGATGCCCTCGAAAAAATACGAGGATTTAGTGAAGTTAGGTCACCTCCTGAGAAAATGGATGTTACATCACAATATTACTGACTTGTAGCCGCAACACACGTTCGAACCACTTTAAAAAACCGACAACAAAGTGTAGCAAATGGCTTGAAATAATAATATAAAGTTTCTTATTTGGCATAGTTTTATGTTGGATTAAGCGTAGAACTTGGCGAAAAAAAAACTAAAAGTAAGTCGTCAGTAATCTTACGAAATATAGTAGTTTATTGAGAAGGTCGATTCTGCTAATTAAATCCTGCAATAATACAGTTACAATCCAGTCCCCATATGTAAAAAACTGCAAAACATCTCATAAACGTCATTACCAATAAATTGATTTTTGGAGTTTGGACCAATCAAAACGTCCAAACTCCAAAAATTAATTTATTATATTAAGACAATTCATTTATAATTCAATGAAAACAAAATGAAATTGTAAGTGAATTACGAGAATTAGCGTCAGATCTCTGTAATAAATTAGGTAAAGGCCTGAATCATAACTCGTATTTGACCGTGTGTGGTAGGCATAAAATAAGAATTTGGTTAGTGAAGTCGCTTTCCGGGAACAATGCACCTGGCCAATTTTACTTTTACTCTCGGATCTCGGACTTACCAGCTCTGTCGTATTTTGTCTATTTGCTAATACAATCGCCAGATTTTGAGTATTAACAGTAACGTACTTCTGAAAATAGTCATCTTTCTATTTCCTGATCATAAGCGAAAAATGACGACTTTGTGGCATTATAAAACGTTAATTTTTCACAGTGTACATTTGTATGCGCTAGCTTTCACCCGCGGCTCCGCCCGTAAATACAGTATCTCAATTATTGAGCACTATGCTTTTCGGGATGAGAAGTAGCCTATGTGTTATTCTAAAGCTAAAATCACAACCATACTAAATTTCATCAAAATCCGTTCAAATGTGTTTGCGTGAAAGAGTTACAACAATCCATCCCCCTTTCATATACTTAGTATAATTATCCACTAGCTTTTTCCCGCGGCTCCGCTCGCGTAAATATAGTATCGGGTAACCCACGGGAATACTGTAGCTTGTACTCTTTTGCGATTAAAAGCAGCCTATGTTTTAATCCAGAGCTTAAACTACGATATAAAATTATATCGAAATCCATTCTGTACTTTTTGCGTGAAAGATTAACAAACATCCATCCATCCATACATACATCCTCACAAATATTTATAATAGAAGTAGGATACCATCCAATTTATAATAGTACATAGTATCTACTATTATAAATTGGATAATATATAATCCTACTAGGATTAGAATTGTAAATTATGGACGAGGTGATAATACTTCGTGAATTTTATGGACAAGATTTATTTCATCGATTTAATTCGCAATTAGTAAATTCAAACTCAAAGGGTGTGTATTAATCCTTTCTCAATTCGCTGGAAACTTGAGATAGCCTGCTCATAAATGGTTTAGTCGATAAATGCCATATTCATGCTAGCACGGAATCGAAGCGCAGCGAAACGTCAATCTTTTAACTTAGCAATGTCACCCATATGTCCACAACTTATTGCTCATTACATGTCGTTCTTTCCGTTCCGGATAGATACCCCTGGGGGTGTCATGAGTACTAAGGTTAGTACTCGTGGCACCTCCAGACGTCAAATCCATACAAATGTGTATAATAATAATATTTATATAGACGCTTCCACGCCACGTCAATCTGGCCCCGTGCTAGGCCCCGTAAGTTTTCGAAGAACTTAGCACAGGTACCAGACGACACAAATGTATTTAATAATTTTATACTATAGGTACATATTTAAGATTTTTATTATATTATATGCATATATTTAATACAACACAGAGGTCCTCAAGAGGCTGACAAAACATACGAATTGAGAACCTTCTCCTGTATTTTAGAAGTCGGTTTATAAAAAAAGAAGCCTTGGTGGTTAACAAAGTTGCAACTTTGCGCACATTGACTAGTCATCTTTTAAACTGCGCTTTTTTTCGAATTCTTCTGCTATTAATTGACCTTTAAGTAATAAAATAAAATCTAACCCTTATTATGAGTTATGGGGGCATTTGTTCTATAACTGGTGAGATATTTAGTATACTGCCGGTCGTTATCCTCACAATCAATAAACTTTATGCGATCGTTATTTTGTTATCGTCCAAACGGAGGGCGCGAGCTATGCAGAGTATTTTAAGTGATAATGGAGTCTTCTTTCATGTTCACGCTATTGCTAAGTGAGACAGCTATAACGTGACAGAATGAGACAGAATGGGTCGGCTAAGAATGCTACTACGGTTGCTATAGGAAAGGTTTAATTAGGTTACCGTAAACAAATCGCATCTCCAGCTTAGTTCAAAAAGTCTAAATTTCGCGTGACGTAATAAGTGGGCAGCCCCTAGTGGGGTTATAGTTTTTTTTAATAAAAAATATAGTTATTTATTTGTCCTATGGCATTTGTATGTAACGGAATAAATGCGATAAACAATTATACCGTCAAGGTCCCACTAATATTGCAAATGAACTTCACCCGATTCGCTGTATCCAGGGGCGGATTGTAGTTTTCGGCCGTGGGCAGTTCAATGCCGCAGGCGGGCGCTGGCACGGCGCCAACGGTGCCCTCTACTGCCCCTACCCTCTCTGCTCCTGCTTTTAGGGCCCGCACACAAAACGGACTATTCCGTGTTCAACCCCCGTCCTTCGTAACGTTATACATATATAAGGGCGAGAGCAGAAAATCTAGAGGAAATCACGAAAGAATCCTGCGATGCCACGCAACGCGAATTCGCAACGCAAATAATAACCCGAATTTACATCCTTAAGTCTATGTTATCCGAATAACCCGGATCATTATTACGAATCTTTATTGATATGACACCTCATTCATTAAAATCGGATCAGTAGTTTAGGCGCTGCGGTGGAACAACATACATACACGACCTGCCAAAATCATTACTCTTCCTTTTGGTTTCGCCATATTTGGGTAAAAAAAGCGTTGTGAATAGCTGAGATTCTAAAATCTTCTATGCTTAATTTTTCTATATTTTCTTATTGATATCCGAAGAACTCAACATTTACCTATGATCTACATTACTACTTAATTTACATAATGCCTTCAGTATATTCGTTCAATGTATAATAAAACCACCTCGTCCAACAATTACTCGTTTATTCCTCCGTGCTCATACAATTACTCTTAACAATTGCGGTCACCCAGGTGCTGCCAATACTGAGTGTCCAGCCGTGTCCAGCCCCGTTGCTCGTTCCCCAAAAAAGTGAAGTCCATTTCCCCACGTTCTCAACATCGATCTCAGTATTGCCAACTCCTTAGTGTTGTCGTTTAATAAAAGTGTAAAAATATTTAAACAAATCTATAAAATATAATCAATTGATTTTACAAACTTGTAAATATAATAATAGGCAAGCGGACTGATTTGTTTTTTATTGCATAAATGAATAGTACTCTTAAATATGAGTAACTTCTCAGAAGAAACCGTATATCAAAAGTTAATATTTTCAAAGGTACAGCGATTTGTATACAAAATTTTGCGAGTCTTTACACAAAAAAAAAATTTTTTTTTTTGCGAAATTGGTAAGCAAAATCTACATCATTAGTTTACTCACATCATATACAAAAACATTCATTATGGTAAGTATGAACTTAAACGCACAAATATGGGAGATGGCCATATACTTCATATACTATAACCTACAAGTGACGTCATTTGTAGGTCGACTTTAGTATGGAGCGTTTTTAGGAGGCTCGCGAAATTTTTTATACATATCGCTGTACCTTTGAAAATATTGACTTTTGATATACGGTTTCTTCTGAGAAGTTACTCATATTTAAGAGTACTATTCATTTATGCAATAAAAAAAAATAGTCCGATTGCCTATTATCTATAAAATATATCCTTACAAAATATGTGTTAGTTATCCAAAAGGTGCGATACGACGTTATTTTCTGCGATGCGACGCGACGTCGTATCGCGTCGATTCGCAGTTTTGTGTACAAGCCCTTACTTCCCTGTCCCCTATCGATTCGCCATTCTGTCACTTGTTGGTCCGCGTGCGATATTAAAAAATCATTCTCCCGTATTCGTGTCATTTTAGTCTCGCCAATAAACGTCGAACCTTGACTAAGGTTTTATATAAATGGTCGAAATTCTAGAAATAACTTTGAAGGTCGTTTCGAGCGGCAAAGATGAAACGGTAATACTTTATTGAATAGTAATTTCGTAATATATTTTTATCTTTGCCCACCGCTGTTGGCTATAAATTATTTTTGAGCCAAACAAGCGGTAAAAGTATGGAGGCCATACTGGCTTTATGAATAGGAATAAAGTATCTCGTACCTCATGTAGTGCCGTCTTAAGAATATTTTGTTCTTAATTATCACATTTAGATAATTATATTATAGGCTTAGGTATGGAAGTATTTTATTATTTTTCCGAAACAAATATAAACCAAAGATATCAAAGTATACAGACCAATAAAGATACTACGAATGGAGAATATCATCTTTTATTTACTTCCCCATCAACGGGCCTGCGTTCCGTTACTCCATCTCCGGGAGTTAATTGTGTATGAATGTGAAAATATGTTCTCTAAAGGGATTGAAGATCGACGCGATTTTGGACGCTAGACGCGATCCGTATACGAGCTTTTAGAGGTACACAATGCTTTCTTTAAACTCCAATGTATATGCCTATTGCCTGTATAATAAGATCCCAGATAACATTCAAAATTATTCAATCAATAAATTTAAAAAAGTAGTTTTTTGCAGGTTTTCTGAGATCTTATTACTGTGCTGAAGCCTATTGTAAAGTTAATGATTTCAATTCCCAAGGTGTGCTACCTTGGGAATGAAGTGGCCTACTGCAAGGTTACTTCTATATACTATTGTACTCTTGTTATGTAGTTTTAGTCATAACATTGTCATATTACGACTAAAACTACATAACATACCTTTTTTATTTTAAAAGAACAATTTTCCATCTTTCATAAAAAATTGGGCCCGCGCAAGTTTCTTACGCCGGTTTTTCTCGCTGAACTAGTTCCCGAACCAGTAGTAGTAGGTATATGTAGACCGACGCCGCGACGTTCACAAAGTGTATATATGTCACCGTAAAATTGTTAAAACCGTTAGATTGTAATAAAACTAGTGAAATTCTAAAATGTTGATAGACTTCCGACGCGAATATTCTGCCCAAAAATTTAACACAACAATTTTCGTTAGATTATAAATATGTATTATATATAGTTATAAATCGTTCGACATATTTTTACAATCTCGTTAGTTTTTTTTACAATCTAACGGTTTTTACAATTTTACGGTGACGTATATAAAATACTAACTTTGAATAAAAAATTTCGACTTTGACTTTCCTGTCTTTTTTTTGAAAATTTTATATTGAAATGTTGCGACAAATATTGTTGGGTATTCTTACTTAGCCCATTTTTGTTTGGCGCTGCGCTACATCGTAATGTTATAAATTAATATCGCAGGGTTTATAAAATGAGCTAATAAAATGTTAAAATGCTAACAGAAGCGTAACGGAAGGCTTTGGCTGAGCGCTTCGTACAAGCAAGCAAATATGTACGGTTGCCGACCGAAGGCCTTCTTCGACCTTAGTACATGGCAGTTAGGTTCAAAAGTGGTACACTGGGTTTGTCGTCGACTGTACAATGTATATTGTAGCCTGTACGTTGTACACGCACATTGTACGGATACATTATTCACTGGTAACTTTGGCAGATCCCGAGGAGGCCTCGCTTCGAGTCAATAGCTGTGAATATTTTACGCCGAACAAAACTCCGATGACGATTATTTCACTGCAAAATATGCAGGCGATTCGCAAAAGCAAGCGAAAATTGCGAAAATGGATGTGCAATTGGGTATATGCCTTCGTGTAAAACATTCGTTTTGTTTTAAACATTCAGAAATATTTACCTACGTGATGTAAAAAGATTCAAGATTGTGTGTGTAAAAAGTTGGGATATTTTTTTTACAAATACAAATGATTTAGTATGTTATTGTTCACAAAAGTGCATACTTCGAAGATACCTGAAATTTTGTGCATATGACCGTAGATTTCGTAGTAACTTATAAGCATGTGACGTCACCTTTTGAGTGCTGGTACGTCTTTTGTATGGGACGTTTTCACAATACTCACAAAAGAGATTCAATAAGCAGTTTCTTTGAGAATAACGATTTTTACTATTTTAGTATGTATATATACTATGATTACTTTTGTAAACTGTTATTTTTCAGGGTATTATTCATTTATGTAATAAAAAAATACAGGAACATATCGTATTGTAGAAAACTTGTTATAGATATATTTTCTTTGAATCTGTCAATATAATTCAGCATCTTATTTTTTTTTTTTTTTAATGAAATAAGGGGGCAAACGAGCAAACGGGTCACCTGATGGAAAGCAACTTCCGTCGCCCATGGACACTCGCAGCATCAGAAGAGCTGCAAGTGCGTTGCCGGCCTTTTAAGAGGGAATAGGGTAATAGGGGAGGGTAGGGAAGGGAATAGGGTAGGGGATTGAGCCTCCGGTAAACTCACTCACTCGGCGAAACACAGCGCAAACGCTGTTTCACGCCGGTTTTCTGTGAGCCCGTGGTATTTCTCCGGTCGAGCCGGCCCATTCGTGCCGAAGCATGGCATGGCTCTACCACGTAAAGAAGGTAATAGGAATATGATTGAATCAACTTTAATTGACGTCTTTTTCTGTTGTTTTTTTTATATCCCAACTGTTTTTGTGCATTATGGGGTATTTACACGGGTGACTAAAACCGCACGATTTCAGCCGCACGGCGAAAATCCGTGTAAATGCCAATTCGGCGAGGCCGCAGGTGACTAAAGCCGCAAGCCCCAACTTTTGTAGTGTTTACACGGGTGACTAGCCGCACGATTTCCGCAGCACGGTGAAAATCGACCGTGAAAATTCCAACCCGGCGAAGCCGCGAGTGACTAAAGCAGCAAGCCCAAAAGTTGGGTATCATTCGACTTTTGCAGCACGGCGCTCAGCTCGGCGGAACGCGGCGGGCAAAGAGTAAAAAATATATGTATAGGAACGTACATAGGAACGTACAGGATACGTACAGAGGAACAGCTTTCATAGAAACTTCTAAATCGATACAAATTTTGTAAGGGATGTTATGACATCCCTTACAAAATTTGTATAACGCGTTTCAAATGAGAATAGGAACGTCAATGACATTTATCTGTCAAACATCACTTAAAAATTGTGATTTTCAGAAAAACTAATGTACATATAAATATTAATATTCTTGTGCATCGAATTCAAATAAGAATGTTAAATAGTAATCAATTATCTAAACATAATTTTAACTATCATACAGTCTAAATTCGAAACAATATGGCGCCGACTCGATCCTATTCTCATTTGAACCGCACTATATATGAAGATTAGGGTAAATTAAAGTCTAGCGTTAGTACAGAGTTATTGAGAAAGTCTTATACACACCACAACCCAGCATCGAACCTGCACCAGCACGTGTGTGACTCAAGGGGTCTATTCACTAAACTGTAATAATTATAATAAAGCAAGCCTATTATTGTTTATATATTATTTATTATGAGACATTTTAAATATTATTTTAATGTTACCCGACTGCGCGACGCAAAGGAGTAGTAATGTGCTTATTAGCCTTCGAATGTATATACCTATATAATATGTATGTGGATTGTACCTTTGGCCACTATTTAGACCAAACGCGTAGGCTCATTTCTTTCCTAACTACCGTATACTTTCTATATATTTATATTTTTTATACTAGAAACTATTTCATTGTTAGGTATTCAATATAGTTATATTTAGGTCAAAAGTCCCGACTACTGGACTGATTCTTACTTTTCGTTTTTACACAGTCGGTTTTTCTCTTATTTTTTCATACACATGCCATTTGCAAATTTTAAATCATACAAAAATATATGATTTTTAGGGCCGATAGTTTAATAAAGCACTTATTTATTAGACTCAGATACAAAAAGAGGTGTTTAGAATAATTTTTCTGGTCTTCTGTACCTTATTTGGTGGCTTACTCAGTGGCTCAGTGGTTCAGAGCTTTGGTGCTCAAGCCGGAGGTCGCAGGTTCGAATCCTGCCGAAGGAACAAAAGCATTTCTGTGTTCCTGGGTCATGGATGTGTATTAAATATGTGTATAATATAATAAAAATCTTAAATATATGTAAGTATAAAATTATTAAATATACTTCCCGTTGTCTGGTACCTGTAGCACAAGTTCTTCGGATTTCGGACCTTAAAATTGGATAAAAAGAATCTAACAATACACAGTGTTTTAAAAATTCTCAAAATCGGACATTTCTAAACTAAACCCATAGGTCGATGCCGTCTTGTATTCCAAACTTAAGAGTAGAACACCCGTGTACCAATTCTACTTAGTTTTTGAAATAAATAATTTGGAAGATGGTCATTTTTTCAAGTCATCGATTCATAAAATTAATTTATTACGTCAATTGCGAGGCGTTGTAAACCTGTTATATACTTTGTTCGATACACCATTTAGATGCGCATTTATTATACTTTATTACGTTTCTGCCACTTGAGTCCTTTTAGAGATACCTATTTAACTTTTTTCACTTTTCAAACTTTATATTTTTTCTTCGATACTAAGACTCTGTCCAGAAAGTGCGTAAGCCTGCGTAAACCTACGCACGTAGAGATTCTTATCTTATCGTTTCTTTTTTACGAAATTTTGTACGATACGCGCATAGCTAAAATAATACGCACGTAGCTTCTGGACGCAATGTATGGGGCCCTAGTACCTCGACTACGTGCGTAGACCTTACGTGCGTAAGAATACGCAGTTTCTGGACATAGTCTAAGTTGTTTCCGCAATTGTTTTTTATACTTAACCATACTTTGTCATAGTTTCTTTGTTCAGGATTTTTTTCTATTGCCAATCAAACTAGGAATGGGAGAAATAAGCATTTTTTTATTTTTAATTAGCCTCTGACCTATTTTTAAGAGCAAAGTTTCTTATACCATAGATTTTACGAAAATAAAAAATTCATAAACTCCGATGAAAGGTTGTGTGGAGCGCGGGAAGGGGTCCACCCTAGTAAGGCAATTGCTAAAACCCCGTGGTTATACATACAACCCGGAGGAGCGGAGGTGAAGCATCACGGAGCCGATAATGTAAAGAAAATAAAGAATTTTTGATTTTGATTGAATATTAAAAAAATGTTATTTGTCGTCATGACAACCAACATTAATCAGTTGCAAGTACACATCATAATCATCATCATCACAATTCTCAATCTCACATGACACAAGAAAATTTTTCGTAAGTACATACGTAATTCACATCGTGATTGAAGTATATTGTTTAACTACCATATATCATAGATATATAATATTAATCACTAATATATATGCAATTATTCAAGCAGTTCTTGAATAATTGCTTAAGTAACAATTTCAATTCCGGCACGAACACCCGTTCTGCTCAACATTTTCGAAGGAAATAACCAAGCCGCATGCTGCTTTAGTCACCCGTGTAAACGGGCTTGCGATTCGGCGAGGTGAGGCGATTTGTCAGACGGCTCGCCGCACGGCGAAAGCAGTCCCGTGTAAATGGCTCATTATCGGCCGAATACTGGAAATATCGTTAAATTAAGTGACGCTCAAGTCACATGTGCTGTCCTTGTCATTTCGGTTAGCAGAGACAGCGATAGCCTGTGAATAGGAGGGTTCTTCATTTTGATTGGCTTTTCAGTATTCGGCCGCAAGTCGTATAAAAATATGCTCCAGGTGAGGCTCGAACTCACAACCCCGGCATCGCTCACGAACACTGTCTTATAAGTACCGTGCGCTAACCAATTGCGCCACTGGAGCCGCGACGACATTGTCCAAAGTAGGCACCATATACGAACATAACAGCATCATCGACGAACGTAGGGACCGGGGGCCTTGCAGATACATTTAACAGAGGCGTAAACGACGTTATCGAATGAAAGTAATATACCTAACTATAGAAATAAATTTGAGTGCCGGTTATTTGTAAACGATGTAAACATGTGAAAGTTTGTGATTGACTGTTATAAATGGTTAATGTAGATTAGTGGCGAAGGCTGGTTCCTCTTCATAGGAAAGCCCTAGCCTGTATAATAGTCAGCGATTTGAACGAGCGTCTTCAAAAGGTACGTGGCAAGTGAAGCCGATAGGAATGGAGTTGTAGTAACCCCACGCCACTGACGTAGATTGTCAGCTATTATGAATGTGGATGTATGTATATTATATGGATGTATGGATAGATGGATGTTTTTAACTCTTTCACGCAAAAACTACTTAACGGATTTTGATGAAATTTCGGATAGTAGTAGTTCGAGCTCTGGATTAACACAGGCTACTTTTATCCCGAAAAAAGTAGTGTTTCCGTAGGATACTGTAAAACGCGGGCGGGTTCGCAGGCAAAAGCTCGTAAAATATGCTTTAAATATAACTGTTGTCTTTTAGAAGTCCGTTAAAAATAATGATGACTTTTCATATTTCAGGCGATTATTTATGTTTAAGGCAGTTAATTTCATTGAAAATTACCTGCCTATATTAAGCTTGTGACTGGAATCTCATGCAAAAATCTACTTCAGAACCTCAGCACACAACTCCAAAGACATCCAAGGCTTAGACGACATTCAAATTGGAATTCTTCAAACGTGCCAACACTGTCGGCTGAGTGAATGTAAAAATGATTTAAATCTTCTCATATCGTTAGAAGACAATTTGATCTGAGTTGAGCGTTTCACTTCGCTCGCCGGCGTCGGGTCACTGCATTCCAATTTAAAGCAGATCTCATAAGCCGCGATATCACCGCAAGCTAATATAGACCTTAAGGTGTACGTACGTATCGCCGGCCGGTGTCCCGGGCTGTGTGAATTGCCTGTGTTGATTTATCGGGGCATTATCTATTGAATAACAATAGGTTAATCCCTAAGTCATACCTGCAGGCGCTTTGTTGGACTAAAGCTGGGTGTTGTCATCATCAGCATGATCTGCATCGAAGTTCAAATTAGTTTCAAAGTTTTTTCTTTCATTATTATTATACTAACTGTTCCGATACACGTTGTTCTGTCTTAAATATGAACTGGAATGAATAGAACACTACCTTGTAAAATTAATAAAAATAACAATTTTTTTTCTAAGAGGCAAAATAATCCCTATAAAGTACAAACTTAAAAATTATATGTGTTATTATGGGCGAATTTAGACCGCAGGGTGACCTCAGTATGATTAAAAAAAAAAAAGACAGGTTGCACTCCGGGCGTGCCGACAGAAGTAAAAACTTGAATATTAACGTTGTGCATTTTTGATATTTTGGAATGGTAAGGGAATAATTTTACACGAATTGCTTTAATTATCAGCATAAAAGTACTATCATTTGTTTGGTAGGTAATACAATATTCATTTATTGCGCTGTCCTACACAAATATAACATGACAATTTATATTACATTAAAAATTTAACACTTCAGATTTTTGGGTTATATCAGGAATTTGGAATCTGTTGGAGCTAAAATGTAGGGCTCGTACTTCCTGATTCCAATGATACCTCACTCGAGGGGTCTAGGGGTCAGGAAAGCTTAGTTATGGCTTGAGGGGATTTTTGCTTGGAGGGGAGTGGGGGCGTTCCGTGGGGGGGGGGGGGGGGATTGGAGGTAAAGGTCATTGGTAAAGATCAAAGGTCAATGTCATGGGGATGGTTGGGGTCAAAGGGGTTGGGATCAAAAGTCAATACGAACTAAAATAGTTTCATGCTCGCATAAACCAAGACAGCAAACAATTGCAAGCGTGAATCTTACGCATTTTCGATCAGGGCACGTGACCTGTAACGCGAGATTAATAGTTTTTACCCATCCCAAGAAAAGTGCACAGCGCCGCTAAAGAAGTATTTGCTTCAAAAATTAGTAATATATCTAAAAACATCTATTTAGCTACAAACATCTTTGATATTTTAGACATTCTGTTATATTCAAGACTTGTTATAATTATAGATAAAAATACAATTGACAATTAACCTAATTATTTCATTTACTTCGTTAATATAAAACTCTTGCTTTCATTCTAATCAAAATACAATATGTAGGGATTGGGGTATAATAAAAAAAAAGAAATGAATTTGTCAAGGCATTGTAAGACATTTTGATTGTTAACGTTTTCTTTTGCCCGCTTACCCGATGTCCGTTCGTCACTAGGCGCTCGACGCTTATCGCTTACCGCTCATCGCTTGTCACTAGTCGCACGTCGCTTACCGCTCGTCGCTCACACCTCTCACAATCTGACTTTAAAAGCTTTCGCTGAAATTGCTTTTAATTTAAACGTTGAAATCGATCTGTAGTCGAATCCTTCTCTCGTGACGATTGTTATTTCTAACCGCCTCTAATGATTGGTTTCTGATCGAATTCTGATGCGTTTGATTAAAAATTTGAACATTCAATTAGTTAGTTATCGGGAGCCTTAATAATACGTTTATTTTTATGATGAAATTGAATATACATTTTCTTAAAAATTGTTAAATGTTCTTGATAGAAAACGGTTGTAAAACATATTTTTTATTTATTCTATCTCAGGTATAAAATTCTTGGTGCTTGCTAGATAACTCGTTCGAAATGACTTGACCGATTTTTATTAAATTTTGAAGGATTGGGTAGGTGCGTGTGACAACTTCACAAGTAATAATGTTTTATATTCAAAATTCAGAATAGGTTGTAAGCTATTTTTTTCTAAGTGTAGGTTACAGGTGATGATGGCACTAGGTGTAGATGTAGTTGTTGGTATCCTGAATAAATAATGTAATAAACATAAGTATCTTTCGCGGTATAATAATAATTATGCATTGTGATTTTATTTTTCCGTCGCTACCGCAGCTGCAACGCCCGAGCCAGTAAACAAACAGTAGTCTTTAGAATGCAAATGCAGCTCCACTCTAGCGGCACAATATAGTTAATAAATAGTTACTACGTACCTCGTGGTCAGCTCCAACTGTTATATAATTGCTGAACTGTCAACACAAGCTCCGTTACTGCCGATTGAAATAAATAGCCAAATCAGCGTTGTTTTGATGGTTTCAAAAGCGAGTGCTTGCGACAGCTGATTTTTTTTAACAGCCTCCGTGGTCTAGTGGTTAGAGCTTGGCTCTCGACTCGGAGGTCGTGGGTTCGATTACCACATTGGAACAACAAAAAATGTTTCCAAGTTTGGTTAGGTCAATGCAGGTTTTTCAGGACAAACTCAAACTTTTTAAATTTTGAGTTTGAGTTTGAAAACAACGGAAGCACTCAAAGATGAATAATTTTCGCCGTTTTTTCCACATTCTCCACTGATTCTTCGCTCCTTTTGGTCGCAGCGTGATGTTATGTAGCCTTAAGCCTTCCTCGATAAATGGACTATCCAACACAAAAAATAATTTTTCAATTCGAGCCAGTAGTTCCTGAGATTAACGCGTTCAAACAGCAAGAAGACAACGCGAGGATGAACAAGTCAGTACTTCAAAAGTAAGTCCACCTCGCACTAGAACGCACTAGATATCTCAGTAACGGTGATAATAAGAGAAAAAAATATTTGAACCATTTTTGTAGATAATTTTGAGATCTACAACTTTGGTCTGAAGTAGTTTTTGGTAAAACATACCGTTTTCGAGAAAAACCCAAAAAACCTGAAATTTTGACCCCGCATAGCTTTGTAAACTCACATGGGATTGATGGGGACTTTTATATTTTTATTTATTAGGGCAAACCCAAGGTCTCCACCAATATTTGGTTCTATCGGAATTTTTGTTATTTCATTTGTCTAAATTAACCGGAATATATAGGTACGTTGTATTGTTCCAACGTTTTTTTCAATACACAATTCAATACAAAAATCCGCTCGAAAAACGATTCTTTTTTACCTATATGTAGTTTGTACTTTTATTTTTCAACAGACTGCGACCCCCTTTAAAAACAAACTAAACTCCCAATGGTTGCGACCCACCGGTAAAGAAACGATGACCTAAACGTAAACACGAAGAATACTACACTGTAATGCTACCAATTCAAATGTCACTTATTTGCCGCGTAGTAAAGAAATTAAACATCAATTCAGACGTTTTTCAACTTTGTTTAGATCGATTCATCTAAAGTACAAAGAACGAGATAGACCGTATTTCAATTTTTACATACTTTGTTTAGATCAATAGATGTCTATCTCGTTCTTGTCTATATATCCGACGTTTTGTATAAATTTCAAATAATATTATTTTTGCATGTTACACGTGTAAAAGTAAACCGCAATAAACTATCCCAAAATACTTTTGTTACAATTATGACAGACAGGTGTCACAGTACAGAAGAATGTAAACGTCATCTGTCTGTTACACTTTCTAGGTTGTGACAAGCGAAAATGCGAAAAAAAAAATGGATCGTGTATATTTTTTTTCATATTCATATATTTTAACTAGTATTTTAATAATAATCATATATTAATACGTGAAACAAAAAAATTCTTTACAGTTTTACGAAGAGGAGTAACAGTATATTCACAGTTAAAGTATATTCTAAGGAGGAGTAAAGGGTGCAGAAAGCTAATATATTTTTTGACGTGATAAAGTCCTATAAATCGATGAACGCCGGCTGCACGCACGAAAATTTGTCACGTTCCGCCCGAGCCGAGCGTGCGAGCGAGAGCGCGAACAAGCGATAGAGAGGAGCCTAGTGATTCCAAAATACATGTGCCCGAGCCAGTGCTACGTTCTCGTGTGTGATATAAAATTTCGCTTTGAATGTTGTTAATAGTCGTGAGTGCTAGCAGAGCGTTTAGGTACGCTCTGCTAGCACTCAATACTTTATTGTGACACGACGTGTGAACCTCTAATAAACCAAAAAGGCTACATTTTTAGGCCTCTTTTAGAAAATCTTATACATTAAACGTGCAATTCTTGTATGTATGTATGTAATCAGAATCTCGGAAATGGCTTCAAGTATTTCCATGAAATTTAGTAAGTAAATAAGCATTAAGCAAAAAAAGCAAAAGTAGTAAATTTTTTGGTGGGCAAAAAATCGATCTTGCTGGGTCTTTTCCTGGGAGAAACGGGGCATTTTTAGGTTCTTGCGTTATGTTTTTTTTTTCGACGTGCAACAATATGTCAATAATTTCTACATGAAAGCGAAGCTCGGTCTCCCAGGTGTTTAATTTACACAGGCTGGTTATATGTGCTGGCTGTCATGTTAAATGTATATGTGTACCTCGGCTTTTCGCCCAATCGGAGTTTTCGGCAGTGGGTGTTCTCCCCCGGGACCTTGTCATATCCCAATATTGTCAAGGCCGCGAGCGTCATAACTGTTTATCGTCTGTGCTCCTGGTACCCCATGTTTTGTGGCCATCGTTTTTAATGGCTGAAAATACATTTTCGTGGGACATAAAGGTGTCATGTCGTGTCATTTATGACCAAAAAAGGTTTAAAAATGGGGCCTAAAGTATTTCATGAAAGTTTCAAAAGATTTTATGGATGACTTCGTAATGTGGATGACATATTATGTTTAGTCCGTAGGTACATAAATACGTACTAATAAAAATATTTACACAGTGGATAAGTTACACATGACAGACAGATACAGAAACATTGAATGAAACGAATAAGTACTATTCGTTATGAAAATATTTAAATCAGTGGATGATGGGGATAAGTTTGTAAATATAAACTAGTCATGCTATAAACCTTTTCTTTTTTGCATACTTTTCAAGTTATCCAAAACTCAATATTGAAGTATGGAAAAAATAAAACTGTAGAACAACGATAAATGATTTTCGCATTCAGAAGCTTATGTTGTCTAAATTCTGAACGGATTTGCTGGGAATTATTCATATCAGTCGAGAAAGCTTTTTTGTTGAAACTATATTTCCCACTGGGAATTCCCATGGTAGGTAAATGTTTGCCGAAAATGTTTATCAAGATGTTATCGCGAACAACTTGACGGGAACGCTTGTGATGGTTTTTGTTGTTTTGCAAGAAAAATTCTCTTTATAAATAAAACAATGGTCATTCTTTATCTCTAAAAACTGGCCCAGCCCACCCAGGGCGAGGCGGACTCGCGCTCATAAGATTCCGTACAAAAACACAAAAAAAAAACACGTTTATTGCATGGGAGCCCCCCTTAACTATTTATTTTATTTTATTTAGTACTAGCTTTTGCACGCGGCTCCGCGTAAATACATTATCTCGCGGGAACACTACTTTTTCGGGATAAAAAAATATCCTATGTCCTTTCCCGGGACCCAAAGTACCAAATTTCATAAAAATCGGTTCAGTGGTTAAAGCGTGAAGAGGTAACAGATAGACAGACATACTTTCGAATTTATAATATTAGTATATAGATTTGTTGTTATAGCGGCAACAGAAATACATCATCTGTGAAAATTTCAACTGTCTAGCTATCACGGTGAAGGAGATACAGCCTGGTGACATACAGACGGAAGGACAGACAGCCAGACAACAAAGTCTAGTATAAGGTCTCGTTTTTACCCTTTGTGTACGGAACCCTATAAATGGGCGACGCTCGCTGGTACGTGACGCTCCTAGTGTTGAATTTGATTTTTTCTTGCTTGTAATTTCTATTATTTTCCATCGTTCCGTTTCCAAGGTTTCTTTGTTGAACCTACAATCTACACTGACACTCACAGCGTGAAATCTCTTAGAGTTAAGAAAGTGAAGCAGATAGGAATGGAGTTATAGGAACCCAACGCCACTGAAGTCTACTTTTTACAGCTACGAGCATATACGTATATATTATAGACGAGGCATGTTGAGGCAAAAAGTGTCTCCACTCTCCAGTCAACCCACTTTGAGATTTTTGGGGCCATTTTGACATTTGAAGTATGGTAAAAACCCGTGGTGAAAACTAAGATGGCGTAACTTTTTATCGTACGTCATAGCCTATTTTGAGATTTGCTATCTTTGGCAACGATTAGAAACGTTTCTTCTTAAAAATGTCGGAACTGCTCATCATGGCGGTCGAAGAAAACAGGCAAAATTCAAAAGTCAACGCAATTGATCGCCTACGCAAAATATGCCGCATTATCCCAGCTATATAGAGGTTATTGCTTGCCGCGCGGTAGTTATCGAATCGTGAATTTTGAATAGTCCCTTTAAGAACATTTTAAATGCTAAAATTGTTTCGCTTCTCTGAAAAAAAGACAGTAAATGTGGCGGCCAACTAATGTTCACTTTAATGACGATCTTGCTACATTACATTAAGAACTATTGCTACGGACTATGTATATTAATCTATGCTTTACTAGTACTCATTTCTACGCGATGGTATTGCTAAGCCCGCAGGAAGCATTTCACCCAGTCAAGTATAAAAATGAGTGTTCTATTTATAAGATGTCATGTTTTGAATCTCTGAGAGAAAAATTTAAAGAAATAGGTATTCTGACCGTTGCTTCTCAATACATTTTGGACAATGTGTTGTATGTCAGAAAGAACTTAACGAATTTTAAAAAGAAAAGTGACACACATTGTAGGAATACTAGAAATAGGAACAAGTTAGAAATACCAGTGATCAGACTTAGTAAAGTAAGTAAATCTTTTAAAGGTCAATGTATACGCCTTTACAATAGAATCCCAGAAAACGTTCAAAATCTTTCCATTAATAAATTTAAAAAAGCTGTTAAAGAACGTTTGTGTGCTAAAGCTTATTATAAAGTCAGTGATTTCACTAACGATTGCACACCATGGGAATAAGATGGCCCCATGCAAGGCTGCTTTTATGTACTTAAGTATGTTCTATGTACTTATGACTAATGTTATATAGATTAAGTTACAACATTGTAAAATATTTTTTGAAAAGAACAATTTTTTTTGCTAAAAGGTGGCCCCGTGCGAGTTTCTTACGCCGGTTCTTCTCGCCGGGCTAGTTTCCGAACCGGTGGTAGGCATCATGTAGGACAATTCTATAAGTGTTATATTATAACCTACATGGAAATAAAAATTTTGAGTTTGAGTTTGAGTGGACAGTTCTTTCGAACAGCAAATTGTGGTGGTCACATCCTACAGTCATGAGGATACATCTAGATTGTAGAAAGAAAGATTGTCAAATAGTAATATTTTAACAGTAGGTAAATGTGGGAGGAAATCTCCAGGGAGGTTTATTCTTGTAACCGTGTATTTATAAGACACGTGCCGGCTATATTTTCGTGTGCAGCCGAACCGCTGTTGCATAAGGCTTGACTTTGAATAGATTTACGTTGTTGCTGCCTCACATACACAGCTGTAATTTTAAAACGTCTAGAAGCTTTTCATGTCAAGATATTTAAAAACAAGTTTAAAAGTATTTGGTTTACCACTGTCGTCTTGAAAATATAATTACACAATAGAAAAGGTGAATTTGTTTTTAAATCAGCAAAATTCTTATATTTTCCGAAAGACAACATAAATATGGACCGAAAATTTAAAAAAATGCAGTAATTAGTCCTAATTAAAAAGTTGCATGATTAAAAAAAGACGACTAATATTCTATTTGCTTTGATTTTTTTAAAAACGAAAATTACTGTTCAAATCCTTATGTCATTTTTGTTATTACAATGATATACATAAACGCAGTAGGTATTTAAGTAAATAAAATCAATTTTGTATTTATCTTCATACATTTTCAACAACTGTGTCGTCACTCCTGCCACATTTTTTGTATAGAGCGTTTTTAATGCACTCAACAATTTCACTTTTGTGATGACTGTATTTCGTCAACGGTTGATCGTAGATATGCCATTGCAATGACAATATGTCCTGGCTTATTATAGCCAATAAAAATTATGCATCTTCTCTATTGTTATGTAAAGTAATAGGGTAGTAGGCGGTGATTTTTATTTTTAATAATATAAAATACAAATAAGTCTGGGCAGAAACCATCGCGAGGTTGGCGATTATGATGATGATTAATGTAAATAAACAGAATAAAAAAGTAAAACCCGAATTGTCAAGCAGTGACGGAACTGATGATGATGAATTATAGCTAAGAACAGTATCGATTTCAAACAAAAGAAAAAGTAGATCAAAATTGGTTCATCAGTTGGGGAGTTACAATGCCACGGACAGACACACACACACACACACGCACGCGCACGCGCACGCGCACGCGCACGCACACGCACACGCACGCACACGCACACACACGCACACACACACACGCACGCACACCCACACACACACACACACACACACACACACACACGACGTATAAACCCCTGTTTTCGTCGGGGGTTATAAATAGTACAACGGCGATTAGTGCTTCTATTATCTGAATGTATCGTTCATTGTAAACTGTGAAGTATGACGTCACGAGGTGAGCGACAGCCAGCTAATTTTACACTCGCATTAGCAGCTGTATACATTGTGCGATGTGCTATGATTAATGTTTACATTCGCTCATTGAACTGTGTATTGCGTGAGATTCTTATGTTCGTATTATTAATTATTATCATTATTATGAAACATAGGGCAAACAATTTCGTAACATATAAACTGCATACAAATCGCCGATTTCACCAGATTTCTTTTCACGCGCTTATCTCTGAACTCTGATTTGATCTCTCTCTCTCTTCTTATCCCTCTCCCTCTCTCTCAATCAATATTGGAACGGGACAGACATATGTTAAACCGAAGCTCATCGTTAAACGTCGTTTCAATAGGTTGGTGAAATTGGGGCTTAGTTTTTTTTTTTTTAAAGGACAGACAGCTGACGGTTACATACGAAATGTGAACTGGTGTGGTAGTTATTCTCCATGTAATAAGATAAACTAGTCTAAATGCTATAAAACCAGTGTGGCTTTTAGGAATAGTAGACTAAATTAAATTAAATACCATTTATTTCAGGCTGCATATGCCCATTATAAACACCTTATAGACTAAAGTACATATTAATATATTAAACAGTGGAGAAGGCTGGTTCTCCTTCATAGGGAAGCCCTAGCCTGTATAATGGGTAGGGATTTGGACGAGGGTTTTCAAAGGGCAAGTGGTAAGTGAAGCCGATAGGAATGGAGTTATAGGAACCCCATGCTACTGATATTTAATAAAAAACACTAAGACTATACCTGCGGCTCCGCCCGCGTAAATACAGTACCCTACGGGAACACTACTCTTTCAGGATAAAACGTAGCCTATGTGTTAAACCAGAACTTAATCTACTGTCACACCATTTTGCGTGAAAGTGTAACAAACATCCATCCATCCATGCATTCTCATAAATTTCACATTTATAATAATAGTATTAAGATTCTTGTGTATTGTAATACTTACTAATGCATGTGTGCTAATATCGAGGGGTAAAAAAATCTCAATAATAGAGTAGGACGTACTGATGATGATGGCACAACTAATTATAATATCCATTAACTGTGATCATGAGATTACCGCCTCGTTGCGAGTTTAGAGCTTAGGGCCTGTTCACATGCTCGTGTCACGTCGTCAACTTGAAACGGCGCGACGTCATGGCTTCGTGTGTTGCCGAAGAACGGCACAAAATGTGCAGGAATTTTACATGGATTTTACATTAACATTTTACGATCCGGCGTCGTGACGTGCATTTTACATGGCACGGCGATCCGGCGTCGTGACGTGCATTTTACATGGCACGTCGATCCGGCGTCGTGACGTGCATTTTACATGGCACGGCGATCCGGCGTCGTGACGTGCATTTTACATGGCACGGCGATCCGGCGTCGTGACGTGCATTTTACATGGCACGGCGATTCGGCGTCGTGACGTGCATTTTACATGGCACGGCGATCCGGCGTCGTGACGTGCATTTTACATGGCACGTCGATCCGGCGTCGTGACGTGCATTTTACATGGCACGGCGATCCGGCGTCGTGACGTGCATTTTACATGGCACGGCGATCCGGCGTCGTGACGTGCATTTTACATGGCACGGCGATCCGGCGTCGTGACGTGCATTTTACATGGCACGGCGATCCGGCGTCGTGACGTGCATTTTACATAGCACGGCGATCCGGCGTCGTGACGTGCATTTTACATGGCACGGCGATCCGGCGTCGTGACGTGCATTTTACATGGCACGGCGATCCGGCGTCGTGACGTGCATTTTACATGGCACGGCGATCCGGCGTCGTGACGTGCATTTTACATGGCACAGCGATCCGGCGTCGTGACGTGCATTTTACATGGCACGGCGATCCGGCGTCGTGACGTGCATTTTACATGGCACGTCGATCCGGCGTCGTGACGTGCATTTTACATGGCACGGCGATCCGGCGTCGTGACGTGCATTTTACATGGCACGGCGATCCGGCGTCGTGACGTGCATTTTACATGGCACGGCGATCCGGCGTCGTGACGTGCATTTTACATGGCACGGCGATCCGGCGTCGTGACGTGCATTTTACATGGCACGTCGATCCGGCGTCGTGACGTGCATTTTACATGGCACGGCGATCCGGCGTCGTGACGTGCATTTTACATGGCACGGCGATCCGGCGTCGTGACGTGCATTTTACATGGCACGGCGATCCGGCGTCGTGACGTGCATTTTACATGGCACGGCGATCCGGCGTCGTGACGTGCATTTTACATGGCACGGCGATCCGGCGTCGTGACGTGCATTTTACATGGCACGGCGATCCGGCGTCGTGACGTGCATTTTACATGGCACGTCGATTCGGCGTCGTGACGTGCATTTTACATGGCACGGCGATCCGGCGTCGTGACGTGCATTTTACATGGCACGTCGATTCGGCGTCGTGACGTGCATTTTACATGGCACGTCGATTCGGCGTCGTGACGTGCATTTTACATGGCACGGCGATCCGGCGTCGTGACGTGCATTTTACATGGCACGGCGATCCGGCGTCGTGACGTGCATTTTACATGGCACGGCGATCCGGCGTCGTGACGTGCATTTTACATGGCACGGCGATCCGGCGTCGTGACGTGCATTTTACATGGCACGGCGATCCGGCGTCGTGACGTGCATTTTACATGGCACGGCGATCCGGCGTCGTGACGTGCATTTTACATGGCACGGCGATCCGGCGTCGTGACGTGCATTTTACATGGCACGGCGATCCGGCGTCGTGACGTGCATTTTACATGGCACGGCGATCCGGCGTCGTGACGTGCATTTTACATGGCACGGCGATCCGGCGTCGTGACGTGCATTTTACATGGCACGGCGATCCGGCGTCGTGACGTGCATTTTACATGGCACGGCGATCCGGCGTCGTGACGTGCATTTTACATGGCACGGCGATCCGGCGTCGTGACGTGCATTTTTACGGCGACGTGATTCTTGTAAAATCGTATTTCAAATTTTTGCTTCACGTATTAATTATAATAATGATGATGTCAACGCATCATGCCACGACACCGCACCGCGTTGACGACGTCGTGCCATGGACGTGTGGACGGACCGTTAGTCTGCTAAGGCCGACTTGCGCAGATCTCGGTTAAAGTTAATCCTGGGTTAAAATAGCATGTCTTCATTTTCATAAACACGAAGAACGATAAAGATAACATGCATGATATCATATGATATCTAACCCAGGGTTAATATTAACCCATATCTGCGGAAGTGGGCCTAGGTTTAGCTTATATGAACGTATATTGATTTCGAAATTCAAATTTCATCATATTGTTATTAAAATTAATAATATATTGATACTTGCTTTGCCCACGGCTCCGCTCGTGTAAATACATTATCCCACGGGAATACTGTACTTTTCCGGGATAAGACGTAGCCTTTGTTTTAATCCAGAGCCTAAACTACTGCCATACCAAATTTCATCGCAATCAGTTTAGTAGTTTTTGCGTAAAAGAGCAACAAACATCCATCCATCTTTTCATACACTTATAAACTTTCACATTTATAATAGTAGTAGGATAAGATATCAGAATGTCTATGGACATGGAGCGTTTTACTACGGAACAATTGGGTTAATAAACCAAAGATAAAATTAGGTTAGGTTTATTCATGGTATGGATTACAACGGCACACACACTTCTCCATAGTTCTGAGTTAAAATAATTACGGAAAATAAAATGACATTTCACTTTCGTCTTTCTATTATACAAACAAAAAAAAATCTTTCAAAATGTAACATTATGTAAGCTTCAATATTCTGCTAATAAAAACGTACTCGCGTCGCTGCACGGCTACGTAATGTTCGTAGCGCCGTAGCTTCGTAGCGCTACGTGAGCTACGAGCTACGAGATTAATATGAAACATTTTTGAAAGGAGCTGATATGGAATTAGGATATCATTAATTTGTATCTGGCCCGGCAAATGTTGTTCTGATTTATAATATCATCTACTGGTATAAAAATAATTTATGACATATCATCACACCTAACGATGACCCAAAAAACATTTCATAAAAATAAAATATATTTCGGCGTCCCAGGGAATCATTACGGGAAAAATTTAAAGAAATAGGCATATTAACAGTGTCATGTCAATATATTTATGAAATTTTGTCATACTCATAAGAATATTTATATATTTCTTAAGAAAAGTGATATCTATAATATAAAGACAAACTCTCGTAGCCCTCTTTTAGACTTCATAAGGTCCATGTTTCTTAAGGGCAATGTATATATGTATACAACAAAATTCCGAAGGAATGGCATCTACTATCAATTAATAAGTTTAAAAAACGAAACGAAAAGCCTATTATAAAATTTATGATTATCTGCAAGGTGGAAATGCTTGCATCTTAAACCTCATAAAATGTAAAATGTTATCATAATTAATCATTATTATGTAAATATTTTGACATGTCCAAATTTTGTATATGCAAATAATGGAAATAAAATATTTTGACTATTGACTATTTCATTTCATCGGTCAAGCCATTTCCGAGGAGTTTGGTTACAAATTCTGTTACACGAAAATTTTATATTTTAGATTATCTGAGTGTTTAGTTAGTGTCTATTTCAACTATCGTAGACGTTAGAAGTTTTATTTTAAGTTGTAATTATTTCCCTCATTATTTTGTAAGTCCTTAGCAAAATTGAAAACTCATCAAAGTAGCTATATTCCTGTTTCAACGTTAGCCTTCGCAGTTTATTATCTCCGCTGTATAATAAACCGGCTGGTTGGATAATAATCCGCGAGTAACGTTTCTTTTAGGATACTTTTTATTGCCGAATAAAACGCTAACAAGGTTTAAGGTGTCGTCCGTGTTCGGGAGTTATTTTAACACGTCCATTGCCGTTCACGCGACGTCGCGTGGATTGACCTGTTACAAGATGGCCGTTCACGCGTCGTTGCGAGATTGAGAATTATTCATCGAACATCTACTAAGATCGAAATTCGAAACCTATTAAGCATCATGGCGCTCAGAGAGCTTTGGAGAGGTCTATATACTCGGTGTCCTTATATGTGATAAAATCAGAAATGAGGAAATCCGTAGTAGATTTAAAGTTACTGTCATAGCCCAGCGCATTATAAGCTAAAGTGGCATTGGGCTAGACATATAGCACGTACCTAGAACCGATGGATGCTGCGGGCGAAAGGTTCCCAAGTGGAGACCACGAACTGGACGTTGAAACATAGGATGGCCTCCCACCACCAAGACGGGCTTAGCATGGCGATCCGAAGAAATAAATTTAAAGAAGAAATATTCTATCCAAATAGTTCGTTGCAAGATAGTTCTTAAGCCATGGCGACAAGGTCGTCAATAGAAGTTAACATATTTTCTAAACAGCCATATTTTTTTAAATGGCTGCCGGGAAATCTTATGTCAAAAACGAACAAATATTCAAGTAAATGACTGAACGCAAAGAAACTATTTGTCTAGGAGCGCCATGATGTGGAGTTGACATATTTGTACGACTCTTTGACATTGAATTAAGAAAAGTACGTACTTACTACTTTAGCTGCCAAAAGAGGCCATTCTGTGAGCTCATGCTCGGGAAGAAAAGAAATATTTCCTATTACTGAGGCTTCGCCGTCCGTCCGCCTGTCACCAGGTTGTGTCTCCTGAACCGTGATAGCTCGACAGTTGACATTTTCACAGGTAATATATTTCTGTGGCCGCTTTAATAACGTATTGTGTAACGTAACGTAGTGTGTGTTACCGGTGATGACATATGGAGCCGAAACGTGGTCATTCACAACGGGACTTATTCAAAAGCTTCGTGTCGCTCAAAGAGCTATGGAGAGGGCTATGCTTGGAGTCTCTCTACGCACAGTGTTCTATTTGACTCAAAAAATTTCCCTATGCTGTTTATTGCATAAATCGATGAAGAAATGCATTTTAAATGCAAGAGTAAAACACCCACGTGTCTATTTCAAATACTTTTTTTTATAAAAAATAATTTATGTTTCGTGACCTCGACGTAAAAAAAAGACTTAATAAATTCTGTAAGCGTGTCTGATCAATATATATTTTTTTGATTAATATGGTTTAATGAAGGACCTTTAGGCGCATATTTTCCATGTTTTATTTTTTGAAGATCACTTCTGGTTACCGAGTTATTAATTTTTATTCAGTTTTTTGTTTTTATTTTTTTTCTCCCAAATAACTCAAAAGTGCGACTTGTGACTGACACTGAAAGATTGACCTTTAATGCGTCTATCACTGATAAAAAAATCAAGTTGCACTATGGAAGTATGTTTTACTCTTGCATTTAAAATGCATATCTTCATCGATTTATGCAATAAACAGCATAGGGAAATTTTTTGAGTCAAATAGAACACTGTGCTACGTGATAGAATCAGAAATGAGGAAATCCGTAGCAGAACTAAAGTTACCGACATAGCCCAGCGCATTAGCAAGTTAAAGTGGCAATGGGCTGGACATATAGCCCGTAGAACCGATGCCCGCTGGGGCCGAAAGGTTCTCGAGTGGAGACCACGAACTGGACGCCGAAGCGTAGGACGGCCTTCAACCAGGTGGACAAATGACCTGAGAAAAGTCGCAGGAAGTCGGTGGATACAGGCCGCGAGCGACCGGTCGCACTGGAAATCTATGGGGGAGGCCTATGTCCTGCAGTGGACGTCACCAGGCTGAAACGGTTTAATAACGTATACTAAAAACAGTGCAACTCATACTCGGTCGGTTTTTATATTTGGCCCCTCACTCGACGAAACACTACGCAGGCGTTTCACTCCGTTTTTAGGTAAGGCCCTAGTATCTCGCCGGTCGAGCCGACATATAGGCTATTCATTAAACCTGTACAATGTCGAGAGATGTTTTATCACATGCTGATTCTAGTAGTGCTATCGTAAACTAGCTGCCGCCCACTACTTCGATGCCAACGAAATATAACAAAGTTAATGTCTTAATCTCCGTGTTGAACGTTTTGTCATAAAACCTCGTTTAATTTTAAATACTGCAGTTACTTACAGTTAATAGCAGGGGCGTTAAGGCGGAAGTTCTAAACGTTTGATGGTAGCTCAGTTTGAAACGATTACAGGTTGTGACGTCACTCGCGATTTGCGACACTCGTCAAATGTAATAAAATTTACTATTGCAAATAAAACTTGTTTTACGAATCTTAACGTGGCTTATTTTTGTTTACAATCCAAAATAAACAATGCGCAATATAGATATCCCGAGACGAATTTCACGAACAACCAAGGGGATGGTAAAAAAATCATCAAAAACCTCTCACGCAGTTTATGGACCCTCCCTTACAAACTTTAATTGTTGTTAAACTAAGCAACTTTGAAATAAATTTACATGAAAAAATACCTAAGTTACGTGGTTAAGTTATGCCACGGAGTAGCGTTAAGTGTAAAGTTACCGCCAACTTAAGTTAACCCTGACTCTTGTAAGTTGGTACAGTTACCATCACTAATATATTTTATAAGAGCAATATTTAATAAATAATTTATGTTAAGAATACGTTATGTTGTAATCATAGATTTATTATATTAAAAAGAGATAGATATGGCATTGCGCGTAAAAAGTGAAGACGTCGGATCAATTTTGGTTAGTGTTAGTGTGTGTCGCGTATCTATGTAATAATTAATTAAAGGTTGTAAATACTCTGCTCAGAACCCCAATTCTCGTTAATATCTTACACTTTCATTTTACTTTTATTGAATAATAAATGAATCGTCTTAATATCATAAACGGATTTTTGGCAATTGGACCAATCAAAACGGGTTTGACGTTGATTTGACGTTTATGAGAATACCATTTTGCATTTTGAACATAACGTGACTGGACTTAATTAAGGAGGAGGATTTAATTAGCAGAATTGACCTTCAGATAAAGTTTAATCTTCTTGCAATCAAAAATATTAAATTTGATCAAATTAATGTCTTATCGTATCTTATATTTTGAACGAGACAATCATCTATATAATATTATATAATCGGTTTCTCGAAAACGGCTGCAAGTATAGTATGCAGGGAGTTTTGGGAGAAAAAACGATCTAGCTAGGTTGTATCACTGGAAAACTGCGCATTTTAAGTTATAAATTATTTTTTTCTTTCGTCGTGCAACATTTATCAATAATTTTCACCTCCATTATGTCAGTCCGATTGGCAGTTTGGTATGCGTATGTATAATTTAGCTTTGTTCGAAAATTCCGAATATGATGGGTTCAAATCCCGGTCAGATAAATATTTTTGTGACTATTTTAATTTTGTTTTATTTATCAGAACTTCGAGCAAAGCTCGAACAATAGCGCGCCGCATGCTTGCCAGTGCGCTATTGTTTTCACTTCCAGGAGTGCCACTGTTTTGGACATATTAATGAGTACAGAATTACTTATTAATATAATAGTACAAGAGTGAAAAATAATATGCTATATTATGTATAAAACAACGTTACTATTATTTGTATCTCTATTTACTAGAAGTCGGCAAGTGGTCGAAATTCCCCCATAGTTATTAGATATTAGACCAAAGTTATTCATATTTTAATTATTAAGTTTTAACTTTTTGGGGTTCTATTACCTATTAGATACGCAATATTTTTTTTTAATGACAATGGAATGTGCAAGATTGATAATAGGCAATCGGACTAATTTTTTTATTGCATAAATGAATAGTAATCTTAAATATGAGTAACTTCTCAGAAGAAACCGTATATCAAAAGTCAATATTTTCAAAGGTACAGCAATTTGTATAAAAAATTTCGCGAGTCTCCTAAAAACGCTCTATACTAAAATCGACCTACAAATTACGTCACTTGTAGGTTAAAGTGAATGAAGTATATGGCTTCCGGAATATATTTGTAAATATCTCCGATATTTGTGCGTTTAAGTTCATACTTACCATAATGAATGTTTGTGTATATGATGTGAGTAAACTAATGATGTAGGTTTTGTTTACCAATTCCGCAAAAAAAATTTTTTTTGGTACTTTTTAAATGTATTTAATCAGTAAACTACACATAAAATAATATATTTTTTACATTTACTAAGTAGTAATGCCTCAATATTTCTGAATATATTAATGAAACTTAATATTTCAGATCCCCTATTGCGTTAAACCAGCACCTACTGTTTTTATACAAACGCATGTTAGTGTTTATTAGTTTAACTTTATTAATTTATCTGTTTTTTAAGCATTATTTAAAAAATATACTGGCTTTCTGCACACCTTCCACCATTTAAACTTTATCTCGTGTTCTCGGGAATTTCCCGAACTTGTTTCAATTAAGACGCGCTTACACTCGGCACATATATAAGATAGGTATGAGTATCACAAACCTGATGGACCACACTCGACCTTACTACTCAGACAATAAGGGTTCGCAACTGTACATATACGGAGAATTTGTTACCCGTTGTGAGTGTTGTTTCTTATGAAAATATTTGGTTGCCATTATATGCTTTTGAGTAAGAAACTTTTCTTCTCATTTAAATAACTTTGCTTTGAAAAAGGCAATCATGAATTGCTTGTAAAAATACAGTTATACTTCTCATTCAAAGATGAGTAGGGTGCTTACTGCGAGAATTCTGCAGGTGCTACTTAGTAATACAAGTTTTAAACGTAAGTAACGAATATTGTACTCAGATTAGTTGGAGAAAGAGGGACAACAGCGTGTCGGCTCGATTCCTGTCTAGGAATGATCTTTTATAAAAATCTAATGATGAATTTTTAACTTTTAAGAACATCGGGCTCGCAACTTCGGATCTTTTAGCATTTTTCGATACTCCTCACAGTTTTCTGTTGCATATTAATGTAGTTATAAAAATATGTAATGTCAAATGTCAAAATGAAAGTGATTTTGATGCCTGAATTCGTGATTTTGAAGACTGTTTTATTTAGTTAGCCAGGGGGCTTTGTTAAATGTGTGTGTCTTATGCGTCTCTGTGATATGTAAGATACATAACCCGTAAATAAAGAAGATTCAATAAAAGTATGGCTGTACCATTGGTATCACCACCCCGACTTAGTGGTGATATGCAACTTGGTTCTTGCGAGCATACAACATTTTCAATTTCGATTACTATATGCTCACTCGAAATATTCACCCTGTATATTCCATCTTGCCTGACTCTCTTGCAGATATTACTTATTAATACCTGACATACTGAGCTTTTCTTTGTCTTTTAGCAAAACTATAAAATAATTAAAAATAAGTAAAAAAATATATGTAGAAGAAAAATAAATACAAAGGATCACAATAAAATATTCCTCTGACCGGGATTCGAACCCGAGATACAAATTTACCAACAACGCAAAAAGGCCAACGCTAATGAAGTCACCAACCGGATTTGACATTTTAACAATCAAAATTACTCATAATATCTTATTACCCGACGAAAGAAAATGCGCAGTTTCTCGGGAATAAGACCTAGCTAGATCGGTCTTTCCCCCATAACTTCCCGCATGCCAAACGGGAACAATTTTCAGCCGTTTCTGAGATTCCGATTATATCTATAAAGTATAAGATTTGCTCGGTAAGATTTTTTATTGTTTGTGCTATTTCAGTCCCAGTAACTATGAAGTCCCGGTAGTGTCCCCGAGAGCGAAAATAACTCACGAAACAAACTTAATGACGAAGTACGCTAACGTGAAGATAACGAACTTACATACTTAACTAACTTACCTGTGAGTTTACTAGTCTGCTATGTGTTTTTAATAAACAACTTAGTAACCTATGGACTCACGGAACCCTCCTTAGACATGTCCTGATATACTCTTGGTTAGGTTTTTTTTTTTTCAATTATCTTAATTTCATTATATAAACAAAGTTTTAAGTACTTTGAAGTCTTTGTTTAATATTAGTTTTTCTTTTCCCTCATTTTGTCATCTGTAATTATAAATGTAATAAAAAAAATGCAATTTTATATCACTTATAGGTAGTATAACGCGTTTCAAATGAGAATAGGAACGTCAATGACCTTTTTCTGTCAATTATCACTTGAAAAGTGCGTTTTTCAGATAAACTTATGTGCATATAAATATTAATAGTCTTGTATCGAATTTAAATGAAAACTTTAAATAGTAATCAATCATCTAAACATAAATTTAACTATCATAATAGTCCAAATTCGAAACAATATGGCGCCGACTTGATCCTATTCTCATTTGAATCGCACTATAACTATTAATGTGTGCTTATAGTACCTACCTACAGTATATAACTAGGTGTGGCCAGCCTTTATCTAATTTTTACTATGTTAAATTTAAGCAAACGGGTTACGATAAAACTGCACGTTTTATCGTAACGTGTGTAGCGGAACTTAATGTAGAGGCATAGATTAATATAAACTGATCTTGATAAGCAGATTAACTGCAAAATGATTATTGATTATTATAGTATAACATCTCACCTGGCGACGTTCCAACTCGGTAGAATTTAATTACCAAACTAAGCGCATTGAGACGTGGCTTTAGTTGTATCAACATAGTTCAATCTGATCTGGAAATTGTATGCATAAAAGTGTACCGAATACATTTTCCTAGAAGCGAGAAACGTTATCTATACAAACAAATAAAATTGAAGTCTCTTTGCATTTAATGCATATGATAGTAAATACAGTACTATCATATGCATTAAATGGATATGATAGTACCGTATTTACTATATAATATATTGGAGATAATCGATATAATGTTTATCATATTTTATAAATATTATGATTAACATTATATTATCTCCACTTCTCCATGGATCTGAATATAAATAATTACAGGAAATAAAATTTTCATCTAATAGTATTTTGGGTGGTGGTCGACACTTTGAAACAGCGGGTCATAAATGCCCAACGTATTTTAACAATCACTCGGCATTGTCCATAGGTTTCCAACAAAACGTATCCGTAACCTACGGTATACTTCAAATGCTTCAGTTCACGGTGTAATAACTCTGTTTGGTTTGAATTATGATAAGTGGCCTGCTGAAGATTCGCGCCCCGGTTGCCACGAGCCAACTTTGTTACAAATTATTCCAGATTCCAGATTTTTATATGTTTATATTGTTTATCTACGTTCGCCAACAGACCCGGTGTACGACTTTTCAACCTTACTACTTGGCAATAAGGTTCAAAGTGATACTTCTCTGTTTGCGACTGTACCAATACCCCCTTACTAATAAACACTATATAAGCTTTGAACAGTTATATAGTGCTTTGTTCACATCACACAAGTGACATTTTGAATTCGATAGAAGGATACAAAACACTGTGTAACTATTCAAAGCTTATACAGCGTTTACTAGTAAGGGGGATAATCTATAAGGATTTCCCGCGGCTCCGGTCGCATAAAATACATTATTTTTCATGTGTGGTCTAAACTGAACAGTCCTATCCAATCTCTTACTACATACATACATATAATCACGCCTTTTTCCCGTAGAGGTAGGCAGAGACCACTTCTTTCCGCTTGCTACGATCCTTACATACTTGTTTCGCTTCGTTCACTTTCATTCTTACCATCCATTCCTCCTCTTAGAACGAACTCATTCAACGTAGCGAAGCGGCTCTCCATCTTCCAACGTGATGGGTTGCGAACCTCATCGCCGCCATTTTGGATAATTAAATTATTTTTATGATTATCTATTGCGTTCCCACGAATTGGTGGAGAGGAGAGAAATAGGCAAAGGGAAGGATATGTTGTGTGGAAAGGTAGATTGCTAAGTTAGAGTGGAAAATAATTTTAAGATAGCTATTTAAAATTGAACTTAATTCACCTCTTACAATGAAACATTTAACTTCTTGCGTTATAAATAAAGTTCAATTTTAAATAGCTATCTGAAATGCAGCGCCGCGTATCTTTTCGTTTCGGTGTGAATAGGAAAATTCCTAATGTTACAAAAGCGAATAATTGAAACTTACAAGGTTTCCCTTTTGGCCAGTTTGGTGAACACAATGTCGAGGGTCGGCGTGACGAAGTGACGTGACAAAAATTACTATTAAGCGTATGACGTGACGTGTCGCGTCCCCGAGCAAACCGGTGTAAATCTTTTGAACCTTATTGCCGTAGTAACAAAGTCGACATTGTCAAGTGGTGGACTGTTCGGCGACCGTAATTGACTCAACACGGCTGATCGACCATATTGCAGCTCTCGAGGCGCACTGTCGCTTGAATTTATGAACCAAAATGAAACTTTTGTTCTGGAACAATCCGGAATGAACGTGGTTTCCAGGTTCCCAAAACTCATACTAGTCACGAGTAACTTAGTTTCGCGTTTATTATTTTTAAATATTTCGCGTAACTAAAACGAAAATTGAAAATACATTATAGGCTGTTCTTATATAAGGCTGTTCAAAAATATTTTGGACGTATGATCTACTGCTTAATGCTTCGAAAAATAATAAATACTACAAATAAAATAACAGTACTCTTTACGACGCTGTTAAGGTCATTGACATCACATCTGATTTTATCGATTTTATTTAGGCAAAGTCTTAAATCAGCTGTATACGTGAGTTAAATGACCTCGAAGCCTTAAGAGCATTGATCGGCGCGAAACTCAGATTTCACGAAAAACGCTACTTTTCAAATGCGTCTATATCTAACAAAAACTGGTTATTCTGATTTTTACATGTAAAAAAACACTAGAAAATATTGTATTCTAATTTTTCACTTATCATTTATTTTAAAATAATTTCAAACTTTTGAATAAAACTAACAAAACTAACCAGAAGTTTTTACAACTTTAGGTTCAGGGGCAATTTCAAAACATATAATAGCTAAAACCGCTTACATTAAAAAAAAAAAAATCTTTACAAACTTGTTGGATCCTCTTCTAGATTATCTATTTGTTAGATTATTTTTATATACGTTTCTATCTCATAAAAATAAAATTTAAAGAATGCGAAATTATCAGGAATTATAGTTATTTAAAATGATGATATTTATGTATTTTACTTGCTCCTTTTGTTTCTTACTTACATAATCTATGAGAAGAACCTTTTATCTTTAATATGCTATTTAAATTTTTAACTAAATTAGTTTGACGAATTTTATATGAATTTTTAAAACTACTAAATAAATCGAGGCGCACGAGCGTTTACAAATACTGTTGTAAAATACATAAATATCATCATTTTAAATAACTATAATTCCTGATAATTTCGCATTTTTTAAATTTTATTTTTATGAGATAGAAACGTATATAAAAATAATCTGACAAATAGATAATCTAGAAGAGGATCCAACAAGTTTGTAAAGATTTTTTGTTTTTAAAAAATGTAAGCGGTTTTAGCTATTATATATTTTGAAATTGCCCCTGAACCTAAAGTTGTAAAAACTTCTGGTTAGTTTTGTCAGTTTTATTCAAAAGTTTGAAATTATTTTAAAATAAATGATGAGTGAAAAATTAGAATACAATATTTTCTAGTGTTTTTCTACATGTAAAAATCAGAATAACCAGTTTTTGTTAGATATAGATGCATTTGAAAAGTAGCGTTTTTCGTGAAATCTGAGTCGCGCGCCGATCAATGCTCTTAAAGAGTGCAATGTAATTGATGTTGAAAAACATTATATATGAAGACTGTATGATTAATTTAATAATGTATTTTTGTGTTTTTATTTTCAGTAATAATAATAATTACTCTCTTGTTTCAGGTAACATATTTCAACAATCTTTACACGTGAAGTTATGAACAGGTATTTTTATTATATTAAAACGGAATTATAAACTAATTGGTAATTCCATACTGATAATTATTTTCAAATCTTTATAAAAATTTAATACCCACGTATTAAATTGCCATGCTTCGGCACGAATGGGCCGGCTCGACCGGAGAAATACCACGGGATCACAGAAAACCGGCGTGAAACAGCGTTTGCGCTGTGTTTCGCCGAGTGAGTGAGTTTACCGGAGGCCCAATCCCCTACCCTATTCCCTTCCCTACCCTCCCCTATTACCCTATTCCCTCTTAAAAGGCCGGCAACGCACTTGCAGCTCTTCTGATGCTGCGAGTGTCCATGGACGACGGAAGTTGCTTTCCATCAGGTGACCCGTTTGCTCGTTTGCCCCCATATTTCATTAAAAAAAATTGATATAAAATTAAAAAAAAACTACTTTAAGGAATTTATCGCGGTATACAATCAGTAATGTTGTTTACAATAAGTAATATTCGCGTTACCATAAAGTTGGGACTAAATGTCCGGAAGGCCGGAGAAAATTCAGAGCATTGAAGATTAATTCTGCGCGAATACATTAGAGCTGTAAATCGAACACACAAGTATAAAGTCAAATGTCAGTGTCGAGCTGTCATATGACATTGACATTTGACTCGACACTTGTGTGTTATATTTTCAGCTCTATTGTATAAGCGCAGAGGTCTATTTTCAGTGCTCTGAATTTTTCCCGGCCATACGGATTCCGGATCGTATATTCCTAGCCTAAAAAATCAAGGAAGTTTAAAAAGAGTACACTTTTAATCGTTACATCTTGTTTACATTCAATAAAACTTCAACTAGTAGAGCTCGTTTCCAACTGCTCCAAGTCTGTCGCCGGCTGTTAAGTGTAAGTATGTACCTACAGTGTACAGTAATACAAGTTGTGAAGTTCACGACTCCGGCCGGATATTGTCTCACAATGGCTGTTTTTCCACTTACCGGCCCGGTACCGACAACTGTCCGGCTGCCGGGGGAGCAAAAATGTAGATATGTTTGTCATGTTTTTTCACTTACGGCAACGACACAACAGAGTAGAGAGTATATAATAAACTTACGTACTGAAAAAAGGCCTTCATAGAAAATTCAAATCGATTCAAATTTGAAAATTTTGATGTCCCCTTCATCGGCCCACAATTTTTCCACACAATCGTGGACACATCGTATGCTTGTAGTAGTGCTATCAAATCGAAATCTAGCTAATGTTTATCTGTTCTTCTTTCTTTACTCTGTGACGGCACGGAGATGACTCCCAACTGACAGTTGATACATGTCACCGGCCTCACCGGCGCCGGGCCGGTTATTGGGAAATCAGCTAGTCCCAGGGCCGCAGGGCCAAACAAAATGCCCGAAATAATTGTACAACTTGGACTTGTCTTCGAATACTTAAAAATATATTCGACAGTATCTTATTGTTTTACTAGCTGATGCCCGCAACTTCCTTTGCGTAGAACTATAAATTGAAACTGAACCCTATTTTGTAAACTGAACCCGTTTAAAAAATAGAGTTCCGTTTTAATTAAAATACAAGATAAAAGTAGCCTAATTTGCTACTTATAACATGCTGATGTTTTATCTGCCGGTGAAAGTCCGGTTAAATAAATTTTGCAAATAAATAATTTCTATTCTAAAATCGGTCCGGATGTAGCCGGAGAAAAACAGGCAGACATAGAGACGGACAGACAAATAAAAAAAATGATACATACATACATACAATCACGCCTTTTTCCTGTAGGGGTAGGCAGGACCGCCTTTTTCCCGTAGGGGTAGACAGAGACCACTTCTTTCCACTTGCTACGATCCTTACATACTTCTTTTGATTCGTCCACTTTCATTCTTACCATCCATTCCTCCTCTTACATTCAACGTAGCCAAGCGTCTCTCCATGGTCCGCTTTTCGCCTCCGCGAGAAACGAGACGTGATGGGTGGCGAACCACATCGCCGCCATTTTGGATAATTAAATTATTTTGATTATCCATTGCGTTTCCACGGATTGGTGGAGAGGGCAGGAATAGGAAAAGGGAGAGATAGGTAGTGTGGAAAGGAAGATTGGTAAGTTACAGTGGGAAATAGGGAATGTAGGATATTACCGCCCAGGAGGGCAAGGGATAGGACAGTAATAGCTAGGGAAGCCGGGGTCGCATACCCGTATACTATACCACAACTACCGGACAGGTAAGTTGGGAAGAGTATCCCATGACTATAAAAATGATTATGCTGTTAATTTGAAATTACAAAAGGACACTTCAATTGTATTTGTTTGTATGACATGTATAGATTCTCAGACATCTACGGCATTTTTATTTAGGCTCTGTCTGTTCCTAAAAGGTACAACAGTTTCTTTATTTATGTACCTATTTATAGAAAAAGCTTTAAACTAAAACAACTGAAACTCATATCCCTCGTAAAACCCCACAGACGATACAACGCCCGGTATCGTAATACATCCGACGAAGTACCGGGCGTTGTATTGTCTTGTCGAGGTAATTCGGTAGCAGTGTTGTGGAAATGATGATATCGGGGATATCTTGTACGACGTAAAAGGCCGACTATACACTACGTCTTGCGAGAAATGTACAGAAAACAATGTTTATTTTAAAAGTAAGTTTTAAATTGCATACGGAATGTCTTCAAAAGATTCATGTTCTAAAAATGCACCTCTTTAATAAAAAAGGAAAAAAAAACATGGAACCTTAAATTATACCTTTAATTACCGGATTATCCCATAAAATACTTAAATTTTATTTATAA
This sequence comes from Glaucopsyche alexis, assembly GCA_905404095.1. NCBI lineage: Eukaryota > Metazoa > Arthropoda > Insecta > Lepidoptera > Lycaenidae > Glaucopsyche > Glaucopsyche alexis. The sequence continues at coordinate 22,414,557 of FR990056.1, forward strand.
CCGCGCGGCCGATACGGTGAAGGCCGTGTGACCTCAAAAGCCGGTGCGTTGTACGGCAGTGTAGGTACATGCGTAGTGCGAGTTGGCAGAAAATAATTGATAATCATGATATTTTTCTGTAAATTACGAAAATGTTAAGTTATGCATACTGTCATTACTTACATTTGGACAAAATTATAAACTGTGTAGTGTGTAATCCTAAAACGGCTGTAATTGAAACTACTTGTAAGTGTTTACAAATTATCCAATTATTTACAGTTCCAAAACGCTCTTGTTACTATAGTCTTGATTTCTAATGTGATTTCCTAGAATTATCGTCATACAGTCTAATCGAACTTAGAAGACGACAAGCCGGATCGTGTAGCCGGGGAATAACCGTCTTAATTGTTGCTACTGCATAACTGTCCTGTTATATTCTGTTCGACGGAGTGGAATGATGACTAAATTGTGATGAGATTGAGATGCGTTTCTATCACTACTCGCCGTTAAAAAGCTTGTGTGACATCGAAACAACGCCCCTAGCGGCAAACAATGGTAACTAATTCGATGCCATACAAATTGTAGTATAACTTACTCACGTAGAGTAGTCACAAAAGCTCGTACGCAGGGGATCTACCGCTTAGCTGGAATTTTTGACAGCGGCGTAAACGTAACGTTATCGAATGAAATGATTGGCTGTGTTCCGCGGAAAATAGCGCTAATAAAAAAACGTAAGCAAAATGGCGACCGCTGGCATTAAATAAGCAAAATGGCGGATTACATTAGCTGTATTGAAGTTAGCAAACGTGTCCTGGCCGATAATCTGTTTATTTTTTAGCGCTACCGAGCGCTTTTTTCCACGGAACACAGCCATTATGTGCGCTGTCATGATTTCGATAGATTTTCATACAGTTTTCATTCAAAAACGTTAAGTTTATGCCGCTGTCAAACGTTCCTGCGTGGCCCACAGCACACATATTACACGAAGACGATAAGACGTATCGTGTAGCCGGGGAATAACCGTCTTAATTGTTTCGGTGGCAGCTCGACTGTGAGATGATATCCGGGGATTCCTCTATCTCAACTCGTTTGAGATGCAGACTTAACTGCATTGTTAACTGTCTTGTTATCACGCGTTTGACGGCGTGGAATACTTGCTCTATGTTAATCAATGGTTTCAAAACTATGGATGGGCTATGGCGTACATTTGACGGAATAAACAATCATACAAGAAAAAGTTAGGTGCGTCATCTTGATTTCACCATACCTGAAATGTCAAAATGGCCCCAAAAACCCCAAAAGTGCTACAGCTAGTGGGTACCGTTTTTGTCTCGACATGCCTCGTATAATTTAATATACTAGCTTTTGCCCGCAGCTCTGCCCGCGTAAATACATTATTCCGCAGGAACACTGTACTTTTTCGGGGTAAAAAATATCCTATGTCCTTTGCCAGGACTCAAAGTATGTTTATACTAAATTTCATAAAAATCGGTTCAGCGGTAAAAGCGTGAAGAGGTAACAGACAGACACACTTTCGCATTTATAATATTAGTATAGAAACGTCTATGATTTTTATGCAATACACGTCATTAGTCATGTTACAGATAGTGGGATAACGCGTTTACTTAAAGAGTGAGTTGGAAATAAATGTAGCCTGCATAATATAATAATAATAAATATATTCTTATGAAAAATTTTATGCATATTCGTTAGGTCTGAGAATCGGTTGTAATATCTATATTTTCTACCCCTAAGTGATAAAAATAATATATATGGCAAAACAATGTTTGCCGGGACAGCTAATATTATAATAAAAATCTTAATATTATATATATATATATATATATATATATATATATATATATATATATATATATATATATATATAGTATAACAGTATTAAATATATTTCCGTTGTCTGCTACCTGTGATACAAATTCTTCGGATACTTAGTACAGGACTAGATTGACGTGGTGTGAAGCGTCCATAGATATATTAATAATATAGTTTTACCATTTGGGTACGGAATCTTAAAAATGGTATATCTAACAATATATAATTTACATACATACATACATATAATCACGCCTTTTTCCCGTAGGGGTAGGCAGGACCGCCTCTTTCCTGTAGGGGTAGGCAGAGACCACTTCTTTCCACTTGTTACGATCCTTACATACATCTTTCGCTTCGTCCACTTTCATTCTTACCATCCATTCCTCCTCTTACATTCAACGTAGCCAAGCGTCTCTCCATGGTCCGCTTTTCGCCTCCGCGAGAAACGAGACGTGATGGGTGGCGAACCACATCGCCGCCATTTTGGATAATTTAATTATTTTTGATTATCCATTGCGTTTCCACGGATTGGTGGAGAGGGTAGGAATAGGGAAAGGGAAGGATAGGTGATGAGGAAAGGAAGATTGGTAAGTTAGAGTGGGAAATAGGGAATGTAGGATATTACCGCCCAGGAGGGTAAGGGATAGGACAGTAATAGCTAGGGAAGCCGGGGTCGCATACCCGTATACTATACCACAACTACCGGACAGGTAAGTTGGGAAGAGTATCCCATGACATATATAATTTACAACTAATATATTTACGTCTGCAACCTTCATCTCATATTTTATAGTTTCTATTAAAATTATTTCTTTTGTTGTATTTAATTTCTATTAAAATTAGTTCTTTTGTTGTTTTTAGTTTCTATTAAAATTAGTTCTTTTGTTGTTTTTAGTTTCTATTAAAATGAGTTCTATTCATGTATTTAATTCTAAGAATTTGAACAGAAAATTGAGCATTTCTCTGAGAAGATACTGCTAATGTTATGGCTGAAATAAATGAGAATTCCTAATAATGTGAGAAAGTAATCTGCGAAGGTAATTTCCTCCGCGGTGTTGTGGACGCGGCGCGCCGGTAATCGCAGAACATTGGATGAACAGCTGTAACTAAATACATAGTAAAGATGAGAGATTTTGATTATTCTGTCCACGATATCAACTATTTTAAAGAAACATAATAATTTTATATTTTACTGGCTTCTTCGCGCGACTTCGTCCGCGTGTAACCCCTATTACATCCCCGTGAGGTGTGTATTTCGAAAATCCACTTTTAAACTTAGGTCATAATTAATATTTGTGTGAAAAAATCGAAACTAATATAATCAGACTAGCTGTTGATATATCACTATACAAACTTTGGACCCCCATTTCACCCCTTTAGGGGACGAATTTAAAAAAAAACTAAAAATAAAAGTACCTATTCTATTATTTCTATTTATTTCCTCGGTGTGACGCTGTGACGATGGATAGATGTTTGTTACTCTTTCACGCAAAAACTACTGAACGGATTTCGATGAAATTGTGTATGGTAGTACAGTTTAGGCTCTGGATTAAAACATAGGCTACTTTTTATCCCGAAAAAGTATAGTATTTCCGAGCAACCGCGGAGCCGCGGGCAACAGCTAGTTTAATTATAAAGCAAATAGTTTTATCAAATCAATAATAATAAGAAGTTGCACATTGAATTTAAAGTGTGCATACTTGAACAATTGTGGTCCCAGGCTGGGTCCCTCAGGTACGCCCGATACAAACTCGAGACGAAATTATTATCTTATACTACATTTATCTATTATTAAAAATTATATTACTATAGGAATATTAAAAATTCAAAGTCAAAGATAAAAATTAAGTTAATTTAGAGTCGAATAATTAATTAGAATTTAACTCAATAGTTATTATTTTTTAATCCATTCCATCAGGTGATCATCTTCATTCCGTCAGCTCGTATACAAACAAATTCCTCGTTCCAATTACCGCAAATGTCAGAGTAAAAATTGATTCAAACGTGCGCTGTGCAAATATCGCGGAGTCTGTAATTTAGCGAGCTGTAGGTGTCGACGCAAACCCGATGTACTTTGGACCTTGTTACCATGGCAATAAGATCGAAATGTGGCACCCGGTCTGTAGGCGACCGTACGCCGGTGTGTTCAACCCGTTTACAATGTTTACACAGCACCGCTAACGAGCTGGAAATGTAAGCGAAATGTAGTTCTTAGGGTTCCGCAGTACTACTAATCCTTGTAGTTTCGCTCTGTAGTCGGTACGTCCGCGTCTACGGACGGAGAGACCGTCCGCCTATCTAACTTCTGTGATTATCAATATAACTTATTTAAAAAAAAAAATAACCTATGTTAAAAGAGATGTTCATGAAATGTTTGAAGCGTGGGCCAGCACTATGTACACTATATGTAAATATAGCTACATAATATAGTAACTATTTCCTGTTCTCTATTTTATTTAATTTCACTTCGTTTCAATGTACATTTAAATTAACATCGTCAAGGAGAGCAACACAACGTAATAAAGTAAAACATGGCGGGTCAATCAGAATTATCCTAAGAATGTCATTTTGACAATGACACGACTTTTGGCAAAGAAAGACAAGTTCAAGAAGAAATCTCTTTATACAACTATCAACTACATCAAAAGTCATGTTTAAATAACTGTCATGGCCGCCCTAGAAATAGGGTTCTCGCAATAAAAACTTTTCAAATAATCATTTTTGTACGCATGATGTACCCTTCTTCAAATTCTTTTCTGTTTTTTTGTATTTTTATGAAATTCCCATATTTCTTTCCTATTTACCGATGTAGTGTATATAGAGCTGGCCCAAAATCAAACATCTCCTTTATATTTATAATTATAGAGAGAATTGCTTATATATTTTAGTTTTTTCGTCATAAAATGTATATTTTTTTATTTTAGGAGTCACTAACCATATAAAGTGAGGATGAATTTTTTTACTCATTCCCCATTGTGTGGGGTATCTTCGAATTGGCTGTATAACAGCTATTATTAGTAAGGGGGTTAACCTATATAATATTATCCCTTAGGAGGAAAAATACTTTTGAGAAAAAATATTTTCAGCGAAATGCACTATAACTTTTGACGCAAATTAAAATAAAAAAGTGTGTGTGTGTCAGCTGGAGTTTCCTCCTTACGAACGATAATTATGATATATATATATCAAATAGAAAAAGATGGTAAATGTACGCATCTTCTAAAATGATAAGAGAAACAAACATATATGTAATTATTCGGATTATTAATATTAGTTCCATAAAAGCGTATTAGATAAAGAATGTTACAAAATAATAATAGTAATAGTAATAATACTGACGGTAATAACGAGCTGGTTTCAGGACTGTGAATGAACAAATTGGAACATATTTAAATATAAAGATATAATATCCCAAGTAACATTTTGGTAATAAGAATAAGCGCTAAATGAGCTGCTTAAGAGAAACTTAAAAAGGTTCTATAAAAGGTCTAACAACTAGTGGTATAGCGCGCTATAACTATCTTATAACCCTAGATTGGGCCCATAATTTAAGAGCTTAAAGTGACGTAATAGTTGTATAAAAGTGATGTAAAGGTAAGGTAAGTAAGGAAAGGGAATAAAGAGTTACAATAGTGCTATTAAAGTAGTATTCACCATTTTAGGTGTATTATAGTCTATACACAGGTTACAACTGCACCCTTTAGTAATAAATAATAAATAAAATTCACTCAATTAACTTTTTTAACAACATATGAGTGCTCCTACGATACTATTTATAGCTCGATTGTATATTGCGCATAATAAGTCGTAATAAACATCACCCAAAGTTTCTTTTTTTACTTTACGTTTCTATTACCGTCAAAAATGATAAAATATAATAGCAGTGTAATTCATGGCCGACAATCATGGCCGACATCAATTAATAATTTTATACATTATCGGTTTCATAATTATGAATTCTCACTGCGGTGATAAGTATTCTGTGATAATATATAATAGTTTTCATCTCAATTTTGAAGCGCCTCAAAAATAAACAACATTTCATATTATAAGGTAAAATAAATAACTGCCACGGCATTTATTTTTATTTTAGTTGTGGATGTAAATAACAATTCTCAGTACGTCTATGTATATTTTAATTGAAAACAGTAAATAATGTAAATCAATAAGTCGGAAAATAATATTTTGACCTTATATTTACTTTTAAAATTTTATAGGTTATGTTTATTTAATGGCGTTAATTCTACATTACCTAAGATTCCTGATAACTCTTTTATTCCTAACGCAGTGTGAAAAAAACTAGAGATAGCTTTTTAATGCCACTTGAAGTTTTATAATGTGGGAGTAAATCCTATTATACAACCTGTAATGATTTAAACGTGGTTTCTGACGCTTGCAGCATCTAGTTCTATAATACCTATAGTTATCACTTCTTTAACTTCTATAGCTCTATAATATCTATAGTTATCACTACAATAACTTTCTTATAGTTCTTAGGGCTCCATAGAACTCGTTAGGTGGTACAAGGTATATGACTAACTCCATTTAAAAACTTTAACCGTTTGTAAGTATTGGCGTCACCTTACAATTGGTTATAGTGTTTTACGTTTCCTAAAGATTTAACAGTAAGTTATACAAAAGTTCTGACAAACTCAAAGCTAGCACCTTAAGTTATATATTTTTCCTTTATTTCTATTATGCCTCTTGAAACTTTAATTATTTATTCCTAACGCCGCAGTAGAGTCTAAAGATATTGTCGGAGCTCTTATATGTCGTTTATAATACTTTAAGTATCAACATAGGTTTCCCTTAGCGCCAAAATGTTAGTTGGGATATGTTTGTCTCTTTGTACGTAACGCCTCAACTTTTCGTGTTACACTTGATTTTACTCCTCATAAAATTTCCATACCAGGCTTGATAACTCAAATCGTTTCTTAAGGAGTAAACTCCAAAAACTATTGCACTTTTATGGTTGCGGAACCTTTTTAGACATTTATACATGCTCTTGGTCTTTGATTAATGATTACATAGTCTATACGTTATATCCTTACAAAACAGACATATAAAGACACAGTGTATTAAGAAAAACGGTATATAATTGTCTTTTTTCTCTTTTAGACGCTTAGGGTCAATTAACACCGTCCCGGTCGATCGATCCGTGACTTACAAGTTATTACTTATTCACCAGAATTGCATTGACCGTGTTAGGTCAAGTTTGATATCGATTACGGGCGAAGGTGAGACGTACTAAATTATTCAAGCCGCGGCCGCCGGTGGATCAGGGTGTTTATGTTAATCGCCGTAATCCGAATGACGTGTGATTAGATCAGGGGCAGTAATTCGGTTTACTGTGATACGTCTGGTGATTTCGAGAACTCTATGACCTTAATTACCTAGTCTAGTTCAGTGGTTTAGCGTCTAGATTACATGCAGATTTGTTTATTTAATTTAAAGGGTTTAAAGGACCTATTTTACAAATTAGAGGGCCTAGCCAACATGATATCGTTAATTACAAGGACGATCTTCGAAATTGAACATAATATATGGGATTGGTATAACGTTCGCTAAATGACATAGAGCGCGATACGTATATTTTCGATTTCTAACTTCGTCATCGTAATTAGCGATGAGATTTTGGCTAAAGGGCCTGGTCCTTCAAGAAACTTGATGAGATCATAATATGCAATAACTATAATTTGTTATAAAAAACTATAACCCGACTAAATTGTATATAACCTATGTTAACCTATTAAAATCGGATCAGTAGTTTTATAGGCACTACAGTAGAACAAACAAACATGCATACATATTATTGCATACCCGCAATCCACATAGACTGCCGAAATCATTACCCTTCAATCAAATAAAAATGTGTTGGCAAAATTCTGCGAACCATACGTGAGGCCGGTCTGAACTACGCCTCGCTGTGTAATAACACAGCCTAACGCACACACATGTAACGAAACTACCCCTTTCCTTGTGAGGCGAGCTGTCGCGGTCTGTGGTTTTTTTTATGAATGTAGTGCGTAGCCACACGCGCACTACACACACAAAACACCGGCCTCAGTTTCTGTTTGACAAAACTCTGGTTTGAGATTATAGTACTTAGTCTCATCAAATTCAGATGACCCTTTGGAATGTGTTGTATGAAATGTAAAACATACCTAAGTTCAAAGTGTGGGATGTCAACGCAAAAATTAATAATGGACGACGAAAATACCTGGAAACGAACTCATTTCGCACCCTAAATAATATAAGTCAATAAGTGACATTATATAGGCACAAAGGCGGCCTGGAATCCGAATTAATTCAATATTAAATAGGATGGACCCTGATCTCGACTGAGTTTTTGGGACACTCCCTGAGCTCGGCCGACTCTAAATATTTAATTTTAGTTCGCCATTTTCCTAATTTGGCTGAAACTTAATTTAAGGAGAATTAGGTCCACTATTGCGTGGTAGATTATCATAATCTATATCAATCATAATCTAAATCATATACAATAATCTTATTAAATTATGTCATATTGAAAAGTGGTCCCTTCCAAAGTCAAAGCTAGTCCTTTCTGACACTCTTCTCTGTTGCTCGTACGAAGAAGCCGAAAACCTGATAAGGGTTACTGTCTAATAGTCACACACACACACATACACTCACACACACACGCACACGCACACACACTCACTCATTCACACACACACACACACACACACACACACACACACACACACACACACACATACACACACTTACAGTAAATATCTAGTAAATAAGTATAATATTGTGTTCTTTTCTTTTCTTTTTTTCTGTCTGAGTCACAATTCTTTGACAAATAATTATATCCTCGGTGTCCCCACAGGACAGGCATTGCCTAGTGTGGGGATCCGGTATAACTTTTTGTAAATGACTTTTTGGAAAATAAATATTTGAATTTGAATTTGAATTTGAATCTCTGGCTATCATTACATACTCCCTAACTCTGCAACACGTGTTTATTAACATAACTAAGACATAGTTATGTTAATAAACATGTATACTTATATAACATTTGCAAAATAAAATATATCACATGCTTAAAGTAATTGTACTATATAATAGGTTGGGGAAAAAGTCTTTTCGCATTATAGTATGTATGAACTTGTCATAAAATATCTTGGGCTATACCAATTGTATCTGGCTGATTTTGGTATCATTAAAAAGTTTTAATTTTACAGAAGACAATTCCAAATTCAAATTAGGTAAATTTGAGATTTTCATTTGTTTTTCTTATTGTTAAAATGAGTGATTCTTATGAAGAATTTCGATACATTTTAAAATTTTATTACATAAAAAATGCAACACAAGCCGGGAAAAAAATTAGTGATGTTTATGGACCTAATGCAGTATCTGTGAGAGTAGCGCAAATTTGGTTTAAGCGTTTTCAATCCGGAAATTTTGATATCAAAGATGCACGTCGCTCTGGTCGCCCTGTTACGGACAAAACTGTTGCCATTTTTGAAAAAGTGGAGCAAGATCGGCATATTAGTAGTTACGATGTAGCTGAAGAACTGGGGATTGACCACAAAACGGTTTTGGCGCATTTGAAAAAAGCTGGGTACACAAAAAAGCTCGATATTTGGGTGCCTCATGAGCTCACTGAAAGAAATCTAATGAACCGTGTACTCATTTGTGATTCTTTATTACGACGTAATGAAACCGAACCATTTTTGAAGAAGCTGATAACTGGTGATGAAAAGTGGATCACGTACGACAAGAACGTGCGAAAAAGATCGTGGTCAAAGGCCGGTCAGGCTTCACAGACTGTGGCGAAACCCGGGTTAACTCGCAACAAGGTGATGCTGTGTGTGTGGTGGGATTGGAAGGGCATTATTCATTATGAGCTGTTACCGCCAGGCAGGACCATCAATTCTGAACTGTACTGCGAACAACTGATGAGATTAAAGCAAGAAGTTGAGAGAAAGCGGCCGGAATTAATCAACAGAAGGGGTGTGGTTTTTCACCATGATAACGCTAGACCTCACACATCTTTAGCCACTCAGAAAAAATTACGGGAGTTTGGCTGGGAGGTGTTAATGCATCCGCCGTATAGTCCTGACCTTGCACCTTCAGATTTCCACCTGTTTCGGTCGCTGCAAAATTCCTTAGGCAGTGTCAGGTTGACATCACAAGAGGACTGCCAAAACCACTTGTCGCAGTTTTTTCATCAGAAGCCCCAAAAATAGCAATGGGATCATGTACCTACCAACAAGATGGCAAAAAGTTATCGAACAAAATGGCACCTTTATACTTTAGTCACTTGTAAATAAACTTTATAAAAAAACCTTTTGAATATTTATATAAAATGCGAAGAAACTTTTTCCCCAACCTAATATGTAGTGATCATCGATCTATACAGGTCATATTATTATCTGAATGAGGTATTTAACCCAACATTAGGATTCAATGCAGGCTGACCACCAGATTATCTGACAAAAAAAAACGATCCATGCGTCGGATAGGCATGTTAAAAGTATATCCTGCGTCTGATCTCTCGCCAGTAGTAATGGAAATTAATGCTATTTTTCATTAATTTCATTAGCATGCTAATTTTCATGTCTTAGCATGCTACGTGCTATTGCTATGCTATTTGCTAAAATCGATTTCGCAGCATCGTGAACTCTCGGGTCGCGTCGCGCGTCGAGTCAAAATTATTTCGCATCGGATTTTCGCATTAGCAAGTAGCGTTAGCACGTTGCCAGTTAGCACTTAGCGCCGCGGTGCGAACTAGCGCGGTCGCGTATTTTTTTCATTCATGAACGCAGATAATTAATTGCTGCGCACGATAATATTAGCATTCGTTTTTTTTAGCAACTTCGAATAATTTAATGATTGCTAATGGGCATTTAGCAATTAATAATTATTGCTAATGCTAATTATTCCAACACTACTCGCCAGTCGTGTCAGTCATCCATCCTACTGGGTTACGGAAGTAAAGGAGAAGGGGGTGCTTTTGTGTATTGCGCACACATTTGGACACCGAAATCGGTTTGAGGAGCCTATGGAAAATATGGACTCACTCACGTCTCCGGTTCAAGTCTTTCCACGAGGAGAATTAGGCATTAAAATGTGGCTACTGTAGAAGCCTACTGCAGGTTGGCTATGTATGTATTAGGGCTTCAACCAGTAACATACAACTGTGGCTCCATAATGTAGATGACCAGGAAAAGATTCAAACATTAAGGTTCCTACCGTGAACTAGCACAAGATGCATAATCAGTATTTGTACATTCCGAATGTAATTTTGTCTGGAATATTGAATATTCTGTCGATGCATTTTATCAGCAGCTAGATATTCCGCGGCGGTTATAGAATACTAAAACATTCCGCCTTGAGGCGTCTTAACACGTGACAGGCGCGTAATTACTAACGCAACACTTGTGTGACGCGTATGAATTGTGTATCAACTGGCTTACAGGCGGTTTGATGTTGATTAATCGCTGTATGAAATAACAGTACAGGAGTATGACGTCATATTATTGTCTCCGAGACAAAGGTGGAGTTAACGGTGATTACTAATTAATTGAAGAAAATACCTAACATCGGTGTGAAGCGATAGTTAAAGAGGTAGCCATAGCTACTCGTACCTGAGCATTTCTCAAATTTTTTGACCATAATTTTAATAATCTTCTTAAAATACAATAAGTATATTTTGGACATATTATGTTAAATACAGCTAGCTAAAACTAGACAGATTCTGAATTTATGGTTGTTTTTTTGTTTTAATAGAGTTTTTATACAAAAAACATGTAAATTATTAGTTAAGGGCGAAATAAAAGTTCTTATTTTGTTACTTGGAAATTAATGAAAACCATAAAGAAACATGCAGACTGTATTATAAATTTATGTTTTTCTATGTACATCATAAATTAAACAACATCTGATAAAAGTAAAAATTGTGAAAAAAATTATTTAAATTGTTTTTAGCAGTACTGATTATTTTTTGTTACCTTTTTTAAACTTTCTAATCAAAATGTTTAGTTTTCCTCTAAAATAGAAAAAGGGATGTTATATTTACTATTTATAATTATAATAATATTTATCATAAAATTGTTTTAAATTATTGATTATAGCATTTCAATTTAAAGAAAAAGAAATATCTACCATTATTATCAGAAAAAATTTGGGACAGTATCAAAACAAGAAACTTGGGTAACAAAATCGGAAATGTAAGGCTAAGCATACACACACTTGACACTCCATTATAAAATGAAAACAAAATAAGTGAAAATGAAAATTATTTAGTTTTATCCTGTGTTATAATCTTCAAATTTAGTAATATATACATAACAAAAGATATATATGTCGGAGCGTGTTAAAGCTAAGATTGTCTTTGATTGGAGACGTCAAATAGTTTTACTATTTGGGCTTGTTCGATGCCAGTAATGACAGATGTGATAGAAAAATAAGGGTTGTCATGGAGACTGGGGTATTATTTGCTTGGATTGGAAAATGACGGGATTATAAAATCTCAGGATAAATACGGGAGTTGGTAAACGTGGTGATTATATGCTCTTTGGTTGGTGATACGTGGCATCGAACTTGTCACGTTTCTGATCGTTCAGCGTTTGAGCTATTCGATAATATTGTAATAAATATCCTAATGGAGCCTTCGATATCAGAAGTGCGATGAAACTCACGACCCACATAGAAAGACCCTTCGGAGCATAACGTGCAAAGGGCAGAATGAGAATGACACGCAGGATGAGCAAATTGCTTATATCGCAAATGAACAAATGCGTAGAGTCCAAAACGTGGGGAAAACTAAAAGTTGTCCGACGAAAGTAATAGAATATTAGATCGAAACCGATCAGAATGACACTAGAGTCAGAAGAGTGTATTTACTACTGTTAATCCGTAGCGGAGACTTAGTACACAAGATTCTTGACTTGAAGTTGAATTGTATTGATCGCTAAAATATAATAATAACAAACATAAGAGATGGAAAGCCAAAACTAGAGAATATAAGATCCTGTGGTCAACACACTGCTCGCAAATACTTTGTTTGTGGTTGATAGGGACACAAGTCAATTGATTGTCCTGCATAAGGAAAAGTTTTGTTAAAGACGTTGAGCTGCATCAGAACACCAAAGCTAGTTTAATAGCAATTCTGAGATATGACATGTATTGTTTATTTTTATTTTACAGCGGGAGACAAGGACACTATTTATTGACATACTTGGAGGGTATTGACGATAAATCACGTGGCAGATGCAGTTCTGCTCTCTTAAGTTGGTAAATAAGAATAAAGGATAATGTATTGGGCATAAAGATTCCAACTTGGACACTCAATAACTGTGGTGAGCGTATTCCTTCCATTACGACATTTTTCTCGAAATATTGGTAGAATTGATCTAGTATTGTTTATGAAGTCTCTTTCATATTTTGATACACATAGCAAAATTACCTAGCTAATAAAGATCATATAAGATGTTGCTTCTCTTGTTGCTAATGGCTTCATGGTCTAACCGAGTTAGCGCATCTCAAACTAAGATTTTAGGTTAGATACTAGTTTGTGTATGGAACGACTGCATATGTGTGTACCTACCTACTTATATAGCTACGCGTAGCCTGTTGAAGTCTGAGACGATGTGCATGAGTGTAATAATTTACTTTTTACAGTGTACTGCTATTTTGCAAATGATGCTATAAGAATGTATGACATAGTTGTTTAAATTTTGCAAATTTAAGTAATCTTTGTTATGTTATAGAAGGAGCGTGATCTTGCGCGTTCTCACGAATGACATTTTTATTTGAGTACATAATAACTTACAATTGATTTCATGAGACAAAAGTAAAAAGAATATTTAAAACGAACATAAAATTATAGTACTTCGCAACCTTTGGATCAAATTGAAAATACAGTTTTGACCGTTTGTCAGAATCTAACTTTGCAATAAGGATTCACATGATACTTATAGATAGTAGATAGTAGTAGAAAATTCATGTGTCAGGCGCTAGATTATTGTCTAACCAAGTGAAATTGTTTATTAATTTGGAATGATACGTATGTACTTTGGGATGATTTTATTTTGACAGATAATTATTGTTTGCATAAATTCTCTCTTGGTTTTAGTATTAGGTACAAGGGGGCAGTTCGGTGCAACGAGAATGGCGACATTTCAATATATCGCTCTGTCTTACAGGGTTAACGTTACATAAAAGCTACTTAAAACCACAACAGATGACACTATGTCGCTTCTGCCTCGCGCTATCGAAAACGCTAGACTTATGTACATGAGGCTCACGAGTGATTAATGTATTGTACCATAAAGACTAGCCAAATGGCAGTCACCAGTCCGATTAAGTTAAAACAACTTAAATGACATTAACGTAGCCCCATTCGAAAGAAAAACAAAAAAAAATGAATATATTGTTCTGCAGTATTAATGAATTGTTTATGGAGATGGTAAATCGGTTTTGTTGGAATATCAAATTGTATTCGAAAGAGGAATTTAACGATATCTTAAACTATAATTACGTATCTTAAATTTGTCGCCATATTCATATAGTCAATTAAGTAGTCCTCCTTTGTTGGAAGGCGGTTAAAATTTTTAAGAGGCAGCTCACTAGAGGCGCTTATCTGGTCCCAATTTTTTTTGTATGAGGTCGACATTCTTCTCCGTAATAAGTGTTCTGTGATTAGGTAGTGCGGTGGACTGATGCAACTTCCAGTTGATGAGAGATCCGAGCCCCAGCGTTGGGAATGTTAGTGATCAGAGCCGAGCCATTGAAAAAAATGTTTACTTAGAACAAAGAAATAACAACTTATTTCGATACGATACGAATGACTGTTTTTTTTTACTATTATTTAACGAAATGACGAATCATCTATCTTCTGAACATAGGTTTCTGTTTTAAGAAAAAGCAGGCATAATGAAGGGGTTAATATCCGATTTTGCTAATAATAATTGTTTTCCTAAGGTCTATGGAGTATTTTGTATAACGGCCCCCAAACCTTCAGAAAAATGAACCACTTGAACCTAACCGGAAATGTCAACCTATGGCAACGTCATCATATAGACACAACATACATACTCTAGTTTGCGAAAACGAACATCAAAGCAAATCACCAATCTTTGTCCTGATCTTACTTTATCTGATATTTATGAGCTATTTGTACTTATAAATATTGTGAATTATTGATCGGTAAAGTTTTAAGTAGAAAGTAATGGCAAAGTTTCAGAAGCCTGAATTTTACTTGCGCATATTAAAACCGTGGACTTAAAATTGCAGTTACTTCCAATGAAGTTAAAGGATATCGACCAGAAAGTAACAGATGTAGAAGTAAGCTTATGAAATGTCAGGAGGAGGTTTATCACTACTGGTATATTCAGTCATCTCTGTGTCAACTATCAGTTATTCTGAACCCCAATTCTCGTAGTTGACTTACACTTTTAGTTTGCTTTTGTTGAGTTGTGGATGACTAGTCCTGACGTCATGAACTGATTTTTGGAGTTGTGCCCAATCAAAACGGGTTTGACGTTGGTTAGACGTTTGTGGGAGTGCCATTTTTGCAGTTTTAATATATTATCAGGACTGGATCGTAACTGTACTGTTACGGAATTTGATTAGTAGAATCGACCTTTTGGTTTACTTTGTGGGCTTCGAATGTATATTGTTACACATGCTAAAATCAAATTGCCTAGAATATTGTGGTACTTAGGTAAAACCAAAAATACTTAAAAATTGTGCGACAGGAGACCTAAGATTATCTTAACGACTAGCAACGCATTTATGAGTCTTTTGGTATGGTAATAAAAGCGACGGCTATGGTTATTTTCCATCAACAATCCGATTGCTCATCTGTAAACGTGAAAATGAACCTCGAGTTGAATACCCTTGTCGTTCGTTATAAACGCACCAAAGTTGCTTACGACCAAACGATTATTAAATTTATGAGAAAGAAACGTATAATTTCCATCAGAAACTTTGAAAATTTATATTGATATCAATCTTTAGCGTAATCGTCCTAATATGTGTTATGTTAACTTAGTGTAACAAGTTACAACTGCTTACATTCGGCGGGAGTATTGTGAAACACCTGACCCTTCAACATTAATTGCAGTGTGTATAGCTAGAAAAAATACGAAATACTTTTGACATTGTAACTTTCTTTTCGTTCGCTCCAGTGCAAGCTCCGATTTCATGAAAAACTAAGATTCCCTTATATCTCGGAGAGTTTTGAAGGATATGATATTCAAAAAGCTCAAAGGACGCGTATTCACAAAAAAAAAAAAAAAAAAAAACGGAAAAAGTTATGGCTGAAACAGTGAAATAAAAATTAAATTTTATTCAGATTCTTTTTTATATTTTTTGGAGCGCGATAATTTGGAAACGGAGAATTATTTCAAAATTTGCGAAAAATTCCTCTGGACAATTTAGTCAGCTACAATTTGAGCCTAAAACAAAGACGATCGGGTTGCCCGGTCTAACATTTTTGCGACAGTATTTTTTTTTTTTTTTTTTTTTTCGAATTATGTGGAATAATTTTTAAAGTAGTCGATAGTCATGTGAGGCACTAAATCTTTATTTATTTCTTGTAAATGTGCTACCGGTTCGGTCAATGTTTTTTTTTTTGCTCGCCCGTCTCTGCTTCTGGATGTATAAATTATTAAAAAAGTTAAATGCAAAAATATTTTGTTAAAAGTTCGTGACGTGTATGCAATACGACTGCTCTGTTTAGCACTAAAGTAAAATGATATTAGCTTTTGGTTTAATAGTAGGTTTAGTTATTTCACCAAGATGTTCGGCGCGCTCAATCCGGTAATAATCTAAGCGGTCCAAAAGACATTAAGATTTTGAAGTACATTGTAAACTGTTTGTTAAAAGATGTAAACTGTGAATATTTTTGTTTGCACCTGTTAATTGCAACTGTAGATTGCGAATGCGAATTGCGACTGTGGATTGCGAGCGAGGATTGTGATTGGGTGCCGGACGGAGGCAGCCCATTACTTGACGAGAGTAGGCACCGGAGAGAGGTGGCCTTGTGACTGGGTGCCGGAGGGAGGCAACCCAGTGGTTTTTTGTAGTGAGGTGCACCGGAGGGAGGTGGCCTTGTGACTGGGTGCCGGAGGGAGGCAACCCAGTGGTTTTTTTGTAGTGAGGTGCACCGGAGGGAGGTGGCCTTGTATTGTACATGATGGGAATATAACAGCATCGTTTTTCGATATTGAGATTGGTACATGTAAAGTGTGAAGTGTGTGGTAAAGCATGTCATGATTTATTTGGTAGCAAGATTATGGTTGATATTGTGTTGTATCTGTATACTTCATGTGTGTTTAATCTGAGAGTATAAAATGTAAATTAAAACTTAACTCTGAGAACACTAGATAGAGGTTAGATGAAGGATGTTAATTAGAGTGTAATTGACACAGGAGGGAGGTATTGATGTGTTAGAATATGATAAAATTAAATGTTATGTCCATGGATTAAAGCAGTTCTTATTAATTTTCCGAGGTCAGGTTGACCGAGTGAGAACCTTTTACTGTGCTGTCAAATGTTTTATCAGAAACTTGAAACGAAGACGTGAGACGCTTCACACCGGGACGTGTGCATGGACAGAATAGCCGTGTCGGAGCGTTGATGCACATAAATATTCTTCACACAAGGATCTCAGAGTCACCAGGGTGATCTTGTCGGAGTGTCAACGGATTTGTTTCGCACAGGGACGTGCGAATTGTCAGAATGGCCGTGTCGGAGCGTGTTAAAGCTAAGATTGTCTTTGATTGGAGACGTCAAATAGTTTTACTATTTGGGCTTGTTCGATGCCAGTAATGACAGATGTGATAGAAAAATAAGGGTTGTCATGGAGACTGGGGTATTATTTGCTTGGATTGGAAAATGACGGGATTATAAAATCTCAGGATAAATACGGGAGTTGGTAAACGTGGTGATTATATGCTCTTTGGTTGGTGATACGTGGCATCGAACTTGTCACGTTTCTGATCGTTCAGCGTTTGAGCTATTCGATAATATTGTAATAAATATCCTAATGGAGCCTTCGATATATATAACATTATGGGGATTAAACGAATATAGATACCTACCTACCAGTATGGCAATTTTACGAAATGTGTACTTAGCTTTAAAAACTCCTTTTTTGTTACCACGCGAAAGTAACAAAAACAGAAGTAACGAAATGACGGGTACAGATTTTGAATAAAATACATATTCTTTAAAACTCAATACTTAAAACAGTATTTTACATCAAATTGTAGCCCATTAAAAGATCTATTTATCAATTTCAACAAGAGTATTAAGTATCTTGAACTTACCTTCACACAGTATAACAAAATCCAGATCGAATTAGTCGCAGTGCAGAGCACTACGTCAAGCCGCGGCTGTTGTCGCCACCGAAATGACATCACAACAAAATGGCAATGTGAAATGTCGTCAATAGTGTTGCCAAAGGAAAAAAAATCAATTAACTTTGTAGTTTAAAAAATCTTTCGACACAAAAATCGGTAACAAAATCTGAATTCCGTTTTGGAATTTTTTATGGGACAATATTATTTTCCTGAAACTGATTAACTTACGACGTATTTCACTATTATACTACATAAAATATGTATTCAAATACTCTAAGTAGTGTTTTAAGACTATAACATATATTCCGTTTCTTAGAATTTAATGAAATAAATGAGTTCAAAATCACCGCGGTCGCAATGGGACAACCTATTTTCCATACTACGAAAATTTTGGTATTTTAGATTATTAATTATTTATTGTAGTGAGAGTATTTTATTTATAGCTTTGATATTTTCTCTGATAATTAAATAATATCAACGAAGTTACGACAGTCATGTATGTTATTTATGTTATCGTAGTAAAAAAATAATCAAAGACCAAAACATGGGACATCGACGTTGCGGCTATGGTCAAAAAATTTGAGAAATGCTCACCTATATATAAAGCCTAAAGGGACTGTCCCTCATGTTGACTCACTGACTTATAAACGCACGTACAAATGCATTATTTAGACAGTTTTAATTTGTAATGTAGACTCAACACCAAGAAGGGATTTAAAAAAATCTACCCTTAAACGAGTGAAATAGGGGTTGAAGTTTATATGGTTTTTTTAAATCTGCACCAATTTCTTTGAATACATCTTTTCGAAATTTATTAAAATTAACGCCTTAAGGGTGTAAAATAAGGGTTGAAAGTTAGCTACACAATGTATTACATCGTTTTTTGAATACACAGTACAAAAATTCAAATGCAATACATCTATTTGAAAATGTGTATTTACTATTTAGTGCTAATTACACGCCTAGTTTACTATTTACTAATTTCGAAATACAGCCTGTATTTCGAAATTAATGATGTGTAATTTCAATGCACGCTTAAACCAGTTCCGTTAAACTTTAACAAAAGGGAGTCGGAATCTTTGTATGCATTCAACGTACATTTAAACTGCAGCTGTTTCGAAAGTTTAAGCAAAAAAGTGAAACGTGAGTTCGCTGGTTAGTAATAAAACTCCTTTGCGAACTGTTAAACTATTACCTCTGCACCGCACCGCATTCCGTGTGAAGGTCGCTCTGTAAAAAAGCGCTGGAAAAAATGCAATTTGTGTCGCGCTGGTCTCCGCCTGATTTTCAATAGACGGTGCGTTTAACTAGCCAGATATGAAATTTTCAGCGAACGGGTGGAAATTGATTTAGCGACGTTCATCGACGCTGTGATCAGACCGGGCTTTTGATAGATTGTTTCCGTGATTATCATCAGTTTTCGAATATCAAGATGTAATCTTGTATAACTATAAAGAGTGTATTTTTATTCGAATAATAAATTTCACCCAAGTTAGTGTTCAATATTAACGACAGAAATTTCTTAATTTACAGAGATATAACGTGACAGTAATTTCTTAATTTACAGAGATATAACGTGATTTACATTTCCTGAAAACTCTCACAAAGTTTATACTGTATTTACCCTTTCATCATGTAAAAACTACATAACCGATCATCATGAAATTTGGAACAGTTGTAGAGTTAACCACTGTCTAGGACATGGCCTACTTCTTATCGCGGGAAAATGTAGAGATCGCGTGGGATACTGTATTCGAGCAGGCGGAGTCGCGAATACATGCTTGTATTTTAATAAATGACCCGTATATTACTACTTTATTTCGATTACTTACTGTGGGAGAGCCACGCTTCGGCATGAATGGGCCGGCTCGACCGGGTAAATACCACGACCTCACAAAAAACCGGCGTGAAATAACGCATGCGTTGTGTTTCACCGTGTGAGTAAGGTTACCGGAGGAGAAAAGATTACTAAAATTTTAAGTACAAAAAACTGACGCTAAGCTAGATGAATGCAGTACCCCAAGCAGGAACATTTTGCGGTATCGTTACGTGTACGTAGACGAGAAATATGAGGAATATTATATGAAAATTTTAGTTACTTTTGCGTCCGCTAGAGGCGCTTTTACGGTTTTCATACAATATTTCTCGGTTACGTACACGTAACGATAACGCAAAATGTTCCTGCTTGGGGTACTGATCGTGACTCGCCGGCGGCGAAGCGGACTGCTGGAGATTACGTGTGTTTACACTCTCATAACGATTTGCCCTTGGATTTTAACGTATAATAAGTACGAAGCTTAGACTATGCTGAGATTCTTTTATGTTTAACCGAGTGTAGTTAATAGTTATGTGACCGCATTTGCATTACAATACAGTGACTTGAAATTACCGTGCAAGATAATTTGTCTAGAGCTCTCCCAACTCTACTGTTAATTTAAAATTTAATTTTCATACATGCATAAAATTGTCTTCTTATCTTTATAATTCTTACGAAAGTTAGACTAATGTATAAGGGTAAAGTTTAATCTGAAGCATAAAACAGTAGCTTACATCTTTGACCCTCTTAAGGAAATCATAATCCATAGTGTATTTCTCGTTGACCTAGAACTTAGAAATTTGGTAAGCAATATCGTTAAACGAGTATACTACATGTATAAGAAAAAATCTGAAACCGCAGATTTGTAAATAAGTCATAAAAACGGCCTCAGCTCGAGCGGTCGGAGCTTAGAGGGGTCGAAATTTAAAGTTTAAGCTACTTCAAATGGGTATCATATCAGAGGGCTTGATATTTTACTTAGTTTTACGAGGCATATTTTTTAATTAAAATGTAAAATGCCAAAAATAATAGCTTCTCAATACTACCTTTCATCACCCATTACTACATTTCACACCCACGGAAGTGCGGGTGCTCTAGCTAAATAATCCTGCCAGATTAGCCAATAGCCACTAATATACGTTATTGTCCAAAACAGTTGTCATATATCGCTATCAATCATCCACTGTTGACCTCGAACTGACCGACGAGGTCATAATATATTTACAGCCGCTCCATAGCTCGCCATAATAACGCCGTATATTATTCACAAGATATAGCTGTTTAGGATTTGTTAACATCTTCAAGGTTAGCCGAAAGTGGATAGAAATTGATGGAACGATTATTATGAACTAGCGCTATTTTGTGTCCTATTCAAATTCAAATATTTTTATTCAAAGTTAGAATATTTATACACTTTTTGAACGTCGTTGTACATGATGCCTACCACCGGTTCGGGAACTAACCCGGCGAGAAGAACCGGCGTAAGAAACTCGCGCGGGTTACTATAGGTATCTAATCTATACGCCCTATATAGTATATACCGTAACACTTTCTCGTCTGTCTAAGTGTAAAGGGTTCACATATTTTGGGTCTAAGACCCCAATTTCACTAACGTATTAAAACGACGTTTAACGCTAAGCTTCGGTTTCAGGTCTGTCTGTCCCGTTCTAACATTGAATGAGAGAGGGAGATAAAAATCCGAATTCAGCAATGAGCGCATTAATTAAAGTTTAGTGAAATCGGTGCTTAATCTGGAGAATTTTAAAACGACGAATTTTTGAAGGGGGGAGAAGAGGGCATAACCCGCAATAGCCGCTAGAGATAAGAAAAAGGCATAACCCGCTCCCCACGCTAGAGTGGAGAAGAGGTTAATACGTTTTTCAATAACGTTTTATTAAAAATCTCCTATGAAGAATGGTTTAACTTATTGTAAAGGTCATAATAACTCGTAATAACACAACAGGAACAGGAGAATTTCGACTACATACGGTCTGCATTCATCCTAGTCCTAGTCAAACGAGTTAATATCTGCTACTGGTTAGGTTTATAACATAATTTGGAACAAATCTTTTGCCATTTATGTACATATTTACGGTATTATGCCGTATACAACCCATTAATAAATTGACGTGTATCTATTTTACTTCTCGTGATGTTACTGTAGTCATCATATTTTCCCCGAGCTAATAACGCACGTATCCCGTAACTTTCGAAGCTACGGCGAAATTTCGCTGACGTGTTTGCATAACTTGTGTGATATTTGATTACAAGGTTTGCTCGGTGAATTTTCCTTGTGTATTTACTTTTTCTATTGCATAAGACAGGCAAACGAGTACACGGATCAACTAATGGTAAACGTTTTCACGAATTTACACGAATATGTATAATTATTTCATCGTTATCTGTGTTTCTTGGTAAATTTTCGTTAATTTATATGGAAAATTAATAATGTATATTTTATACTCAGATGAACTTAAAAGCTTACCTTCTACCGTGATTGCCCGCGGGAATTCGGATTACGTTGTGTTTCATGTTAAGTAAACATCTTGGAATAAACAATATTAAGCATTAAAAATTATAAAGTTACTCAAAATATTCAATCATACAATACTATGTTTTGCCCGCGACTTAGTTTGCATTTTACAGCAAAAAATGTATCAAAATGCGCATTAAAAATTACTATCATACATAATCTATACCACATAAAATTATAACTAAATAAATATATAATAATATCTATGGACACTTCACACCACGTCTACGGCTAGCAGACATATATAGCAGAGATATTTAATGCTTTAATATTATACACATATTTAAGATTTTTATTATATTATACACATATTTAATACACATCCATGACCCAGGAAGACAGGAAACTTTTTGTTCCTTGGGCAGGATTCGAACCCGGCTTGAGCACCAACACGCTCAACCATTGAGCCACAGACGTCGTCAAAATTGAAGTGTATGTTTGTAAAATAAAATGTATCTTAGGGTTCCGTTTAAAAAAGTAAAGTTCCGTTTCCGTTAGTACCACGCAAACAAAGTTGCGGACACCAGCAAAAATAGTGGTAATGCATTATAAATATCATAAATATCCTTTTCAAAAATTCTTGAATCTCTCTGGGTATGGATGAAAACCGAACTAGTAGGTGCAACCGTTGGGTATTTTGATCTACTTTAAATTGTTGAAACTTTACAATTTTACTCTACAGTAAAAAAGTATGCAAAAAATTTCAAGTTTTAATCATGCACACAAAATAATGCATTTTTGTGACTATTTTACCACTTTTTTACTCGTCGTCTGCTGTTTGCGGCGGGATCCGGTTGATAAATTCCTGGGCACAGTAAAGGCTATGTTTTTCACAGCGCAATGCATGCGGTGTACAAGTATTTCTGCGGCGAGAGTGTACGCGAATACTTAAAGTTGCTAACGCCTGACTCTGAGGTTATTCTTGTATATCCTTGTATGTACAATCGAACAAGTAGCCGCTCTACCAAGTCTAAGATCAAAATCGCTTAACATCACCGATGAATCGTGCGCTGCACACATACTGACGTATAAATACGGACTTCGACCACGTCTGCAGTCGATGCGGTCACTCCCTCGATCGTGTCAGCTTTCAAAGAAAGAAAAAAAACTACATTGAAATCGATTCATCCGTTGGTAGAGACACGTAAAACTCATAACACAAGTAGTTTTTCGTCGGGGTTAAAAATACAACAATAAATATTAGTTAGCAGTTGTGACTGGCTGCATTGTGGAAATTGTTTCAGTTTGAGAAAGTCGGGGAACGGATTACTCGATATTGGGGAACTTTGGCATTGGCCCGTGTTTTACTAATATGCATGTAGTTGGCAACAGAGAAGAAAATATTTATACTTACTACTTACGTACAGAGAAACAGCTTTCATATAACGAACCAAATCGATCCAACGGCCCACAATTTTTCTTTGCACTTTAAAACTGAACAAAGGGAATTAAAAATTAGACTAGAGTTTACTGTAGGTAAATAAACATTTTTTTTATTTTAATACAAGTTATTTCCGAATTTAATTGTCAAGCAGTGAGCGAGCTGATCATGAGGAATAATAGCTAATGACACTCTTGATCGTGTCGGCTTTCAAACAAAAAAAAAAAAACTAGATCAAAATCGGTACATCCGTTTGGGAGCTTCGATGACACGGACATACACACAGAAAGACAGACTCGCCATACTTATGTAATCTCTTTTTTTTATCGAGCGTTAATATAATAAAAGTAGTAGGTATATGTATTGTATCAACTTTTTATATCAAATTGCCAACACTGACAAATGTTTTTAACTAAGTAGTTTGCAAACAAATTGATATGTCAAATCTTTCATCAGTTTTGATACATTACTAGTTTAATAAGAAATCCTGATGAATTATGAGCTATCATTGTGGTATTACTACAACAGCGGCCCGGCGTGGTCATCGCTCACTGTGACTTTCCTACTTATAATGTGCTACGACGTCCTTCCTACACAAATAAGGGCAGACACACAAAATCTCGTGTGTTTGATAGTGGTGAGATTTTTCTCAAGGCATTTCAGGTGAGAATTTAAGATGTTTATACATAAGTTGGCTAGGTAGATTTATAATTGGCCTTTCACAAGTTGTGACTCGTGATAGTGAGGAAATCACTTCACCTAAATATTATTTCACAAAGATTTCACAAGTTTTTTATGGCGTTTCATAAAAAATTATACATGCAACTATTTTTTGTTATATTTAGCTGAGTAACAAAGTATGCATGCGGGTTACGGTGTGTATTTTTGTATATTTTTCGCTCTGCGATTCGGTGTTTGTTATCGCCGGATAACAAACAGCGAGTCGCGAACAAACAAACGTTAATTTGTCATTAGTATGTGCGGTCGCTGTTTGTTGACATTTAATTATTGTCGACCGATATATACTCGTATATCTGTTTACAACACCTGTTTATTTCAACAGTTTTACCTGTGGCTAGATATAAAAAGAAATGTAACTGTCGCAAACACAATTTAAAATCTATTCCAGAGTAAGCTACGCGTAGCGTATAACTATACCAAATTTCATCTATTTATATTCATAATTACAGAAGCTAGAAGGGCGGACAGACAGACAGACAAACAGACGGACGAACATAGCTAAACTTTAAGTGTTACGGAACCCTCAAAAGAAATTATGTACTGCGTAAAATCTAAAGCTAGCGATAACTTATAAACCTCAGTATGATTTTGTCCTAAAATCGACATATTATTCAAACTATACCAGGAAGTTTTTGTACAGGATAATAAAAATATTTTGATCGCAAGTGTGTAAGGTGCCTTATTCAACGTAAAGGAATCTTGTTACATCGCAACAGTAACAAATAGTGCGGCTCCGAAGTAATTGTGTGTAGCGTAGACAGTATCGCGCTGTAGTAACCGAAACACTTGCAAAGTTATCGCAATCACATTTTACATTTAATTACTTGATCACTAGACCCTATTTCCCGCGACTCCGTACGTGCAAATAATACCTCGCGGGAACCGTACATTCTGGTGCGATAAAAATAGCCTTTGTGTAAACCCAGAGCCTAAACTACTACCAAACCATATTTCGTCAAAATCTGTTCAGTTGTTATTGCGTGAAAGTGTAACAAACATCCATACATGCAAATTTTCACGTTTATAATATTAGTTAGGACATGGTCCTAGGTGTTGTGCTAGGTATTTATATTACCTTAAGGGCCGATTTTTCAATCGTCAGATATAACTCTGTAAAAATTTTGTATGAAAAATCTGTCAATGTCACATATTTATTCCTCAGGTAAGAGTTATCTGACGATTGAAAAATCGGCCCTAAATCTTTTAAAATTACTTTTGGGTTTGCCAATGGCTCTTGCACAATAAGTTTTGCTTTTCCTGTTTAATTAAACATATTTTTTTCATACCCTTTGAACAACTCTTACTGGCTAAACTGTTGGATCATTTCTTCCTCTTTTACTTAAGGTCCCAGCCATTGTCGGTTGAGCTTCCACCATTTTTGTCAGTCCTCTGCTCCTCCCTCTCATTATCTTAAACTTGACTTGTATAATTTGCCCATCATTTAGATGTTGCTCGGGACTTCTTGCGGGTAAAAGTAAATTTTGCGGGAACCGTACATTTTTCCGCGATAAAATCGTATCGTATGTCCTTCCCCGTGGTCTAGTCTATATCTCTACCAAATTTCAACAAAATCGGTCCAGTACTTTTGATACTAATGCAATGCAAACAAACAAACTTTTCCTCTTTTTACTCATAGATATTATAGGAGTGGTATAGATAAAGCAGTAGTTAAATGTTGTTCAATGGTTTGAAACTGTACGTTGTAGATCAATCAGAAACGATTGAATTTTATATCCGTATTCGATTGTAATGTCTCGTAAATCCACATCTGGATCCGGATATACATTGTTGCGCAAGTGTGGCTGAATAATGCAGTTGCATTCAATCGCCCGTACCTCCCCTGAGGATGGTGGGTTCACATCACACGTCCATTGTACGGAGGGGACATTGGGCTGACACTTCTAGTGAACGGGATATGGGGACGTTGGGGACGACAGAACAGAGTACTTACTTACTTACATACTTACTTACAGAGGAACAGCCTTCATAGAACGATCTAAATTTAAACAGGATTATCACAGAA
Source organism: Glaucopsyche alexis (assembly GCA_905404095.1). NCBI lineage: Eukaryota > Metazoa > Arthropoda > Insecta > Lepidoptera > Lycaenidae > Glaucopsyche > Glaucopsyche alexis. Next base: position 22,441,206 of record FR990056.1, read on the forward strand.
CACGGGAGTAAATTAAACTAAGTCTAGCGTCAGTATACGGTTATTGAGAAAGTCTAATTGGTACACACCTGCATCAAACCTGCACGATCACGTGTGTGACTCAGGGGGTCTATTCACTAAGTCATGGACACTCTTATAATAAGGCAAGACACCTACTAGAAAATAAAATGTTTACTTACCTTTTATCCTTAGGACAGGTAAAATGAGAGATATTTTTATTTACCTATTCTACTATTTTTTATTCATACACACAGTATAACCACTTTTTTGTTTAATATTATTTGTATTTAATTTTCTAAGATTAATAAGTATTTGTACCATATCTTAAAGAAAGGGGAATAGATAAACAGCTACATAGTTAGCTTTCGATTGAATTGCGCTACTACAAGCATACGGTGTGTCCACGGTTGTGTGGAAAAATTTTGGGCCGTGGAAGGGGACGTCAAATTTTTCAAATTTGGAACTTTTTGAATCGTTTTATGAAAGCTGTTGCTCTGTACGTACTTGCGTATAAATATTTTCTACTCTGAGTTTGTAATCTCAAAAGGTCCACAGTCAAATGAGCTCTTCCTAGAAACTTCTCAACAAAATAAAAGTAAGAATGTCAGCTAAGTTTTAACATTCTTATCAGGTGCACAGCTGTACCAGCTGTACTGGGGTCACGAACACTATTGAAAACATCGGTGCCACCTGGAAATTGTTGCACGTGTTCGCAAACAGCTAGAGACAGGGTTAATCTCCAAGATAATTGATTTGGTAACGGATAATGCTTAACATATAAGTAGGTAATTGTAAGTAAGAGATAGGCTGCCAGACGAAATAAATCCGTGTAGTGTACAAATAACCTATCGTCGCTGTCCATTATATTATATTACAAATTTTACATAATGTTATCCTTTGTTGGATTCATGTGATGACAACTTCTTTTAACACATTATAAAAGTGTCATTCGACGTTTAGACTATTTTGGTTCGTTTGAATAAACAACATGTATAACAGAGGTGTATATATTACACTTTTATCAATGTCCCGTTATGACGTCACTGCAATTTGTGTTGTTTTCTAGAAAGCAGCCTCTATCCTACTTAGTATTATAAATATGAAAGTTTGTGAGGATGTATGGATGGATGTTTGTTACTCTTTCACGCGAAAACTACAGAATGGATTTCGATGAAATTTGGTATGGAAGTAGTTTAGGCTCTGGATTAAAAATATAGGCTACTTTTTATCCCAAAAAAGTACAGTATTCCCGTGGGATACCCGATACTATATTGTGGGCACATAAAAAAGCTAGTCATTATATACTTTATAGCCCAATTACCAATATAAATCTGCGCTAGCTCTCACAATTTTCTCATACATCTAGTCCGCTAACACTTCATTCGCTAAACAAAAACCCGCCCACGTGCTGGCTGAAACCTGAGGACTAGATATAAAAACCCTATCCTCCTCTCGCGGTGAGCTCGTGGCCAAGTTTTAATGATCTGTCGCTCTAAACCCGTCACACCACCTACTAACTTATGTCGTAAGGACAGGCCCTATCTAAAAGTTAAAATGTCTCCAACGCGACTGCCCCATTGCTAACGAGACTTGTCAACCATTGTCCGCGCGACTGAAGAGTGCTGCGCGGGCATCATGAACAAACTTTACACACCTCGTCAATTTGGTCTCGTTATAAGTATCCGTAGAACTTGTGTTACGGGGACTAGAAAGCGGGAAGTATATTTAATACTTTTATAGGTACTATACGTATATTTAAGATTTTCATTATTGTATATCATAAACCCATTTAATATACATACATCTATCACACAGGAACATAGAAAACTTTTTGACGAACACAGAAGTCGTCGAAGAAAATTATCCAAAATATTTCTAGTAGCTTCGTAAGGGCATATCCTTACTTTGGAATTCATCTGCTTTACCCCTCTCCCCTCTAAACACCCCGGGACTTCGCGAGCAACTCGCCCAACTATTTCGTCTGACGCTGATGTGCAAGTTCGCGACGAAGTTATTCGCTTGATGTTTTCACACGAAATATTCGGAATTTTTCGGCGACGTGACGGAATTACTTAGTTCATCATCATCAGCTACGTAACGCACTTGGAACTGCTCTGGCGTTGCGAGTGTCCATCGGCAATCAGGTGATCCGTTTGCTCGTTTATTCTATAAAAAACATTATCAGGGCTTTGAAGCATGTCTCAAATCTTGATATGTTTCAAAGCCCTTTGAAGATAGATGAATTGCTCAAAATAGGATTCACTTATCTTTAAGCTGGGTGGTAATATCTTCACAATTCTTCGTAAGTACTTACTTTCGTTATTCTAGTATTTCGGGCATTGACTTTAACTAATCAAACTTGGAATCCTTCGCTTTGGACACAAAGCAAACTAAAAATAACTGGTACACACAACACAATCCACTAAGCGAATACAATAACACAACATTATTCAAAGCTTCAATAACATCTCGCGTAACAATACATTTTCATTACGTATTCCCGTTACAAAGGCTGTACTTCATAGCGGGTATACGGTCGTAGCATGTCTACGTACGTAGCATGTCTACGGGCGTAGTAGTTCTACGCTCGCAGTTAGTCTACACTCGTAGCTACGCCGTAGCTCGTAGCTCCGTTGAGATGTTTATGAAATGAATACTAACATTAATCTCACTACAGTGTTTTTATTTAAACGAGCTAGTACTGGATAATCTCATTTTTAGGATTCCGTAATACTTGAGGAACCCTTATAGTGTACGATTTATTTGTACTTTTATACTAATATTATAAAGAGTTTAGTTCTTTTGTTTGCATTGAATAGGCTCCGAAATTGTTGCAGGCTTAGCGTGACCACCCTAGAAATGAGTCTTTTCTACGCAAGAATAGACAAATTACAGATTGTAGATACATTAATACCGTTCGTAGCAAAATAGTTCTTAATATGTACGGTAGCAAGGTCGAATTATCACCGTCAAGAGAAGACAACATTTCTTTTCTTCCATCGACGATCAAGCACGACCTGGCATGGACTCGCACGAAAGCCACTTAATGTCCCATTTTGACAGCTACGAGTAGAAACTATTCTTCTTTAAAATAACAAATAGAATCTTCTTAAACATACGAAACTCGTCATGGCGGTCCAAGAAAACAGTTTCTATCCGTTCTGTAATTTTTTGTCAAAATTTGTTTGTTTCTTAAAAAAAAATTAATTAATATTATGTTTATAGCAGTTTTTCCGCTAAATAATACCCACAACCTGCAAGCAAATGTGTGAGTGCACGCATAAGCATGCGTAACGCACCTCCCTCCTCCCACACTGCTTATGCGTGCACTCAGATGCAAGATCGTGCAAACACCACCACCACACAAGCAACAATGTCAGCAAGATCGTGCAAAGCCCCACACCACCATGCAGGTTGCAAAACTAGACGCGCGTTTCGCTCCGAACCCGGAGCATCCTCAGGAAGTGGACCTGAAGTTCGTTAGTCTAACGAACTTTGTTCGCAGGTCCACTTCGCGTGCACTCACATATTTGCTTGCAGGTTGTGGGTATTATTTAGCGGAAAAACTGCTAGAAACATAATTTTTATTAATTAATTTTATGCTATGGATTTCCGCAAAGTAACGCCTGATTCTATTAACTATTTGTTTGTTTCTGTCAAATAATATGGCTGCCAAGAAATATTGACTTCTATTAACCTGCAACCTTGGATTAAGAACTATCTTATTTTGCTATTAACCAATTTGACTATTCTTGCCTCATTTCTACGCGACGGTGGTCATGCTAGGCCCGCTGGACCGATTTTGATGAAATTTGGTACAGATATAGAGTAGACCACGATTATAAGTAACTTATTTTGTCTACGTTACATTTTGAGGAAGTAAAAAACATAATTTTGTTTTTGTAAGTTATTAAAGTTGAAATCACGCCAAGTGGAACTTTCAAGCGAAACCCATCAAAGCATTCCATTATATAAAGAGGGAATAGTTATTTCCGACTTGTTAAACGATTCATTCCTTGTACTCTTTGTAGTTATGAAGAAAGATTTCTCTAATTTTATATTTTGATGAATATTTACGTACTATAAAGATTTCTTCTATACTCTGTTACGACCTCTGTGGCTCAGTGGTTGAGCGTCTTTTGTGCAAAAGCCGAGTCGCGTCGCGGTATCGAATCCCGCCGAAAGAACAAAATGTTTTTCTGTAATGTTCCCGGGTCATGGACGTGTATTAAATAAGTATAGAATATAATAAAAAAAAAAGATATGTATAGTATAAAAGTATTGAATATACTTCCCGTTGTCTGGTAGGTACCCGTAACACAAGTTCTTCTAGTACTTAACACAGGGCCAGACTGACGTGATTTGAAACGTCCATAGACTAATATTAACGTGAACAAAATAACAGTACACTACAATGCTATCAATTGAAACATCACTTCTTTAACTTATTTAATCTATACTAATATAATAAAGGTAAAAGTTTGTTTGTTTGCATTGAATAGGCTCCGAAACTACTGGACCGATTTTGATGGAATTTGGTACTGATATAGATTAGACCACGAGGAAGGACATAGGCTACTTTTTATTGCGGCAAAATGTACGGTTACCGTGGGACTTCCTTTTACGCATACGAAGTCGCGTGCAACATCTAGTGTGCAATAAAGAAATATAAAGATGCATTATAGCCAAATATAATATTTTTGTTTGAGTTTAGAATAAATTGAATATTGAACTGAGAATACATTGCCTGTAGGATAGTCTTTTTACATTTATTAGAGTGCCGTAAGCGCTAATTTTCTCAACGCCTGTTAAAGTTAATCGATGATAAAATATCATGTTGTCTCTCTCGTTCTTCGTATTAATGAAAGAGAAGGCATGATATTTAGACAAGAGATTAAGATTATTAGGGGTTGGTGAAATTGGGACTAAAGAAAAAGAAAAATTATCCCTCAGATTAAAACCTCGACCTTTTTCGTTACCTCAGCCTTTGACTAATTGTGGGAGTTTGGTTTCTTTTGTTACCCTCTGTTACTCCGTTACTTTGTTATTACTCTGTTACTCGCCCGCCCAGCGCCGCTCGCCGGCGGGTTATCAACTCCCGCCGGCCCTTTGTGATAATTAAACAATTAGACACGGTACACGTGTTTTTACCTTTACCGGAAAAAAGTTCTGTTTAATTTTTTCGGTTTCATCATCATCATCGGTGATAGTCATCCGAAAACTCAATCCCTTATTATAATTTATAATACATCTTACTTTGAAAGTCGTTTTTTGAATGTCAAGATTGCTTTAGTGATTGTAAAACATATTGTGTTGGTAATAAGAGAGCTCCAAAGCAGAAAAGAATTAATATAATATTTCAAATATTATTCCTTAATGATACAAGTTACAGCTACATATTGGAATCTTGTATTGCTATAATATAATTAATTAGGGGCCTAGGGGTGTATATTACGTTGGGTAACATTTACAAGTGGGTAGTTTTTATGCAGATATATTTCCGTATATGATGCGAATTTAATATGTTTCTTATTAATTGTTAACTTCCCTATGTAAGATCTATGTAAGATTTTCAAAAATCAGGAAGTTGTTGGTTTTACCCCGTTTTGCAAAAATCGAATTATCATCAGATCTCGACGTTCTGAGGTCACATGAAGCTTCCCAGGAAGCTGACTACCGCCGCGAGGGTGTCACTATGTCTGTATATATGTATTCGTGTGTGTATGTGTGCGTGTGCGCGTGTGTGTGTATGTGTGTGAGTAAGTATGTAAACCTTAATAGGTTTACATACTTACTTTTAAACGGTTTGACCGATTTTATTGCGGCTAGCGCCATTGGAAAGGGCTTGGCCAAACTAAGATTTTGAATATAATTTGGATCGATTTGGACAGTTTTTTTTTTTTTTTTTTTTTTGGAATTACTTTCAAACGGCTTTATCGATCAACTCCAAAAACTAATCAGCTCTTAACCTTGAAAAACCACGTCGACCGCCGCTAATCCGGTCAAAATAGGTTGATTTGTTTGAGAGATATCGTGAAGGAAAAAAAACCGAAAAAAGTGTTTTTTAAACTTTTGAGCACGGAGAACTCAAAAGTCTGATGAAAGAAAATTATCTGTGAAAATTTTAGAAGCACTTTTATTTTTGAGCTCGATAAGCTCAAAATGACGCATTAGATAAAATTTAAGCGCTTAGCGGGAAGTTGCACGGATGGCCTTTAGGTCAACTGTTTCCTAATTTTTTAAATATTTTTAACTAGATATTGCCCGCGACTTCGTGCGCGCAAAAGTTATTCTCGCGGAAACCGGGTGATTTTTCGTGATAAAAAATAGCCTATGTCCTTCCTCGTGGTCAACTCTATATCTATGCCAAATTTGATCAAAATCGGTCCAGTACTTTCGGAGCTTATTCAATGCAAACAAACAAACAAACTTTTCCTCTTTATAATATTAGTGTAGATAAACTAGTAGTAGGCGGACGACGGGCTCTCGCAGGAGTGTCGTTTGTCCTTGTACATACATAACGTACACATAGTTATAATCAAATGATCTGACTTTGATACTACGAAATACATATTATATAAAAGGGTGTCGAACCGTCCGTCTGTCATTATATGCGCTACAGGAATATTAAACGCAACGTTATTAGATAATAATTCACTTTATTTAGTCTTCATATTACAAATCTTGAAATTGTACCTCGTTTACACAATAATGCTAAAACGTAAACAGTTTACTCGTCAGTTCGTCGCGCAGGGAATTCAATTTGCCGTCCATCAGAGCGGTCTTTGTCTAGACTGCAGAATAAATCAGTCGTACCGCCCGTACACAACGACCTGCAAATAGCAAACACTACACGATCGGATGCGATGAAATAAATGTGCTGGCCAAACGACGCGAATAGGGAATATGCATAGAACAAGAAATCTACATAATAAGCGATCGATTTGATTTCACTACTAGCATACGATGTGTCCACGATTGTGTGGAAAAATTGTGGGCCGTTGAAGGGGGCATCAAAATTTTCTTTCATGGAACGATTTGTATCGTTCTATGAAAGCTGTTTCTCGTAGAAATAGAAAATATACATACTTACGTACGGAGACGTGTCTGTATATTTTCTACTATGCGTATAACAAAAATTTCGGAAACACCATGTTCATATGCGTTACAAGTTACAACAACATACTTACAATGGTGATATATGTCACTTGGATAGATAGCAATATAATATATGCCTACGCTCTCTGGAATATTATTTTGGTAAAGTTTGATAAGCAAATGATGTCTTAGATTGCAAAGAGGGAGTACGAAGCTGAGATGTTTATGAGAGGTAATGAAAAAATACTTTAGTACGACTTAGCAGCTTCACCAGAGTCCAGAGCGATCGTTGCTGCCTGACGTGTAAATCACTTTATCTAGACAAATTATGCGAGAAAATATAGACAAACGGTTGGCGCTCCGGGCAAGCTCGCTTCGATTGCGATTGCCCATCCGCCATGTTGTGGACTTGATTACACTCATGTTGGCGGAGATCGCGCCAATATCTAGCCAGCCGACCGGCACACAAACATTTTAATGGAAGCTGTTCTTTGCTTGACCTTGCTGACATAAAATTTCAGTAGTATATTTGCGTTGCAGTGAGTCATAAATGCAAATGTTAAAATTTACCAATGATGATGCTAAGTCGTGTTCACATTCATCAGTTGAAGTAAGCAAATTTTAAATAAATACATTTTTTTGACTGTTTTTCCACCTAGGCTTGGACAATATTTTCCGGAATCCGTAAGGTCGTAAGGTGTCGAGTTGTCAAATTTGACATTGACATTTGACTCGACACACGTGTGTTTTTCAGCCCTATTTTACTAGCGCAGAGTTTTATTTTCGGTGCTCTGATTTTTCTCCGGCGTTCCGGATTCCGGATCATATAGTCCGAGCCTTACCGGCCCGGCGACGAGGCGGCCTGTGACATGTGCCAGAAGTCATCGCCGTGCCGTTGCCGGGCCGGTAAGTGAAAAAATATGTCATGTAACCTACATGGCATATTTTTTCACTTACTATGAGTATCTACTCATCCTACTAATATTATAAATGTAAAAGTTTGTGAGTATGGATAGATAGATAGATGGAAGTTTATTACTCTTTCATGCAAAACTCCTGAACTAATTTCGATGAAATTTGGTACTTTTTGTCCTGAAAATGAACAGTGTTTCTTTGGGATACTGTATTTATGCGGGCAACATATAGTATCTACATATTTGCTCGACTGGCAGCGCCCGGCTTCCGGGGCCGAGCCGGTTAGTGGAAAAACCACCTCTGTATAAAATCGTGCTATTTTTAAGGCAACATTGTAATTACACAAGAGTTGAGCCTCATTAGAATCGTCTCAAATACTCCACTGGTAAATTAGAGCCCCTATAATTAAATGTCTCTACATAAAAAGAAAAGTAAAAATACGCCAGAGTGAAAGGTAAATTAGAAACGATGTCCAAGAAAAGAGATCGAAGCCGATCGTTGAAAGTTTCATCACATTCTAGAACCACTTTAAAATTGGTGATCAAACGTGTATGCAATTTGAACAGTGTGATTGGCTTTTAAAATACGCTTTCAACTATATTCTGGTACAGCGTTCTAGTAAACTTCATTCTGACCCTCTTAAGGAGAGACGGTCCGAGACCCGAGGACGGTCGGTCATGTTGATGTTGAGGGTCTTTTGAATTATTAGATGCCTACTTGATTTGCCTATGATATCTCGAAAAAAGGACATCTCGTCTATCCGGCGGCAATCGTATTTTCAGGATTAAAAAATAGCCTATCTGTTAAACTAGGAAATAGCCATTGTATCAGGGAACTGATACAATGGCTATTTCATGGTTCCGGCGTCGACGGGGTTGGTCCCGTTCGCGGAGTACCCCCTTCGTGGAGTTGGCCAATATTTCTAACCGAAGGACCGGCCAGTCGCAAGGTTACCCTTGATAGATCCGGGGTTGTGTCCGATGACACCCGTAGTAAATACCCGTGATTTGGTGCAGTATCCCGGCGAAGCGAAGCGAGTCTCAAATTACCCCGGGCCCCAGTTCCCCGACGGTGGGCGTAGATCCCCTACGTCAAAAATATATCTCATTAAAATATCTTAACCGGTTTTTGCATAAAAAATGTACACCTCGCAAACTTTTGCATTCACAAAATTATATGTAAGACCGTATGCATTGACTTTACCTCCGAGAGCTGTAAAACGAAAATAGCTATTGCATTTTAATGAAAAATGCAATAGCTATTTTCGTTCTTTTCTAAACTGTATCGTCATAAATATTATAAAACTTCTTATGCGAGGGTACATACATTCATAATTTATTTTTAATGTTTCATGCACGTCTAGCCAAACACAAGTTGTTTTGTGGTCGGAGCAGTAGGAGCGGGCGAACAGCTGTTGTTAAGTGTATACACGCCCACGCGAGAGGATCTCTGCTAAAGTAGCAGGGTCCGGTGCTAATGCATAAGTTATGTTTAATTAAAACTTTACTACGCTAATACGTGGTTACGCGAAAGCGAATGTATCAAACTTTCTCCGAAACGTACAGTTTATGCGGGAGAGCCACGCTTCGGCACGAATGGGCCGGCTCGACCGGGTAAATACACAGAAAACCGGCGTGAAATAACGCTTGCGTTGTGTTTCGTCGAGCGAGTGAAGTTACCGGAGGCCCAAAGGGGATTGGGGATTTTAAGGACTAGGAACTCAAGTCGCAACACCAGAGGAGTTACAATGTAGCTGTTTAGACCAGCAGAAGCCCAATTCTTTTAACTTTTTTCGATATAATCCCGTTTCGGTCTACGCGCTGACTTATTTCCGTACCTACGCGTCGACGTGCGTATCGTAAATACAGTCTACATATAGCTATATAATGCTTTAGTTACATATATGATTTTTAGCAAAATTGTAAAATAATTACAATTCTAATTATTTCTATTAAAAAGAAGATACAGTTAGCATATTTTTGACGACCTCTGTGGCTTAGTGGTTAGCGCGTCGGCGCTCAAGCCGGCGGGTCCGAATCCCGCCTAGAGAACAAAAAGTTTTAAATATTCCTGAGTCATGTGTATTAAATATGTTAATAATAAAATAAAAATCTTAAATATGTTTATAGTATATTCAACATACTTCCCGTTGTCTGGTCCCCGTAACACAAGTTCCTCGGAATACTTACCACGGGACCAGATTGAAGTGATGTGAAGCGTTCATAGATATTATTATTATTCACTTTAGTAGAGTAATCGAGTATTATTGGATCTGAAACATGATAACCAGATAAACTCGGAGCCGCGAAATAATTCGGCAAAGTAAAAAGCTGTCCTTTTGGGTTGATACAATAACAAGTGAAGTAGGTCAATTGGTAAATTATTTATGAGCACGTAAGAAAAAAACCGGCCGAGTGAGAGTCGGACTCGCGCACGTAGGGTTCCGTACCGATATATCAATATTTTACATGTTTTCGTTATGTTTCTACGAAGTTTTCCAACGATTGACGGTTTTGACAAGTTTGGCCTCCTTTAACTCCTAAAGTAACAAGTAAACTAAGCCGTTATAGTTTTCCGTCATAGTTCTTCACATGGACTAACCATCAGGAATTTTTTCACATTTTTTGCCTTTAGCTTTTAGATGGTGTACTTTAAGGGATACCTAAATCAAAAAGCCGTCTTAGCAACATCTCAATGTTTTTAAAATACCTATCAAATGGCCCTATAGGCCTACACTATGGGGATGGATGCGAAAAAGAAAATCATCCCTTCTTTACGTGTAGGGGAAGTACCCCAAAAATTATAATTTATTACGGACGGACATGACGAAACTATACGCGAGACGTGAACCATAAAAAGTGTGAAAATGAGGCCATAGGTAGGACACACAGTAGGAATATAAACACACCACGACCACCGCGCAAATTAATCTCCCTTTTTTAGGGTTCCTTAATAACTACAAGGAACACTTTCGCTCTGTCCTTCCATTCTCCCGTATTACCTTCGTTAATTATGAATATTAAATACGAAATTTTGTGTAGTTATAGATAACACAATATAGACTTTATGTATGGCGTTATAAAATAATTATAATTTTATATTTTAGGTCTAGTTTCCCATGCGTATGAAATGGGGATGTAACATTTTTTCATTCTACCCCATCGTGTGGGGTTAACGTCGATTAACGTTTTTTCAAACATGACTTTTCATAATGTAAACCATTTTCGAGTAATCGTCCTCCAAATTTGTTTACAACTTGTAACTTTCCATGCTGATAGACCTATCAAAATGGAAATAATTTTGAGCGAAATCGGACAATAACTTTTGAAGTAGTTCGAAAAAATCTATAGTCACGGAACCTTCGTTAGACTCGTCCCGATTTCTCGAGCGAGCTGAGGTAAATAATATTATTTTATAGACAGACACAACACACGATGTTTTAACTCCGCCGCAAAAAACGGGTGTTAAAAATTTGACGCGTCTGTGTGTCTGTAAAATTTGCCCAGTATTTTGTGGTAACATAACGTTAACACATTTCACATAATATAGCAAATTGACGAACTCTTAAAAGGATCGTAAATGACATAAGTTCTGAACATGTGTCGCGACCCGACGCGTCGGGATGACAAAATTGAGAAAACTTTTACTACATAATATATCTCATATATAAGTTTCGTGTAACATTTCAAAGTTTGCAATTTTAATTTTGAGTACGCTAAGGCCTAAGGCCCACTTGCGCCAGATCTAAATTTCGATTCTGCTAATTAAATCCTGCTACAGTTACGAATATAATACAGTAACGTTACGTTAAATAATACAGTTACGATCTAGTCCCGATATTATGTTAAAATTGCGAAATAGTATTCTCATAAACGTCACACGTTGGTGTGACGTCAAACCCGTTTTGATTGGTCTAATCTCCAAAAATCAGTTTATGATATCGAGACGATTCATTTATCTATACTAATATAATAAAGAGGAAAAGTTTGCTTATTTTCTCCGAAACTACTGGACCGATTTTGATGAAATTTGGCACAGATGTAGAGTAGACCACGGGGAAGGACAAAGGCTATTTTTTGTCGTGGAAAATGTATGGTTTCTGCGAAATTAACTTTGCGCGCACGAAGTCACGGGCAACATCTAGTAAGTCAATAAAAGTAAAATGAAAGTGTTAGTTAATTACGATAATTGGGGTTCTAGGATAAAGTTAACCCAGGATTAAATATCATGTTTCATCTCTGTCGTTCTTTGTAATGATGAAAGAGAAGGCATGATATTTTAACCGAGGGGGTAACTTTATCCCCCATCTGCGCAAGTGTGTAGTAGTAACCTGTACCTGTCTGTATACTAACTAGGTGTGTTATTTTTGTGCTGTTCATACCTATACTTAGATTAAATGTTTGTGGGAAACATTGACGGGCCATGTCAGGATTTCGAAGTGCCGAGTCAGTCGATTCGCATAGTTTATGGCACGTCCAGACTGCTCGCGAAGTAGGCCGAGGGAGTGCTGGGCGAAGTAACCCGAAGTATGAAAAGGCGAAACGAGGTGGGCAGGCGCCCACACTGTCTTATTTGGCCAACCTCGGCCTACTTCGCGAGTACCTAGTCTGGACGAGGTTTAGATTTTTCCTATCTGCTAGACTTCCGAAACGGCTTAATAGTTCTTATTGTTCTAATTGTAAAACAACCTAGCATACGACTACATAAGGTTTATTGTAAGTAAAAAGCCATTACTTGAGTCGTTTGGTTAACGACGACGGTGCAGTTACGAGTGCTCATCTCATTTTCTCTAGAACATTACTGAGTACTAGATATTGGCGAAGTAAACTAACCCCCGTACTAATAAAAATATTTACACAATGTATAAGCTATACAGTGTTTTGTCTTTGTCTGTCAACCGACTTTTCCAACGTATCAGACAAATTACCTACAAAACATTGTGTAGCGTGTCCATTGTGTAAATATTTTTATTAGCAACTGGGTATATGTTTTAGTTTGAGTAGCGCGAAAGGGTGCATTGAAAATTTCTCACTGAAATCGCCAGCTCCACCGGGACACGTGTGCGGGATTGTATTGTGTTCCTGCTGTAAAATTCGAGGCAAATTACATTTTGCAACTATGGACTATCAGTTCATCGCTTGCTTTTGAAACCCTCTCTACCAGTGGCGTGGGGTTCATATAAGTCCATTCCTATCGGCTTCACTTACCACTTACCTTGTGAAGAACTTCATCCAAATCCCTATCAACATTTACATGCTAGGGCAGAGGGCTTGGGCCATTATACAAGCTAGGGCTTCCCTATGAAGGAGAACCAGCCTTCGCCACTGCTCTCTACATCTGTAATAATAAAATAAAACAAATAACTAGCATCATTAATCTTGTAAAGAAGATTAAAAACCGGCCAAGTGCGAGTTGCACATTGGGGGCCGGTAGCATTATACCAATATTTTACATGTTTTTAATTATTTTTTTTTTATTTTTGTACGAAGTTTTCTAAGTAAGCACATTTTACAAAAGTCTCTATAGATAACTCCTGATCAAATTTTTGCACCACATATGTATTATGATTATCGCACATTTGTTTAATTTGTGATACGCGGCTTTTCAACATATTTAAATCTATCTAAACAAGAGTGCGTTATGCAAGCATAGACAGAGATATATACTTGGATAAAATTACCACAGACCATAATATCTCAATTTCAGTATGTAAAGACTCCCGCGTGCTCTGGAAGAGGTACCTGTAACAGCCCACAGATCTGTATTGCCATTTGCAAATTAATCTGGATATACAAATACAAAGAATTAAATACGGTAGTTATGTTATTTTCCGATTCTCAGGGCCATGTCCAAGGCATAATTAAATGTCCAATGTCGAATTTGAGTCTAGGTCGTAAGAGGTCCGTATCTTGAAACGTGTAATACTCGAACCGTCCTAATCGTAGAATGCCTAGATCGTTAAATTATAGTTTTATTTTTCTTATTATTCCGGAATATTGACAAATAATAATAAGTACGTATAGTTAAAACCAAATTCGACACTGGACATTTTACGACTTTCCTATTTTTGGCCGGGTCAGTGTCCGAATAATATCTAAAGGGTCCATACACAAAACTGCGGTGTGACGTCGCATCGTAAAAATGACGTCACACAACCATAACCTATAATAATTATATATAGCTGAGTAACGTCACGAGAAGACTTCCGAATAAGCTATCCGACACTTACTACAAGACTCGGCAGAATGTGATACAGGCCCTGAATATTTTTGTTTCTTTTCGATGAGCCGTAGTATCCTCTGGCACTTACTCTGGCCCTGAGGTTCATATTCTCATACCGGCTCTCCATTACTATGGGTCTTAGTCGTACGGACTACGGACCACACAAAAGTGTAGGCTTGCACTCTGGGTTCCCAGGCATTACATTATTCTATAATTTATAAAGTAAGCCAGCCAGTCTCGTCCTAACCTCCGTCCCTAATGGTATAGGTACTAAGCTTAAACATTGTATTTAGTAATTAGTTGTTGCCCGCGGCTCCGCCCAAATAAATACAGTATCCCTCGGGAACACTGTACTTTTTCGGGATAAAAAGCAGCCTATGTTTTAATCCAGAGCCTAAACTACTAAGATACTAAATTTCATCAAAATCCGTTCAGTAGTTTTTCCATGAAAGAGTAACAAACATCCATCCATCCATCCATCCATACATTCTCACAAACTTTCACATTTATAATATTAGTAGGATTTAAGTGAAAGTACAATAATATAATATTACGACTCTACTTTTCATTTATCTCCAACATTATACCCACATACTTCATCGTCTATCCTTTTTTTTTTGGAGTAATCTACACAAAGTATCTAATAAGCTTTCTAATCATCTGATATGTATCATGTAAGTACGAGAATTTTGCGTGAAACCTTGAAAATGTCAGGGGGTCTAAAATGCCACTTTAGGCGAACATTAGATGAATCATATGCAATTCATATTATGTGCGCGATTTTACGCATTTCTATTCAAAACTGTCAAGATTGATGTTTCAACTGTCTAAATATATGAAACATAATATGAAACGCCTAAAGAGGCCTTTTTAGACCCCCCTTAGTCTTGAGAGCGAGTTTAATTTGCTTTCACGGTTGTTACACTCGAACTCACGCGGTGATGTGTATGTAAACTTTGTACCCTGTTTGTCGTTGATATTGTTACGGTGGGGGTGGATGGAGGGAGGGGGAGGGGGTATTCTCGGCCGAGTATGTGCAGTTGGCCGTTTGACTGATGTGTGGAAGTTTTGTATTCTTGTTTGTGTTGTTGGATACTGGTTGTGATGAGTTAAGGCGAGTGTCGAATCTTATTGTTTTGTTGAATTGATAACCAACAGAAGTATTATTACCTAGTAGACAAAAGGCGAAATTTAGTGAAAATACTTGTAGCCGTTTCCGATTTACTATCTTCTATACCTCTATACAGATAAATAAAATTGAAGTGTCTATTTGTAATTTTAAATTAACAGCTTTTCACTGAATGCATATGAAAGTATATTCGGTACTTATAATCATACTAGAGGTTGCGCGCGACAAAAGGAAATCCCGCAGTAACCGTACATTTTGACACGATAAAAAGTAGCCTATGTCCCTCCCTGTGATTTATTCTATATCTGTACCAAATTTCATCAAAATCGGTCCAGTAGTTTCGGAGCCTATTCGATGCAAACAAACAAACACAAACAAACAAACTTTTCCTCTTTATTATTAGTATAGATATAGATAGATAACAATTTGTTTTAATTTTTGTATGTCCGTCTGTCTGTCTGTTTGCTCCGACTAATCTCTGAAACGACTGGACTGATTTTGACGGGAATTTCACTGGCAGATAGCTGATGTTATAAGGTCTAACATAGGTTGCTTTTATTTTAGGGTTCCGTTTTAAAAATAGGGTTCCGTTTCCGTTTGTCCTATGCAAACGAAGTTGCGGGCATCGCTAGTTATACATAAAACAAGATTAGCTCGTTTAAAGTATAATACATTTAATACAAAAAGTTTTTTTTTTAATGTTATGAACCAGGAAACGAGCAGACGAATCGCCTGATGGTAAGCGA
The DNA here is from genome assembly GCA_905404095.1 of Glaucopsyche alexis. Taxonomy (NCBI): domain Eukaryota; kingdom Metazoa; phylum Arthropoda; class Insecta; order Lepidoptera; family Lycaenidae; genus Glaucopsyche; species Glaucopsyche alexis. The sequence goes on from FR990056.1 coordinate 22,457,316, forward strand.
TAACAACTTTTTATACTTGGTATATAATTATGTTCATTTAGAAAATATATAATTTGGCTAAATTAGATATTCTGTATATAATTATATATCATGTACTTATTTATTTTCTTACCATCACCACATAGGTATTGTAAGGTGTTTTATATTCACGTAAATCGGTTTTATACCTACTAAAACCATCGTATGCCACAGGTCATTCAGTATATATGTTACAGTCAAAACTCATAGCCGGTCAAAACCACTTTTGACTGCAAAAATCAGTCAATAATGGTTTTGACCGATGTCGTTAGTCAAAAACAGTTTTGACTGATTTTGGCAGTCAAAAGTGATTTTAACTGAAGACATTGGTCAAAACCACTTATGACTGCAAAAATATTGGGTAATAGTTATTTTGACTAAGATGTATTGGTCAAAAGTGGTTTTAACCAAAAATGTAAGTCAAAACTACTTGTAACTGAGAATATTAAATAAAAAAATCATAGAAAATGTTTTCGAAATCGTTTATTATTAAAAAATGTAATGAACATTTTAACTAATTGTTAAGAATATTATCTTGAAATAAAACAAATTAGACAATGCTTTATTTGTCTACTACAACACAAGTAAGAAAATTAAAAGACAAAATAAAAAAAATTATAACTTATAACTGGTGGACTTCGGAACCTATTTGTTTGCACATCCAGAACTGTTATGACACTTCGAATTGCACAGCAAACCTTTTTTCTTGCACAGACATCTGCTGCTCTTACAACCCTTAGAACACACACATCGTGCAAAACCCTGCCCGGTTCCAATAGCAGATTTCCTTGCAGCAGTTCTTAATGTGATGTTGACGTTTGGCACTTCGTCCAGGCAGATGAATTTTTCACTACATCCGTCAAATTCAGACCTGTAATAAAATATAAAATAAATGTTGTGTTTTTACACCTTCACTTACACTTAAACTCACTCAAACACCTACACACGGGCTCTCTCTCTCACGCTCCCAAGACTCGCACCCGCACACGTACCCGCATATCCACACACGCACACACACACATCCACACACGCACCTTCATACTCACCCACGCACGCGCTCACACTCACCTACACACCCACACACGCATACACACGCACAAATACGCATCCGCGCCCCACACTCCCATCTTACCCACATACATACACAACACACTACAAAACACACACGCACCCGCTCACTCTGACACACGCTCACACGCACATACACATACTATCATACACCTTGATATAATAATAGGTATTTACCTGCAGTATAATTTATCCAATATGCCGTTCCTTGTTCCAATCTTATATAATTGCTCAGAAGTGATTTCTAGTACTACTCCAAGAATATTACGTAGATCAGCTTTGCCTTTATCTACGTCTGGGATTGGTACGATGACACTATCTCCAACTTTCAATGGCGGATGTGACTGATCACTTATCTTTTTCATTCGTTTCGCCTGTTTTGCCAAATTATAGTGCGCATTTTGTCTGGCGGTCAGTATCAATGATTCCTTGTTATCAAGGATTTTTTCTTGGTCAACGTTGTTCTTCCCTTCATTTCTTTCTTTTTCTACTTTACTCCTTTCATTTTCATCTTTATCTGCTTGGTTTTCTTCATTTTCATCTTTTTCTGCTTGATTTTCTTCATTTTCATATTCTTCTGGTTCGTGTTCTTCATTATTGTTTTCGTTTTCATTTTGCTCTTGCTCACTTAGGTTGTCTCTATCTTCAAAATTATGACGCATCTCTTTGATTGCTTTTTCCAAGTCCTCCTCATTATTTAGTTTTGTAAGTAATTCAAATGGCAGATTCGATGTTGTCAACCCCACTTTAGGTTCAGTACCAAACATTGCTTGATACGGAGATTGCTTTATTCCTGAGTGCAATGCTCTATTTTTCATAAATTGAACGAACCTCAAGCCATCTGACCATTTAGTTGTTTTGTTATCCTGCATCCAGGAAGCCAGCATCTTTTCCACGTCTTGATTCGCCCTTTCCACCGAACCTTGGCTCTGGCTGTGACGCGGCTTTCCATTTACAAGTTTCAGTTCAGGCCAATAAGATGCTAACTCTTTTATTATCGAATTCACGAATTCCCTTCCATTATCGGAATGAAGAATACATGGGGCTCCAAAAGTTAAAAAAATATCCATCAAATGATACGCCACTTCCGTGGCTCTTTTTGTGGTAAGAGCTCTTAGAATCACAAACTTGGTGAGGTGGTCCTGATACACCATGATGAATTTATGTCCCCGATCATCTTGAGACTGCATGTCTATGAGGTCGACTTGGCATCGACTATTCATTTCAGTGTGCAATATTGGCTTTGAAACCAACCCTCTCCTTTTTTTGCTTTTATTTCTTTGACACACTTCACACATGGAAAGAAAAATATTTATCATTTCTTTTGTGATGTTGGCATATTTCTTTGATGTTTCATTTTTGAGTCTGTCACGGCCTCCATGACCAATCGAAATATGAGCAGCATCAATAATATCGTAGATTTCTTCAGCGGGTACGTAATATTTCATTGGCTCGGTATTCGTAACTAATTTCTTGATACCACATACTTCAATGACATTAAAGCGTTTTAGTCTATTATATTGTACTGGTGTCTTTTTTGCCGCGAATTTTGCCTCTTCCACTTCAGTTAGAAACTTTTCAAATTCTTCTTTCACCATCACATTGTAGTGACTATTTTTCATATCTTCTATAGTACGAAGTCTCAATAAAAAGCGTTCATTCTTTTCATTTCCACTCATTTTGTTTATATTTTTATATCACAAGTCTAAAATTCACTGATCAAATTTAAGAGTCTGATTCTTTTGCTAAAATAAAATAACTTTTATTACACCTACATCAAAATCTCAAAAAAAAAGGAAGCCATTGTTTAATTTTGATGTAGATGTATAAAAAGTTATTTTATTTTAGGAACAGAATCAGATCCTCAAGTTTGATTGATGAATTTTGGACCACCCTTTAAGATAAAGGGTGGTTCAAAACTCATCTACAGTATCCATGTGAATGGCTAAGGCTACTTAAACGCATTTTCTCTGATGTCAGGGGAAACACGTTTAAGTAGCCTTAGTCATTCTCCTGATGTGGACCTGGGCGATACGAAGCGGTATTTTCATACATTTCACAAATTGTATAAAACCCACTTCTCCATCTCAGCTCCACATCAATTGCTGTTCATTTAGCATTACCCAGGGGACACGTGCAGGTATCAGACCCACGGACGCGAACAGCTCTATCCCCCATAAACTAACAATCTACCAATGAAAAAAAATCTAGCTCCTATTTCTACCTGTTTACAGACCACAGGTTTCATACAATGGCAATAAATTTTTAAATAAACAAAAAACTTTAATATTACACCTCAAAAATAGTTTAATTTAAACTTAATTAATGATTTCTAAAGTAATTTTCACTACCGTTATTAACTTATTATGAGTTTTGACCGATAGTCTGAACTTTAAGTCAGTCAAAACCATTTTTGACTAAAAACAGCGGTCATAACTACTTTTGACTAAGAGCGTTGGTCAAAACCACTTTTGACTGCCAAAATCAGTCAAAACTGTTTTTGACTAACGACATCGGTCAAAACCATTATTGACTGATTTTTGCAGTCAAAAGTGGTTTTGACCGGCTATGAGTTTTGACTATAACATATACATACCTAGAGAATGTTAGTGTGTCTGCTCCCTTGGTTGGTTTCACATCGTTCCCACACCAAACAGTTCTCTCTATCTCAACTTCACGCCCGCGCCGACCGCAGGCTATATTCCATAAGTACGCTCACACACGCGACGCAATTCTCGCAGCGCCGCGCCGCTACTTTAGGATTTGTATGTAATTTTTTACCGCAGCGCCGGCGGTGAAACGCCGCAGCTCCTGGCTGCGACATCCATACCAAATTCGTGGCCGCAGCCCCCGCGACGGTGCTGCAATAGAATTCGTATAGATTAATTATTTGCCGCAGCGCCGCGCCGGCGACCGCAGGAGCGGAAGCGGCAAAATGTGTTCAAAATTCGGCGACGCCGCGGAAGCTGCGGCGTGTGTGTACTAGCACTAGCAGCTAAGACAGCTACATATCTCACAGGGTTTGTTGTGAACTGTAGGCGTAGCATGTAAAATTTACGAGTCGTAAAGTTATCGAAAAAATTTGTGTAGACTGTAGACGCTGCTACTCATGATTTTCATTCAATTCTCATTCGATAGCGTTACAAATTCGTTGTTATTAATTGAGCTAAAATCACTGAATAGTCGAGAGATATAATACTACAGACGTAGTAATAGGTAATGCCATTTAGTTAGCACCAACACAAGAAGATTTGGGATGTCTCATTTTGCATAGAATGTCGGCAATAAGTCGTACCTACGATCTCAGCCTACGACGACGTTGTAAATCGCGACAGTCAATATAATTTGAAATAACGAGGTAATGTGAAAACTGTCAAAAGGACATTACCAACCCTGCCTTCGAGAGTAAGGTAAATATTCTCCCCTAAAACACGGAACAGCTTCTCGACTAAATATGTTATGACGTAGGTAAATAATGTTAATATGCATAATTCAAGATATATTCGTGCATTAAACCACATGAGATATTCCGTACTAACGGAGCGTGGATTATGCTAACTCCGTGAACCAGGCACGGCACACGTAATAGGCATTCATTATAGAGATGTGCAATATGTCACCTTTTAAAAAGATAAGATATGTACAAGATATGTAATCTTTTGATCATGGTGAACTATAATAATAACTCCCCATACCGATTTCGGTGACGGTGGCCGGTTTCATTGAATTCGGCCAGCTACGAGTAGTAGGAGTAATTTTATAGTGCCCAAGTGTGTCCGCAGTACACAAGAGCACTCTCTCTTCCTTTACTCTCATAACACTATGGGACGGATGACCGTCACGGCTGGCGAGAGATCAGACGCAGGCCCGACTTTTTACATGCCCATCCGACGCATGGATCATCATCTTTCTGGTCACATAGGGTGTCAGGGTGTTCAGCCTGCATTGTCCTAACCAAACTTGAAAACAACATTGTGAACTATATCACTCTTTTAGTTCAGTACTTCAATTATTTTTCCACTGTGTACTGTTTGATGGACAAAGGCGAAAGTCATATCTGACTGTTCCTTCCTCGGAATAGTTGGTTTTTGTTGAATTTTCCCGTTCCATATAAGCATGACTTAAGTGAACTACTCCAATAGAACGACTCATTCGCGAACTACACACGTCTAATTCACTACCGACAAGGACATACACACCAAAGCTAATCTACTGATAGTTATGTCGGCAGATTAGATTTCAGAAACTATAATGTTTTAGAAAGGTCATAAAATTTACATTAAATCCTTTTTTTACTTTTATCAAGTTGTAATACTTCTTTCTTTCTGAATATAAAAAAGAATAATTTTACACAGATGTTTCGATTACTTTACAGCTAAGTGCTGACCTAAGTGATATTCTTGTAAGCATAATAATTATCAATACTCCTATACCTATTGTATATCGTGTAAGTTACTTTTCACATAACAAGAGTTCTTTAAACCTTATTTGAGCTGAATTTTATTACAGAGCCACGAAACGAATGGATTATTCTAAACTTAAAGCTATCAGTTTTTTAAATATTTATTACGTCTAGATCTGTAAAAATTACCTACAATGCATTTTATTTAAGTATGTATTCAATGCATGTATCGTATTACAGACGTGTTCGGCATATACGTAATTAGGTGTCGGTGAACGGTCCCAGAGGGGGCAACTCGACACTCGTGTGTCGACCTTAAGCATGCCACACGGTTTTAAACCGCAGATTGCAACCAAAAAAGCCCAATTTGCTCTGCCGGCTACATCTCAAATCAACAGTGGTTAAATGTACTTTGCCGGGATAGGACGTCTGACGTCTCGCTTACCTGTATAGTATATAATATATATTATAATTATATTCCTTTTCAGTATTCACCACTACGACGTCATAGCGCCTTCTAAACGAAATACCGACTTGAATTAAATAAATTTGTATTTTTTGGATAAGGACAAATAAAAATGTCCTATTGCTGATTACTTTAGTGTTATAGTATTAATACACTCAATTAATCAGCAATAGGTTATTTTTATTTGTAATTTAGTTGAATTTTAGAAAACAAAGGCCGTTTTTAGAAAGTTTAGAAAACAAAAACTGTCGCGGACTTTGGACTTTTTGGTAGATACTTAGTAGTAAGTTTAAAAATGTTGTTGAACATTATTTTGTTCTATCATCAATAGTTAACGAAGCGTATGCGATTAAAGACACTTTATAGTATTTTTTACATCTACGATCACATTATTCAAGTTTTAGCAGCATCCGCTATTTTCTTTTTAGTTATAAATCTTTTCTAGTTATAAATATAGCCTAAAATAAGTCATATCAGGTGTATGTATAATTCAAGAAATTCCTTTATAACTTCACTTTCGATGCGCTGAGTGCCGGTTTTTGTCACTACCAAGCAATATCAAGCATCGAATTAGTTACCATTGTTTGTCACTAGGGGCGTTGTTTAAATGCAGTTACAATACAAATTGTGGTTAACTTTTTCACGTCCAGTAGTGATCTGAAAAACTCGCACACGCCACACTGAATTCGCTTGTATTTACGCCTGTGATCAATGATCATTGATGCAGCGCGACTGGCGTAGGCGAGGTATTAAACGAGCGGCTAGAAGGTTGTAATGATGATTGATACCCATGCTACTATCAGTAGTTTGCAACTGAAGCCGAGCTCGTAGCTACCAAGGTCAAATAGAATTTAGTTTGCAACAACTAACTATACTGTGCAGAACTTCTGTTTTAACTGGGGTTGCAAACCGTGGGGCACATGCTTTAGGCAGTGGATTCGCTTGTGTAAGTTCAAGGTGCGACCTTACACGTCAGCCGTCTTCTTCTATCTATAGAAGACGTGACGTTGAAGGCAGTTCACATTGGATGTATCCGGAGCTAGCATCACGCAAGGATGCTTATAATATTGTTAATAATGTGTTGATTTCTTAAATATGGTTGGTTGATGCTTAGGTATACCGAGCCCGTTCCAATTGAAAACGAAGGGATAAACTGATGCGGCGTGCGTGCGATGCGTGTCATTCGCGTTCAAATGTTTTGTCCCATTCAATAGCGTCAGAAAGAAATCTTAAGCCTTCCTACCCACGAGAGTTTATTTGGGGTCGCGAGTCGCAACAAAAAAATCTGCACTGGAAATAGACCTCCGCAGTGTCAATTGTCAGATTTGACAATTCTACACAATTTTCAGCTCTATTGTTTCATTTCAGGGTATATTCTAAAAATATTTTCTTACTAATGCTAAAACTTGGTGTTGTTGTTTCAGGGCATATTCCGGCTGGGGTGCGAGCACGTGGTGCGCACGATGCGGCGCGGGCGCGAGACGCTGCTCACGCTGCTGGAGGCCTTCGTGTACGACCCGCTGGTGGAGTGGGGCGGCGGCCGGCGCCGGCGCAGCTCGCGACACGTGCGGGCCGCGCGCGCCATGCTCGCCGTGCGCGTGCGCGAGCTCAAGCACACGGCTGCGGAGATCACGTGAGCAACTTTTAGCATCTTTATGGCTCAATGAAGCTGGTATTTTATCTGATGCTAAACAATTACCGCCTTCCCACTTCACGCCCAATAAACCAATGCAATCGCCTCGACCACTCGGCGAAACAAAGTGCACGCTCACGCTGTTTTTTTTAAAGGCTGTGGTTTACTCCGGTCGAGGCGACCGATTGTGTCGGAGTAGGAACACGCAAGTCAATGTACGATATAAACGAATTGTCTTTGTATAGTATAGCATCTCAGTAAATATCCAGATTTTAGAGCGAACGGTTAACCTGCATAATGTACTAATAAATGGCTAATGTTGCGCTAAGTAAAAGAGATAAACTGTGTGGCTTTTTCCCCAACACGCTAGAAACAAACAACCTGATAGTATCTTACGCCATGATAAGTTTTCTTGGGCCAAATTATTATTATTTAAGTAGAACGAATTGACATGACCTAATTAGTAGAACGTTATGCCATACTTAACTACGACAAGCGTATTATTAGAGTCGACATCACTTTATTTACCGAAATAAAAGTTGATGTTATACATAAATCTCGCTTGTCAAGTCGTTATCGTTGTTTGAGATTTATTTATGTTCATTGTTCTTCATAAGCCCGCCTCGGTCCGTTATTTAATAACTTCCATTCGCATCTGAGCAGTATACCCTATATACATAATATACAATATGTATACGTGACGTCACACCGCGAAACCCGCCCCATAAGTCTCGACGGAGCTCACTGGCTCAACTAATATTTATGGCCTTAACAACGCCATAAATAACGCAGGATTCCTTAAGTTGAGCCTTTTTTGCAGATTAATAAAAACTGCTAAAACTATTTGCGTTATTTATATTCTATCCCTGGCTGTCTAGACGAGAAATAGTTTGTCAGAATCAGATTTTTTCGTTTATCTGGGAATAGCCAATTTTATGATCGTAAAAATGCTTTGTTGAGATGACCCTTAAAATAAAATCTTTGTTTTTTTAGTGACCAAATCTTGGCCCTCCTGCCAGAGATAAAACAACACGCCGACAAGTGGATAGAGGAGGACGAAGAATTGAAATCGATAGAAGCGAAATTACAGATGTCACACCAGCAGATGGCATTGATAAAGGAGATTGAAGCCTACGGATCCAACCTCAGCAGCCATCCGCTCTACAACATATCACAAAAGTACATGTCGTACAAGCAGGCGAAGAACGCAGTAGAAGATTCTATGAAGGCGCTCGTAAAAATTCTCAATGATTTCGACACGCAAATAGAGAGCTTTGCGACGACTAACGAAGTGTTAAACGGCCCACAGCTGATGGCGTGGATGCAGGAGTTTGCCGCTCCACACGAAGACGACGAGAAACCCATCTTTGAACACATCAAAGAATTTTTGACAAACGCTGGACAAAGTTCCCTGATGACGCAATGCGAGCAGGCGGAGACCGAATTGCATCAGAGCATGCAGCAAACTAGCGTGCTGGTGAGATCCTGCCTGGAGCTGCTGTCGCAGTACGTGGCCGTGTCGCAGTACTACCCGCAGACCCATACAGAGTACCACAGGGTCGTCATGTTCAGGAAATACCTCGCCGCGGCGCTGGAGAGCAGATCTCCCGAGGTGTGCCGGGAGGTATCCAACCAAGTAACAGCCCTAGTCAATGCAGACACCAATTCAGGCGATGCGCAGCAGATAGCCGCGTACAACTATCGCCTTCAGCAAATCAATGCGGAAGCCAACGCGAACCTCAACAAGTGCCTGGAAAGACTTCAACTGGAGGGCGGGCCCGAGGCAGTCGCTCTCGCCGAGCAGGCGTACGGCGAAGCCAAAACCAGTATCGACAACTGGATAGGAGTTGAGAACGGTGCGATCGTCGCCATTGAGAGCGTCGTCATCGGTATGCTGTGTAATATAAACAGACGATACTTGATCCTAGAAAATGGAGCCCAGAGCGCCGGGGATTGCCTCGTGGATCTCACGTCTAGGGAAGGGGAATGGTTTCTGGACGATATGAGCTCCTTATCATCTCAAGCGGTGGAGCTACTCTCGCTGCTGCCGCTGCAGTCGCTGGCTCCGGAAGACGCGCCGCTACATGCCGCCGTCGAGTGCGTAAAGAATGCAAATCTCCTGCTGGCTGACTTGGTCCAGCTGAACTACAACTTCAGCACCATCATTCTGCCTGAGGCCCTGAAGAAGGTGCACTCGGAGGACCCGTCCGTTCTGATGATGATCAGCGAACTGAATCACGTGATAATCAACACGCCCGTCCCTCTTAACGAGCTGCTCACCCAGCTCGAGATGCACTTTAGATATTTGGTCATGGATATGGAGGTACGGCATTGACATTTTATTTTATTTTTATTTTATTAATTTAGAAAACCAACAGCTTATAAATATAACAAATATAGTCTAGGTCTAGAAAAAGCGAAGCCAATTATAGGTTTTCACAATTAGTTACTAAGGAAAAGTACAAACAAGCAAACACTTAAGTATTAGCAACAGCATTTAAAATCAAAGTTAGTACTTATGTAAATCTAAATCTCACAAAGTTTATTATTCAAAGAAGTTAAGGTTTAGCTTATCTCTTGCTTTCTTTCTATTCAACGTGTGTGGATCAAAATAGATTTTTTTACATAATATCGCACCAGGCAGGAGTTACGCCTGTAGTTGGAGTTGTAACGTGGAATAACTAGTAGCGGATTAAATCGGCGTTGCCTAGTAGTTACATAAATGTTTATTTTACTAAGAAGATCTGGACAGTCAATTTCATTGTTAATTATTTTTAGTATAAATATAAAATCTCCAATATGTCGACGAATAAACAAAGGTTGAATGTGAAATTTCTTTCACAGAGACAGATAATCATTAGAACTGTAGGGTATTTTTAGGCGGTAACATAGAAATCGTGTAAAATGCTTTTGAATGCTTTCAATCTGAGTTACGTATTTATCATAACAGGGATTCCAAATCTGACAGGCGTATTCTAAGTGACTTCTTACGTACGTTCAGTACAGTATTTTAATGGTTTTTGCACGTTTGAAAGGGGAGCCTAGCCTCATAATAAACCCCAAGGCTCTTGAGGCTTTTGCAATAATATGGTCAACGTGAGATTCGAACATCAACTTAGAATCATGATAGATAACCAAGTTGCACAAAGCGTCTGTTCTTCGGATTTCAAGACCTTTTAGATAGTATGTAGTTGGGATAATATTAGTTTTTCTACTGTAGGTGATTAATAGGCATTTCTTGAGGTTAAGGTCTAAATTAATTTCCTCGCAGTATCTATCTAGACGAACTAAATCCGCTTGAAGTTCATCGAGGAAATTGGGTAAAACATTTTCATGTCATCATCAAAGTATAGGAAGAAAGAATTACTAAAGCAAATATTGATGTCATTGATAAAAAAATATAAACAGAAGGGCCTAACAAGGAGCCTTGCGGAACGCCACTTGGAACGGAAACCCAACTAGACATGAAGTTTTTTTTTTTCTTTTATTTTAAAGAGGCTTTAAAACCTTTGGGCTTAGACATGTAGTTATTAACAACAACAGCTTCAGAGCGGTTATCAAGATAAGAACAGAACCACCTAAAGAGATCACCCTTGATGCTGATGTTGTATATTTAGTTTTTAGAATATTATGATCAATACGATCAAACGCCTTACTATAATCAGCTTGAACTTGCCTTTAAATGACACGTTCAAAGACCTTAGCCAAAGTGCATTTATAGAATCTGTTTTTTTTTTAACATTAATTATTATCTGAATTAGAACTTATCCCGTTTACGAAGTTCGGTTAATGTTTATGGGTCTTTATTTCTCATGAAGGTAAAATTGTCGCGTAGTACAAGAGGACAGTAATAATAATGAGAGTGTAATAATGAATTTCCAGTCACCAGCGTGCGGCGCTGTCACGATTGCGGCGTCCCTGCGCGCGCGATACGAGGCGCTGCTGCGCGGCGACAGCGCGGGCCGCATGCTGCTTATGGGGCTCAACGGACTGTTCGCGGCGGTGGAGCTGCGCGCGCGGGAACTGCACGACGCGCTGCCGCCGCTGCCGCCCGCCTGGCGCAAGATCGACCACGTCATCGACGCCGCGCACATGTCGGTCAGTAAGCAGCGAAGCGTGAGAGTTATTTTGGGTTTGCTTAATTTTGAATTGCCAGCATTTTGACAGGTGATCATTGTTTTTGATCGAAACATTATTTGTTCTCTTGGTTTCTACTTTAATCAATACACACATTGTAATACTACTATTTTAGGGCGCCACGGCGAACGGGCGGCTGCGCGGCGTGCTGGAGGACATGTTCCTAGTGCGGCGCGTGCAGACCGCGGCCGAGGTGTTCGCGATGTGCGCGCAGCTCGCGCTCGCCTTCCGCGACGCCGCGCCCGCCACGCCAGCCGTCGATGACGCCGCACTCTGCAAGCCCGTCCGCAGGTACGGCCAGTGCGAGAGGGACAGCTCGGGAACTGGTAGCTCGGTAGATTGTCCTGGGCACCAGCCAGAAAGGGGAGCTGCGTGCCCAGCTCGACTTTCGAATTGTGACGAATGCGGAAAATTTGTGTGTCGTCGATATATAGCTACCTCGGACCGAACAAATCTATCGGAGCGAGATAGCTTTTCGACGGCGAAAGACTGACAACGCGGTTCCTTCCTTTGTTTTGTTACTGATTGAGTAATGAAGTAAAAATATAGTTTTGCACCTATTTACTACGGCCTTTAGGCACATGCTTTATGATTTACTGTTTATGTAAAGACGCCATTGTCACACAGCTGATTTCAAAACGTCAATTTTAAAGACGTTTCGAAATCAGCTGTATGTCAAACGAGTGTAAAAAATCAAGAATTTGATTTTACTTTAAACTATGGGGGAGAACTGTATCCTAACACTAAGAGCCCTAACCCCTAATGCCCTAGCGCCCTACAGACCCTAGCCCTAACCATAGATTTATGTATAATAAATATATATGATTAGTGCGAGATGTCTGTACCTTAGGTAACAGACGGACAGTTGGAAGGATATGGGTATAAGGGTGGATTTTCTCACTGCCAATAGCGCAGACTCACACGACTGATCGTAATGATGGTTTAAGGTGTCTTAACCACAGTGAGAGGAACTAGCTATGCTGAATGAAACAGCGTCGTTGTCCGAAAGTGAAGAGAGTTTATTTACAACTTATCTTATTATTTATACAATATTATTTCTAAGTGTGTGTGTATATGTACAATCTTACATGCTAGTGTGTAATTACAATTCATCATAAATCTAAAGTAAAAAGTACAGATGAATTGCAACTACTGATGCGACGATCTCCGCAGTTTTCTGTCCCAGTTACTCCTCTGCTGAATTGCATCTCCATGTTCACTGTGATGCATGAACAGCGAGTAAGAGTAATGACTTTGCAGTTTAGTAGATTCATTTCATACTTGATTTTTAGGAGCTCTAATTTTTGCCTGCCTAAATGTCTTTACATAATCAGTAAATCGTGTGCCCGTAATTTTACGTCATTGATTTTACGAAACCTTATATATCTCGCGAAGCGTCTTTAGCAATTGTGTTTTGCATTTTTGTCGCCTACTTGTTATTTTTATCAGGATGTTAAAATTTTGATTGATGAATGATGTCGCAGGTTCACGGCGGAGTACGTGTCGCGGTGCGTGCTCGGCGTGCCGTCGCGCGCGCTGGCGTCCGCGCTGTGTCTGCTGCTGCGGCGCGCGCGCCTCGACCTGCGCGCCGAGGTCGAACAGAAGGAGATAGGTGCGTGCCCCTCTCTCTCTTTCTCTCTCTCTCAATTACTCAGACACTTGTGTCCTCATTTATTTTATTAAGTTCTGCTATAGTTTGTAGGTAAGAATATAATATAATATGTAGGTAATCTTATAGGGAATAAGATAAATTGTGTAAAAACGAAAGATTTAAGTTCTAGTTCTTTTTCTTCGTTTTCTTTTTTTTATCAATATATACGTGTGATCTGAATTCTCGACAATATTTTCTACACGCATAAGCGTCAAATAGTAAAACGAGTTTTTTTTTTTTTTAATTGAAAGGAAAACTTACAGCTCGAACAAAGAAAGAAAAACTATTTCTACTTAAGTAACAAATTAGAGCCAATTATAAGTCTTCGCAAAAAAAGGTCACTTATAACTAAATAATATAAAATTTATGCAAATAGTAAACTGCTTATCGGTGGTATCATGAAATTAATTGAAAAAGTCATCAGCGAGACGCGACGGAATATTGTTAGCGCTGGTGCAGAAGATATCAATATCAACATTATTTTTTGTGAGTTTATTGAAGGACGCACACGACATAGGTATGAAGGAGCTAGCTCGAAATCTGATGTATGAAAGCGGGACGTGAAGAGTGTTAAAGTGTCGAGGATGTGTGGTACTCGGAACTTTAAGGTTTAAATTTTGCAACGAGTGTAGGACAGTCATTTGAACTGTTGGCGATAATGACGGGAATTTCCCCCCAGGTGCGTCATGGAGCGTGTCGCTGGAGTCTCTGTGCGAGAAGGCGTACGCGGCGAGTAGCTTGACTGAGCGTGCGCTGTCGCTGGCGGGCGGGCTGCAAGCTGCGCGCGCGCGACTGTCGCGCGTGCAGCGAGCGTCCGCCGCCGCAGACCGCGCGCGCGCCGCCGCACGCGCCTCGCGACTCCGCGCCGCCGCGCACTCGCAGCTGCATGCCGAGGTACGAACATATTATTATCAGCCGCTTAATAAAATCACGCGTAGACAAAATCGACATAAACCATTAGACTATCCCATTTCTGCGCGCTGATTACTCCGCCACAATTGACCCGACACAGACGAGTTCTACAAGTATATTGGTGGGAGATGCGCGTGACACATTTATCGCGACTCGACTCTACTAATATATTATGTGTACAAATCCGTGGCGGAAATACCTTGGCTCGACTTGGGTATAATGAATTAACTCGTATAGTTATCCATTAATCAATTCAATAAACATATAATGCGTGGTACGCGGTGTTCCAGGTGCTGAAGAACGGACAGGACCCGAGCCCCGCTCTGGGGCGGCGCGCGCGCGAGCTGGCCGCCGCCACCGAGCGTCTCACCGCCGCCGCGGCGCGCGCGCACACGCTCGTCGCCGCCGCCACACACAGGTACCGTATACTCCGCCCAGATCCAGGTGCTGAAGAGCGGGCAGGACCCGAGCCCCGCGCTGGGGCGGCGCGTAAACAAAGAGTATAATGCAACTAATTTAAATGTTGCTTATTTACTGTGCAATAAAAAGAAATATAATGACATTAATTGGATCAAAATACATTTTTGACCCGCTGTTTAAAAAAGTGGCAACCACAAACCAAATTAATAGCATATTTTTTTATAATTTTCATTCACATTTCATTTCATTCATATTTCATTTCATTCATATTTTAATTCAGATCCGTGGAGAAGCGTAGAATATTAGGGGTCGTCCATTAATCACGTGATGCCTAAAGGGGGAGGGGGGGTCTCAAAAAAAATCACCAAGTATCACCAAGGGAAGGAGGGGGTATAAGGAGACATCACGTGTATTAATTTTCGAATCTAGTCTATGCATACCGAAATTATTATCGGGTGTAAATTCGTAGAGTTGTTTAAATACTTACAAGACAAATGACTCGCATAGTTTTAATTGCTTAAATTATTCAATTAAATTGATTTTTAAGTTAAAGTTTTTCTTTAAACATGACCTGCTTACTATGTAAAAAAAAATACACGTGATCTTAGGTGGGGGAGGGGGGGGGGGGGTAGTATAAAATCTCACCACGTATCACCAGGGGAAGGGGAGGGGTCTAAAAAGTTGTAAAAAACATCACGTGATTAATGCACGGCCCCTTATTAATTATATTTTATATAAATGTTAAAACATATTGTTATTTTATGTAAGGGTGCGGTGGGGCGCGGGCGCGAACCCCGCGCTGGGTCGCGTGGCGGGTGCGCTGGAGGCGGCGTGGGGCGGGGCGAGCGCGCGCGCGGCCGCGCTGGGTGCGGCGGGCGCGTCGCTCGTGACGCACGCCCGCGCCGCTGCCGCACGCGCCTCCGCGCCGCACCGCGCCCACCGCACCGCACGCACCGCGCTCGCGCACTGGGAAAAGGTACGTACTATCACACTACACCTAATTTCATAAACTAGCTGACCGGGAATAAATTTTTTGCACTTTTTTTTAATAAAAAAACCTTCCCCCTGACATCCAATAACATCTCTTTCGAAACGCCGGCAACGTTCATAGGCGATGGTAATCGATCCCTCAGGCGATCCGTTTGCTATGCCGAATAAACCATCGAACGGATGGAAATGGAATTTAGCACACAGATACACAGTTTGTAGCCTGGATAAACACATTGGCTACATTTTATACTTGAATAATGTACGTCAACACAATATCTGGAAACAAAAATGATATTTATAACCGCACTTAAACGGAGAATCTTGTATGCACTAGCATGATGGAACGTGACTAATCTAAAACAGGCGAACACAACATACCTATTGGAGTGACGTCACGAACAACATTTCGAATGGCGTCACTACTAGAACATATTTTGGTCGAGCGATTCAATTCCTTTTTCTCATTGGTCAAATATCAGATCGTATTTGTTTGGCAGGCTTGCACACTGGCGCAGAAGTACGCGCTGGCGGTGTCGCCGGTGGAGGAGTCATTGATGGAGATGCTGCATCCGGAGGGCAGCATCGACAAGCACTGGGTGAGTGCACGCTACACGCCAGCACGCCGACACGCCCGCCGGCAGGGCACTTTTTGAGGGGTATTTTCTAATGAGGGTTTTTGAAAATTTTCTGCCGATAGAGGGCAATAGAGAAGTCACAAAAAGCGTCATCAGGTGGCGTTGTATCAAAAATGTCAATAAAAATGTTCGATTCATTTTCTGACATTCGGCGCTCGGTAGCCCGACGGTGCTTGTCGTGTCAAAAAGCTGAATTTAGAAACCCTCATTGGACACGATTGAGTTGGCACCCAGGAAAAATCACGGTCTCACTCAAAATGTAGGTTCATTCGACCCTCGGTAATCCGACAAACCCTTTGTAAGACAGTCGCAGCTAGTCCGATCGTGCCTTAACGAAGGTTTGGCGAAGTTGCGGGCATGTCGGATTAAATAGGGCTCTGCAATGCAGGGGCGGATTATGGACAATTTACAGACATTTATGGACAATTACTTGACATTCGATGTTCAGGTGGAGGTAGTGTCGGCGCTAGTGGGCGACATGTCGCAGTCCCTGGGCGCCGCCGCGACCGCCGCGACCGCGCGCGCGACCGCCGCCGCCACCGCACTGGACGCTGCTGCCGCGCGGCTGACGTCGCCGGTGGCGGCGCGCGCGCAGCTGCTCGCCGACCTGCGCGCGCCGCTCGCAGCGCTGCAACATATTAACGATGTTTGTTTACAAATTATTTAAAAATTTTATGTTATATTTTAACATTAAGTAATCCAAAAAATATATTATGTCTAAGGGGCTTAAACTTTTAGCGACTGACTGCCAGAAAACCACTCTATTAGAGCGTATATCAGGATTTTATAAAGCATGAGATGTGACTTTGTATAAAATGATCTGATTAAAAAAGGAACCTTGTGGTAAACAATATTGCAGACAAAAAAGTATGTAGAAGACACTATGAGATGACGACAGATAAATGTAAAGACGTCACAAATTGCACGTTACAGGGAGACAACCCGGCCGCGGAGTTCTCTGCGCGCTGGCGGCGCGCGGGCGACGAGCTGGCGCGCCTGCAGGCCGGCGACGCCCGCGCGGTGGTGGGGGGCGCCGCGCGCCTCGCCCGCGACCTGCCCGAGCTGCTCGAGCTGCTGCTGCAGTCAGTATAATAATAACTCCCCCACACCTATTTCGGTGACGGTGACCGGTGTCATTGAAACCAGGCCAGCTACGCAGGAGTAATTTTATAAGGCACAAGTGTATGTGCAGTACACAAGAACACTCTTCTTTCACTCTTGTAACCTAGTGGGATGGATGACCGACACGAATGACGAGAGATCAAGCGCAGGTCCATTATGCTAATCGTTTCTTGTCATACAATCAGGTGATCAGCCTGAATCGAAACCATGATCTCCGAGTCGAGAGCTGAGCTCTAAACACTAGACCACGGAAGCTGTTGTAGTTTTTTTTTTTTGCAGTAAGTATATACAGCACACGGCCAGTGCACTTTGTTTCCCGTTAAAAACTTGTGGGCAATAAACAATAACTACCACCTCATCGAGCAGCAGGCCCCTGGCTCATATCGCGAGCTGATAAGCTCCATATCGGTCACGTCACCTTTCAAACAAAAAAAACTAGATCAAAATTAGTTCATCCGCTTGGAAGCTACGATGCCACAGAAAGAAATTCACAGTCGCGTCCAATTTAAACCTTGCCTCGGTGGCGTCGGAGGTTAAAAAGATATTTAATATTACAAAGATAATATTTTATTTATTCATGATCTTCGATATTTATTTAACGTTTACTTTAAAAGCTTTATAATTTTTCGTCTTCAGACTTCCAAACAATCTGAACGATGCGGGAGGAAAGAAACTGACGCGACAGGCGGCGGTCACCACGCCGCGCCCCGCCGGCAAACACGGTGAGTCGAGTGACGTCACGTCACAACACCGAACACGAGTGACATGACATGATTATGCCCCGTCCAGACAGCTCGCGTAGTAACCCGAAGTACGAAAAGGCGAAGCGAAGTGCGTGCCCACAGTGTCTCAATCGGCCAACCTCGGCCTACTTCGCGAGTAGTCCGGACAAGCCTTTACACTGATGCCATACTATATTGCCAAAGCTTTTTTATTACCTAGCTTGTAGTTTAGTTTAGTAGTGTAGTTTTTCTAGTATTTCTTCTTATGTCAACTTGTTCATGTATCTTAGCTACAGTTTTTCAAATAAAGTATTGATTTACAGGCGGCGGCGAACAGCGCAGCGCGACGGGCGCGTCCGTATGGCGACGCGTGCGACTCAAGCTGGAGGGGCGGGAGCACGCGCGCCGCCCCACTCCGCGCGACCAGGTACATATATACATACATATTATATGAAAATACTGTTATGTATTGCCCCTAAGTGTTAAATTACCTTAGCAGTAGCGAAGCGTGAAATTCTTGAAATGGTAATACGGGTGTCACTTACAAATTCTACAAATAAACAATACACTATAGCATTCGAGCGTCATCCGTTAGCAGTTTAGAAAACTGTAAAACAAATAATGTTCGAGGGGGAAGTCTATTATGTGTGATGAGCATAATCTTATACTTGAAACGAGATAATCTGTATCTATCTATACATATAAGGAGTTTTATGAACGATATTGTAAAATCAAGGATTTGATTT
The DNA here is from genome assembly GCA_905404095.1 of Glaucopsyche alexis. Lineage (NCBI taxonomy): Eukaryota > Metazoa > Arthropoda > Insecta > Lepidoptera > Lycaenidae > Glaucopsyche > Glaucopsyche alexis. The sequence goes on from FR990056.1 coordinate 22,476,238, forward strand.
TACTTTAAACTATGGGGGAGAACTGTATCCTAACACTAATGTCCATTTGCACTAAACTTAAGGATCGCCTAAGTTCTTTCCTAACTTGTTTAGGCTGCTCCTAGCAAAAAATACTATTGCACTAACCTTAGGCCATTCCTAAGTCCACTTAGGATATTCTTAACTTTATGAGCCCGATTAGGAAGTGCGTAAGCGTAGGCAACACATAAGTCGGGCGTTTTATCAAGTTGTCTGTAGATTATTTGTAACTATATCAATTGTCTTTATTCGTCGTGCCTTCGTGAGAAGACTTTCGATAGGATGCACGGGCCTTCGTCGCACAACAATCGCACAAAATTTATTTTTTCCTCCGCCGTAAAGTTTGCGGTTTTTACTTTTTATTTTAATTTATTTTCCATAATAGGTATATAGGTGTACCAGAATCTCATGGCAAATAGGGAAAAAACAATTTGTAGTGTGCAATACTGGGGAAATTGGATTAAACGATCTTGATACTGGTTAATATTTAATTATGTCTTTAGTATTATTGAACATGAATTATAATAAGACTGTATGAAGAATGTTCGGTGTATAATATAGAAAACTAGCTTTTGCCCGCGGCTTCGCCCGCGTGGAATAGTGTTCTTGGAGAAAAAACTACTTCGGCGAATAATTCTCTACCTACTTACAGCAATGTACTACTGATACAATATTGAACATGTTTTTAGGTTTGCCCAATGCAAATTGTTAAAAATGGGACCCTATCACCTCGATACGACATGCGCGACCACTTGATAATATACTTACATAATAAGTACTTGAATATAAATTTTACCATAATCTTATAATATCTTAAAGACTATTATTTTACAAAACTCGCATCAAAATCCGTTGCGTAGTTTTAAAGATTTAAGCATACATAGGGACAGACAAGAAAGGGACTTTGTTTTATACTATGTAATATAATGATATTTCATGAAAAATAAATCAATCGTGAATTACTTTATATACTTATTTATTACGAATAACATACAATTAAATTGGCAACAGTTTATTTAATGTTGGAATTTCCTTCCGAACTGTATAGAACTCGTTTACTTTATTCCTAATCAACTATAAATCGAAATTGTCTTATGTTGATTTTCTTTTTTCCTCCTCTCCTCCTTTTACCAGGCATGGAAAACAAACCATCATTCGATGTGCCATCAGCTACGATTCACCTTATAGTAGTACTGGAAACACATTTAAAGAAGTCACAATAATTACCTAAGAAAATATAAAAAAACTAAAAGTATCAAAACAACTCACTCTAACTTACCGGTCAACTCTACCACGAACTTTAAATTATAAGATTGAGTTCGATTTACACCTTCTTCTTTCTGTATTTTACTATAGACATAGAAAACAATATTTCTCGCTTGAGATCGAATTGCCTTTTTGGATATTTTCACAAAAACAACAAATTCCAAGAACATAATCACAAAATTTTAGCAGCGGTTGACAGATCACGTACTTTGATTTGACGGGTCATACTTGACATTGCTATATGAAAATCACATTTTTTATTTTTTTTTAAAATGCCATCAGATTCTGGTAGAGCTATATCAATAACGATTCCAAATCAATCGTAATGTATTAATCGTAATTGTATAATTTTAGTCAATAGTAAACACGTACCTATATTATTATATATCTGTTTGACTTGTAATGACAAGACAATTGACAGCCTTTTGGTGAATTTACGTTACCAAATAAAATAAACCAATGTCTCATCTTTTGTCACTTTTTAACACACGACGGAATCAATGTAAAGAGAAGGCCAAAATATTTTCTATGGACTATATTACTTAGCCGGTTTATAAAACCATAAACAACCAATCTTTACATTCGTTCAATCATTTACTTATCTAGGCAATGCCTAAGCTACGACATAATTAAGTTAAATCTGTTAGTGCAAACAAAATGTTTAGCTAGGCTGTTCTTATGTTTAAGTGTATCTTAACTAGGACAGGCCTAACTTACGTTTAGTGCAAATGGGTATTAGAGTCCTAACCCCTAATGCCCTAGTGCCCTACAGACCCTAGCCCTAACCATAGATTTATGTATAAATAAATATATATAATAAGTGCGGGATGTCTGCACCCCTTAAGGCCTAAGGTAATAGACAGACAGTTGGAAGGATATGGGTATAAGTATAACTATAAGGATGAATTTTCTCACTGCCAATCGCTCACATACGACTGATCGTAATGATGGTTTAAGGTGTTTTAACCACAGTGAGAGGAATCGGGTGTGCTAAATAAAACGGCGTCGGTGTCCAAAGTGAAGAGAGTTTATTTACAACTTAATATTTATATAATATTATTTCTAAGTGTGTGTATATATTATGTACAATCTTACATGCTAGTGTGTATTTACAATTCACCATAAATCTAAAGTCTAAAGTACAGATGAATTGCAACTGACGATCTCCGCAGTTTTCTGTCCCCGTTTCTCCTCTGCTGAGTTGCATCTCCATGTTCACTGTGACGCATGAACAATATGTAACCCAAAACAATGATTTTTATAATTTTTATCTTTCTGTATGTCTGTTTTTCTGTACGTTTGTACGCGCTAATCTCAGAATATACTGAACAGATTTTTATTGTTTTTTCTTTCGTCGTGTAACAATATATTATTATCAATAATTTTAACTCTAATAATCTAATATGTCAGTCCGATTGAAAGTTTATAAAATGTTTGCTTTGTTCGAAAATTCGGAATATGGTGTATATGAATACCGGTCGTATAAATATTTTTGCGATTTCAGAACTACCGAGCTTTTCGGTTGCCCGTGTACTAATAATCGATATCGATAGCGACTTTGCAACTGTGATAGCTTATCTCTCATTAGTTCGTGGTCGTGTTTCAGGTGGAACACTTGATATCTGAGGCGACGAGCGCCGAGAACCTGTGCATGATGTACGAGGGGTGGATGGCCTGGGTGTGAGCGGCGCCCGCCCCGCCGCCCCGCCGCGCCCCGCCCCCGCCGCCCCGCGCGCCGCCCCCCGCGCCGCTCGCGCCTGCGCCGCCCGGCCCGCGCGCCCCGCGGCACGGGGACCGCACGCTGACGTCACGCCGCTGACGTCACACGACCGCTGACGTCACACGGACCGCTGACGTCGCCCAGACCGATGACGTCGCACGGCAGAGAGGAGGCGGGCCCCGCCCACCACCGCGGACGCCCCGCCCCGCCGGAGATCGACTACTTTAGGCGATTAGCATTCATCGTATCGGTAGGACGAATTCACGTTTAAGTATAGTTATGTAGCACGGTAACCGATAGAGTAGTTTACGTTTAGGCGAGCTCAGCTTCTGTATCGCACCCGACCGCCGCCGGTAGGGAAAAACATACATTTCAACTAGCCTGATGTTATGAAATTATTCGTAGAAATATTCAATATGCATTTGAAACTATCTTCAAACAAAACATCAACATTCTATTTTTGGAAACGTTTAATATATTTTGTTTTTATTATACCTATTAGTAAAATATTTTGTTTTCAATCACTTGTAGCACTTGACTAAAATAATAACCTAATTTGTAATGAAATGATTTATAGAAAAAAAAAACAGAGGAGAACAGTCAGTAAATATTCGGTCAACGCTTTTTACAAGGTGCGTGCTTACTCCCTTCTCGACTTTCTAATAATCATAAACTATAATTAAATACACAGGTACTTACTCATAATCATAGGAATAGGGGTAGGGGAGTAAAGAATAGTTTAAAATCTATTCTAAAACACAATAAAAAAAGCCTGTGTCAACTCCGAGTTTCGACACGACGGGAGTTACTGACGTCACAAGATGACGTCACCGTTGACTTCTTGTGACGTCATCAAATATAGCATGTAACGCGTAAGAGCGTAAGAGCGTTTTCAGATTACGCGATACGATATCGCTTATCGCACCGATAATTCACATAGACACGAGAAAGACAGGTATACGTTTTAATATGAAACATATGCATGTGTTTGTATTGTATTGCGCGATATCGGACATCGGATTGGCGTTGAAATAACGCACACATACACGTTATGCCAATAACATCAGAGCGTTCCCGGTCTGTTATCGTAAATCGTAATCATTATCGCGTAATGTGGATACGCTCTGCCGTGTGACATGGGACATTTTTTTTGTTCCAAAAATCTGACGAACGTCGGCTACAAACACTGATATTCTTATTTATTATGTAGTACATTACCATTACTTCGAACAATTGTTCTATGATTTATTATAAAACAAGTCTAAAATAATAGTGTTATAAAATGCATAGTTTCGAAGAGCTATCTTAGATTATTGACGCACCGACTATTGATGCGATAGTAATATTCAGTAGTTTAACCGTATAAGCTTATTCTTCATCCATTAATTATTTTTGTGAGCATTATTTAATGGACAGGCTAAATTTTTATCTTACATCTCATGTTTAGACACGGCTGTCGGGATTATCTAAATTTATTTTTTTTACAATATTATATGACAGGACAATAACAATAATTTTCTCTTATGTTTTTAAGTACGAATACACCTCCTCCTTTAATACAAGTAGAGAAACAACAGTAATTTTATATTAAATAATAAATAATTGCTGTTTATTAAACCTTCTAATACCCGTCTGTAATAATATGACTGCAATAATCTTGAGAAAAATGACTAGGTAAGCAGAAACTAAAAAATTTTGCGCTACTATTTCAGTTCATCGGCTTTATTCTTAATATTATATATTATAACAATATTATATATAATGTTATTACACTATAGTAAAGCACAACATAGTAGCAAATATTTTAAATAATTTTCATGATTTTATGTCTACAATGTAATTCAAAATTGAATGCAGAAGCGAAGCTCTAATATTTATAATATTATGCAATTTCCATTGTTGTGTGTGCGCGCGTGTGTGTGTATGTGTTCATATATCATAGTAACCTCTTCATCCACGGTGTGTGTGAGGCGAGAGCGCTACGTTCTGGGTCATAAACTGTTGCATATCTCCAGCTAACTCTATCAAACTATATGTAAAGTTTGACGTATGTATTAGTTTTCTTATGTCGTCGACGCAAGTAGTTTTGGCAAAATCGTTGTGACTGCGCGCTCGCCGTTTCAGTCTGTATCGCTTCATTATTTTATTAATAAATGGTGTATGTCATACCGATTGTTTTATTTATAAACCCCTTGCTGTACTGTCGTCACATGTCAGTCAAATTAATAAAAACGAACGAATGAATAAACAACCTATCGTTTTATCATGTTTTATTTATAAAATGTAGTCGTGTCAAGTTTTGAATCGTGAATGAATATACTAATCAGTAATTAATCAGCTAAGTCGGCTTTTTAAATGGGATTCGCTTATTTCATGAACGAGTTTTTCTGTTTTGACTAGAAAAAAACTCGCCAAGTTATTGAATGAATACATTGAATGGAATATTACGAAGGTCGGGTCCCAGGTACGGCCAAGACCGAAGTCGAACATTTTACTTAACCAGAGTGCTTACAGTTAAACAAACAAACACAAATACTTTTGGCATTTATTAAATTAAATACAATAAGTAAATACAGGCAGCACCGTGAACGCAGAACACTCGACGGAAACCAAACCACACAACTAGTGTTGGTCTATAATATTACTCTACGCTGAATAAGGCATTCGGTTAGCTGACCTACTAGAATTTATATTTCTTTACAATTTTTAAATATAATGTCGACTTTTACATATTACTGCGCAACAGTACGCGCTGAGAAATCAGCATGTGCTAATCCCCGCCATACACGTTCCGATCCGACCATGGGATGAAATAATTTGTTATGATCGTAATACCTAGTGACAATGTTTGGAATTACAAAAATATAACTGTAACGACTTTTAACTTTTTCAACGATAAAATATTATAGTAACTTCGCCGGCCGTGTTGCCCCTAACAGTGAAACTAATTTCTTATTGTCCCTCGGAAATCATCAGTTTTTCTATGATAATGTTCTCCCAAAATACATAAGGAACGTTGTTGTACTGTAAACTAACTTGAACGTGTATAGCAACTATATATGATAGGTACAATTAATTATATTAAACGATAAAAGGAGTACCAAAGTCCTAACACAGTAAAATAAACAATTTACCATATAACTAACAACAATAAAGACTATTTTCAATTAATCAGTACAATCTTGTCATCCTTTCTTCACGAAACTGTGTTCTCTGATGTTAACACTACGCACATCACAATTAAAGCTATTTCGTTTTCGTTAGTCTCTCTTTTATATTCTTTCCATTATACCAAAAGAAAGGTGAAATGAGACAGTCGTAATTAAGGCTTCAAATGGGTTTTTTTTAACCCTGAATTTCTTGATAAAACTTCACGTGGACAATAGGGGATCGTACTACATCTAAAATATTTAGTTTCATTAATATACTCAGAAATATTGAAGCATTACTACTTAGTAAATGTAAAAAATATATTATTTTATGTGTAGTTTATTAATTAAATACATCTAAAAATTACAAAAAGTTTTTTTTTTTCTAAATTAGTAAACAAAACCTACATCATTAGTTTACTTACATCATATACAAAAACGTTCACTTTAGTAACTATGCCTTAAACGCACAAATATCGAAGATATTTACAAATATATTCCTGCGGCCGTATACTTCATACACTTTAACCCACGAATGACGTCACACGTGAGTACGACTTTAGTATGGACCGTTTTTACGAGACTTGCGAAATTTTGTATACAAATCGATACCTTTGAAAATATTGACTTTTGATATACTGTTTCTTCTGAGAAGTTACTCATATTTAAGAGTACTATTCATTTATACAAAATAAAAACAGTCCGATCCCCTATTTTGTGAACTTGTTACAGCATGTAACTACAAATATTATTCCATTCATGACATTTTATGAATAAATAAATACTTTGGTTACCTGATATTACTATATAAAAGTGCGTATATAATAAAAACTCCATAACAATAAAAATAAAACTTGTATTATTAGATATTAACATCAATGTTCTTATTAATATTTTGGATAAAGAATTATTTAATATATATTCAGATTTTTAATCTCAGTCAGTGAAATAACACTCGGAGCCCTCCTTCCCCACGAAAGGTTTTTGTGGTAGCGACAGAAAAAACAGCACTGTAAACAGATCTGTGCACTACTAGTTCTGTCGCAATCACAAAACAAATTCTTTGTCGTAAGTAGAGACAGAATGATGTGTTGGTGTAATTTTAACGACTGAGATTATGGCTAGCCGCACACACACCATATTATTTTGACAATAATATTCCTTGTGTGCGGGCCATATTGCCGTTTTTTTGTATGTGTTGACTAGTATTGACAAATTTATTCCGTCAATAATATTGCACGTGTGCGGCTAGCCTTTAAACAGACTATGATATTATTTTTCCGAACCTATGTATAGTATCGTTGCCATTATTCAATATTCTACAATCATATTATAATATACTATATAAATAGCACTGGCAAGTTAACCACATATAGCACTAGATTTTAAAGTGTTCATGTGCCAAAAAATTTCAAAAAATAACAAATAAATAACATAATATAGGTAATTTTGAATTCACATATTTACAAAATAATATAACACGATGGCACTACACACAGTATTAAGTATAAGTCTAAATGGGTCAAGAGAATTTTTGTATGGCACAGGCCATATTTACCCATAATATACCGTCTTGCTCCACCTAACAATATTCATATTAGGAGTCATCCACATATTATTACATCATACCAAACGTGACTGTACACTTAAAAGGGATACTGAAAATGCGTGACATAGGAGAGGAGATGTTTTGAAATGTGTCTGTTTGACGCAATATGTGGCCCCTTATTCGCAGCCCAAATCTACGTTGATGTTGTGATGGCTCTATATATTATATATTAAATTTTATCTCCACGTATCCGGCCGCAAGTCTTCAACACTCGTACACTTTCACTACCGGCCTGTTCCACACACTGTAAATGTCTATAGTGCAACTATAAATTGTTACCACATAAAGTTGTTACATTCGCGAAAAACAACGAAAATTTAAAATTGTAATGACCCGTCCAGACTGCTCGCGAAGTAGGCCGAGGAAGTGCTTCGCGAAGTAACCCGAAGTATGAAAAGACGAAGCGAAGTGCGTGCCCACACTGTCTTATTCGGCCAACCTCGGCCTACTTCGGGAGTAGTCTGGACGAGGTGTGAAAAAGTGTCATATTCGATAAATTTTATTCGTAAATCGTGATATTAGTACATTGCGATACATAAGAGGATAACATCCGCGCATTCTTCAATTACCTTGTTTGAAATAATGATGATCAAGCGACTGAACATTTATTTTGCGTGAAATACAGAAAAAAGATTATCGATGGACATGTACAGTACATGTCTATCGATAATCTTTTTCGGAAAAGCCAGGCGACGTATGAAAAACGACGATTGCCGAAAGCGACGATCGTAGTAGTAGATTTAAATTGGTAGTATTTTATGGCGCTACTGATTTTTGGTTTTGTGTTTAAATTAGATTGGATCTAAACGTAAACATACGTGTAGATTCACAGAAGTATTTAGTATCGCACACGGAGAGTGGATACAGATAACGCAAGACCGAGACGGGCGATATCCCCCTCTCAGTTGTTGGCTTGTCGCTTGAGGGCCACCAGCTCGTCGAGCTGCTGCTTGTACAGCTGCGTGACGTCGTGCAGGTCCAGCCGCAGCTCGTCCAGCCGCTCCTCCGCCTCTCCGTACAACAGGAGGAGCGCCTCGTGCTGCTCCGACACCGCCTGCAATATGAACAAAATTAAAAATGAGTGAATTCTCCCCAATATGACTATGAGATGATATGACGATTCTTCCCCAATTTTACATTTATGAGAATACCATTTTTCAGTTACGGATCTTGATCATAACTTTATTATTGCATACAGAGTGTTTTTCAAAGGGTTGTTGTCCAAACTTTCAGGAATGATATATTCATTCCTGTTGAATACAACCAACTTTTACTATGGAGTCAAGAGTAAAAATGTATAGTAGTTGTTATAATATAAAATATATACCCGATATATCTGGTACTCGTAACACAAGTTAAACTTAGCACGGGACTAGATAGTCGTGGTGTATAATTATATTAATATAGTTTTGTATAATATTGCTATTTTGTATCTATATTGTTATTAGTAGATATAAATTAATTATGCGTGTATTGTATAAAATATAATTATATCCGCTGTCTGATACCCGTAACACAAGTTCTACTTAGCACGGGATTAGATCGACGTGATATATATTATTTAATTATGTATTGATAATGTTTGTATATATTTTTTGTGTGTGTGTGAATAAAGAATTTAAAGAAAAAAAAATTTTAACTTTCCTACTTGAAAAAAAAAATCAGCTGAATCGTGTATAATTCAAATATTTTCAGGTATGTGTTGGTAATAATATATCTATGGACGCTTTTACACCACGTCGATTTGGTCACGTAAGATACAACGGGAAGTATAATATTACACTTTTATACCTTGGATATACTTAAGATTTTAAATATATTATACACATCATATTTAATATACATCTACGACTCAGGAACACAGAAGTTCACAGAACCCAAAAAACTGTTCCAGAGTTCGGCAAATTATGTAATGACTGTAAAACGCGCTAACCACTGAGCCACAGAGGTGTTGAATACGTTAGTACCTGCAGGTCCTGCAACTTGGCGTGCGCCGCAGCTAGCTCGTCCCGCAGCGCGGCGCGCTCGGCCTGCAGCGCGCGCAGCTGGGCCGCGGTGCTGCGCCGCTCGCCCGCGCGCCGCGCCTCGCCCGCGCGCGCCTCCTCGGCCCACACGCGCGGCTCGTCCCACACGCACTCCGACGTGATGGACTGGGACGGCGATATGTCGCCGCGGATCGACGGCGGCTCCTGCAGAATTATTTCATCAAGTAGTTTCGGAGCCCATTCGATGCAAACAAACGTTCCTCTTTATTACATTAGTATAGGCGCCAGACCGAACGTGCGATAAGACCGCTCCGTATGAAGTCGAACTCGTCGGTACTCGTTATAGAATTATATGCTGTTCTCCTGGAAGCTTCCCAACATCACTGAAAGAATAAGCTACTCACCTGCACGTCGCCCGCCTGCAGCGCGGCCAGCCGGCGCCGCTCGTCGGCCGCGGCCCGCTCGGCGCGCTCGGCCTCCAGCTGAGCGCTCAGCTGCGCGGCGCGCGCGCGCTCCTCGCTCAGCGCCGCCTGCATCTCCGCGCGTAACTCCTCTATCTCTTTATTTTTGCTGCAAAGATAAATCAAGGATTTTGTTGACACTGATTCTCCGTTTAATTAAACAATTTTTTATGTACATGAACGACACGCGGCTTCTCTCGTCGCAACTACAAGTGACATCGAATATGACGTACCTGTCGAGAGCCCCCTGCAGGCGCAGCTCGGCGTCGGCGGCGCGCTCGGCCATGTCCCGCGCGCGCGCCGCGTCCGCCCGCGCACGCTCCTCCGCCGCCGCCGCCGCCTCCGCCCCCGCCGCCGCCTCCGCGCGTGCCGCCCGCTCGCGCGCACCCGCCGCCGACACCGCCGCCTCCGCCTCGGCTGAAAACGTCAGCGGACCGGTCAGATCGCGGCGCAAATAATGAGAGATATTTACACGACGACGAAAGGGTTTCATGGTGCAGACATCGCCGCTATGTGAATACCTAGGTAACACTGAAAATGTTTAGAAAATGAAAGACGGCTTAATGTAGAAAGTTGCCAATACTTTTATTGTTTGACTAAGTAATCTCTGTTCCTCTCTACACATCGTCGCATTCGATGGAACCACTGAGAAAAGCAGTGGGCCCAGTCTTCCTTAGGGGTCTCTTCTATGGCATTTTCGTACGTTTTCACCGCATCTTCAGGGTTCGTGAAACTCGAATTTTATCTTAAATTCTTGGGAATAAATGAAAGTCGCAGGGAGCCAGGTCAGGACTGTATGGCGGATGACTCATTATCTCGACACCTGCCATAGTCAAATATTCAACAGTCCGTTTTTCGGAGTGCGCTGAAGCATTGTCGTGGTGAAGGAGGATCCTGCTTCGAGGGCGCTGCTGTCGATTTTTTCCAATACAACAGGCAAACAGCGATTGACATACCAGTCTGTAGTAACTGTCCTTCCATCTTCTAGCACAACTGTCGCGAAATGACCTTTCCGACCAAAGAATGAGGCAATCATATTTTTTCCTTGACTTCTTCCTTTCTTTACCGAAGTAAAGTTGGCCGATCCTCGAAAGGAAACACCCACTGAGCTGATTGTATTTTGGTTTCGGGTTCGTAGCAATATCCAGCTTTCATCACCTGTGACGATATCAAATACAGCATTTGAGTCACCGCCGTTGAACTTATCTATCATTTGACGAAACCAATCCATCTTGTACAAAGCTTCCTGACGCCTAAATGTTCGTGTAATATTTTTTGAACTTGACTCATACCAATGCCTAGGCTTGCCCGTATCTGCTGATAGGTCACTCTCTTATCTTCCTCTATCATGCGTCGCACAGCACTGATGTTATCTTCAGTAGTCGCTGTTAAAGGACGTCCCTCACGCGGATCATCATTGAGATCGCTACGTCCACGCTTAAACTCGTTAAACCAATTGTAAATAGTGGCACGAGATGGGGCTTCATTAAGAAATGCTAATCGCAGCCTAGCATAGAAAGTCATAATAAATCATTGACCGAACCGAATTTTCTCGCGTTAGGTTCATTTTCACGTGTAACAAGAGTTTTAGATTTGCCGCCAATTCACAAAAACAAATGACAAATGAATGCAATATAGTACATTAGGTTATCAAAGAGTTCTAAAATCATAGACGTATATTATAGACGAGGCATGTTGAGGCAAAAAGTGTCTCCAGTAAAATGGCCCCAATTTTTAAATTTTGGGGCCATTTTGACAGTTGAGGTTTGGCACTCGTGATCTTACCATTTCTACGTTTGTTTTATCCAGTCCGCATATAATTCATAAAATGCCGAGTAGTTGCGTAATTAAAGGCTGTAAAAACTATGACAAACTTGTAAAAAAGATATCTCATCACGGGTAATTATCACAATATTGTTTGTTACAATTAAAATACTTATGGAATTTTAAATAAATATTCAAAAAATGGCGGCCAACTATGATAGAACACTGGTTATTGTATGCGCAACAGTGAAAAGGTAACTTTGTAGGGACGTCATTTTTATTATTGATTTATTAGTACAGAAAAAAGAGATGAAGTTTTTTTTTTATTTCAGTACCTAACCAAACCTAACCTTACCCGTCAGTATTCACATTTTTGATTAATATAAATAAAATGAAACTAAGGTTTACTATTTATTTGATTTTTACATATATTTAAAAATATTATTTACCATCTGGCCTGACAGACGTTGTTCTGTGAATTATGAAATTGAATAAAAAATAACTGTAACTACACTTGAAGGTTCTAAGCGTAGGTTGCTACACCCATAAGTCATACCCTACACCTACAACCTACATCTAGACCTACTACATACCTATAGTTGGTAGGTGGTAGGTTGATAGGTAAACAGTAGTTACCCCACTAAAAACCTACAAGCTACATCTACTACATGTAGATCACCTACAACCTGCAACTACTGTCTATATCTACTCCTACAACAACCACCTACAATGTTCAGGGGCCAGCCGATTTAACATTATGCACTTTTGGAGAAAAAAAACTAGTATTTCTGAAATATTACTAAATGAAATATTACACAAAATAGAGTACTTTGGCATACTTAGTTTATTATTTTTTTCTTTTGTCTAACTTAGTGGACATTTGTTGTAAACATCAAAGCAATTTATAGTATTTAAATTACAGATTTCCCAATGATCCAAAGCGCAAAGGGCGAAATTTAGTCAAAACAAACAGAAATAAATTAATATAGGTACCTACTAAAACTCAATGAAATAAGTAGTTGGGTATACTTTTATCGTATGAAATACCTTCAGGACTAACAATACGACAAACACTAAATAAATAAGTATTCAAGTAACTATCCATCATAGTTACAACGAACACAAAACAAAAAATTTACTCATAGATCTAAACTCCCCTCCCGCACGCGCCTTGGTGACACCCACTTCGCAACGGGCCGTGCAGCAGAAATCGTAATATTTTAATTTCGCCATAACTTCAAAACCAAACATACAATTTTAATCATTCAAAGACCAAATATTATCTACATAAACTGTACTTAGTGATGAAATAATTTATTTTGATAAGGACTAATAGCATAAATAAAATAAACGCGTTTAAATATAGTTCAAAAAAATTCAAGATTTCTAAATAAAAAAATGGTTGTTGTGCCTCACTCGACATAGATAGGTATAGTGTGTCACGGACTTTTTTGTTGATATTTATAAGATCTGCAGTTAATTAGAACATTTTATGGTTCTATCTTTTATAGTTTAGGCAGCGTACGTAAAATAAGTAACTTTTCTGGTTGATTTTTACACCTTGTGTCCGAAAAACCCAAATATCTTACGGAACCCTATTTTTTCCAAAATAAAATTTAGCCTATGTTACTCGTGGATAATGTAGCTTTCGAAAGGTGAAAGATTTTTTGAAATCGGTCCAGTACTTTTTGAGCCTATTCATTACAAACAAACAAACAAACATACAAACAAAGTTTTCCTCTTTATAATATTAGTGTAGTTTATTATTTTCAAACTGAATTAGAATATGTATAAGTTTTTATAAATTATAATTCAATTTTTTTTATGGTACTTAATATAATTAGTTTTATTTTTAATAAGTCTTGTTTTATTTATCTAGGTAATAAAGGAATATTAAGTGCTGTTGCGCTAGGATTTGTATGTAATTTTTGCTGCAGCGCTGGCTGTGAAACGTCCGCCCCTTCTGTGGCGCCGCTGGAGCTACGGCACATGTGTAAAAACAAATTTGTTGTCTGGTCTAGGTCCATACGCTGTATAGAAGAAAAAAAATGGTTTTCTTGTAAAATCCTTTAAAATATCTTGCTTAGGTTAAAATATCTAGTATGCATACACCATTAGCCATTGCACTGATCTATTACACCTTTATAATATCTGTATAATATTCTAGTATGTAATTATCGCCATCTATGGGTACTAATCACCAGAGGAGTTAAAAGTGCGTTCCTAATCTTTGGCATACATTTGACAAATAAAATATAAGAAAAAGTTACGCCATCTTGATTTCAGAAGATTTTTTCAACTAAATGTGGACTGAAAAATCTGCGGAAAGCAAATGTCGAAATGTCAAGATGACAAAATATGAAACCTCGACTGCCCCAAAAAAAACCCAAAAGTGGGGCAGTTTAAGCGTGGACACTTTTTGCCTCAACACGCCTCGTCTATGCTTTATGATAATGAGAGTAATGTAAAAAGAAATATGAAATATTTAAATTACATTACGTATCTGTAAAATTTATATTTGTTTGTAAGCCTTATTGATTTATTGTTGTTAATATTTTAGTAATTCCAGTATTAATGCGAGCTAAACTTATATTACGCCGGACAATTTTATTAAAATTTCTTTAGTCAAGATATGTATTTTAAAAAAATGTATGCGTTGTACGCCCTTACAAAGTTATATCATACGACTAGCGACTGTTCCATCGGAATGATAAAATCGTAAAATCAAAGGAACATCGAAGTTCCGTTGATTTTACATAGATGGCGTAATTTTTTCTTGTATGAAATTTTTTTCGGCTAAATGTACGTGATAGCCTATCTTGAGTTGAAATCTTTGTCTAAAATTGAAATTCAAAAAAAGTTTTCATTAGCAATGTTTCTAACTGGCCAGTTCTAAACATTTTCAGTGTCTCGCACTCACCGAGGCGCACGTTGAGCGCGGCGTGCGCGGCGGCGTGCGCGCGGTCGCGGTCGAGTGCGGCGCGCTGCAGCGCGGCCAGCTGGTGCAGCAGCGCGGCGGGCGCGTCCTCCCCGCCGCCCGCGACGCCCGCGCTCGCCTCCCGCGCCTCGTTTACCTTAGGAATAATAATATAAATAAAAAACTATATCATGTTAAAAGAAGTACGTATGAAACGTACAGTAATTTCATGTTACACCTATTTTTCCTCGGCGGAACAAAATCACCCAGTATGTACCTCGCGGCGCAGCGCGTCCTCGCGCGCGGCCCAGCGCTGCTGCTCGCGCGCGCGCTCGGCCCGCAGCTGCGCGAGCTCGTGGCGCAGGCGGTCGGCGTCGCGCGCGGCCCGCTCGGCTGCGGCCCGCAGCGGCTCGGCGCCGGCCCGCAGGCGCGCCGCTTCCTCAGCGCCGCGCCGCAGGTCGGCCGCCGCGCGCCGCGCCGCCTCCGCGCTCGTGCGCGCCACCTCCAACTTCTGCTGCGTGTCGTCCAGTAGGCTGCGGGTCTGGAACGTTGCGGACATGGAAGTCGGTTAACTAGACGGAGTCGGTTAAATGGCGGATCCGTTGAAAATGTGTCCGTGAAAAGTATAAAATAGTAGTTTTGAATATCTGTACAATTGGGTATTTGAAAACATGTAAATAATTAGGTATTACAACTTGATAACAGTAAAAAGAATTAGGATTTTACGTGTAGTTTTGTAATTATATGATGCATTTCGAAGTCACAAACAAGTTGAAATATTTTTTTTAAACATTAGTGTATAAAACCTACATAATTAGTTCACTTACATTAAATACAAAAAGATTGACTAAAAAGATTGACTTTGGTATGTATCAACATAAACGCGCAAAATTACGAGATATCAGACATTTTGTGCATAAGGCCATACATTTCGTAGCAACTCACTAGCGTGTGACGTCACTTACTAGTATGACTTTTGTATGGGGCGTTTTCACGAGACTCACAAAAGTGCTTCAAACAATCCGCAATATCTTTGAAAATTTTAATTTTTAGTATACTATTCCTTTTGTAAACTGTCTTATTTTTCAGAGCACTATTAATTTATGTCATAAAAAATACAGTCAAATACCGTATTGCGCTAGCGTCGCTGTTGTTTTTTTTTTTTAATTTTATTTTTTTAAATATGTAACAAATAGTAGTAATTTTATTTAATCTTAGACGTCTCTTAAAGATATAAGAATTAGTAAATAAGCATTTCCATTGTGAGAAATGCTCACAATGGAAAGAATCGGAGGCGGCTTATGCCAAAAGGCACACCGAACTCAGGGACATAATTTAAACCAAAAAAGATAGCAATGATAGCAAATCAGTTTGGAACGAAAGGCTATAATAATAATAAAAAATAAATAATCTAAAAACAAACAATCTAAAAACAAACAATATAAAATTATAATTAATTAAGTGGAGCACATTTCCATTATCATGTTATAGATAAGATACAATCAAATAGTGTTTCTCGCTTAACTGATTAAATCTCGGCATGGATTAACACGAATACATGCTTTTGTAATAATTTGTTCTGTTTGTTATTAAATAAAAAAATTAAATGTATGTTTTGTAGCAAACATACTGTATTAACTTAAGGGGGTCCCACTCACTAACAGTCCGCCTGCAGTCTCTGGTCCTATCCGGCGGCCTGCCGTCCTAGGTCAAAATCGCCAACACACTAAAGCGATTGTTGCCTGCCGGCAATGCTCTGCTGCCACTTTTGAGGCCACACACTAGCAGTCGGGAGTCGGCAGTTTCGGCGACTACCCGCTAGTGTGTGTTCATTTGCCCTCAAGGCCATAGACTGTCCGGCCGGTATCTATTAGCGCAGATCGGAATCGTCAAGCGGCCACACACTATCAGTTCCTATTAGTCGTCAGTCCAAAAACTTAACCGGTCCGGTAAATTCTATTGAACGGCTATTCTTTACGTTAGTAATTTTATATAACATTATTTTCTTCAGGCTTGTTTCTTAACTATATTTCTAAGCACATTGAGGTAGGCTGTTTGTACGTCAATAAAATTAAAAATGACGTTCATTGTTACAAAAAAGAATTTTTTAGATTAATTAACATTACCTCCTCCAGTTCAGCCTCCAACTTCTTGTTGGCAGTGGTGAGCCGGTACACCGCCTCGATCTGGGACACCTCCAGCTCCTCCTTGGCCGCGATGGAGCGCTTCATGCGGTCTATCTCCGCCGTCTGCTCCGCTATCTTGTCTCTGAAATTATATTACTTGATTAGTGAATATTTAGCACAATTGAGCATTGAAGTAATTTATAAACACACAAATTTAGCAGAATGTCATCCATTATGAGAACTATTTATGCATTTTTATTTTAAAGTAATACAAACTACATTTTATCAACCACAGTAAATAACAATTAGCACGTAAATAAACAGATCACCCTTCATTGGATAACATAGTTTGATAAAAACAGCAGATAAATATAATAAAAGTAATAAAAAAGTCCACTCGACAATATGTGCGTACTTATGGTACATTTTTTCTTGCTGTGAAATCTTAATAATAATATTAAGATTTCGTAAGTAATTTTAGAGTAGGCATTTTCACTCTTGTATGGGAGTGATGTATCTGTTACATAAATCATAATAACTATTTGTTAATCTGTGGTCGAGTTGATAATGATTTTTAGCTGTCATTTTACTAATTAATAATTATTACAAACAGATTACTTATACTACAATAATGACAAATCACAATTAATAATGTTGCTTTCTATTGGTAAAATAATTTTTAAAATCGGTTCAGAAGATCTCGATTACTGCCTACAATCTCACAAACTCACAAACTTTACCTGTATAAGGGAAACGAAGAACATACCTCAGCCCTTTAATGACCTGCTCATTGTCCTTCTCTTTCGCCCGCAGCTTCTTGATGATGTTGGAGTGCTGCAGCTGCTGCCGGGCCAGCTTCTCTCCCTCCTCTGTCAGCTGGGCTATCATCTCCTCCTTCTCCCGCAGGGTCGCTTCCAACTCCGAATACTGCTTGCGGGAGACGTCCGCGCGGAGACTGTCCACCTGCTTCCGAAGGTGGTCCTAGGGACACGACAGTGAAATTAAATGAAAATAGTTTTTATTTCCAGTGAATTTGTAACAATTTTTTTAGAAAGTCTACCACCGGTTCGGGACCTAGCCCGGCGATAGTTGTGTAAGTATTCTGTATCAACACGATCGCATATTGCCACCAACCCAGCTATTTACGTGGAAACGTAATTCGGCTCGGATTCGATAACATTTCGAAACACCGCGTCCGCGCGTCCGTGCCGTTTATTGGTTCGCGCGAGTCGCGACTCTATTGAAACCGAGAAAAACGGATAATTTCAACTGCAGGGGCGTTCCTACCGCTGTATAAGCCGTATCAATTATATGGGGACCTCAGCAAATTTTTACTCATCACTCGGGCGAAACTATTTTTTTTACGGGGCTAAGGCACGCTACTAGTTCAAGCTACTCGTTCAAATGGGGTATCTAAACAAAGAGAATGATAATGATATACATATTATGAGTATCCCGAAATATATTTTATTTACGCCGCAACATTTTTAATTTGTTTTTAAGCATACAATCGTAAATCGTAATGAAATCTAACACTAAATAAAAACAGACCAAGTGTGAATCATACTCGAATCGGACTCGCGTACGAAAATTCACATATTCAGTATGGGATAAATATTCACTTAAATATTTATTTTATTCTATTTTTAGTTTTGTTATTAACTTATTATAGTGGCCATAAAAATACACCTGCAAAAATTTATAGGTACTCTCTAACAACCATCATCATCATCATCACGTTTCATGAGATAGGCACAGCCTGGTGACAGAAAGACAGACAGTCAAACAGATGGGCGGACAGGCAGCAAAGTCCTAATTAGTATTACTGAGTCCCATTTTTTATCCATTGGGTACAGAATCCTAAAAAAGAGCCTACCATTAATTTAAAATTTGGGACCGAAAAGTGACATGATATAAGTTCAGTTATTTAGCATAAAATGCTGCTGTCTTCTTTTTATCAAAGTATCTAAACATGTAAAAGTCGAAATCAAATTGAAGAATACATAATTATGCTTTTAAAAGATACAGTTGATAAGAACAGATATGATACCTAATGAGCTAGTACTTAAGTCAATATAATAAATTACCTTTTCTCGTATAGCCTGTTGAAACTTCTTCTCCAGAGCTGACATTCTCTGCGTGTAGTCTTCAGTTATAGTGCTTATGTCCCCTCCCTCATGTTTGGCTATGAGAGACTCCACCTGAGTCTTCAGACTCGCATTACTCTCCACCAGCTCTGCATTACTTCTACTTACTTCTATCAGCCTGTTCTCTCTTGCGTCTAAAATCTCCGCCATCTCACACAACCTCCTCATCAGCCTGTCGTTTTCTGAGCACTGGCTTTCATCGCTCGTATTGCTTTGAATAGATGCTTCGGATAGCTCCCGATTGTGACCTCTTATTTTGGACGCTAAACTTTTACCTAAAACTAAATCTACTAGATTTGGTGATGTGGAACCATCAGCCTTTTGTTTGAATTCACATTTGCCCGGGCTGTTCCTACACCCGTTGCTGCTGTCTCCATTCGGACTAGGGATTATTTCAATGTCCGATGATGTGGCAGTCTCTAGATCATCTCCAGAGGTGTGCCCCGATGTTCGGTCAGAACCGATCTTCACTAGGTCGCTCTTGCTATCGGAACTGATGGGTGAAGTTCTCTCTTTTAGGCTAGCATCTTTCTGTGGTGATTCTGAGCTGCCAGCAGCACTGCACTGTTGTTTTTCCACATTAACAAATGCAGAGCTTTCTAAATTCAGCATGTCTTTTGTGACTTTAACATTATAGAAGGAGGAGGAGTCACTCAACTTGTCCATTAATGTGTCTTCCTGCTCTGTCTCCTTTCTTACCTCCTCCATAGAATTTTCCATATTGATGCTATCATTGTCAGCATTCAATGTTCTATCAGACCAGGAGCCATCATTTGATGAGTTCTCACTCATCTGCATTCTCTGGCTCAATATAGACTGCTGTAGATCTGCTTCCTTCTTATTAATACTTCTCTCAATTCCTGCTATTTTAGGGAAAGGGCTAACCGGCTTATCATCTGTGTCAAGTACTGTGGGTGCAGTACATTCAGAAATTGAATTATAAGACATGGTATCTTCGTCATCATCAGCCACTAAGCTAACACTGTCTGCAGTTTCTGGTCTCTCTGTTCTTTCACCTATAGGTGTTGACTTCTTGTCTGATAAGTCACACGGGGACATATTAGATGAGGTACTGAGTGGGCTGTTCTTCTCACTAATGTAGCTGTCGAAACCTAGGCATTCTATAGAGCTAGGACTGACCAAACTGTCAGGCAGAATCTCCACTGACTCTGAGTTTAGCTTGGGCCCTGCACTACTGCTATGAGACACAGAGGGACAAGACAGAGGCTCAGAGTCCGGGGATGATTTAAGACTTTGGGACAACACCTCAACAGAGTCTGAGCTATTCCTGCTGGACACTAGAGATAACATGTTGGATATTGATGAATTTCGTCTCTTCTCGTCTTTTCCTTCGTCTTGGAATTTTGAACTACACTCACTCCCATCAGACATAACGAGCTGACTCTTGGAAAACAGATCATCTTGGCTCTCATATTTGTCTGTAATTAAGTTCATAGACTTCGCTTTCGGTGGGCGGACAATACTACCGCCGTCGGGTTTCGGTTGCTCAAAAAACGACCCCGCAAAGGAGCCCCACATGCTCTGCGCGTTCGTTTTAGAAGGACTTGCGGTGACCACGGGTTGCTCCTGTATCGGTTCAGGCTTAGCACTCTCCGCACTCACTGTTAGACCCCACGAAGCGAAGAAGTCCGAGTTATCCTTTTGTGGCGTACCCTCGCTCTCTGTGGACGTCTGGGCCCTGTGAGCGTCGGAGGAAGTTTCTTGCTCATCTCCACTATCATCTTGAATGTCCAATGCTTTGTCGATAGTTTTCTGGGCTTCTTTTAGCGCTGTTTTAGCAAGACTCGTCAACCCCGATGTATCGAACCAGTTCATTTTGAGTACATATTAGACAAAGTGGATGTGCAAAAGAAAATAACTTGACACTAATACACAGAATTTGTTTGTTTCTACGTCGCTATGTTTTTTATGTCACACAAATAATATTTTCACAACAAATAAATTTCACCAAGTTTCCATTTCTTGTCAAATGACAACAAATTGACAACACATTTGACGTTCCGCGTTCGTCCCAATTCACGAATATGGGAAATAAGTACTACATAGTTTTAATTTTTCTAGACTTAAAACTGTTAATTTTTTGCAAAATATCATTCATTCAGCTTATGTTTTAAAAAGCTCTGTTTAACTATAAGTAATTATTTCAAAATAAGTATACAGTCAAACTTGAAATTTCACTCTTTAGGTTTATGGCCATATTTTGTTAACCCAAATTTAATGTAAGAAACGTATTTAAACCGGGAAGGTCAATAGAATAATTTATTTGTACAAAAAATATAAATTCTGAATGTGATAAAAACGGATCCAACATTAACACTTTGGTAAAAAAAGTAATTGAAGTCTCCTAATTTGATATGTGGAAAGTGTTACGAAATTTCTACGAGTCAGCCATAGCTCCAGTGGCGCAATTGGTTAGCGCACGGTACTTATAAGACAGTGTTCGTGAGCAATGCCGGGGTTGTGAGTTCGAGCCTCACCTGGAGCATATTTTTGGAGATTTCAGATTGTTTCTTTTAAATTTTTGTCATGTTTTAATTTCATAATTATCATAGTAAAATATGATTTATCTTAAGTTTTGTTATAAAAATAATCAATTCTACATAGGTAGTTTCGGAAATAAAATTTTAAAGTGGTTATTTAAAACTGGCCAAGTGCGAGTCACACTTGCACTTAAAGGGTTCCGTACAAACCGGCAAAATATCACGTTTGTTGTATGGGAGCCCTCGTTAAATATTTACTTAATTAGTATTTGTTGTTATAGCGGCAACAGAAATATATATAATTTGTGAAAATTTCAACTGTCTAGCTATCGCGATTCCCGAGATACAGCCCGGTGACAGACAGACGGACAGACAGCGAAGTCTTAGTAATACGGTCCCGTTCTTACTCTTTGGGTACGGAACCGTAATAAAAAGGTTTCAATGTGACGATTATTTTTTCAAAAATCTGTAGGTATTTACTTACTGTCATTTATAATTTAATTCTACTATATTATTTATACCAAAGTTGTGATTTATTTTTAAGTAAATGGTGAATAAAAATTGCAGGCCATTAAAGCATCTACACTGTAGAATATTTCTATAGCGTAAAAAAACAAGGTTCCATTCCACGTTACTTGAAAGTAAAATTTAATGCTGAAGCCTGGCATGTTTTATAGCAATATATGTATAATTCAATGCCGGAAAAAAAATTTCAGGCACCACAATGAATAGCTAGAAATCTTGGTAAATAAAACAACTCGGATATATAATGGAATTAATTTATAATTAGATAACGCCGGCGTTGGCGGTCGTGGGCGGCGTCGGGTTGAACATGAAAGCCGTCGCGTTCTGCAGTATCTGGCTCCTCACGAAGTCCGTGGTAGCGGACTGCAGGTTCTCCTTGGCACCGAACTTGCATTTCACATAGCCGTACAGGTTCGCGCCGGTCAGCGTGAGGGCTATCGACACCAGCAGCTGGACCATAAAATATACAAGTTTAGTACTGCAGACGTGTTGGTAAACCACGGTTCAGATAGAACGACCAGTACCCCAAGCAGGAACATTTTGCGGTATCGTTACGTGTACGTAAGCGAGAAATATTGTATGAAAACCGTGAAAGCGCCTCTAGCGGACGTAAAAGTAACTTAAAATTGTCATACAATATTCCTCATATTTCTCGTTTATGTACCTATACGTAACGATACCGCAAAATGTTCCTACTTGAGGTTCTGATTTAAAAATAATGTTACAAATTATGTTGTGCCAGAAAAGAGCAGCTACCTTTATTATAGAAATTCCAGGAGTATGTATTTTAATTTTTACTAAGCCCAAGCGCAAATGGCGGCCATCGAAATGTCTGCGGCCTGGCCACCAGTGCGCGCATGGGGTTAGAGTCAGTTCACGCGGTGAAAAAGACATATGACATCAGTCATGTACACTGCAAAAGTGCTGTGCAGCACGGTGCAACTAGACATTCAAACTCTAACAATGAAACATTCTTGTGTAATGAAAACAGTTCAATTTTGAATATTTATCTTAAGGTGGTTCGTTTCCCATACAAATAAACAATGCACATTAATTAGGTAATTTCATACTATTACTACATAAATTTATATGCACATCTATTTATTTTGCAATACAATAGGCAATCGGACAAATTTTTTTTTATAGCATAAATGAATAGTACTCTTAAATATGAGTAACTTCTCAGAAGAAACCGTATATCAAATGTCAATATTTTCAAAGGTACAGCGATTTGTATAAAAAAATTCGCGAGCCTCCTAAAAACGCTCCATACTAAAGTCGACCTAAAAATGACGTCACTTGTATATGAATTATGAAGTAATATGAAGTAGTATATGAAGTATATGGCCGCAGGAATATATTTGTAAATATCTCCGATATTTGTGCGTTTAAGTTCATACTTACCATAATGAATGTTTTTGTATATGATGTGAGTAAACTAATGATGTAGGTTTTGTTTACCAATTTCGCAAAAAAAAAAATTTTTTGGTATAGACTCGCGAAATTTTGTATACAAATCGCTGTACCTTTGAAAATATTGACTGTTGATATACGGTTTCTTCTGAGAAGTTACTCATATTTAAGAGTACTATTCATTTATACAATAAAAAAAAATCAGTCCGCTTGCCTATTGTCGCAAAATATATTTAAAATACTTTATTTCACACAGAAGTCACATTTTTATTGAATTTTCGACAAAAAATGACATAAGTTACAAATGTCACTTTTTGTCGAAAATTAAATAAAAATGTGACTTCTGTGTGAAATAAAGTATTTTAAATATATTTTGCGACAATTGTATTGCAAAATAAATAGATGTGCATATAAATTTATGTAGTAATAGTATGAAATTACCTAATTAATGTGCATTGTTTTTTTGTATGGGAAACGAACCATCTTAATAATGTAACGCCGCGTCGTATCGTTTCGTTTTGGTATGAATTGACCCTAATCAAATCAAATCAAAATCAAAACGTAATCGTTTGCTACCAAAAATGCTGAAAAGCTTGTTTTTATCCATCACAACCATACCATTGATCAATTTTAATTACTAAAGTGCTGTAATTTCGAAATAAATATATAATTTGGAGTAATATAACGTGTCTTTTTTACATGATTTGGTATTCGGTATTCGGCCGAATAGTACGTATTATTCGGCCGAATACCGAATAGCAAAAAAACTGTCCGAATAGGCCGAATACCGAATAGTTGCCGAATATTCGTGACATCTCTATTTTCGATCAGGTCACTGTCCTGACGCCAGTTTAACATTTTATCCCAAGAAAAGTGCACATTGCCACTAAAGTGTTTTCACTTCAAAAAAAATATTAACGTTTAGGGTGAAATAAAATACTTACCATCCACTTAAACTTGAGACCGAAGAGGCAAATAAGGAAGAATCCAGACCAAATAAGAGGACACAGAATCAGTCCCATCCAGAATAGACGGCTCTCGTTGCGGTTGATCCGATTCTGAAAATAATAATATGGTTATGATTGTTTTGAATATTATCTTGCAATATGCTATTGGAACTTTCGATAAAATTATGCCCTTGTCAGTATTGCTGTTCTTAAATTTCTATTGAGAAACTTTGTTTTCCATACATTGCCTGTCACTGAAAGACTAAACTAAATGTGTCTATTGTTTATTTCCAAAAAGTTTTTATTTTATGTATTACAAATTATAATAGCGAGTAGTACCTGTTTAGATTCAAACACCCAATGTGACTTCCCATCATCATCCACATAGTTCCACCATCTGAGACCCACTAGCAGGCGACCTGGAAATTACAAAAATGTAATAACATTTTTGAGACAGCTCTGTTTAATTATTGTTCACAACCTTTATTATTTTTAATAATAAAAAGCTGCCATTTAATAATTCAAGATAGAGATAGAAATTATAGACACAAGAGACTTTTTTTTATGAAAGGTCACTGCGACCCAAGTGGATCTTTTGTGACTCCTCCGCGTTATAGTACCTGCCCCAGGCCTATGCTTTTTAAAACGGGCAATTGGCCCACCACACTTACCCACCACTGCAACTCCTGTGTAGCCAGGATCGACAGTGGTAACCAACCGCCGCAAAAACCCTTTGATATGATCTCAGGGGTGCCCGAGGGACATGCTAAATCTGTCTTGGAACCCGCAACGAAATTAATCAGAAGATTGTAGGAGGAGTAGGAAGTATTCCAGTTTCCCTCAGTGCTTCAGTACTTACGGTACGGTATGCCTTACATAAAAATATTAAGGCGAGACGTTGGCTTTGCAAAAGTTTACGACGGGCTGCTCCTATTGTAGCCCTATCTGCCCAAGCCGGAGCGCCATTGCAAATGCTGGCGAGGTACGTCGCTGTATAAATTACTTTTAATGTTTTAAATGAAAGGCCCCATGTCGACGTTGATATGTTTGTGAAACAGTAGAAATTCCTTTTAGCTTTCTCACCGGTCTGTATTATATGTTCCAGGAATGTAAATTTATTTTCTAAGATAAGTCCTAGGTAACAAAGTGACTGTTTACGTTTCACATTGATGTTGTTCAGTTTAATGCAAGGAGTTGATATTAATGAACCTTTTAAAAATACTTGAAAGGTTTTATGTGCTGCAAATTCTAATCGATTTCTGTGGCCCCAACTTGATATTACGTTGAGGCACTTGTTGGCCTTGTTTTCAATTGCCCAGGTCTATGCTGCTCATGAACTGAATAATATGGTTGGGGTTGGTGCTATGAATTTCGGTGGAGTATTTGTGCTGACCTAGGCCCCAACATACACCTACAAGAGACTTACAGACTTCCCTTGTGTATCAGAAAAATGATCAAAATAATGAGATTTATTTTTGTTTAAATAATGTATTAATTACTTGCTGGTGCCAGTAACTCAGTCTGTGTATGAGTAACGAAATCTTTTTTTAAATGGAACCCTAAGATAAAAGTAGCCTATGTTACTCCTCATAACATCAGCTATCTGCCAGTAAAAGTCCCATGAAAATCGATCCAGCTGTTTCAGAAATTAGCCAGAACAACAAACAATTTTTTTTTTAATAATATTTATTGTGAGTATTGTATATACTTATATATGCATTTAGTGAAAAGCTGTTAATTTAAAATTGCAAACAGACACTTTAATTTTATTTATTAAATTTAGATAAGATATTGACAAAATAGACTTGCAGTAGTCATAGTTACATACCATATGGTATTTTTTCACTGCAACTTGAACTTACCTGTTATGTTTTTAACTGTCCAAAAGTCAGCCGAAAGTAGTAGTATGACTAGAACGAAACTGGCTATGAAGGAGTCGGAGAACCAGCCACACAGGATGTACACAACTATGGCCGCACATCGGAACACCAGGTGAAAGAACACTATGTAGGGATGGCTGTAATGTTGGAAATCTTATAGTTTATAAGCATTAGAAAATGGTATGTTTATTAATTATTTTAAGCTGTCATATATTTAATAACAAGTATTGTTTTGCAATTAATTTAACTCAGAGTTGTATTAATTTATATCATTTTGTGTAGGAGATACACAAAAGAACAGCATATTATTGAAAACATAAGAGACCTGCACAGTGCAAACTAAAGTTCATGTTATCAGAAACAAAAACATTTCCAATATTTTTAGGATAGTTCTATTTCAGTGCTCACACAAATGTTAACTGTTTCAAAAGCTATAAAATTAATTGGTTATTACAATTAATGTTTACATTCCTACAAATAATGAAACTTACATAAACTGTTTGTTAGCATTGTCCTCCTCCCCAAAGGCAATGGTATCGTCGTCCAGCAGCGGCACCTGCGGCACACCGGGCTGTAATACCACATCAACACATCTACAGGCAAGCCGTGCAAAGCCAAACTAAACAGTGACTTCTAATCATTGCAGCATAATCATATCGGGGTACAGTGTGACCATGTCATACATTGGCTATCAATTTCTATATGAAAATGAAGATTGTCAAAACCAATAGTAGGTACCTACTATGATTGTCATAACGATTAAAAATGTATGTTGTTATCTATTTTGTATGCTTGCAGAATTATTCATACCTAGTTCACCTAGACGTGTTGGTAGCCAAACACAACTAAATTAGGTCTACTGCTACTAACTTAAATCAAAGTTGCAAATAAAAACAGCAAAATTATACAGGGGTAATAATGATTGTTATATGGATTAAAATGTCTGTTGCTATGATTCACACTATCTCGAATTACTTAAATTGAATAGGTAACTTACGTTAGCAGAATTATTCATACTTGTGTTGGTGCTTCGCCAGAAACTAAATACCTTTTTTTAAAAACAACAGTATTTTTTGGGCTTAGAATAATTCTACAACTAACTAATTCAACAAAAATCATGAAATATAAGACGATAAATACATTATTCGTTATAAATTAACATTTTTTATATTTTCTACGATTTTTCTGATTTTTGATTGATACAACAACAGCTGTCAAATTATCTAAACATGTGTCATAATATGTCAACGTCACCACGAATTAATATTTTTAATCGTTTTCAAATTTTAAAGGCATCCGCATAAAAAAATACCGGCTGTAACTAATTGCAGACTTTATATTTTGTAGATATTTATCGTTTTATGAATTTTCAATTCAATTGTAGGTACAACTATTCAAAAATAAGTAATTATTTTAAGTTTTTTACTTACTTGTAACTTGTAAGAAATGAAAGTCACTACGGTATTGATTAAATTCTCGATTTTCCACATTGAAATCGATATTGCCGCAGCCACAAAATTATATTACTTTACTTAATTGAGGCTATGTATGTAATATTTCTTTTTTAATGTAAAGTCTCATTTACACAAGAAGAGGTTATCGTACGATTTGGGCGAGAATATCGTATCATATTCTTGTATACGAGATTCTCGCCTTCAATTAATTATTATTGTTTACATTTACAAACTCTCATCAATATCAGCGATAGGCAATCGGACAATTTTTTATTTTATTGCATAAATGAATAGTACTCTTAAATATGAGTAACTTCTCAGAAGAAACCGTCATATCAAAAGTCAATATTTTCAAAGGTACAGCGATTTTTGTACAAAATTTCGCGAGCCTCCTAAAAACGCTCCATCACAGAATAAATAATAGTACGCTCCATACTAAAATCGCCACACAAATGACGTCACTATTGGATTAAAGTGTATTAAGTAGGTATAAAGTACCTATACGGCCGCAGGAATATATTTGTAAATATCTCCGATATT
Organism: Glaucopsyche alexis; assembly: GCA_905404095.1. Classification (NCBI taxonomy): domain Eukaryota; kingdom Metazoa; phylum Arthropoda; class Insecta; order Lepidoptera; family Lycaenidae; genus Glaucopsyche; species Glaucopsyche alexis. The sequence continues at coordinate 22,504,660 of FR990056.1, forward strand.
TGTGCGTTTAAGTTCATACTTACCATAATGAATGTTTTTGTAATTTGTATATGATGTGAGTAAACTAATGATGTAGGTTTTGTTTACCAATTTCGCAAAAAAAAAAAAATTTTTTTGGTATAAAGACTCGCAAAATTTTGTATAAAAATCGCTGTACCTTTGAAAATATTGACTTTTGATATACGGTTTCTTCTGAGAAGTTACTCATATTTATGAGTACTATTGATTTATGCAATAAAAAAAAATCAGTCCGCTTGCCTATTGTTGAATACGAGTCTCGAAGGCGATAATCGCCCTTTCAACACAGTACGCGAAATTTTTTGCGCCGACACTCGTATACAAGTTTCGGCTTGTCTAAATAGCAAAGAGAGTATCGCAAGTGTGATGAGAGCAAATGAGAGACTCTTACAAATCGGTTTGAACCGTTTTATGTGAAATATCTAAAGGCGAAGGTAAACCTGATTTTTGGCGTGTCGAAAATTGCCGTGGCGACGCTTCGCCGCTGAATCATCTATAGGCGACGGTAAACCTGATTTTTGGCGTAGGTAGCGAGAATTGCCGTGGCGACGCTTCACTACACTTTTGAGTTTTTGCGGACATTTTGAAATTTGACGTAACTATGGTGAAAATACTATGGAGAAAAAAAGTGTCTCCAATTAAATGGCCCCACTTTCGAGATGTTTCACTTCTACCGGCACTCCAGGAGTGTAACCCGTTGTTTCCGGAAATGTATGCGTTAACGCACACTGCTCACCGACAGTCAGCCGATGCACTCTATTCTACTACTCGCTCGAAAGCTACAAAGTGACGGCCGTGTGCGTTGAGTCGGTCACAAAATCGGTCATAAGAATCGGAGGAAAAATCTGCTTGATTATCGGTCCTACAAAATGTCTCAAAAGTCCTGCAAGTCTTGCAACCACAAGAACACCTCCTTGTACCGCCTCCATTTTTCGAATGAACATTGAACAAAATCGTATGGGATAGTTGCAGAGAGAAGCCAGTTTAGGAGTTTAGGAGGCGACAATTATTGCCTTTCGAGCGGCGAAACTCGTAAAGGTTGTTTACCAATGCAAGAATATTCTTGCCTGATAACCTGATACCTATTGTCGCCTGCACGCGTTCGAGAAACTCTTGTGTAAATGAGGCATAAGTAACAAAACGCAAAATGTTTAAAATTAAGTTACTAAAATAATGTCTGAGAGAGTGTGTGTAATAATATACCATAGTATAGAATTGTTTAATGTGTATCCATTGTCTGATTAGTGATTGCCATAACACAAGTCTTAACTTAGCATGGGATTAGATTGATGTGATGTATATTACATGTTTATTCTATTGTATGTTATTAAGTGTGTTTAATAAAGAATTTGAAAGAAAGAATTTGAATAATACGGTGTGAATTTCGGACTCAATCGATTCTGTGACAATGTATTCGATTCTAACCAATTCGTGCATTGCTTACAGATGAGATCTGTCAAAATTGAAAATTTTGCAGGAACACACATGCTAAGCTGTTTACAAGTAGATTCTCGCAATAATTTTCTGTTTATCAGCTTCCTTTTGTTCCCAAATTATCGGGCTCGTGCTTAATAAAATGCCTTACGGTGTCGCGGGTGTTTCGCTGCGTCAGTGTTTGTGATCTGAGTGTTTTGGGACTGGAGTGTTTTGCGTAACGCAATGGGCGCAAAGGCTAGCACGGCCAACGGCGGCCAGAGCCCGCGGGCGCGAACATTCTCCACGAGCTCCGGCTCGGACGTGGTGTCGGGCGGTGCGGGGTTCAGCCTGCTGCGGGCGATCCCGGGCATACAGCTGTCGAGCGACCGCCAGCGCGCCAGGTCTCTGTCCTCGGTGCCGGACCTGCACGCGTCTCACGAGGCGATCGCCATTCCCGCCAACTCCCAGAGCTACGAGGCCTCGGCCGCCGCCAGCCCCGACACGGACTCCAGCTCCAACGAGGAGTCCGGTCCGGTGGCGGGCACATCTCTCGCCCTCGGTCGAGTCTACGCCGCCCACTCCTTGCCTTCCCACATCTGGTCACTGAACGGTGAGTATGGCTAATGCCTTTGCACAACTTATGTCTACTATTACATGGTTTGTTATGATGTGTTTTCTGGAATGTTTCTCTCATTATATGTAGGTAACTGTTGGAAGTAATCTAAAAGAATGCATTAAAAGATGAACATATATAAAATATTTTCAGTTGTGTTTGCTATTGATGGTGAATAACAACGATTTACCTACTTGATAGAAGTTGCAAATATTATAGTAGATAGGCACTTAAGAACTTGCAAAAAAGAAAAAAATATTAATAAGTGATTATTCTTTTAAATATTTACTAAAAGAAAAGTATGGTGTATTAGCATCTAATTACTTACATATAAATTTTGGAATTGCATAATATTAAATACTATCAGATAAGAATGTAAACAAAATTTGGTATTCTTGACATGTAAATTATTATCAGCTTAGATATTGAAAAGCTGCAAATTTATGTTGGTTGAAGTAAATTTCTCATCTACACTAATATTATAAAGAGGAAAGCTTTGTTTGTATGTTTGTTTGTTTGGTTGTAATGAATAGGCTCAACAAGTACTGGACCGTTTTCAAAAAATCTTTCACTATTCGAAAGCTACATTATCCACGAGTAACATAGGCTAAATTTTATTTTGGAAAAAAATAGGGTTCCGTAAGATATTTGGGTTTTTCGGACACAATGTTTTTATACGTGGTAGAGCCATGCTTCGGCACGAATGAGCCGGCTCGACCGGAGAAATACCACGGGCTCACAGAAAACCGGCGTGAAACAGCTTGCGCTGTGTTTCGCCGAGTGAGTGAGTTTACCGGAGGCCCAATCCCCTACCCTCCCCTATTACCCTATTCCCTCTTAAAAGGCCGGCAACGCACTTGCAGCTCTTCTGATGCTGCGAGTGTCCATGGGCGACGGAAGTTGCTTTCCATCAGGTGACCCGTTTGCTCGTTTGCCCCCATATTTCATTAAAAAAAAAAAAGAAAAAACAAGGTGTAAAAAATCAACCAGAAAAGTTACTTATTTTGCGTATGCTGCCTAAACTATAAAAGATAGAACCATATAAATATCTACAAAAAAGTCCACAACACACTATACCTATCATATTCGAGTGAGGCACAACAACCATTTTTTTATTTAGAAATCTTGAATTTTTTTTTGGACTAAGTACATTTAAACGCTTTTATTTTACTCATGCTATTAATCCTTATCAAAATAAATTATTTCATCACTAAGTACAGTGGGTTGGGTCTCAATACAAGTACCTTTAATTTGAATAAAATAATGATGCAGGGGGCTTCGTGAGTCTTAAATTAGACCCCCCCAATGATTATTTTTTTAGGAGATGCTTCTAAATTTAGATAATTACATTTAAAATAAAATACATGTAGTAGTGAAATAGAACGTGGTAGCCTGAATTTATATATTTTGATGGTTGGGTTTTGTGGAAGGTATTTACCCCATCATTTTGCTACCAATTTTAAGGCGAGGAAATAAGTGTTTTACTTTTTATACCCATTTTTGTGATTAAAATTTTAATATTTTTTTCACGTTTCACAAAAACTATCATTTGTATTTTGATCACTGCTACATTATCAAGTTGAAATTATTATTTTTAGAACTTTTGGTAATTTATAAGAATAAAGAATACAATCCGAAAAATCGATAGCCGCCGGGTATCATAAGAGTATTTTAATCTTGTCTGTTAAGGCTGCGCTAGTCGGTTTTTTCTCCATACAAACGCTATTGGTGATTTACTCCAAAGTCAAACATTGTAGACCCAAATTCTAGCGTTATATCGATTTTTATGACACTTATCTAGGTCGGTATTTTCTTATATTTCTGAAATTCAAATTAGTGTAGAAGATAATAGCCTCCAAACATCGCATTTTTAGCGCAACTTTAAACGTAAATAAAAATTAAACGAAGAATGATAATAAAAAAACAAGCAAATACCGACACAGTTCGATTATTCAGCAATTGATATAATTTTACTTCAGACAAAAATATTATATAGTTTTTTCATAAATCACCAACAGCTGAGTGTCGATTTGCGTAATTTGAAGACGCCTTTTCTAAAATACTTTACACAGCTGCATAAATGTGTGCAGTATAGCTTTTCTTATAAGTATAGATTACTATTTTATGGGTATATCATTTTTTCCCCAATATTAGGTGAAATAACAAGCATTTTTACGCGCGCGGCACTGAGTTCGAGCCGTTGACTAGCGCACTCTTAAATTAACAAACCCATCACAACAAACACTGTTAGTTTATATAAATATGTCTATTTTCAGTAACATCAAAGCAAATATGAGGAACAGTGTCTAAGCTATATTATCATGTTTTTGTTATTTGGAAATTAGAGATAAGGCACACTATGACAAAACAAGCATCACACCAAACAAAAGAGTTTTAACATGGGCCATTGAGGGAAGGAATTATTTATTTTATTCTATTACATCACACTCACTTATATAATAACTAGGTCTATAACTAATCTAACTAACTAATCTATAACTGTACCAAATTTCATCAAAATCGGTCCAGTAGTTTCTTTGCCTATTCAATGCAAACAAACAAACTTTTCCTCTTTATTATTAGTAGGTATATAGATTAGTAAGATACTGTTACTGTTGTGTTGAATATTTCTCTGTGAACATATTTTTAAAATTCTTTGGAATAAAGTGCAGGCATTAAGGGATTAGAAGCGAAATATTAGATTGCTCTAATAATAATCTTTTCATATACTTATATAATACATAATATATAAAATTATTGTGTGTTTGTACAGATCATGTCAGAATTGGCCTTTACTTATTTTTTTATATTTTTTTTTATTTTTATTATTTTGCATTAATAAATACATGTATGATCCAAAATTTTCACTCTTATTACACCAATCCTCATTGTTTGTTAGGGATATTAGTCCTGTAACAATCTTCAACCCTCCAAGGATGTAGTTTGTGGGTGTATGTAGTAGGTGTTGGAGGTGTAGTTGTTAGTACCTAGTTATACTTTATTCCAGTTCATAGTTAGGACGGAACAACAACTGTTGCGTACAGCTGGTACAAATAAATATAAAAATTTTCACATAATCTAGGTAAGAGGCTATAAATAAATAAATAAAAAGATTTACGGAGTTTTAAATAATATAGTCATATGGAAGTGTAAAATGTTGTACCTATATCCATCAATTGTCTACCTCTGCTTATCTTGGTGACTCAGTTGTAGCAAATGACGAATGTCTTGCACATTAACTTTCTACAACAGAGTAAATAAAATTGTATACTTCCGTACAGAGAAACAGCTTACATAGAAGCTTCTAAAACAATCCAGATTTTTTCAGGGTCGTCACAGAAGATTAGGGTAAATTAAACTAAGTTTAGCATCAGTAGCGTCAGTTAAACATTATTGGCTAGCCGCACACATGCTTATTGGTACAATAGATTTGTCAATTTCTCCATCAATAAAAGGTCCCCGCATATTATCTTTTTTTTTTAAATAGGCCCAGTTACCAGTGGCGAAGGCTGGTTCTCCTTCATAGGGAAGCCGTAGCCTGTATAATAGCTAGGGATTTGGATGAGAGTCGTCAAAAGGTAAGCGGTAAGGGAAGCCGATAGGAATGGAGTCATAGGAACCCCTCGCCACTGCCAGTTACTTAAGTACATTTCCTCTAAATGCGCAGAAATTAAATAAGAAATCAGAAGGATTTGTATTGTATTGTGTAAGGAAATTAGTTTAATAAATAAAAAAAGCAAACAAAAACAAAACACAAACTGCTAGTATTCTTCTCGTGGGTATTGTCTGCACACAAGGAATATTATTGTCAATATGAGCATTATTGCCAATAATGTGGTGTGTGTGCGGCTAGCCAATGAGAAAGTAAAGATTCTGATGATTCTGATTCACCACATGATGAAATATGAATGATGATGATTCACCACAACCAGCCACCGAAGAGGGTTCCGTAGAACCCTAAAAAGTTGCTGTAAATTGTAACCGAAATCAGTTAAATACCTTAAATAAAATAATCATTAATATCACTTTTCATACAGGTTTCAGTCTTTGAATATTTTGAATTTTGTAATCAGTCTGTGTAAGTCCACTGCTGATAGTTATTATATATTTTTAAAGTCAATGAGATGAAAGTCTAACACAGATGTCTAAATGTATCTCGGAGGCAATAAATCTAGTTTTTTATCCTAATGTATCGCAGCGATTTAAATATAAAACTGTCCGAGTGACAGCCGTCGTGCGTCAGTTCGTCTGGTGGTCCCGTAATAAATCGCGGTTCCGGGGTGCGCCCGCGCAGCCGCCACTCGCCACCGCCCGCGCCGGCCGCCAGTCCCGCGAGAGCCCCCACCGCGAGCAGACATGTACCGGCGCCGCTACCGGACCACGCTCGGCCTCGGCCTCACCTCCTCGTTCTCAACCAATTTCTCCACGACCCTCTCGTTCTCGTCCCGGACGTCGGACTTTCGGTCGAGCGTCCGCTCGGACGTGACTCGGTCGGACGTTAGGTCGGACGCGCGGGCCACTGCAGCTAAACTCAAATCCAAATACGAGAACACGGGGACAGCGCAAGGTCTGTTCCTAAACTTCAAAGTTGAAACTAACCGTGATGTTTTACTACTAATTAGCGAACTGTTGACACGATTACATTTTAATCAATAATAAATTATAATTATAAGCAAAAAAAAAAAGATAATGACCGTCAAACCGTATGTAAAATATATTATTAAAATAAATATATTATTATTAAAATAAATTAAAAAATTAAAGTAACCCTCGAATTGTCAAGCAGTGAGCGAGGTGATGAATTATTGCTAAGAACACTCGACCATGTCAGCTTTCAAACAAATTAAAATCGGCTCATCCGTTTGGGGGCTACGATGCCACACACAGACACACAGACAGACAGACAGACGCGTCAACGACGAACGGAAACGGGACGAACAGACGAACGACTCCTATCTCTAGCAGCCGATTTCCAGCGGCCAGCCGTTGTTGCCTAGCACTAGGTTACAACAAGATTTCATTTTAATTGGTAAAAAAAACTCTTACTTAAATCCATAAGTATTCGATCTTAAACCACACTAAAACCTTTGAGTTTTGAAAATAACACCTTTAGTACTATGCAATTGCAGTAACGGCTCAAATGTAGGTCAGTTTGCAGACAGACGCGTCAACGACGAACGGAAACGGGACGAACAGACGAACGACTCCTATCTCTAGCAGCCGATTTCCAGCGGCCAGCCGTTGTTGCCTAGCACTAGGTTACAACAAGATTTCATTTTAATTGGTAAAAAAAACTCTTACCATAAGTATTCGATCTTAAACCTAAGAATCCATAAGTATTCGATCTTAAACCACACTAAAACCTTTGAGTTTTGAAAATAACACCTTTAGTACTATGCAATTGCAGTAACGGCTCAAATGTAGGTCAGTTTGCAGACAGACGCGTCAACGACGAACGGAAACGGGACGAACAGACGAACGACTCCTATCTCTAGCAGCCGATTTCCAGCGGCCAGCCGTTGTTGCCTAGCACTAGGTTACAACAAGATTTCATTTTAATTGGTAAAAAAAACTCTTACTTAAATCCATAAGTATTCGATCTTAAACCACACTAAAACCTTTGAGTTTTGAAAATAACACCTTTAGTACTATGCAATTGCAGTAACGGCTCAAATGTAGGTCAGTTTGCAGATGTTTTGTATAAATAGTTTTCTGTATGTACTTTTAGACAAAACTAATTGTTTACATGTGCTACTAGTTACTACTGCCCGTCATGTCATGTCATATCTGGGTTATTTCTATTGCTCAGTTTCTTAGATTCCTCTCAAATTTATTTTCAGTTAAACCTAGTTTTTCATGCTTTTTACGCCATGCTATTTACGCCATGGTCTGTCGCAGCAACAGAGGAGACGGCCAGTTTCAATAACCTATCTACCAATAACTGTTTGTTAAAAACGTTAAATTTGTGTCGCGAAAAATCGTCAAATGATTGAATGACGACGTTTTTAACAAATTCATTTAATCGGCGTAAGTGGCATATGCCGGTCTTTAACTTAACCTATTTTATTTCACGCTGGTTTCCTCTAAGGCCATGGTGTTTTCCCGGTTAAGTCGGCCTATTCATACTGAAGCTTCAAAATACTTAGATTACTTCTAATAACTTACTAATGTTGTGAATGTGAAAGTTTGTATGTAACGATGTACGGATGTTTGTTACCATTTCACGCTATTACTATTGAACACATTTTTATGAAATTTGTAATGGTAGTATGTAGTTAAGACTGGATAATAATCGCAGCAAAATGTGGGGTTCCGGCGAGATTGCCTTTTGCGCGTACAAACAAAATCTAGTCTACACTAATAATATTATAAAGAGGAAAACTTTGTATGTTTGTTTGTTTGTTTGTAATGAATAGGTTAAAAAAGTACTGGACCGATTTCAAAAATTCTTTCACCATTCGAAAGCTACATTATCCACGAGTAACATAGGCTAAATTTTATTTTGGAAAAAATAGGGTTCCGTAAAATATTTGGGTTTTTCGGACACAAGGTGTAATAAAATCAATCAGAAAAGTTACTTATTTTGCGTACGCTGCCTAAACTATAAAAGATAGAACCCTAAAATGTTCTAATTAATTGTAGATCTTATAAATATCTACAAAAAAGTCCGCGACACACTATACCTATCTATGTCGAGTGAGGCACAACAACCATTTTTTTATTTAGAAATCTTGATTTTTTTTGGACTACATTAAAACGCGTTTATTTTACTCATGCTATTAATCCTTATCAAAATAAATTATTTCATCACTAAGTACAGTTTATGTAGATAATATTTGGTCTTTGAATGCCCGGCCCGTTGTGAAGCGGGCGTCACCAAGGCGCGCGCCGTGCGCGTGCGGGGGGGAGTTTAGATCTATGGTATTTCATACTATAAAAGAATACCCACCTACTTATTTCATTGAGTTTTAGTAGGTACCTATATTAATTTTTTTCTGTTTGTTTTGACTAGATTACGCCCGTTTTGTTAGAGGTTTAAAGACATTCTGTAGTATAAGTATCAGTATTGTACCCGTGCGAAGCTGGGGCGGGTCGCTAGTCTTTTATAATATTTCAACTTCCTAGCTCCTGGTCGAGGAAATCTCGCTCGACAAATTCTAATAATAATGTTAGTTTGGCTAGCCGCTAGCCGCTCGATTAACAAATTTACAGAAAGTCGTTACTGTAGTCAATTTATGGCGGCGACACTAACGACCAGCGTTATTTTAGACTAAGTCTGTTTAATCACCGTCCAAAACTTTTATAATAGAGGAAAATGGAGCTCTAATCGTTAAAGTAGCCTAGATACGCCTTTCGATGAATATGTTTAATTAATAAGTAGCTGAAGACTTACTACTATTATAAATGTGTAACGGCCAGTTTCAATAACCTATCTATCTGTAACTCTTTGTTAAAAACGTCGTCATTCAACGTCAATCATTTGCCGGTTTTTCGCGATACAAATTTGACGCTTCTAACCAATAGTTAAATAGATAGATAGGTTATTGAAACGGGCCGTTAGTTTGTGAGGATCGAGGCATAGATAATACAGATATATATGATCGAGGGATAGATAGGATGGATGTTTGTGAATTGTAATTCTTTTACGTAAAAAATAAAAACTACTAAACGGATTTTGATGAAATTTGGCATGGTAGTAGTTTAGTGGATTAACATATCGGCTACTTTGATTTTGAAAAAGTATAACGTTCCCGTGGGATATTGTATTTACGCGGGCGGAGACGCAGGCAGAAGCTCGAGTGACCGGGCGAGCAACACGTCTGCGACTTTTGGATTACAGCAGCTTACAAGAGGGGGTGTTATAGGTTCGACGTGTATGTGTATCTGTCACTGTCCGTGACGTCATAACTTTCAAACGGAAGAACCCGATTTCGGTCTAGTTTTTTTCGTTTGTAAGCTGACATGATCGAGAGTGTCCTTACTCCTTAGCTATAATTAATCATCATCAGCTCGCTCACTGCTGGACAATTCGGGGCTACATTTTATTTTTAAAAGCAAGTTATACTTGACAGTTTTAGTTGAACTCTGGCTGTGTTCCGCGGAAAATAGCGCTTGTTACCGCTTGCTAGCGCTTAAGAAAAAAAAAACAAATTATCCGCCAGGACACGTTTTTTTACTTAATTACTACGATACTGCTAACATAATCCGCCATTTTGATTATTTAATGCCAGCGGTCGCTTACGTTTTTTTGTTAGCGCTATTTTCTGCGGAGCACAACCTCTGGCCGTTGCATCACAGTGTAATAAAGAGATACAGTGGTCCAACGCGTTTGAAGTCGCGCGAAATGCCGCTTTTGTGTAGGTATTCGTCATTGCTGCAGGGTTGTCACAATAATGTGTTTTATTATAATCTGTTCTACATTTTGTGTAGGTATTCGTAGTATGTGTATGTAGAGTACTAGGAATAAAACAAAGTATTAATGAAGAGTTTTATTATAAAAAATACAAATGCGTATACAAAAGCTCAGGGTTAGCATGATCGTATATATATCATGATATATATCAATTGATATTTATGCTTGATATATTATATCAAAATTGATATTTATATTTAAAAATGTAAAAGAATGTTTTAAATGTAAAAAAATCTTACATCAAGTCATAGTCTAAATACACAGGTCTTATTTTCCGAGAGTTTCACAAGCCTAGGTCATCAAAAACTTGCTATTTGACACGACATTAACTAATCATAGCCGTCGACGCGGCTTGTAACGACATATGACACCCAGTCACCCACGTGACCCCCTGTTTTTCGGAAGAAAATTCCTTGTTTGTATACTATTGTTATACCATTTATACCGTGTCAAATTAATTCGACTGATAAAATTAATACACTTTTTTTTCTTCTGGTTATAAACAAAAGTCATTTTATGGTTTTATGGTTTATTTAAATTGATACTCAAAAGTATCTATCGTTGATTTTTATTTGATTTGAAAACTTTTAATATCAATAATAAATAAATGAGTTTAATTTTACTTCCCTATCTTCAAATTATCAGACATACAAATTATTTCGATTCAACTATTACGAAAAAACATATCAGAGTACCTATGAGATTTGTATGTAATTTTGAAAATATCAAAAAATCAAAAATATCGGATATATATATAATCAAAGATATCTGATATTTTGATATTTATTATAAATATCGGATATTTACGAATCCTGCAAAAGCTACAAATGCGAAACTGAAAGGTATTTTCGACATTTGGATTTACTAGTTTTTAGATTGTGATTGTTGAATTTGACGATGTAGTTACTAAATTCTCATACGTAGATACAATTTTATTAAAAATTCTGACGGGAAACAGGCGCATGGTTTTGTATTAAAATTAATCTTCTTTAGCTGTTCATATAATTGACCATTGTAAATAAGTACCTACATACAACTCAAACGAAACACTGTCGCAAACCACTTAAAACAATCAAATTAAAAAGCGTCAACCCCGGCTGACGTGTCCCAAGCGAGTGTATGGCAGCTTGGGCTCGCTACCGCCCCTCTCTCACCCCGCACACCCCGCACGATTGCTCTGTCTAGACGTGTCCGTTGGACGACTGTAGGTAATAGTTCTATAGGCTGTGGTTGCATTATGTTTATTGTTTACTTCAAATTGGCGTGTACTGTGTTGTGACTTGTGACTTGTGAGTAGCGCGTGTATAATGTAGGTGTAGAGTACTTTACCGTAGTCCGTGCAGCTTAACGTCCGGTCAGAACTCTGAATTGATTGTTCTGATTAATTACACGAGTGCACGAAACACCTAAATCTCTTGCATTGTTTAGCCCATTTAGATTGAAGTAGCCTATAGCGGCCAAATACATCGATAACGTAGCAATTGTCAGAGAATCTTATTTCTGATAATGTCCGACTTCAAAAAAGGAGGAGGTTCTCAATTCCACTGTATTTTTTTAAACCGGGTGAACCGATTTTGATGATTTTGAATAATTTCACCCTATGGAAAATCTTTAAATCTGCACCTATTTCCATAAAAATTTAGATGAAATATAAAAATAGAATGATCAAATTCATTAGATACGTTTTTCAGAGTTTATACCTACATTATAAAAATTTACCTTTGAGGTAAAATAAGGATTGATAACTTATAATATATGGTAAAAGTTGAAAATTCTCACCGAATTCTATGAAATTAAATTCGGACTAATAAGTACTTAAATAAAAATTATATGTATTTTGCCCTTAATTCTGTAATTCTTCCTCGAAAGGGGTGAAATGGGGGTTCCAAAGAGTGTATTGTGAAATATCAACCACTGTCCATTCTGCTGAAATTTTACAAAGCAGATAGTTCTTATGATGTAGACATTCGTTTAGAAAGGATTTTTTGAAATAAGTTCCAAAAATCCTACACAACGGTTTACAAATGCTCGCGTCTCACGCAGCCAAAGTCGCGCGCAAAATGTAATGTGGCAGCGCACGGGAGTAGTAAAGTTCTAACCGCGGCCTGTATGGTCGAGTACATATCTGGTGTACCACTTTTGGACCTTGTTTTCATAGTAATAAGATCGAAATTTGGTACGCCGGATCTGCCGGCGACTGTACCTCGTCGAGTGCCGTCGAGTGCGGCGCGGTCCAGAGCTGAGGGACCAATTACTGAAGCCCTCAATGTTCCACGACTTACTGAGCGAGAGACCTTTACGTCCTACTAGGTACTATACTTATAAAATATGTAAAAGTTTGTGAGAATGGATTATGGATGGATGGATGTTTGTTACGTTTTCACCACGTATATACTACAAAACGAATTTAGATGAAATTGGGTATGACAGTAGTTTAGGCTCTGGAGTCTGGATTAACACATACTTACACGTATACTTTTTAGTTCGGAAAAGTACATTGTTCCCGCGGGATACTGACTAGGTACTGTATTTACCAACCAGGGGGCAAGCTAGTTTACATAATATAACGTTATTCGCATATCTTCAGTAGGTATGTACATAAGTTTTATATTAAGGATTAGGTAAACTCACTAGCTTTTGCAGTTTTGGGCAAAACTGCAAAAGCTAGTGAGTTTACCTAATCCTCCGCTCCGCTCCGCCTTTAGGTAATAGGAACCATGACGTCAAATGTTTCTCAGTGTTTTTCATTCAAATATATACCTTCAGGGGTTTACGCGTGAACCTTGATCAAACAAAACTACTATAATAAACAGAAACAGCTTTCTTACAGAATTCTTCTAAAGTCTTCACTTGGGGTCTGCCGTCTGCTTCGCAATCTGTTAAGCGTCAGATACTGCTTATCTGTAGGCATCTTTGTCTCTCACTATAAAGAAAGCGGCGACGAAACTCCGAATAAGCTATAAACTTATGAGTTATAACGCCATGCCCTTTTGAACCATGTGAACCTATTGGGGGCCATCCATAAATAACGTCACACGAATTTCACGATTTTTTACCCCTACCCCCCTCCTTGTCACAGTTGGTCACATTTGTGAGACCCCCCCTCCCTAGTGTGACGTCACATATTTTGCAAATTTACATTTAGAAATTATTGAATAATAAAAATATCGGTTCCGAAATCAGTTTTATTTCATTTAAATTATTTTTAATAACATTAACATCAAATGAAACAACAAAACAAAAAACGATTAATTATGTTAACTAAAGAAATTAACAAAACAAATAATAATATTAATAGAATTAATTATCTTTAAATTAAAGATACAAACTTAATAATCTTCAATTCATGGACTCTGGTCTCTGAACCCACTCCTTTAAATTATTTACCTATAACTGGCATATGTTTTTGAGGTTTTCGTGAGTAATAGTTTATAGTTCGTATTTTAACAGATAATATAATAGATTTTGAAATGTGACGTTACAATATTTAGGACCCCTCCCACCCCCTTGTCACACAATGTCACACTTCGTCGACCCCCTCCCTCCCCCTTAACGTGTGACGTTATTTATGGATGGCCCCTTGTGAACCACATGGTTCTCTGAATTTTCCCCGGCCTTGCGGATTCCGGATCATATAGTCCCAACTCCCAGCTCCCAGCCTTAATCATAAGAAAGTAATAATAAGGACATCCTTATTATTACTTTCTTATGATTAAGGCTGGGAGCTGGGAGTTGGGACTATATGATCCGGAATCCGCAAGGCCGGGGAAAATTCAGAGAACTGAAAATAGAACTCTGCGTTAATACAACAGATATAATATAGTCAAATGTTAATGTCATTTCATAGTCATTTATGACATTGTTTCTCAAACATTTTTTTTTTCGCGACCCACAAAAAAGCCAAAAAATTAAGTAAAAAGTCTTTCGACCCCATCACTATAAAATTATAATAATATGCACCTACATAGCGCACTATTTTTATCATATTATATAAGTACTAACGTTGAATTAGCTTTTACTTTTTCGAACGTTCGAATGCTTTCGTTCGAAAAACGAATCTTTTGTGCCAATATAGATTAGAATAGAACAGAAATATTATTTATTTGGTAAAAAATTAAACAAATTAAAAAACTAGTTTCTATTTTACCAAATTGGTGCTCACTCAGCATATTGTTGCGAAATCGCAACGCTGATTTTCAGTGAGCACCGTTAAACAATATGTACCTAGTTTGTATTTATTATTTTTCAACAGACTACGACCCCCCTTAAAAACAAACTCGACCCCCCCAAGGGTCGCAACCCACCGGTTGAGAAACGATGATTTATGACATTGACATTTGACTCGACACTTCGATTTTAAACTCCATTGTACTAGCGCAGAGTTCTACTGTCAGTGCCTGGTCAGTGCTCAGAATTTTCCCGGGACCGCCAGATTCCGGATGATATAGTCCCAGCATAAGTTATGTAAAGGGCGAGCATCACTAGCTTCACAATCAACTCATTATACAATCGATGACTGCGTTACTACGTCAGCCGCAAATTGGATCAGGTACTACGGTCTACGCGAGGAAGGGTAACGCTTTTCAATACTGAACTACGTTACGCCATACGCGGTACGCCTGAATACTGAATGAGGTTCAATTAATAATTATGATTTATGAACGTTCAATACCTAGACGTAGCCTTGTGGTCGAAAATCGAAATACGACCGTATTTACGTCATACTAGCTGAGTGCTGAGGCTGACCCGTGCCCACTTCGTTGGGCGTTAAACATTTTTTGATTATGAGGATAAAAAGTGTCCCAAGTTACGCCTAATGTGATATCAACTATCTGCCAATGAAAGTTCCGTGAAAATCGGTCCAGCCGTTTCAGAGATTAGCCGGAACAAACAGAGAGACAGACGAACAGACAAAAATTTCAAAAATTGATTTGCGATTGTAAATACCGTATATATTTCCGTATGCACTAAGTGAAAAAGAAAAAGCTGTTAATTTGAAATTACAAACAGATATACTTTAAACTTATTTATTTGTATATAGATGTATAGATTTTAGGGTTCTTTTGCCTCTTAGATACCTGCGCAATAAAATATTATTCGCAAAAGGAAATCTCGCAGGAATTGTACATTTTGCCGCGATAAAAAGTAGCCGATGTCCGTACTCCGTCCTCGTGGTCTACTCTATATCTGAGCCAAATTTCATAAAAATCGGTCCAGTGGTTGCGGAGCGTTTTCAATGCAAACAAATAAATCATTCCTCTTCGAAAGAAGAAAGATTAAGAATAGAATAAGAGATAATATTATATTTTCTTCACTATTAACGCTTTCCACCTAAACCCCTCTGGCTTCATGAAAAGTAAGAAGTAAAATTTAACCGCCACGGCTTACTATTTGAAACGTTGAATAGTTCTTTTCTTAGATTTACAAGATGTGATTCAGCGACAGTCTCTACCAATCTAAAATGTAATGCAGGCCTGTGTAATTATAACTGTGATGCGGACATAAAATGTGTCCGGACTCTAGACTAATATTAATTGTCGTTTTATTCTAGAACGTTCTTGACGCCATCTTGTGACGTCAGAGCGCGGGAAATTGAAGATGTTTATTACCGCGGGTTTCCGGGAAAATGTATTTTTCGCGATATCCGATGGTGTCGCACAATCTGCAATGTTTATGTTGCTTAGAAAAAGACGGGGACTGAGACAAAAACGATTAACACATTATAAAATGAATATGTAATATGTATCATCTCTGAAGTGTTTTAATTCTGACCTATTTTCTTCCTATAAAATTGACCACGTCAGAAAATAATTATTAATCTTATTAGTTATTACGTCGGTTTAAAGGCCTTTACACTACGCGGTATTCAGGGATCTTACCTTAGGGCAGTGTAATAGAATTCCTCTGCTAAGGGTCCCTAATTAGGGCGACTGGACGGTCCCGGCAAGCCTTGCTCCCTAATCGCCCTTACGATCGAGTAGTGTGATAACACTTAGGGCGGTTAGGTGGTTAGCTTCCAACGTGACAACCAGTCTTTGTCTAGCACACAGCACATTACACTACACTGCACTCTGTCTTAAAATTGTGTCTTTTTTATATACCTATATCCCACCAAAAACATTTCCATGTAAAAAAAATATGCCAAGACGATACCATATGACTAGCACTTTCAAAAAGTTATGAAATCTCATGTAAAACCAAGCTTCTTACCCTACACGCCTTAACTCTACAAACGTAACTTCACAAACTCTACACCTTAGTAAATATATGTGGCCTGGCCATTTCGCCACATTCACTTGGCCGTAAGGAGAAAAATTTATAACCGACTGTTTTTCTATTATACTCTCTTATAGTAACGAAATTGCCAAGCCCCATATAATGACTAAGGTGTAGAGTTTGTGAAGTTACGTTTGTAGAGTTAAGGCGTGTAGGGTAAGAAGCTTGGTTTTACATGAGATTTCATAATTTTTTGAAAGTGCTAGTCATATGGTATCGTCTTGGCATATTTTTTTTACATGGAAATGTTTTTGGTGGGATTTCACTTCTTTTTGTAAGTTGTTATAATAATATTGTTATTTTCTTTTTCTTCTTTTAGGGTGTATTTCTTGCACAACATTCTCTGCCCACTCTCTATCTTTGCCTTTTTTCTTTATTGGGTTACTATTTACAATAAGTAGCAGATCAGGGCGATGGCTCTAAAGTCGATTATATTCGACTATAGCTGACTGTTGTGCTTTAATACAACTGAATACAACTGAAGTCAATATTTATTAGGTGAACGCCTTGCAAATTGGTCACTCTAGAGAGTGTTACATACCTGAGCATGCCCACAAGAGAACGTAGATGACCCAATATTAATAAGAGCCAAGAGGATTATTCAAACTTAGCCCTTGACTTTTGTGAATGGTGATAGCGTACGCAACACATATCGGGAACTGTTCGCGAAATATTACTTATAAGACAGAAAGCTTACTAGCGAAAGTCATAGACATCTCCCAAAGAATCAGAACGACCACGTTCCTGTTTATATTATGGAATATGGTCAACGCAGAATACAATGTTCGCGAGTCTTTTATACATACGCCTCGTGTTTTCGATAGCGTGATGTAGAAGCAGCTTAGTGTCATCTGTTGTGGCTATCCGAAAACTTTGAAACTATTAGTACCGGATAGTCGTATTCAGATGTCTCTGTTCTCCGTCAATTTGTACATGTATGAGAGTTTCACCCCCCTGGTAAAGCGTTTGTTAACATTGTAAGCACATTGTAAGAGTTTGACCTAAGTAATATTACACACCGTTAGCGTGATTCTGACATCTATCGGTAGCAATAAGTACTACTTGAATGCACATTATAATTGATTATTGTTTTTAAGCTACGTGTGTTTATCCTAGGTGGCGCTTTTACTAGATTTTTTTAAGCTACTTGGATAGTGTCAATATTTTGATGATACAAATTCTAAAAAGTATGTAACTGTAATTTGATACTTAGTTAATTAATAATCGTTGTAATGATAAATCATAATATTATTTTTATAGTTTTCTATAAAAGCGACATCTATCTCGTACATTATGAATTATGTTAGTTAGTTATGTGTTCGTTCGTCGCTTGGTTTTGAAATTGGAATCTAATTGACGTAATATACCTATAAATAATAATAATTTCCCGAATATTCTTTAGTGATTTAAACGGAAAAACATAAAGAAGTACAATAAAATATGTTGATAAAGATTAAAAATACTTACTTATTGTGTTTTTTGTTGTTAATAAAGGGTTAGGTACATGGTTACTTTATTTAATTTTATTATTATTATCGGATCCCTAATAATAAAAATAATAACAACAACACTTTTCAGACCTCTAGCTAAAGTGGAAGTCTAAAGGCCCCCACAGACGAGAGGCCGATCGTTTAAGCTGGAACTGACGTCAGTTCGGCCTGAACGGATTCGAGCACACACACGGAAAAAATCGCATCCAATCCAATTTACGTCAGTTCGGCCTGATCTGATTCGTGCCCACACACGGAACAGTCGCATCAGTCCATTCTGGTTTGCCGCGCGCTACGGTCGTGTTTATCAATTTTGTATTTAAACACCGCGAAAACTCATACAACGCTTGTACACGATACACGTCCGCACGGCCGCGGCTCGGGCAAGAACTGAAGCGATTTGTCCACACACGGTCAGTACAGGCCGCGCGTTCAGGCCGATCGGTCAGGCCAGAATTAATGTTGCCAACTTAGTTATTTTACAAAATTTTACTAAATTGAGTATTTTATTCCCTCCTTGGTAGAAATTTAGTTATTAGTAGTGTTTAAGTAGGAAAGAGTCAGACAGTAATGAAATGCAAAATAGCTACTAAATACGTAATATTTCCTAGTATATTTTAATTTAATGGTAAAATTTATAATGAAATTCAATTAATGAAATAATTTAATATAATAAAACCTAAACTGCAGTGGTTTTTGGGGGGCTTCAGGAATTCCTAAGTTAAGTAGCCTCTTTAGTAGGTTTTTAGTAGTTTTAGTAGAAATCGATACGAGTTTACTAGTTTCACAAAAAAAAGAGCTGGCAACACTGGAACGAATCGCTTCAGTCCGTACGGCCGCCTGATGCGATCTCGAAATTGCACACACACGATACGATTTTGCATCCGTTCAGACCGAACTGAAGGTAGACCGGACCATGTATGGGGCCCCTTATACAAACTTCCATCCTGTATTTTAAGGGGTTGAAGGATAAAAGTGTATATGAGACTTCTTAACTTAATAATTTTTAACATAATAAAATACCTAGATTGTTACCTATGATGTAAAAATTTCCGTTGAAATTACTACAGAATATTCGTGAAACAATTATTTCAATATTACGCCAATTAGTTTACAATTCAAGCGATGAACGACAACATAACTTACATAATAACGCGATAGATGGCGCTTTCACGGATAATTAACTTTTAATCCCTAGTTTAAGAGGTTGGAAGATAAAAGTTCCAATTTTGACAATTTTTATATTGGTTGTGTACTAATATAATCTTACGTAACAAATTTCAGCTTTCTAGGACATCCGGAAGTACGATATAATTTTGTTGATCATCAGTGAGTCAGTGACGAAATCAGGGGTTTCCAGATATCAATAAAATCTAAAGTATAAGACCTATACAATCAAAACTTTACATGTTTAGTAAGTTTGCTACTGGGAACATATCCTGAAAATTTCATTCATCTGATATATTCTGAACCCAAGTTATGAGGGTTCAAAAAATCGACGAAACGCTTCGAGAAAAGGTGGTTTGGTAGTGCCCTTGCGCTTCGCTTGTCCGTCTTGGCATGGGGGCACTACCGTGCCCCCAGATAAGAAAAAAGTCAATAAGTGTTATTATTCCTCATCTCCCATTCTTCAATAATTAAAAAAAAAAAACACTTGTTCCGGAGTACTGAGTATCCGCATATGGGAGTGTTTTTCTCAAATTAATATAGGAAAAGAAAGGGGGCCGGTTTTCGGAACAGTGTAATAATCGACGCCCTTGAAAGAGGCCACGCCCTCCCTGACTACCGGGCCCTGAATACCGTGTACTGTAAAAGGTCTATTAAGATATTGCTCAATAGAATCATTCGTCGATATCAACCTACTTTAGTACTCGAGGCAGTTAATAGCCAATATTACAATTTTCCTAAAGAAATTGGCTTCCATTCAAAAGTTAATCCAAATCTCGTGAACCGTTCCAAAGATTGATCCATTGACTTTTATATTTAAACGAATACTCTTTCTTCGAAAGCAGTAAAGCGTCTTTTGTGATAATAATTGAGCAATTTGGACTCAAATATGATGTTGATATTTCAATATTTTTGACATTGGAAATGTCTTTTCCTGTGAAAAAATGAGAGTTGTGATTTGTGAAGATATGATATTCAAAAAAACCGGCCAAGTGCGAGTTGGACTCCATACGTAGGGTTCCGTACAAAACGGCAAAAAATTCACGTTTGTTGTATGGGAGCCCGCTTAAATATTTATTTTATTTTGTTTTTAGTATATTTTGTTGTTATAGCGGCAACAGAAATACATAATTTGTGAAAATTTTAAACTGTCTAGCTATCGCGGTTCTTGAGATACAGCCTGGAGACAGACAGACGGACGGACGGATCGACTGACAGCGTAGTCTTAGTAATAGGGTCCCGTTTTTACCCTTTGGGTACGGAACCCTAAAAATGCTCAAAAGACTCGTATTCGTAAAAATTTTCGTAAAAAATGAAATTCGTAAAAAATTACCGAAATGGTGAAAAAAAAAAATTTTTTTTTTCGAATTTTTGATTTGATTGCTCGATATTTTGGAAACGAAGAAAGTTATGACAGTGCAGCCCCGCGCCCAATCCAATACAAATTTCACTTGATAAAGTGGCGATTACGTTGCTGTCAATTGTTCCTGCTAAGCCCGTATGTGTGCTTTGCCTAGTCTACGGTTATCGAATCCCCGATTCGAGGGGTGAGGGCTTAAAAGATTGCAAACGCACTTGTAACTCCGCTGGTGTTGCGACTTGCGACGAGATTCGAATGATTAATTTTTTAGCTTGTTTGCTGGTCGTCCATAAAAATAACGATCGGTCGCTATTTTCGCCCGGTGGGGACTGGGGTCGCCAAATAAATCGAAGTTCGTCGACCGGACATTTGCCACTAGGACAAGTATAATTTTCATGTAATTTAAATTTTAATACTTTGAAGAGGTCGGGTGTCTAAAAGTAACGTATTATGTGTAAGTATTTTGTTATTAAATGCAAACATAAAACCTAGATAGTATACAGGGTTATTTTTTCACCAGTACAATAAATCAACGTACGTAATAGTTGTCAAAAATAAAAAATACTAGCGATTTTTGTTACTACCCCTTTAGAACAAAAAAACAAAATTATCAATCCCGGAACTTATCCGCTAACTAATACAAAATGTGGATACGTTACGCATCTATCGATGGTTTGTTGCCAACTCGTGCGCCGCCCGGCCGATCGCTTACCCCACCTCGCCGCCCCCTACCTCATACCGCACCCGTTGACGCCTTGTAGTTAGTGCGCACATGCGGTATTAGATTGGTTATAGGATAAAATAATTGAAATGAATAAAAAAATATTTTTTTTTATTTGAGAAATGTACTCTATTATCGATACCAATGACGTGGTAAAATTTATTGTACCGATGAAAAAATATTCCTGTATATATAGATAGATAGATATACGTTTTGCGATGCCCAAAGCCTTGTGTATACCTACAATATGCAGTAAACTAGTTTCTGAAAACTTGTCTGAAAAGTTTTTTACAGTTTGTTCCCTAGGCCTTCTAGGATTCTCAAAGTAGGTTCCGCGAAACCTAGGGGTTCGGTAGAATAGTCGTAGGGTTTCAGGTAAAATTATTTTACTACTAACTGCGTAGGTACTGCGTAAATACAGTATCCCACGGAACCGCATATTTTCCCGCGATTAAAAGTGGCCTATGAGGCTATGTCCTTCCCCGTGGTCAACTCTTACAACTCAACAAACAAACTGACATTCACATTTATAATATTAGTAAGGATTTAGTGGTAAGCTGTTTGACGAACTTATTACTTTTATGTTAGTAGGTACTAGGTAGGTAGTTAGCAGTTACTAATTAGCAAAAAATCATCCCGGAGTGTGACACATCACACATCAGTGTTGTTTTGTAATCATTCGATAATTAATTTTACGAATACGTAAGTACCTAGTTGTCAATTGTTCGTGCTAACCCCACCGATTGTCGCATATTATAGAAATTCGATCGAATCTCCTTCCTCTCCGCGTCCTCTGCGCGTTTAAAATATGTGTGTGCTACGGGCCTAAAGCTTATGCTCGGAGTCTGGGACTAAATGTTCCGGAATCCGAAACGCCGGTGAAATTTCAGAGCATTAAAATTAGAACTCTGTACTGGACTAACACAATAGAGTTGAAAATCGAATATATGAGTGTCGATTCAGTCAAATATCAATGTCATATATAATATTATATGACAGTTTAACACTCGACACTTTGATTTTCAACTCTATTGTATTAGCGCAGATTTCTATTTTCAGTGCCCTGAATTTTCCTGGGTCTGTTGGATTCCGGATCATATAGTCCCATCCTTAGGGTGCCCGCCCACGTCCGTTAATCGGTGTCCGATTTTTATTGGAGAAAAATAGAATATACTGATTGCAATAGTGCAACGCACACGTCATACAAAAATCGGTGCATCCCGATTCCCGACCGATCCGATTGTCGGTCAGAAAGGAACGTTCGGAAATGTATGCGTCAACGCACACTGCTCACCGACGCGACAGTCGGCCGCTTGCACTCTATGTGCTACAAAGTGACGGCCGTGTGCGTTTAGACTGGTCACAAAATCTGTCATAAGAATCGGAGGAAAAATCTGCCCGATTATCGGTCCTACAAAAAGTATGACGTGAACCCTTGCTCAAGGCACTTGCCGACGTGTTACACCTTAGGGCTTAGATACCGTTGAGATACTGACCGACATCAAAACTGGGGAAGGTTATACCTATAAGATACACACTACACAGTGACTTCGTGAGTAGAGATGGCCGTTTAAACGAAAAACGTTTAAAAAAGCGTCCTTTATAAATAAGTTGAAAAGTCGTTTATAAACGTAAGCGCTTAACACTTATACTTATCGTTATACCGTTTATAGTCATTCAGCCATAAGTGTGGTATGAGCAAAGAAAAATAGTTCTTATGTCAGCGCAATAAGAGTGAAAATTCTTTAATGTAGCTCATCACTTATTTAAACTTTTAATAATCGGCTTATTTTTTGTACTTATAACTTAAGTATATGCTGTTTCATGATTATTCACTTTTTGTTAGTTGCGCTTTGCGGGTTGAGGAAAACACGTTTATATATATAACGTTACGCAATAATTCGTATTTTAATCGTAATAGTGGTGTGTTGGTGGTTTACCGTGAACTTTTATTGTAAATAATAAATATAACCATATGGACGTAATATAAACTTTTCGTGCAGTGTTTTAGTATTAATAATAATAATAATAATAAAATTATAGTATTAATAATAGTATTAATAATAATAATAATAAAATTTTAGCGATCGAAAAACGTTACGTTTTTCGATCGCAAATAAGTGCAAAAAACATTATAAGTGGCAATAAATAGATAAGCAGATAAGCAGCTAAGCAATTAACATAAGTTGCTTTTGAATATTTAATAACGGATAAGTTAACTTTTGATTTTAAGCCATTTATCACATCTCTATTCGTGAGCCACGGCCCACGCCCGAAATAAGTTAAGTTCAATGCCTCTGTTTGTATCTGGAAATAGCCAAATACGCCGCACCTCTGCCACCTCCTCATGCTCCGTTAAAATGATTCTGGTGACGTTTTATTGTAGCTGTCATGAAAAAGAATCAAAAAGCTCGAAAACAAACATTACGCTGCCGTCCTCAAACTAAAAGGCGGCTAAATGACAATATGAGTTTTTGAGGTAGAGCTAAAAAACGTGGGATTATTTTGAAACTAGATGACGCCCGCAACTCCGTTGCGCCAAAATTCGTTTATCGCGGCGGAACGTACATTTTTCCGGGATAAAAAGTATCCTATGTCCTTTCTCGGGTCTCAAAGTATCCCTATACCAAATTTCATCAAAATCGGTTCAGCGGTTTGGGCGTGAAGAGGTAACAGACAGACAGACAGACAGACAGACAGACAGACACACTTTCGCATTTATAATATTAGTATGGATGGATTGATGCTAGTGATTTTGTATAAAATATTGTTAATGTTGTCGTGAATGTCTTATGACAACATTAACAATAACTAGTATGTATAATAAAGAGGAAAAGTTTGTTTGTTTGTTTGCATTGAATAGGCTTCGAAACTACTGGACCGATTTTGATGAAATTTGACACATATGTAGAGTAGATTTTGTCGCGGAAAATTTTAAAGGTTGAACTATACATTTATGGGTTCTTATGCCACTCTTAAAGCTTTTAGTGAACTATGGCTGGGGTCTTCAAATAAAATATATGATGCGTTGAATTAGGTACTTTATTTGACAACCAGTTAAGGTGACGACGGGCAGACGACTAACTCTCGCTGGAGTTACATATTATTGCTACGTACATAAATTGAGCTGACTTTACATTTTACAATTACTGAGAATTATAATATACACTACAGCTTGTCTATTATGTTGTGAGTTGTGACAAATTGACAAACGTCAACAAAATTGTATCCAAAGTCCAGTAGGTAGCTGGTAGTGTTTTGTGTTAGTAAATAATAATAATCTGAGGTAGTTTGTGTTATTTTTATTACACAAACTATCACGGCATTAAGTAATGTTTTATACTTCTGAGTGTTAATTTTAAAAAATAATATGTATTAGCTTTCTGCACACCTTCGTCCACATAAACTTTAACTGTGCCAAATATCATACTCCTCCGTTTGTACATTTCTTGTGAAACTGTGCTGAAAGTATGCTTCACGTTTTATATTATTTTAACTAGGTACTATATTATGATCCCACCAAAAACATTTTCATGTAAAGTGATGCCAAGACGATACCGTATAACTCGCACTATCAAAAAGCTATTAGATCTCATGTAAAACCAAGCTTCAGACTCTACCAAACTTCTAACTCTACACGCCCTAACTCTACAAGCCTAACTCCACAAACTCTACACTTTAGTCAAATTATGTGACCTGGCCATTTCGTTACATTCGTTAAGGTGCTAAATAAAAAAATTACGGACTGTTATTCTGTTATAATATTCTTATAGGAACGAAATGGCCAAGCCACATAATTTGACTAAAGTGTGGAGTTAGGCTTGTAGAGTTAGGGCGTGTAGAGTTAGAAATTTGGTAGAGTCTGAAGCTTGGTTTTACATGAGATCTAATAGCTTTTTGATAGTGCGAGTTATACGGTATCGTCTTGGCATCACTTTACATGAAAATGTTTTTGGTGGGATTTCATTTCTTTTTGAAAGACAATTTTTAAGACCTCTAGAGTAGAAATTTACGTAGGTAAGTCTCTTACAAATGTTCATCCCCTAGTTTAAAGGGTTGGAGGATAAAAGTTTCAAGTTTGTTAATTTTTATGTTGGTTATGTGCTAAAACTAGCTTACATACCAAATTTCAGCTTTCTATGACATCCGGAAGTAGCCTATAATTTTGTTGATCATCAGTGAGTCAGTGACGAAATCAGGGGTTTTTAGATATCAATAAAATCTAAATTATAAGACCTATAAAATCAAAACTTTACATGTTTCATTAGTCCGCTACTGGGAACATATCCTGAAAATTTTGTATTTAATATCTGATATAATCCAAACTTAAGTTATGAGGATCCAAAAAATCGACGAAGCGCTTCGAGCCTTCGAGAAAAGGTAGTCTGGTAGTGCCCTTGCGCTTCGCTCACTCGTCTTGGCGGGGGCACTACCGTGCTCCCAGATGATTGTGCGTAGGACTTGTGTCTTGTAAGATTTTCGTCTTTTCGTCCCTGGAACTAAGCAAGTTTAGCCGGAACCTGCTCTTTTGATTGCGTCAAATTCATTTGAAATCTCGTTCGTCCATCTTCAATGATTTTTTTTTTCTCAAGAACACAAATCGGTTATTCTTCAACATGACAGGTTAGTGATGTATTTCGGTGGAGTTTGCGTAAAGCGGACACGGGGACAAGGTCTCGTCTGTGTATGTCGTGTGTCGTGACGAGCGCAGCGAGCGAGCCGGGCAAGCGAGCGAGATGACTGACATCTCATTATAGGTGTTAATATGACATTGAGTGTTCACTTTTTAGTTAGAGTTTTTTTAGTAAAGTGTTAGAGTCAGTTCACACGGAGCGGCGACGCGACGCGCACTTTTTAAGATAGCTATTCAAAATTGATCTTCATTAACTTCACAAAAAGTTTCATTGTGTTACATGTGTAGTACAGCGCCGCGCGCCGCTCTTGCAATAAAACGCGTATATTTTGTGTATACTATCTATTCTAATATAATAAAGAGGAAAAGTTTGTTTGTTTGCATCGACTTGGCTCCGAAACTACTGGACCGATTTTGATGACATTTGGCACAGATACAGAGTAGACTACGGGGAAGGACATAGGCCTAAGGATATTTTTATCGCGGAAAAATGTACGAAGTCGCGGGCAACATCTAGTAACTAATAAAGTTCAATTTTGAATCGCTGTCTTGAAAAGTGCACGCCGCGTCTCGCATGTGTAACGCCTGGTGCTAATATAATACAGCAAAAACTATAAAAAAAAATTAACCCAGTTTTAAAATAGAAAAGTTTATTTTTGCAGCTTAATTAAACTATAAACCGAGTTTCTAAAGTAAACTGTTTCTTTTGTTCTCCCTAAGTCCCTAGTTACTCTTCGAGTTTTACCGTCCGTTCTATCCCCAGCCCGGGCGGAGATGGCGCCGATGATATTTTCAATTTGAATAAATTATTCTCGAGTAATATTTAATGGCTAACGGTGGAGCTATTGACATTTAAACTGGACTCTCGAGTAAACTGGAATCAGTTATTACTTAGTCACTAACTTCACACTTCAATAACTCGCGAAATTTGACATTATCAAGTATTTACCTTTGTTTTGTAAATATTTCATTGAATAGCTATACTTGATGTTTTTAATGTCAAGTAGGTACATTCTTTCAGCAGAATTAAATTATTCGGAAAGAAACTATTTCCTGACTAAGAAAGATAGTATAAAACTAAACATTTACTGTACTAAACTGAACATACAATACAGTTCAAAAATTATTAATTAGTATGAAATAGTTTCCTGCATAACATAATAGCCCTTAAAATAAATATCTCACCGCTGTATGTTATTTAGTTTAGTGCAGTTCATTAACATATTGTATTACGTTACGATTTACGTGTCGCAACGCCACGGGGCCGGGGCGCGAAACTAACCGAACTAAAATTACCGGCTCGGCCCACTAAGTTGGCCCATATGTTTTAAATAGTGCGCGCGCGCATGCCGATTGGCAGCCGTCGAACGGGGAAATGACATAGTTACAGGGAAATACTGTTTCAAGGCTGAAGGAAATCGAATCTAGTTTACGTATTGATTTTTGAAGTGAAAACTAATCAAAATATTGTGCTGAAACTCTTTCGATCCAGAAATATATCAAATAATTAATTTAGTCCCGCGTAAAAACCTGAAAATTTTTTTTGGCTTATATATTCAGTTGTACCTTATAGGCTGGAAAAAAAATCTGGCAACTCTTCTGGAGAACCCTCATAGAAAATCGCGTCGTCAAATAACCCTTGCGTTAGTTTTGCGAAGCGATTGAGGATATACCTAGGTGGCCGAACCAGTGTTGCCAACTTAGGGGATTTCCCCCTAAATTAAGGGGGAAAAAGTCTCCACAGGGGGTTTTCTAGGGGGGAGAATTTTTTAGGGTTATTTTTAGGGATTTTTATTTTCTTGTTGTTGATTAAATTAAGCGATTTCAAACAACGAAAAGTGATTTGAAAAGTCAACCTGTAGAAAATAAACTTTTGGAAGTGTATAAAGTTGTATAAAGTTGGACAGAATTATATTAATTATCATACAAAACATTAATTTTTATTATTTGCCTGTCATTGCATGATTTTTGTAGTATTCATAGTAGATATTCTTAATGATACAAAAAATTAGGGGGATTTTCAAGTAATTATTGCGATTTTGGGGGTTTTCGACAAAATTTTGGGATGAAATAATTTTGAGAGTTGGCAACACTGGGCCGAACAGAGATTGGATTTAAGGACCGTATTCGGAGACGCGCCGCGCGAAGTTTAGGTTTTTAGCGCTACTCTCACAACGATCGAGCCTCGCGCCACAGTATAAAGAACAGTAAACCATCTGCATACAAACGTGCCGCGTTTCGGTTTAAATCCGCAATTCCGCACGCATGCACACACCTCGTATAATAATTTTCAAGAACACCAGCCAGCGGGCTTAGCATGGCGATCCGAAGAAATAAATTTAAGGAAGAAATATTTTATCCAAATAGTGAGTTGCGAAATAGTTCTTAATGTCGCCAAGACAAGGTTGCCAATAGAAATCAACATTTCTAAACAGACATATTATCTAGTTTTAAAATGCCCGACAGCCATTTTAAAACTAGATAATCTTCTGTGAGAAAAGAAAGAGAAAATTCGGGAAGAAAAGAAAGATTGTTTCCAAACGACAAACCTTCAGGTACCATCGACGAAGTGTCCCAACCCAACACATACATTTTTTGACCAGACCAATAGTCGTCACCAATACCCCAAAGACTTCGAGAGTCAAATTTCAAAATGGCCCCAAAAATCTCAAAAGTGGGGCCATTTAACCGGAGACACTTTTTTCTTCATAGTGTTTTCACCATACGTCAAATTTCAAAATGGCCCTAAAATTCAAAAGTGGGGCCATTTAACTGGAGACTCCTCCATAGTATTTTCAATTTCAAAATGGCCCCATTCGCATACGTCAAATTTCAAAATGGCCCAAAAAATCTCAAAAGTGGGGCCATTTAACTGGAGACACGTTTTTCTACATAGTATTTTCAATTTCAAAATGGCCCCAAAAATCTCAAAAGTAGGGCCATTTAACTGGAGACACTTTTTTCTCCATAGTGTTTTCACCATACGTCATATTTCAAAATGGCCCCAAAAATCTCAAAAGTGGGGCCATTTAACTGGAGACACTTTTTTTCTCAATAGTGTTTTCACCATACGTTAAATTTCAAAATGGCCCTAAAAACCTCAAAACTGGTTCGCAGAAATTGAACGAACGACACATGCTTAGTGCACAACGCCGACCGCATTTTCCTGTCCTGTTCTGTCCTGTTGACCTGTCGCGAGTTTAAGTCGAGTCACTAGTCCTGATCGAAATCCATTCCACAAGTCCAAAAACAATTTTCAAAAGGTTTCGTGAGAAGGCTATTGGAGGGGTCAAAAAAATTTTTTGAGGGGGGGGGGGGTGTCTTGACGTTTTTGAGGTATTTAGGGAATCTGATGGAGCCAAATTATAGGGCTCGTTCTCCCGATTCCAATGATACCTCACTCGGGGGGTCTAGGGGTCCAGATGACTGAGATATGCCTCGAGGGGATTTTGGGGGGAGGGGGAGGGGAGGGGGGGGAAGGTTTCGTGAGAAGGCTATTGGAGGGGTCAAAATTTTTTGAGAGGGGGAGGGGGGTTCTTGAGGTTTTTGAGGTATATCCCGGGTCCCGTTGGGAATTTAGGGGATCTGATTAAGCCAAATTATAGGGCTCGTTCTCGCGATTCCAATGATACCTGACTCGAGGGGTCTAGGGGTCCAGTTGACTGAGATATGCCTCGAGGGGAATTTTTGGGGGGTGGGGGGATGGGGGGAGGCTTCGTGGGAAGGCTATTGGTAAGGTCAAAAAATTTTAGAGGGGGAGGGGGGTTACATTGTATAGGGGGTGGGGTTTTTGGTGTGGAGGGTTGTTGGGTTTGGTTGATTGATGATGAGAGAGAGAGAGAGAGACAGAGAAACACACCGCACGGCTTACAACATTGGCAAAAAGTGTCGTTACAACTTTTGGTCTTAATTTTTTCCGTCTCCCTTTTGCAACGCGCCATAAGGAACTTCGTTCCAAAAGAAATATTTACTTGCTCAACAGAACAAATGTACCTACTATTATTAATTATACTGTGGTTCGATCGCGATCTGTGGATGCGGCGTAAAGCGACGTGCTCTCTCCTCGGAGTTGCGTGGCGTACTGACCGCAGCCGGCAGCGGGCGCTCGCACATGTATTTGTGGAAACTCGCCAGTTCATAGTAATTTGTATGAAGAATTTGAGCGAAAAAATTGGGCAAGTTTATGATTTCTTAACACAAAATAAGGAATATATTTACTAAGAAATAAAGATTTCATCTACTTCTTTATAGTTTTAACTTTATTATTTGATAAAATTAGTTTAATAATTCTTGATAATTACGACTCAGTTATTATAATACGGGAGTGCGATTTACACGTTTTCAGTGATATTCAGATTTTTTTTTACACTTATCCATAAATATTATCTTAAATTCGAATGTTTCAGCGGCTAGTAACATTCATTAACTAGCCATGTGATTTTTTTCAAGGTTGTGGAGTATCTTTTTCTGTATAATTCTCTTATATTCCCGACCCTCGATTGCCGTATAGGGCCCTTAAGGCTGGGAATATAATACGCCGGAATCCGGCGGGCCCGGGGAAAATTCAGAGCACTGCAAATGGAACTCTGCTCTAATCAATTTAAGTTGAAAATCAAAACGTCGAGTGTCGAGCTGTCAAATATGACATTGACACTTGACTCGATATTTTCAGCTCTATTGTCTAAGCGCAGACTTCGATTTTCAGAGCTCTGAATTTTCCCCGGCCCCACGGATTTCGGACAATATAGACCCAGCCTGAAAGACCCGCAATTTGTAACAGTTATAATACTTGTGACTCTAGAGGGGCACTAAATAAAACCAGCATTAATACAACTAAAATCAAGTCCCGACACGCTAAAACTCTCAAACGGTGTTTTTATGAACGTTTAACCAACGTGAAACGCGCTCTGATTGGTCGAAACGTCATAAAATCCGTTCATGATAACATGTCGCTACACTTTCAATCCAAACAAAGTAAAATTTAGTCTACTTTAAATACGAGAATTGAGGTTCTGTAATGCCGTGATGGGCGGCAGTCGGTCACTTACTATCAGGCTATGTATACGAAAGCGATACGTACGTCGGCCCGCAGTGGGCGCTTGGAGCGCGGCCAGCCGGTCTGTGAACCGACTGAGGGTATATGGACCGGAGCTGCTTTTGATGTTTTTATATGACACTTGTTACTGTTTCTTATAATTATAATGGCTGTAAAAAGTGGTGATCTAGTGTCCATCTGATGGGACTGATGATGGCTCTTAAAGTCCTTACAAATACATTCAGCGAAAATTAAGTTCGGTTTTGTATTCGATGTGATTAATTATTGTACGTCGGGGTTGCTATGGTAACGCGAGAAAGTGCTCCTTTGAATAGGTACATTGAGGGCTCCATTTGAATCGCCGATTCATTCGGTTTGATCGCCGATTTAGCCGCGATTTATGGCTATGGAAATTTTGATTTATACAATTCGATATTTAATTGGAGGTTTTGTATGATAAATGTTCACTGTTTTCAGTGTTTTGTAAGCGTTTTTTGGCTCAGTAACTTTTGTTGGGAGATCGCTGATTCATTTTGCTTTACATCTAAGCTTTTGTTTTCAAAATACTGTATTATATTGTTCAGTGACTAAGCGCTTTTAGGCTCGATGTGATCCGGAATCCGGCGGGCCCGGGAAAATTCAGAGCACTGAAAAAAGTAGTCTACTCTAATACAATACTATTGAAAATCTGTCGAGTGTCGAGCTGTCATATAAGACATTGACATTTGACTCGACACGTTCGATTTTCAGCTCTATTGAATTATCCCAGTGCTTTTCAGTGCTCTGAATTTTCTCCGGCGTTCCGGATTCCGGATCATATAGTCCCAGACTAACACATGCCTCATCTCCCGCGGCGCCGCCGGATTATTTATGGATTGAGCATAATATTCTATAGGTGAAAAACATGTCTCGCTTTTTCCATGATTATGGTACAATTTTGTGATACAGAAGTATGGTGACAAACGCAAAGATGCGACGTCACGGGTCTCACACCGAAACGCGACACGTCGCTGCTATTAAAGATACCGAATTAGCGATTCAAAATTGAACTTTATTCATAACCCACGGAGATACATGTTTCATTGCGAGAGCCACACCGCGCTTCACAGCCCGGTGTGGCTCGAATTTCGAATTCTTGTAATGAAACATGTATCTTCTTGTCTAGCTAATAGAGTTCAAATTTGAATCGTTATCTTCAAATCGCAGCACCGCCGATCGTCGCGTCTCGTCTGTGTGTGAGCCGAGACATAGAGGGCTAAGAGGGCAGTCTCAGGCTGTCACTGACAAAGGCAGCCGTTTGATAGTCTCTACATTTGAGAAATAAATGATATTATATAAGGTTCGGTAAAATCAACTACGGATATTTTGGGCATAATATGATCTATTGCTTATCTAAAGACGTTTAAGCAGAAAAATAATTGTCATACTAGAAAAAAAAATCTTTATATGGGCGAGTTTGCGTTTTGCGGAGGGTGGGTACCCACTACCCATACATGAGATGATTTTTTACTTTGAGTACCTGTAGGTACTATTATTTATTCTGTGCTTTGAGTATGAAAATTATTTTTCTGCTTAAACGTATTTATATAAGCAGTGGATCATGTGCCCGAAGTATCCGTAATTGATTTTCGGAGACATTATATAAAATCAGATTTGCGAGCAGCAGCTATAAGGTGATTCCACAGAAGCCGCAAATAATTTCTCTCAACCTCTAGTCTGTACACATAAGCGAGAGTAGCCGGTGAACGAACGGATGACCTCCACGATTGGATTCCTGCGGGGGTTCCCCTCGCACACCTTTTGGAGGACATAAAATAAAGAAGATGCATAATTTTTACCCGACTGCTGGGAGGGTTATGTGTTTAGCGCGTATCTTGTATGTATGTATGTAATATTCTTTATTACCTTGTATCTTCAGAACCGCTAAACGGATTTTCACATTTGAGGTATCGTTAGATTCGTCTTAATAGCCCAAGTGTTCTTAGATAGGTGACATTAAAAAAAAACAAAATGGCGGATGTTTGACGCCATGTTGTGAGGTAAAAAAAAATATATATCTACCAAGTATATCGAGTGGGGTATCAAAATGAAGGATTTTAAACACTGATTCTAAATATGTATATAACTTGCAGTTTTATATTAAATATAACGATAAATAATAATAATAAAAAACAAAAACCCGCCTGCATAGATAACTACAATTCAAAAGCAACTGAAAAGACTGAAATAAAATAAATAATTAAAAAAATAAAAAAAATATTTAGGGCCCATATATTTTTGTACGATTTATAATTTGCGAATGGGTCCCGCCTGCTACCAAACATAACGTCAATTATTTCACTTAGGGTTTCAGCTCATAGTGTACCTAGTCAGTTTTCTCAAACTTGTTTCGGTCTTTTTAGTGCGTTTCTTAGGTATATCTCTTTTTTGCAGTCGGGTTTTTTTATTTTTTTAATTATTATTTTATTTTTAAATTGACTTTTCGAAAAGTAGGTACATAACAAGCCAGGAAATATTGTCAAAGCAATGGCATATTATTATCTACGATCAACCGTTGACCAAATACAGTCATCACAAAAGTGAGATCGTTGGAGAGCATTAAAATTCAAAAACGCTCTATACAAAAATGTAGCAGGAGGAGGAAGCTGTTGTGTCAATATTATTTATGTTGTCTTTCGGAAAATATAAGAATTTTGCTGATTTAAAACAAATTCATCTTCTTTATTGTCTTTATCCTTTTCCCCTAACACAGGTAAAACTTTACTTAAAAGGTGGTCTCAAACACTGTTATTATATTGTATTTTAAGTTTCTGAATAAAGATTTAGTATTAGTATTTAGTATTTATCGGTCAGGTAGTTTCGGAGACATCAATGCAAACAAAGAAACATACCGACATACAAAGAAACATATTTTTATCTAAAACTCATAACCTTTTTTTAATATTTTATTGCCAAAACGCAGACGGCTAGCGCGACCATGGTCTAACATTTTATCATGTTTTCTAAAACAGCCTATTAATTATAGTTTGTCTCCGATGCTGAAGACATACTGTGTCATTTATAATGTATTCTTTTGTTTCAGGTAAGTGTCTTACCGCGCGCCAAGCTCCAGTCACAACATCTGAACTGATTGATGGTAACATCATAGATTTCCGTGAGTTTAATAACCGCCTCCTGTTTTTGGAAGTCGGTTAAAAACTATATCAACTCAGGTAACGATAGGACGGTAGATAATTGGATAGATAAACTCTTTATTGCTCACATTAAACCGCTGTGTTCATGGTTGGGTGGTGAAATGTCAGCTACGTTCTTCTTTGAGACGGTTCCGCGACCGACCGTTGAAAACTTAGGGATTGACTCTAGATTTTCAACCGTCCCACGGGCCACGTGGTGAACGTGTACATACATAAAAACCACATTACAAGGTAAGGCGTACTTTCGTTACATGTGTTGCGTGACATTGTGTTATTACACGGCGAAGTCAAAGAGTAAAATAATTATAATAATAACGTAAAAAATCGTCATTCAATAGACTTACTCGAATGACAGCTCGCAGCTATATGTGCGTGGCTAGACCTATGGGGTAGGGTGCGCGAGGCGAGCGGGACGTCAGTTTCTTTCAAGCCAGGACTTCCGCTGCCGCTGGTCGTTTCGTGCTTTGACATTATTGACAGTATAATTCCGTAATATTTATGATAGATTTGTCTGATGCGACGGTAAAAATTATTTCGGTGTCAACCTTAGGCTGACGTCAACATGGCTAACAAGTGACATTCGCCTGTGCTCGAGCTGTCATTTGTAGAGAGTGTCGCCCCTATGGCGAGGCGTAGTTTAGATCGGCCTCAATGTGTGGTTCGCAGAACTCGGTGTTCACTTTTTTATTTGGTCTGAGCTATGCTCTATGTACTATGTATTTATGTAAGTATATATATAGACTCTATAAAGCACTGCACACATTATATCGAATTACATTATTCACTTCTACTGTCTACAAACGCGGCTTAAACTAATGGCTTTCAAGAGCTCTGTACAACAAAATGCTCCGTCGATTTCTGTCTCTAACTCTTTATATTTACAGAACAGTTTTTATTAATGTAAGTACTAGGTAACTTGGCGAAAGCGAACAACATTATTATTCGTTTTTAGGGTTCCGTAGTAACTACAAGAAACCTCTTGCAGGTTAGCCGGTTGTCGGTCTGTCCGTCCGTCCTCCAGTCCTCCCGTGCCAACTTGGGTTTATTACAATTATGAATATTACAAATAGACGAATTTTTATAGTTATAGATTGCATACCTAATTATAGATATTTTTGGCATCAGAAATTTTAGCCATAATCTTGTATTTTAAGGGTGGCTCGGGGTGTGAAGTAGAAATCAGTGGCGAGGGGTTCCTATAACTCCATTCCTATTGGCTTCCCTTACGGTTTACCTTTGGAAGACCCTCATCCAAATCCCTACCCATTATACAGGCTACGGCTTCCCTATGGAGGAGAACCAGCCTTCGCCACTGGTAGAAATATATGTTTTTTTTCATTCTAATCCATCGTGATCGTTGAATAGGTAGGTAAAATTTTTAAATAAAGGCGAGGTTTCACATATTAATATTTATTTTATAATGTAAACTATTTTCAGTAATCCACCTCTAAAGTGGTTTACAAGTTTAGGTTAAAGAAAGTTGAATCATAATTTTTTTTAATTTCAAGTATTTTTTCCTGTGATTTTTTTAACTATGATTTATGAGCCTATGATTGATTTTTCAAAAATTTTGATGTTTATATGTGACTATAATATAGTAATTTGTGGCACGTGTCTGAATTTTGTAACTGTTGTCAATATTCAGAATTTCCTTGGGCTACACGTTTGGTGCCGGTGGGAAATCAGTGGTCGCAAATAAGTCACACGTGAGAATACGAAAATGTGGTTAGTAACGAACTGAAACTTGTAGTTTATATTACAAGAACGAATATATTAAGTGATCGAAAGGAACTTACCGTGAGTGACGTTCGATCATTATTATAATATGAAGTGCTTCCCTTCGAAGATAATGCCCAAAACCTCAATTCTCGTATTTAAAGTAGACTTTTATTGTACTTTGATTTTATTATAAGTGAAGCGACTTGCTATCGTAAACTGATTTTATGAAGATTCGACCAATCAGAGCTCGTTTCACGTTAGTTTGACGTTTACGAGAATACCGT
This sequence comes from Glaucopsyche alexis, assembly GCA_905404095.1. Taxonomy (NCBI): domain Eukaryota; kingdom Metazoa; phylum Arthropoda; class Insecta; order Lepidoptera; family Lycaenidae; genus Glaucopsyche; species Glaucopsyche alexis. The sequence goes on from FR990056.1 coordinate 22,540,999, forward strand.
TTGGCAGTTTTAGTGTATCGAGACTTGATTATACGTGGTAGAGCCATGCTTCGGCACGAATGGGCCGGCTCGACCGGAGAAATACCACGGGCTCACAGAAAACCGGCGTGAAACAGCGTTTGCGCTGTGTTTCACCGAGTGAGTGAGTTTACCGGAGGCCCAATCCCCTACCCTATTCCCTTCCCTACCTTCCCCTATTACCCTATTCCCTCTTAAAAGGCCGGCAACGCACTTGCAGCTCTTCTGATGCTGCGAGTGTCCATGGGCGACGGAAGTTGCTTTCCATCAGGTGACCCGTTTGCTCGTTTGCCCCCTTATTTCATTAAAAAAAAAATAAAAAAAAAAATTATATTAATGCAGGTTTTATTTAGGAGAATTGACCCTCTGTACCCACCCAACCCAGCCTTACATGCGTAGCCCTTGAAGGTCATAGACAATAAGTAATATCTTTTTATCTTGAATTCTAGTTATAAAAATTGCGTCGAATTGCTTCTAATTGCCTATTACACTCAAGGTAACTACGTTGTAAATAATAAATAGAGAAGCGAAGCACGTATTATAATATATATTATTAAGTTTAGGTACATTAGAAGAGTGGTGAAAACAGATATATTTTTACATCGCTACGTGGGGAAATCCCGCGTTAGCCTGCGTCACAGAGTGGGTATTTTCAAGACGTACTTTTACGGAAAGTCTTCACAGATATCCTACTACTATTATAAATGTGAAAGTTTGTGAGGATGGATGGATGGAGGGATGGATGGATGGATGTTTATTACTCTTTGACGCAAAAACTACTGAACGAAATTTGATAAAATTTGGTATGATAGTTAGTTTATACTCTGGATTAAAAGTTAAAACAGGCTACACTTTATCCCGAAAAAGTACAGTGTTCCCGTGGGATACTGTATTTACGGGGGCGGAGCCTAAAAGCTAGTTATTAAAATTAACCTGTTCAGGAGCTGGTATAAAGTATTTTAGAGAACTGAAAATCAGTAGAGCCAAGGCTCCAGTTCAGGCGATCCGATTGCTAGTCTGCGGTCTAACCCCTATTCCAGAAAAGAGAAATTCTATTGAAAAAAGTTAATATTTTGTTTTGCAACAGTTCGTAATAAGTAGCAACATTTGGTTCTCCACTAACCGCCTGCTACTAGTTTGAGCCAGTTTTGTGACTGTTAGGGCCGGGCCACACGGCGCGGCGCCGCACCGCACCGCAATACTCCGCACCGCACTGGCGGCCACACGATCAATGCGGCGTCGCCCTGTGTGCACCCCTCCCCGCCTCATCTGTCTCGCCCCGCCTCGCGCCGCTGTCCGGTGCGCCTGCGGTGCGGCGCCGGAGCGGCGCCGGACGCGTCGTGTGGCATACCATACATTTTTATATGTAAAAGACCCGTTGCGATACCGCTCAGGCGCCGCGCCGCAGCCGTACCGCACCGTGTGGCCTGGCCCGTAATGTCCGCTAACTTTGCTGGGGCAAAGTTGCGACTGAATTGTAAATAGTTAAATACTGCTAAATTGCAGCTATGCGACTGTTGAGTACATCGGGTATTTTGACTTTATTTGTAGAGCTGTTGATTTATTATCATACTCAAAGTAAAAATCATCTCATGTATGGGTGATTATACGAACTCGCACATAAAAAGGAAGATTTTTTTTGAGTACTTATGTCAATTATTTTTCTGCGTCTTTACATAAGCAATAGATCATATTATGCCCAAAGTATCCGTAATTGATTTTACCGAACCTTATATATACTTACTTACAGATAAACAGCTTTCATAGAACGAGCCAAATCGTTTCTAATTAGAACATTTTGACGTCCCCTTCAACGGCCCACAATTTTTCCGCACTATCGTGGACACAACGTCAGCTTATAGCGTCCACAATCTAATCGAAAGCTAACTACGTAGCTGTTTATGTGTTCGATTTCCTTTAATCTGTGGCCGTCAGTTAGGTAATTCTGATTTATGCCTGGATTTAAGGCTCTCATAATATATAAATATATATGGTCCGGTCTTCAGTTCGGAATGAACGGATGCAAAATTGTATCGTCTGTGTGTAGTAGGCATGATTTCTAATTTAATTACGTTTCTAAAACACGGCCACTGGTGTCATGGCGTCTGTTACTGCGTTCCAGACGGGCGAGGGAGGAAATTTTCATTTTTTTTTCGAATTTCACATTCCAATTCGATTGTTTTGATTGAAAATTTCAATATTTCCGTTAATTTGCAAAATAAACAATATTTTTTATATAAAGCAGTGCCTGGTAGTTGCCGATGATGATCATGGACTTGAATAATGATTTCAGTAAGTTTTGGTGCTCCCGCAATTAGTGCGTCAGGCGCTGGCCTTGTCAGTTGGCGCCGGCCGCCGCGGCCGGGAGTCGGGAGTCGGGACAGATTATTTTCGCTGGCTTAGTGCTGAGGACTGCGGTGACGGAAAGCAATATCCACCAAAAACATTTTCATGTTTAAATGCCAAGATCGCACTGTCAAAAAGTTAGCAGATCTCATGTGAAACTAAGCTTCCGACTCTACACGTCTTAACTCTACAAGCCAACTTCACAAACTCTACACCTTAGTCAGTTTATGCCATTAGGATATATATCTACGAACGTCCCTTCAATAATTTGAATGTTACCTTTAATTTTTTGTTAAATTGCTACAGAATAGGTACTCGGGAAATAATTATTTCAATATTACGTCAATTAGTTTCCAATCCAAGCGACGAATAACGACATAGCTAACATAGTTCATAATGTACGCGATAGATGGCGTTTTTTAAACAAACTTAACTTTCATCCCCTAGTTTAAGGGGTTGGAGTATAAAAGTTCCAACTTTGACAATTATTATGTTAGTTGTGTACAAACACAAGCTTACTTACCAAATTTCAGCCAAATTCCATATAATTTTGTTAATCATCAGTGACTAGTGAGTCGAGTGACGAAATCGGGGGTTTTTAGATATCAATAATAAAACTTTACATGTTTAATAAGTCGGCTACTGGGAATATATCCTGAAATTTTCATTTATGTGGTATAATCCAAACCCAAGTTATGAGGGTTCAAAAAATCGACGAAACGCTTCGAGAAAAGGTGGTTTGATAGTGCCCTTGTGCTTCGCTCGGCTTATCTTGGCGAGGACACTACCGTGTCCCCAGATGTAACCGCAGAATATAAAAGCTAAGTAAGCGTAAGCCTCTTTAAGGATGAATAAGCCAAAACAAAGCAAATAAATGAAGAGTCAAACGTCTATCTAATACGGGATTTTACACGGGTCGATTTCTGCCTTCGTTTGACAAATCACCTTGTCATTTTTGTTGGCAAAATTGCCTTGCAAGTTGCAACAACTTGAAACTTGAAAACAACGGAAGTCGTTGACACTCATGAGTCGCTTGATTGTCGTGTCATTTTTGCCAACAAAAATCGACCCATATAAATCCCGCACATTGCATTGCTTTTGACACCTTCTTGACACTCGCGTTCGTCACGGCCAATCAACTAAATTGGTGTAGCACGTTAAGGCTGATTTACACACGTTAAGTTGTTAAGTAGGTAACTAAATTTTAACATAATTTTAAGTGATAAATTGCATGTAAACACAAAATTTAGTAGTAAGTTGCAAGTTAAAATTTAGTTAACAACTAAACTAAATAATTAGAATTGTGTCTATTTTTCGGTTAAGTTGGTGGGCGGGGCTTGCTACTTGATACGTTTGGACATGTACAAAATTAGTTAAGTGCATAAGTGTAGTCGCGTTCAAAGATTAAACAAGTAATTAAAGTAGTCTTCTGTCATCCGTAGCGCATTAAAATATTATAATATCAAACAAAGTGACACTTGCGCCATACTGATCTCTTCTATTTATCCAATTTGTCACCCACAGTCTTTTGGGTATAGTTATAGTTATTTCCCTAATAATTTCATCTTTGACTTCGACCAAAACCTCACTAATAACAAATTTAAGTACAGAATTTACGACTTCAATACGTTGTTGAGCGTTCATCTTGAGCGAACTAATGAGCTTAACTTCTTAAATACGTTTGGACATACACTTAAATATAAGTCACTTAAAATTAAGTTAAAATTTAGTTACCTACTTAACAACTTAACGTGTGTAAATCGGCCTTTATAGAGCCTATATAGTAAACAAGTAGAGAACAATAGATCAAGACTGTCGCAGCAAAATGAATGATAACGGCTATAAAATAAATATAATAAAACTGGCAGTGTAATATCATGTCTGTTTTTACTTTTTTCTCCGATTCGTGTCTTTCATTCAACATGATTTTAAGAGAGCGCGCACTACGCGACCTTGATCTCCGAAATAGACGGAGCAATATGATGATGTATAATGTATATGACGTATAATATGTGGTCCTGTTCCCGACATACATGTTGTATATATATTATATACGTGTAAGTAACATACATTGTATGGATAGCAGGCTGCGGGATGAAAATGTTTTAAAACGAAAAGTGTGCTTATGGATGTTATCCTAATTACTATTCCCCAGGAAACTTTTCTATATGATGTATATCATCTGCAGCTGTGGCTTGACGACCTCTGTGACTCATTCGTTAGCGCGTTGGCGCTCAAGCATAAGGTCGAGGGTTAGAATCCCGCCAGGGAACAAAAAGTTTGCTGTGTCGTCATGGATGGATATTATATTATAAATATTTAATATAAGGTCCGGTAAAATCAATTACTGATATTTTGGGCATATAATCTATTTTAGAGACGTTTAGGCAGAAAAATAATTGTCATACTCGAAAAAAATCTTCCTTTACATTGACGAGTTAGTATTTAAGTATGGTATAAAAGGTATTGAATATATTTTCGTTGTCTGGATCCCATAACACAAGTTCTTCTAGAATTTACCATGGGACCAGATTGACGTGATAATAATTATAAAAATAGTATATATGGAAGTATGGACGCTTTCATAGATATTATTATTATATTATAGATAACCATTGTAACGAATGATGATGAAACAATCGTTATATTGTAGTAAATACTAGATTCTGCTTAGTCCATGACGTAAGCTATCAACTTATAATAGTTACAGTACCTGAAATACAGTAACACAATATGTTTGCCCGACGCCGACGCCGCGGCCGCCTGTCCGTCTGTCGACCTTGTATGTCACCTGTCCTGTCTGTCTCCTGAGGTGTCGTTGACTTGCGTGTGTGTGTGTGTCTAGAGTCTAGACTAGTGGTCCCCAACCTTTTTTTTACGCGGGCCACAAACCCGTTGTACTCCTGGTGTCGCGGGCCGCAACCAAAATTTTTTAGGGGCAAAAAAATATGTTGTTTTAAAGAGATGTTTGATTTTGGACCAGCTCTATGTACACCACATAGGTAAATAGGAAAAATATAAGGGAATTTCATAAAAATACAAAAAAAGTAATTTGAAGAAGGGTACGTGCGTACAAAAATGATTATTTGAAGAGTTTTTAATGCGAGAACCCTATTTTAGGGCGGCCATGACAGTTGTTTTGACTTGATTTTTGACGTAGTTGATAGTTTTAGGATCTTCTTGAGTGTCATACGTCTTTCTTTGTGAAAAGTCATGTCATTGTCAAAATGATATTCTTTGGTTAATTCTGATGTAATCTGCCATGTTTTATTTTACGTTGTGTTGCTTTCCTTGACGAATTTATTTTAAATGTGCATTGAAACGAAGTAAAATAAAATAAAATAACCTAACCAAGAGCATGTCAGGACATGTCTAAGGAGGGTTCCGTAAACTATTAAGTTTACTATACACTATAGTACACTATAAAATTTTAAACGTATGATAAATTAATAATAATATTATTATGTAATATTATGTATTATTTCTTTATTATTTTGAATGTTGATTAATAATCAAAATATATAGTGAATACTGAATATACTACCAGATGTTCTTTAAGATTAATTTTTATTCGATTTCGATGATATTAAATATTTTAAAGAGTTTTTTTATTAATATTAGCTTATTCACTTAATATTTGAGCATATTTAAGTCTAAGACGATATCACCTATCTCAGTGTGTAAAGCAGGGGGGTGAAACTCTCATACATGCACAAATTAACAGAGAACAGAGACATCTAAAAATGACTATCCGGTACTAACAGTTTGAAAGTTTTCGGATAGTCACAACAGATGACACTAAGCGACTTCTACATCGCGCTATCGATAACACAAGGCGTATGTATAAGGGCTCGCGAACATTTTACTATGCTGTAACCATATCCCACTGTTAAAGCGAGACTCGGTCGTTGTTGTGTCTACGACTTTCGATAAAACTTAATTTCTGTCCATAATTCTGTTCAATAAAAATTATCAGGCAGTACTACTTCCATCTAGCGGGTTTGATAGTAACTAAAATGGTACAACGCCATCTAAAAACGACATTCCGAAACTTTCGCAAGACTCAGTTTCAATTTTAGAGTTGCGCTGCCGCATCTATACTAGTATATATCTGTATTATCTATGGTGTAAAGAATACAACCAGATACTTATTACATAATTACATATACAATATATCAGTGAGGTTTTCGATAGCGTGATACAGAATTTAAATCCAATAACACAGCGACATCTAGTATTATTTTTCAAAAACAATCGACGATTTAAACAGACTAGCGAGTAGCGCCATATTGTTTTCGTAAAGTTACTAGCAAATTGATGCTTTTAATATTAAAGGTAGGTAATTAATTATAATAAAAAACAATAATACTATGGTAATTAATAATACAAATTAATGTGTTTTCAGAGTTATTAAATTATTGTAATAATTGGTAAAAGAGGCACATATTCGTAAAATTAATTACTAATTAAAATTTTACATGATGTGTTTCAAAACTTAGCTCTAATTCTGGTAAAGAAACATAAATTCGTAACTATCTATGTAATTACAGCTAGAGATGTGATAAACGGCTTAAAATTAAAAGTTAACTTATCCGTTATTAAATATTCAATAGCAGCTATTTTTAACTGCTTAGTTGCTTAGTTGCTTATTTGATTATCTACTTATTGCCACTTATAAGTTATAATATTTTTTGCGCTTATGTTACGTTTTTCGATCGCTTAAACTGATTTAAATTAACTTTCCTTCGTACTTTGCAGGCTTAGGACTGTCTGAAATCTGAATAATTATTAATATAATAATATGAACTCATAAAAATGTTTTTACATGTTGATAATATGCATTAATCTTAAATGTTGCTTATCATTAGTAATAGTTGATTTATAGGATAACAAACATCGCCACTTTTTCCACCTCATTTCTTTCAAAGTAGTTCCATAAATTACTGTTCCAATTCACGTCGTTTATTCGTCATCTTACGACAAAAACTAAATAAACTTAATACTAAAACACTACACGAAAAGTTTATATTACGTCCATATGGACCATTATTATATTTATTATTTACATTAAAACTTCACGGTAAGCCACCAAAGCACCACTATTACGATTAAAATACGAATTATTGCGTAACGTAATATAACGTGTTTTCGTCAACCCGCAAAGCGCAACTAACAAAAAGTGAATAAACACGAAAAAGCTTAATAGTTATAAGTACAAAAAATAACCCGTTTAAATAAGTGATGAGCTACATTAAAGAATTTTCACTCTTATTGCGCTGTCATAAGAACTATTTTTCTTTGCTCATACCACACTTATGGCTTTATGACTATAAACGATATGAACGATAATTATAAGTGATAAACGCTTAAATTTTTTAACGACTTTACAACTTATTTATAAAAGCACGCTATTTTAAACGCTTTACGTTATAACGGCCATCTCTAATTACAGCAGCTCAGTTAATCACAGTGTTTGTCCTTGAGTGTAGGTTCAAAACCACCAGCGTGTTTTAGTTATTATTAATTCGTTTTTTTGTTATTAATTATTAATTTCAGTTTTTTTTTTATTATGCAACCAATTTTGAAACATTATTTTAAATAATCATTTCACATTATATATAATTATTCTTATTTTGCTTTATGTTAATTTGTTTTTCTATAATTGCTCTAGAAATAGAAATTATGATGCGATTTTGTTCAAAATAGTTTTCCTAAAGAGTTTTTAGCATGATCTATCAGCATGGAAATTTGCAAGTTTCTATCTCCTATAGTTTAAAAATGCTAGGGGGGGGACCAACTTACAAACTACTTTGAAGGCCGATTACTCGAAAATGGTCAACTTTATAAAAAAGTAACGTATGAAACCTTGCCTTTATTTTAAAAGACCTATTCTACGATACCCCACACGATGGGGTAGAGTGAAAAAATATTTTTAATCCCCGCTTCACATGTATGGAGAGCCACCCCTAAAATATAAAATTATTACTTTTTTATGATCCCGAAACCGTGATCTATATACAATCTATAACTACACCAAATCTCATCAACTTATATTCATAATTACAGGAGCTAGAGCCGCGGACAGACAGACAGACAGACAGACAGACAGACAGACAGACAGACAGACAGACAGACGGACAGAGCGAAACTATAAGGGTTCCTTAAGTATTACGGAACCCTAATAAAGGATAGTATTTTATTTTATTTTACTTCGTTAAACGTCGTCGTAAAACAGTTACTATATTATGTAGCTACATTTACATATTATAGTGTACATAGGGCTGGCCCACGCCTCATACATTTCTAGAATGTTTTCAATTTTCTCTTTTAACGATTTAATAATAGAATAACACAAGGTAGTTAAAAGAGTGAAACTAAACATTTAAGATGAGCTAACGACACAAATTAAAATAAAATAACAAATATGTATTATAATACTTAATTATGTTCACTCAGTGAGATTTTTGGAATTGTGAACGCTTTTTCACAACTTTATCTAACGGTTACAGATTTCACGCGGGCCGCAGATAAAGGCCCGGCGGGCCGCGGGTTGGGGATAGCGGGTCTAGACTCTAGACAGTATTAACTTAACCGCAGTTGGCTAGCGTGGAGGAATACCTCATAGGCTAATACGACCTAACCTTCCCTAACCTACCGGCTTCCACTTAGGTGCTGTAAACTGTAAACAAACCCGTGCGCCACTTAGGACGATAAGAGGTTGATGATGATGAATATTAAGCCTTATAATATGATTATTTTTGTCCTTCAAGTGCAAAAGCGATTGTAAATCTAATTATAATGTAATTGGGTTTTTATAATTGACTTGAGATTTTTTTAAAGAAAAACGGGAAAAAATTTTAATGTGCTACGTCCCTGAGGCTCCATGGATATTTAAACGTTTTTATACCAATATGAGCTCTTTCATATCCAGACGGCTGGACTGGTTGAAATGTTATTTTCTATTGGCATGAACGTGTATTGCAAGAAATAATAGCGCCATTTTCTTAAGTTCCAACCTTCCTTCGCTCCGAAACGCGGGCCTGACAGATCGATGTGTCGATGCGAATCGCGAGCGCATTTTCCACAGTTTTACTCGCGCATCACGTGTGAACCCAAAATGAAACGTGTCGGTTTGGACTTTGGAGCGTCGACTTACTACTGACAGCAAGACTTTTAAAATTTATAACGTTCTACGCGCCATTCCCAACTGCAGTCTACGTTTGCCTAAGTATATGAGGTCCGTCCGTAGTCTAAACAGTAGGCGCAGTTTTAATCGTTACTAGCACGACAGTTTTATCCGCAGTCCAAACCGCACAAATCTATCCGCGGTTTGGAACGCAGTCTCAGATTCACGGTCTGAAGTGTACCGAGTTCGAATTTCGAGATGAACCGAGCTGCGTTCCGCGGCACCGCCCTTGCAATGAAACGTGTATCTTCTTGGGTAGTGAATAAAGTTCAATTTTGAATAACTATCGTAAAAATGCACAGTCGCGTCTCGTGTGTGTGCTGACGCTCACTCAATTCCCTAAAGTGGGATGTAGGATGAAACGATGTAGGATGAAAATCTCATGTGTGGGATAAGCTAATTATTATAAAGATAAAATATATAATAATTAGTATATTTTGTTGTTTTCGTAGATAAAATTAGCCAGTCCGATGACTCAATGATCATATCGCACCGGCCGCCAAAACTTATATTGTTGCTTTTTACCAAAGACCTTTGTCGGACCGTGTGTACATTTTTTCCTTATTAATTTTAGTAACCAGCTAGAACTAAATGAAGCTTGAAGTTAACGCTTTTCAGTGAGCCATAATCTTAACTCAATAATCTTTATTGCTGTATTTCTTCAATTAATAATTAGAAATAACATTAATTTCATTACGTTACAGCGATAGAGAAGCGTTTAATGGGTGTTTAATGAATTCAGTCACAGCTTGTGAATGTTAAGCACCTTAACGACCCACAACCTAATTAATTTACACGCATAATAAGATCACTTTTATGTATAAGTACACGACAATTTGCAAACAAATGTTACTGTAATGCATTCAAATGTTAACATTACTTTAGATGTACGAGTAATTAAAATATAAAAGCCATTTTAATTTTCTTAACTATTGGTCTGCAATTTTCAAATATATTGTTATCTGTATTGCTTTTTTTGTTAATAATAAAAATATGTTTTTACTACACGGTAGACGCTGGATGCCAAATGCCAATGCAAGTTCGATGAACTTGCAAAATTATCCTCTCGGTCTCTAGAGTATATAATGGAAACGATTTGGGCAGGGACTTCGTAGAATGATTCAGGGGGGGGGGGGGGCTGTATAATTTCTGGTTGTAGAGGCTACCAAAGCTTATTCCAGGTTTGTCAATGTCTCTGACAACTCGACACTCATGTGTTTGATTTTCAACTCTATTGTATTAGTCCAGGCCTCCATGGTTCTATTTTCAATGCTCTGAATTTTCTCCGACCTTCCTGATGATCAATTTTAGCGGGTCTGTAGATAAAACTTAGGCATTTTCCTAGGAATTTAGGCTAATTGATGATTTATACAGTATTCTCCGAGCGAAGTAACCACTCTTGAAATACTGTAGTGCCTGGGACAGTTGGTTTTTAAATGTCGTATGGTTGCCCAAGCACATACGGCATTCTCACAACATAGTCAGCCTAGTCCAGAGGAATGAACTGGTCAATACGTCTGGGGCCAACTATGTACGGGTTTCCTCACGATGTTTTCCTTCACAGTGAGAGCGTCCGTATAATGTACTTCAGATCTAAAACAGTCTCATTGGTACACACAACAACCTGGGAATCGAACCTGCACTCTCTCGAGTGCGAATCAAACGGTCTACCCACTAGGCTACGGAGCTCTCTAATAGGTGAATAGCTCTCTAAAGTATAGATAAACAGGGCCTTTAGTCAAATCCCATACATTTTTGATTTCGGAGTTCGCCGTCGAAGTTATCGAACATGTATCTTGACTAGAGGCCCTGTTTACAATATAGTGATACGGTCGCGGTCGGCGCGGGCGACAACATAAGGATTCTAATGCGAGGCCGCTAAATTAATTAGTTTAGTTGATCTTCAATGACGGCAAGGACCTGCCTGTTTTGTTGCGTCAATTATGAAGGTGAATGGTCGCGGAAACCGCAGGCAGGAGCTACTGCCAGTTTGAGCGAAGGTCCTCAGGGCAACCTGTCGACTTGAAGTACAGACCTGGCTGGTCAGTAGTGGCGCTAAGTCAATACTTAAATTTTTAAAAATGTATTTTTTTTTCAAAACTGTTTTATCGACAACTGCCAAACTGTATTTGTGCGATAGTAATTTATGTTATACTAATACATATCAAATCTCACACAACTATATCTATACCACCTTCTTCCGATACCCTTTTTCGTACGGTCCCATAAAGAACGAGATGCTTTCAACGAAATTGACCCTCTCCGACCTCCGTAATACGATGTAGGTACAGGCCCCCGCAGTTTGTGAAGCTATCTCACTTTTTGGTATGACATGTCCCAATAAATACATTAGTTTATGCGCGTACAGCTTTTTATCCTGTCATAACATACTGTTTAGATCCCATCTATACAGATAAATACAATTAAAATGTCTGTTTGTAATCTCAAATAAACAGCTTTTCACTTAATGCATATAAAAGTATATTCGTTGCTTGCTTAGGTGCAATAAAATATTAATTTTAAATTTTTTTGTCTATCTGTCTGTCTGGTTGTTCCGGCTAATCTCTGACACGGCTGGACCGATTTTCACGGGACTTTCACTGGCAGATAGCTGATGTTACAAGGTATAGGGTTTCGTTTCCGTTAGTTCTATGCAAACGAAGTTGCGGGCATCAGCTAGTTTAATATTTAAAATGTAAACGAAACGATGAAATTCAACCAAATTAATGTGTCATTGTATTAATTGTTTATGGCACGGAAAATAAGCGACATTTAAATTCGTAGTATTACAACGCGCTATTGTTTCTTTGTTCACGATTAGATTAAATAAATATTGAACAGAGTATAAAGCTAGTATGATACGTTGTCGTATTTGTAGATTACAAATATTATACTTAACTCGCAATATTGTGGTTCGACGTGTTGCTAATAATTTCGCGCAGGCGTTTAATTATATTAGATGAGGTTGAACGCGCGTAACCCGGCGCGGTAGAGGCGACTGGCGAGCTAAAATTAGCCAGTGTTGTTATCGGCCGAGAATAACATGTTTACTTGACTGAGGACAGGAAACTACAACTGATATGTCAAGAAATGTCATATAAGTAAACAAAAGTTTGTAGCAGTGTACTATCGAACAAGCTGCCGCTCCGGTGTGTTAAGATGCAGTTCAACCACGTCTGCCGTCGTCGTTGCGATTACTTCCTGTTTAAATATATTGAGGCGTCCTAACTCATAGTGTAAAGAAAAATGTTTAGAAACTGGTCGAGCAGGAACTTTGTATATCTAGCCAATCGTTTCTCTACCTTTTTTATGTTGCGACCCATGAAAAAGCCAAAAAGTTAAGTAATAAAAAGTAAACAAACTCGACCCCCCCAATGGTCGAGACTTACCGGTTGAGAAACGATGATCTAGCCTATACTCTATACTTGCTCTTTTCAAATCCAATTTGTCTGAACGTAAGCAATAAGCACACTAGGTATATTGCTAACGGTTCAAATGTTACTTATTTGACGTGCAATAAAGAATTAGAACGTGGAATTGGTAGAATTTTATCTTTTTGTTTATTTACCCGATTGGGTTATGTTTTTAATAATCATTTTAATAAGCAGCGGTCAGTGGCGCTAAAAAACAAACACAAGTTCAATGACCTCACTACACATACGCATTTATTTTTTGCAAAGATGTCTGACGAGTGTGAAATGTGTGCAAAAATATTTTATTAATAAAATCGTCGTGTGTATGATGTATACAACACCTACTGTTGTTTGGTGTATCCCACATAAGAACTCCCCTACGTATTAACGCAATAAACAGTGTTTATTTACCCAAAAAGGCTGCTAACACACCGCACCCAACGTTTTGTATCGTAACGATTTAGCGGTGTAATAGATTAGGAGGTCACGACATTTTTGGTAACGATAACCACCATGACTTATTTTAGATTGACAAGATAAAGAGCAACTCTCTGATGCCAAATATGTCGGTCTGCCTGCGTAAAGTAGTTGCGTTCTCTGTATAGGGCGCCTGAAAACCCAGTTATCATGACCAAAAAAAAATGATAAGGTAAATGGCTGAGTAAGTTATATTAGGTAAGTACTAGTTGTTCTCATATCAGTAGCGTAAAAACTGACCAAATATTCGGTTGCGTTATGAAGCAACGAGCGTTCAAACGTGACTTATTGTGACCAAAAAAAAAATGATTAGGTAAATGGCTGAAAATTACAAATCGTAAACTGTCAGTACGTACTAGCTTATTGGCACCAAAACTGACCAAATATTCGGTTGCGTTATGAAGCAACGAGCGTTCAAACGTGATTTATCGTGACCAAAAAAAAAACGATCAGTTAAATGGCCGAAAACAACATAGTGTAAAGTATCAGTATGTGCTAGCTTAGTGACACCAAAACTGACCAAATATTTTGTTGCAATTCATGGGTATAAGGTTGTTTAGGTTACAGTTATTTTTTATCACTATCACTGCATAGTATGCAGTGCATACCTACCTAATTTGAAAATTTTATTAAAGTTACTGATGAAAACATTTTGAAACATGATGTCGTTATCATATTACTAAAAATATTCCTATTCCTTCGTCGGTTACTATGACAAGAATGAATATAACTTCTGAAAAACTTATTGGTACAAGGTCCGGGTTGGAATTCGAACCCACGACCCTACGATCACGATTATTGGGATCATGATAAGTTCATATGTAAATCGAAGAATCTCACCTGTGCGGGTATCTTACTTAGGCCTTTACATCCGTTAATGGATGATTTATACAGTATTCTCCGAGCGAAGTAACCACTCTTGAAATACTGTAGTGCCTGGGACAGTTGGTTTTTTAAATGTCGTATGGTTGCCCGAGCACATACGGCATTCTCACAACATAGTCAGCCTAGTCCAGAGGAATGAACTGGTCAATACGTCTGGGGCCAACTATATATTACGTGGTAGAGCCATGCTTCGGCACGAATGGGCCGGCTCGACCGGAGAAATACCACGGGCTCACAGAAAACCGGCGTGAAACAGCGTTTGCGCTGTGTTTCGCCGAGTGAGTGAGTTTACCGGAGGCCCAATCCCCTACCCTATTCCCTTCCCTACCCTCCCCTATTACCCTATTCCCTCTTAAAAGGCCGGCAACGCACTTGCAGCTCTTCTGATGCTGCGAGTGTCCATGGGCGACGGAAGTTGCTTTCCATCAGGTGACCCGTTTGCTCGTTTGCCCCCTTATTTCATAAAAAAAAAAAAAAAAAAAAAAAATATGCGGGTTTCCTCACGATGTTTTCCTTCACCGTTAGAGCGTCCGTATAATGAAATTGAGATCTGAAAAAGTCTCATTGGTACACGCCACAACCTGGGATTTGAACCTGCACTCTCTTGAGTGCAAACCAAACGGTCTACCCAATAGGCCACGGAGCTCTGGTATCTTAACACGCTTTTTTATTAGCTTCACCTGTAACTGAGTCACAATGTAAGAAAATCTTGGAATTCAATTTCAGCCTACTTCTAATTATCGTATCGATTTGAAACTTTGTAAGTTTATAACACATGTCACGACTGGATGAGGTGGGCACAAGATCACTGTAAAGGATGGAAATGGAAGAGGCCTATGTCCAGGAATGGGCTCTTAGTGGCTGACGATGATGACGATGATGAAGTTTTTAAGAGTCCGTTGATAATTGCAATTGCTACCATCGAGCTGATCGATGATGGTGTCGTGGTGGGCAATATAACTCTTCCATGGCTGTTGCGAAACCCCTTGAGCTTGGGCTCATTTGTTTTCTACTGATGACCTAATTCGCTACTCTTGGTTGGTGGTGAGAGTCTGATGACGGAACAGGGTGAGATTTCAGATTTTTTAACGATTAGATATTTTAATCATCGATGAAAAGTTTCCTCACCGGTCATAAAAGCGTGTGTTTTTCGTTTTTAAACCAAGCACTTTACTAGTAACATCTCTCGGCAAAATGTCATTGAGAGTCGAAACAAACTTGTCTCTTAAATTGAAAATTCATTGGAGAAGGTCTCTGAATGGGGTAGACTTAACTTAGTCCAATTTAACCCCTCTAAGACACAAGTTTGCGCGTTCACCGCTAAAAAGTTACCAATGGTCGTATGTCCTCGTTTTGAAAGCATACCCATAACTGTCTCCTCCAACATCGGAATACTTGGTGTTAACATATCGAGCGCGGTCCAGTTCCGATATCATCTGGAGGGTAAGGCCAAGTTAGCCTCCAAGAATCTTGCTGTGCTGAACAGGTCAAAGCAGTATTTCAGTCCGGTCCAACGCCTACAACTCTATAAGGCGCAGGTTCGGCCTCACATGGAATACTGTTCTCATCTCTGGGCAGGGGCACCAAAGTAGGTACCAGCTTCTCCCTCTGGATCGTATCCAACGTAGGGCCGCTCGAATTGTCGACTGCCATAGTGTTTCAAACAGGCTTGATTCCTTAGAGCTACGTAGAGATGTATGTTTACAATAGGACTCAAAGGGTAGAGATTAATAGTAAAAGGTCAACTGGGACTAAAATACAATTAGGTGTCCCACAGGGATCTATTTTAGGTCCATTTCTTTTTCTCATCTACATAAATGACTTGCCTTATCTAGTTCAAGATAGGCATGAGATAGTACTTTTTTTTTGCTGATGACACTTCACTTATATCACCAAAGTAGGTACCAGCTTCTCCCTCTGGATCGTATCCAACGTAGGGCCGCTCGAATTGTCGACTGCCATAGTGTTTCAAACAGGCTTGATTCCTTAGAGCTACGTAGAGATGTATGTTTACAATAGGACTCAAAGGGTAGAGATTAATAGTAAAAGGTCAACTGGGACTAAAATACAATTAGGTGTCCCACAGGGATCTATTTTAGGTCCATTTCTTTTTCTCATCTACATAAATGACTTGCCTTATCTAGTTCAAGATAGGCATGAGATAGTACTTTTTTTTTGCTGATGACACTTCACTTATATTTAAAGTGAAACAACATCAATTAAATTACGACGAGGTAAACAGTGCTCTCTCAAGTATAGTAAACTGGTTTAGTGTTAATAATTTACTTTTAAATGCAAATAAAACAAAATGTTTAAAATTTAGCTTGCCAAATGTTAGGCAAGTACAAACCAATTTACTACTCAATGATGAGAGAATGAACATGGTAGACTCCACTGTATTCCTAGGTATTACACTAGATTGTAAATTACAGTGGGGTCCTCATATTGCTAACTTAGCGAATAGACTCAGTTCTGCAGCATATGCAGTCAGAAAAATTAGAGAAATGTCAGATGAAGAAACGGCGCGCCTGGTCTATTTCAGCTATTTTCATAGTAGAATGTCTTATGGCATACTTTTATGGGGAAATGCTGCCGACATAAATTCAATATTTGTGCTGCAGAAGCGAGCTATTCGTGCTATTTATAAAATGTCCCCTATTGAATCTCTGAGAGAAAAGTTTAAAGAAATAGGCATACTGACAGTCGCCTCTCAGTATATTTTGGATAATTTGTTATACGTTAGAAAAAATTTAAGCAATTTCAAGAAGAAAAGTGATAGTCATTGTATAAACACTAGAAATAAGAATAAGCTAGATGTACCAGTGATAAGACTTAGTAAAATAAGTAAATCTTTTAAGGGCCAATGTATACGCCTATACAATAGGATCCCAGAAAACGTTCAAAACCTTTCTATTAATAAATTTAAAAAAGTAGTCAAAGAACGTTTGTGTGCTAAAGCTTATTATAAAGTAAATGATTTTGTTAACGATTGCACACCTTGGGAATAAGATGCAACTTTTATTATATTTAACATAGATTTAAGTTTACAATGTAAAATATATATTTCTTTTAAAAGAACAATTTTCCATCTTTTTGCTAAAAGATGGGCCCGTGCGAGTTTCTTACGCCGGTTCTTTTCGGCGAGTTAAGGTTAAGGTTTCGGGTGGAACCGGTGGTAGCCTTTTTTTGTTGACTTTCCGAAAATAGCTTTTTAAGTTTTATTTGGAAATAAAAAAATTCATTTTCATTTCCATCCTCATCACCTTGATGAGTGGCAGTCCTCCACCGTGCGCTTTACCCGAAGCTTTCTGCCGCGCACTGTAAAACTCAGGAATGAACTGTCGCCAGCAGTATTTCCGGACCACTACGACCTGCAAACCTTCAAGAAGGGAGCGTATTCCCTCCTAAAAGGCCGGCAACGCACTTGCAACTTCTCTGATGTTGCGGGTGTCCATGGGCGACGGTAATCGCTTTCCATCAGGTGATCCGTTTGCTCATTTGCCCCCTAGTTTTATAAAAAAAAAAAACTTAAAGAATATACGTTCAGACATAGGTCGCCGATAACTATGAATTGCAACCAAATATTTGGTCAGTTTTGGTGCCAATAAGCTAGTACGTACTGACAGTTTACGATTTGTAATTTTCAGCCATTTACCTAATCATTTTTTTTTGGTCACAATAAGTCACGTTTGAACGCTCGTTGCTTCATAACGCAACCGAATATTTGGTCAGTTTTTACGCTACTGATATGAGAACAACTAGTACTTACCTAATATAACTCACTCAGCCATTTACCTTATCATTTTTTTTTGGTCATGATAACTGGGTTTTCAGGCGCCCTATACAGAGAACGCAACTACTTTACGCAGGCAGACCGACATATTTGGCATCAGAGAGTTGCTCTTTATCTTGTCAATCTAAAATAAGTCATTTTGGATATCGTTACCAAAAATGTCGTGACCTCCCGTAATATAAGAACAGTGCAGTTTTATTGATCTGTCATGTCACACGTGTGTTTGGCAAATCGTAACGATAATTCGCTTAATTTTGCCATACACACAATCAATAAAACCTAGTAACTATTAAGTAATCTAAATATATATAAAGCAAACCTGACTGACTCATCTATCAACGCACTGCCGAAACTACTGAACGGATTTTGCTGAAATTTGGCATACAGATAGTTGTAACGATGTAGGCCTCCGTTATGAAATGATTTTTGAAAATTCGCCTCCCTAAGGGGATGAAAAAGGAGTTAAAATTTTGTATGAAAACCGAACTCCACGCAGACGAAGTCGCGGGCAAAAGCTAGTCTGTAATAAAACTACACAGTTCGGCTAACCTACTATACTAGCAATAGCTACCTAAAACCTGTCAGGTTCAGGTCACCCTTACGTGTATGGCTATCTTAACACGTCTAGAGATTAGAATACTAGATTAGTCTTATCGCCCTATGACCTAGAGTCCTAGACAATGGGTCAGTGTGCGCTCGGCCTTATCGGGCAGCGCCAACCGTCAGTGTGCCGCCGGCAGCCGCGCTGAGCGCACGTGTTATGTCATTCGTGTATGTGATAGTGATACCGTGATCATCATGGGCCAAACATTCGGGACCACACAGGAGAGGCAGTACACCAGGAAAGAGATCGGTACGTACCAGGCTAGCAGAGGTGGTGAGGAGGTTATGTGATTGGTGAATGCAGATTGCAAAACGCCTTTCGCTGTCACATAATAGCGAGCTGCAACTGCAAGTGCATCGCGGTTATGTGATATTTCGTGATAAAATATCTGGGTAGAGGGTGTATTTTAAATGGCTAAGTAGAATTTAATTATCGTTTTTGTACGAGTCACAGATTTCTAGTGCATCATTATTACGTTTAGTGCCGTGATTATTATCGTTGTAAAACATCTCGATGTAGAGTCTATTTTAATTAGGTTGTTATGTGAAGAGCTTTTGCTAAACACTGTTTTTAACCCCCGACGCAAAAAGATTAGAGTTAAAAGTTTGACGTGTCTGTTTGTCTGTTTGCTGTGTGTAGCTCCCAATTAGATGAACCGATTTGGATCTAGTTATTTTTGTTTGCAAGCTAACATGATCAATTGTGCGTAGCTCATCATCATATAGAAATACGGAGGATACTTAAATTTTTTAATTTGTTTGTATTTTTAAATTATTATTCACATTACAAATTATAGTAGTGGAATTATAAGTAAAACATATCTCGCTCTACAATTCCGCACATTTTGTTCTTTATTTTTCGCGATGAAACGTTGCAAACCAAAACAATGAAACCAGTGCGGCGCATTGTTTTGTAAAGACCCACTTAAGGGCGAGCGCTCACTTGGGGCTTGGGAGTCTTAGGACACGAGTCGCGACTCGCGACAGTGTGAAGACAGTTTTGTCTCACATAGACAAGCTCGTCTCACGGCTGTCCTATCACTTAAACACTCACAGTTTTAGTGGAAGGACAGCCGTGTGAAGTGTCGATCCTAGACAGTTTTTTCGTATACGGCGTTATGTTTTAAGTGTGTGCACCTTCATTTATAGATACCTTCATTTATAACTGGTCGACCACTGGGATAAAGGCGGATGCATCGGTGACAGTTTTGCGCCTTGTGCCTCCCCGTAATCGAGCGGCTATTTTTCGAAGTTTCTACTGTGGGGGTGTAAGCCCCTCTTTTGTGGAGGCCCAGGGCTGTAGCGCTGGTTGCCCTCGCCTAAATCCGGCCCTGACCATTTATAATGATTATTGATCAGTAGATACATAATTTAGCTTTTAATATTTTTTTTTCATAATGAATAACCGATTAGACCGTGATATCGTTACTAAAATGGAGACAGAACAAAACGGATATGTTATCGCTAATCTGTGACTTGTAAGTATTAACACTAATAAGCAATTATTTACTTAAAATTCGTTTGTTTACTAAACATTACATTGTTATTTTTAATTATGACCGCGATGTGGTCGGCGAATAAATTTCAACTAGTTGCTTATACTCTAGTTCTCAATTATCATCCTATTTCATCTATTTTTGAACTTATTTTTTATAAATACATTTAAATTGGTTAACAAAATATTTCATTGGATAACTGACACTTAGGGGTAAAAATGTAATTAACATAATGTACCTAGTTGTAAGTAGCATTTGACACAATCGAATTCTGCGATTTTTGCATTGGAATTTGCAGATATGGGTCTTATTTCCTTATGCAATCCGAAAGTCTGTTCTCGACTTCAGAGTTCAGCGACAACGGGGCAGATTACTTGGCTACGGTTACCGCTTACCGTCAAATACTGGTTTTAAATGCCCTTGTATAAAAAAACTTTGTCTCTTTAAAAGTTATTAAAAACTAAAAATCACAGGACAAAGTGATTGTGTCTCGTGAAGACTTCAATCGCTTGTTAATAGGGAAAATAATATACCATATACAATATCACACACGAGGCGATGTCTACGAGGCGATACACATATGAAATTGGCGTTTAGTAATGGAGGAACATAAAGTCGATTTTTTAAACATAATATTTTTATTTAATCAAAGTATATATGTCACCGTAAACTTGTAAAAACCGTTAGATTGTAAAATAACTAACGAGAGTGTAAAAATATGTCGAAAATTTAAGAACTATATATATATACAGTATTAATAATTTAACGAAAAATAATGTGTGAAATTATAGGCAGCATATTCGCGTCGGAAGTCTATCAACATTTTACAATTTGACAAGTTTTATTACAATCTAACGGTTTTTACAATCTTACGGTGACATATATACCTACCATTGCTATTTATGCACTTTTGCCATCTCATAGGTAGTTCATTGATTCCTTTACTAGAAAACCATTTGGACAGGTATCAATAAAATCTTTGAGGAGCTGCCCCATCGGAGTTGAACTATTTTCCTTGCAAGAAGTTATCCAAATTTCGAAAAAAATAAATAATGGTAATCTGTTGGAGCAAGGTCCGGGGAGTATGGTCTCAGACAATTCAATTGAAGCTCCTCTAATTTGGTAGCCGTCTGTTGTGTAGTGTGTGGTCTAGCGTTGTCCTGAAGCAGCAGTGGCCTAGAGCGAGTAACCAACCTCGGTTGTTTACCAGCTAGCTTTTCCATCATGATTTACAGTTGCTGGCAAATGGCAATAGACATCTGCCGTAATCGTCTGGCCAGATTTAAGAAAGCTGTAGTGATCGACACCGGCACTAGTCCACTTGGGGCCGGCTTTAGCTGGTTCGCCAGGGTTCAGCCATTGCGATGAGTGTGACGCAAAGAAAAAACCAAAAGAGTAAAAGACGATAACGTTTTTCGTAACACAAATGCATGAGTAAATAGCGGTTATAAATTTGAAATTGGAATTCCTAACCAAAGATGTATTTGAGATCAAAGTGGCCAATACGACAAAATGCCAATTTCATATGTAAGGACCTAATATTTGAAAGTTAGTAGCAGTCATGTCTGGTGTAAAATTTGACTCTTAGGATTAGGGAGTAGCCTGCAGGGCATGTTATGAACTGGTCACTCATTAATTAATAAAGTAAATTCCTATTTTTAATCTAAAATGCAGTGTTAGTATGAATAGTATGCACTATGCTATAAAGGTACCTAAATTCCTTAACGTGTTTTGGTCTGAAATAATAATCAAACTGCATACAGTATGCGCAGTGCACGGGAAGTAATCTAGGGTTAAGCTGGATCTAGGCTAAACAATATCCGAACTGCGAGCGTTTTGCCTGCGCCTGGGGGATCTAGTTTCCAACTATTTGCATGGCAATCCGACGAGACGCGAGGACGCTTACTCCAGTCCTGAACCTCAATTCTCGTATTTAAAGTAGATTTTTATTTATTTTAATATAAGTGAAGCGACATGATATCGTAAACTGATTTTATGAAGTTTCGACCAATCAGAATTCAGAACGCGTTTCATATTGGTTTGACGTTTACGAGAATACCGGTTTGTCAGTTTTAGCGTATCGAGACTTGATTGTAATTGTATAATCAAATGACGTTGGCCAAACTCCTAGGACTAGGTGATGGATTTGGACAGTTACAAAATGTAAATGAAAGAAAGTAAGTACGGCCAAATTTCAAACGCTTCTTAGGCTGGGACTATATTGTCCGGAATCCGTAGGGCTGGGGAAAAACAGAGCACTGAAAATAGAACTCTGCGCTATTACAATATAGCTGAAAATCGAACACACGAGTGTCAAATGTCAATGTCAGATCTGACAACTCGACACATAATATGTGTCCGATTTTCAACTCTATCAGGGTCCGTAGACGCAGGCTCTGTTTGGAAGAGTTGGAAGAAATAACAGCATGTCACTTGAGAGCATCTTAACTTTAAGAAGAGAAGCGTTGCAGTACACGTAAATGTGTCTGTGCTTCGTGTCGTTAAACTCTTCGGAGTCTTTTTATTGGTTCAAACAACTCTTATTGAGTTCTGAATCCAATTCTATCGTAATTGTTGAGTGAATCATCGAAAACCACGACACTCGTCGCTCTCGCTTCTCAGTTCTCTCCCACATTGCGATTGCATTGCGGTCATTCTGATGATGTTTATCCGGCGCGCGGCGATCTGATGACGTAGTAATAACGAATTTGCGCCAATTTGCCGGGAACAATGGCGTTATGTCACGTTGCTGTGCGGCCTCGCTGCAGGCCTTCGCGAAAGTGCACAATGAGAAGGCTTCGAGTAACAATTTGCTTGTAATTTTTTTATCACACAAATGAATAGTGCTGTGAAAAATGAGACAGTTTAGAAAAGGACTTATTACTTTTTTAAACGGGCAAATGGCCCACCACACATTCCCACAACTGCAACTCCTGTGTAGCCAGCATCGACAGCGGTAACGAAAATGAATAGTATACCTTCTGAAAATCAATATTTTTTAAGAAATTACGGTTTGCTCAAATCACTTTTGTGAGTCTTGTGGAAACGCTCCATACAAAAATTAGTACCGGCAGGTGACTTCACACGTTTGTAAGTTGCAACAAAATGTATTGAAGATATGTCCGAAGTTGCGCGTTTATTTTCTACTAGCTTTTGTACAGGGTTCGCTCCTAAAGCTGGAAGCTGGGAGAGCTTGGACTATAATTATTATGATCCGGAATCCGTCGAAAATTTAGAGCACTGAAAATAGGACACTGCGCTTATATAACAGAGTTGAAAATTTAAGTGTCGAGTGTCAAGCAGTCATTTATGACACGACATTTGACTCGATACCAAAGAGTAAATAATATCACAAGTGATGTCGATACTCGACACTTGTATTTTTCCCGAGCCCGCTATATTCCGGATCCTAAAGTCCCAGCCACAGTGACCACAATAGTATCAGCTTAAAGTCAGACAATTCTATTGTTATCGGTTACTTAGATGATCTATTAAAAGTGATACAACCTTATAGCGATGAACGATTTAATCAAAGATGATGAGGACGACAAGAATAGATATAATAATAATTGTCCGTGTATAATATAGGTAGGTAATAATAGCACTTCGTAGTGGCCACGTAATGAAGTGAATCACACGTTTTCTGTGTAATTTCGGCGTCATACAAAATATTGTATAGTTTTATGTTGTTATAAAATCTCGCTTTCGTTATATTATAATTGTATACTAATGTCATAACATAATACAAATGAAAGTATGACGCCCATAACATTAGATAATTCTGTTGTTTGTTTTCTTTCGTGCATGTAATATAGGGTTCATAAGCGGTAGGTATAATATACTAAATGTCCGCGACTTCGTACGTGCGTAAAGATGTCCTCAATATAAAGTAGCCTCAATGTTAATCCAGAACCTAAACTACTACCAAACAGTGGCGAAGGCTGGTTCTCCTTCATAGGGAAGCTGTAGCCTGTATAATAGGTAGGGATTTGGACGAGGGTCTTCAAAAGGTAAACGGTAAGTAAAGCCGATAGGAATAGTGTTAGAGGAACCCCACGCTACTTCTACCATACCAAATTTCATTAAAATCCGTTTAGTAGTTTTTGCGTGAAAGAGTCAACTAGAATCACATAACTAGAATAAAAAATATTGACATATTATTGTTTCACGAAGAAAGAAAAACTTACTATAACTTAAAAATGCGCGGTAAAAATAGAAAAATAGAAAAACCCGATTGGAAAAAAGACAAGATACCTGCCTAGGGATGCTCGATGATCATCGATTTTCGATGATCATCGATGTTAGACGATAAAACATCGATGTTTTAACATCGATATTGCATTATTCAAAACATCGTAACATCGATGTCACGGACCGATTAATCGGAAACCCAGTTGAAAAAACTTGCGGTAAAATATTTAACCACTATTGTGATATCAACGCCATCGAAGACAGTAACCCACGGGAACCTTATATGTCCCGCGATAAAAAGTGACTTATGTCTTTCCCCGTGTTCTACTTTATATCTGTGCCAAATTTCATGATAATCGGTTTAGTAATTTTAACATGAAACCGTAAATAAAGTATCCCATAGGAGCCGTACATTTCCCCGCGATAAAAAGTAAGTACCTTATTTTCTTTCCCGTGGTCCGCTTTACATCTGTGCTAAATTTCATGATAATCGGCTAAGTAGTTTTTACGTCAAACTGTAAATAAAGTATCCCACAGGAAATGTACATTTCCCTGCGATAAAAAGGAGCCTATGTCCTTTGTACCTCATTTAAATCGGTTCAGTAGTTTTGGCGTGAAAGACGGACAAACGACTTTCCCATTTATAGTATTAGTATAGATGTATTGATGACGGACGGCCGTGAAGACGTTTGCAAAAAAACATCGATGTTGCCTGACATCGATGTTTAGAGCTCGATAAACATCGAACATCGATGATAAGCTATCGATGCCAACATCGATGTTTTTGCAACATCGAGCATCCCTATACCTGCCTAAGCAACGCACTAAAAAGACCGAAACACGATTGAGAAAACAGACTACACTATGAGCTGAAAGCCTAGTGAAATAATAATAGTGAGATATATTATATATACAAGAATATAATTTAAGGTATAAGTCGACCATGTCAATGCACTGAGTTAATCCCGAAGCTAAACTAATGAGGGTTTTTAAATTCGTGGCATCTGACAGCTTTGTGGCTGGCAGCTCCTAGAAATAAAAATAAAAAGATTATGACAAAAAGGACAATGTCACTCTTTTGACTCCTTTTCGCTTGCTTGGTAAAAAATGTGTTGCGATCTTGTTGTGATATAGAAACCGTTTTATTTATTAAAACTTATAGTGAGATACTCCTATAGCTTTTTGACACGACAGGTACCGTCGTGCTACCAAGCGCCGCTTGGTGACAGAAGAAGGATCGAAAATTCTTATTGACAGTTTTCGATACCACTTACGCCACCAGATGACGCTTTGTATGCGTTGGGTCTACCTCCTAGCGGCAGAAAAAATATCAAACGCCCTCATTAGGCATTGCTCGCGTTACTCTTCAGCCTTGTGTCGGCCCACGAACCTTTTTGCATTTGTAATGTGATCTAAATTTTCCTCTGTAGGAACTGAGGCATTAGCGAGATTAGTAATGTTTACAAACAGACGGGTATTATCGACGTCATTGCGAGCTCGTCGTCATTGTCACGGAGCTGTGCTCGGGCAACGTGACACACGCGCATCAGTTGCAACGTGATGCTCGTTATCAGAATTACTGTTAACTTCGCTATCTGGGAGGTTAGCGGGAACGATTGACGGCAACGTATTCGTAGCGTTCTCGAATGAGATTATTAAGACGTGAAGCAAAAACTTTCAGTACAGTTTTACGAGAATTGTGCAACCGGAGCAGTTATCATATTTGCCTGGTAAATTAAAGGTTATGTGGAAGAAGTTGTGCAGAACGCAGTTTTAGAATATACAATTATTTACAAAAAAAAAACATTATTTATACAAACTACCGTGCGTTTGATAGATACGATTTTGTTACACGTTGTCGTTTGTCAATCTGTCAGAACTCACAACATTTACTTTTATTTTTTCTAAGAGGCGAAATAACCCTTATAAAGTTCAAACTTAAAAATTATATAATAAAAATTGTTATGGCCGAATTTCGACCGCCGGGAACCTCGAGTTGTACAAAAAAATGTGACAGCGCCATATACAACTTGCAAACATTCGATAACGTTACGAATGCGTATATATGTCAATTGTTTCTGCTAGGCCCCCTGTATGTACACTTTCAATCATTGTTGTCCATTTCTGCAGGCGTACCGTGAGCATCGTATCGTGCAATCTGTAATTTTGTCTATTCTTCTGCAGACAAACCCCATTTCTACGGCGCGGCGGTCATACTGAGTTTTGCAACTCTGCAATGATGTTTTTGCCCTGACATACGCAAATATAGACTTAATTACGATAATATTTCAATAACAATGAATTTTAAAAATAAATATTTTCATGATCCTTAATTCTTACTACTTACTGATATTATAGATCTGAAAAGTAAAGATGGATGGATGTTTGTTACTCTTTCACGCAAAAACTGCTGAACGGAATTTGATGAAGTTTGGTATTGTAGTGGTTTTTTCTGCTCTGGATTTTTATTATCCTCAAAAAGTAGTGTTCCCGTGGAAACTATTTTACCGCTTAATTACGGGCGGAGCCGCGGGTGAAAGTTAGTTAAAATATTCATTAGGTATTTTCTTTTGTTCGTCGTCTTTTTCATATCCCATTTATAAAACAAAATGTATCTAGCCTCCATCTCCCCATTTGTCACCCCAATGACCAATCGTCAGGAGGTAGTCTAAAGATTCTGTTAATCTGATATAACTTCCTGGTCACCGATACGGTAACATACACCTATGAGCGCAGCCACCGGCACGCGGCGCTCGGCCGCCCATTGTTAGCCGATGTCTGATCACGTGGTCATGCCATTGTGATGATCACGTGGTCAACTGCAACGCATCCTGTCCGTTGTTGAGTGTATGACATATTATGACAATAAGGCCGCTTCCTGAAAGCTCGAACACAGCGATGAGGCGCCGAGAACAGAAATCTCATCAAAGAATCCCAGGAATTACTACCGTAATGAATCGACATTCAATGGACTTACACGAAAAATCCCATACACGTGGGTTGCGGCTAGAATTGTGCGGGGACCGCGCGACGCACGCAAGACGCTTATTTACATAGTCGTAAACTTGTTTCCACGGAAAATAACAGTTCAAAACCTAACCAAGAGCATGTCAGGACATGTCTAAGGAGGGTTCCGTAACTATAAACTCGTAATATGCTTTTTTTTAATTACTCCAAAAGTTACTGTCCGATTTGGTTCACAATAATTTTCCTAAAGAGTTTTTAGCATGATCTATCAGCATGGAAATTTGCAAGTTTCTATCTCCTATAGTTTAGAAATGCTAGGGGGGGGACCAACTTACAAACTACTTTGGAGGCCGATTACTCGAAAATGATCAACTTTATAAAAAAGTAACGTATGAAACCATGCCTTTATTTTAAAAGATCTATTCTACGATACCCCACACGATGGGGTAGAGTGAAAAAAAATTTTTCATCCCCACTTCACATGTATGGAGAGCCACCCCTAAAATATAAAATTATTATTTTTTTATGATCCCGAAACCGTGATCTATACACATTCTATAACTGCACCAAATTTCATCAATTTATATTCACAATTACAGGAGCTAGAGGCGCGGACAGACAGACAGACAGACAGACAGACAGACAGACAGACAGACAGACAGACAGACAGACAGACAGACAGACGGACAGAGCGAAACTATAAGGGTTCCTTAAGTATTACGGAACCCTAAAAACTGCCCATAAGTGCGCTAGAGTACGAAGAGGGTATGATATGAAGTTGCAATAAGAGATGGAGTGAAGGTTTTTGAAAGTAAGTTATTGGTTAATGGTTAGTAATTAACTTAACTAACATAATTCATGTATATGAATGTAAAAGGCTGTATAGCCTTTGCCGCTGCTATCGCCGCTCGTGGACGAGTTTTTTAACTATTTTCAGCGACAGCTGAACATTTTTTCAAGTTGCCCCCATACAGATTACAGAGATAGTTCTCCTTTCCTCTTTCCATAGTCTCGAATTCATTTTGCCTCAATCCCCTGTATTTATGGAAACGACTTGTATGAGATTTCATTGCATTGTCAGTTGTAGCTGGTTAGTGAGATTTGAACCACTTCGCTTCGCTTCGCACTTCGCTGCCAAACACAAGACACTGTCGCGCTGTATCCAATTGGACGAGGTCGACGATATTTTTATTTACGTCGTATAATGGAGTGATAAGCAAATAAATGTGATCATAAACGTAATCAACACTATCTGGGTTACCCAGGGCTTAGGCGTGATCCGATAAGATAGCTCTGTTTAGCGGAATAATCTCATTTGCTCTCCATAATAATATATAAATAGATTGTTTTTGTTTTGATTCTCGTATTCGAACGCCGACAACTTTCTTTGTGCGACGACCTTCACAATTCAGCTACATATTATATGCTTTATGTATTGTATTATCGCAACTCATGTATGGTCAGATGGAGCAAAATATCTCATAAATATCACCTTTAGTCGAATCGAAAAAGCCGCGAAATGCTTGATAAAAAAGAAGCCATTTAAATACTACCTTTTCTCGAAGACTTTCGTGGCTTTTTCGTGTCCCCATATTTTCGTTTGTAATAAAGCTAGCGGTCTGATTTTTTTTAAACTATTTTTCTTTAGGGATTTGTATCTAAAGATATGTAAATCCCATTACACCCTATACATAATATATTTTAAACTATACTATCTTCGATACTGGCAAAAATTATATAGAGCATAATAGCTTGTTCCGAAGCTGGTTCGGAAAGGATTACCTGTATAAGCCCTACATCATACTGATTACAATTCAGTTTTTGGAATGGTTGATGTCTCTTACTCCGATACTTGACACATTCCATCAAAATATGCTGTGCATCTTCAATCGATCACATGTTTCACAATTAGGTGAGTTAACCTTTTTCATCAAAAAAGCAAACTTTCTTGATGGGATGTGTCCTGATCGGAGTCTAAACGCTAATTTAACTATTTTCCGATCCAAGGTTCCAATTTTTGTCGTGGAAAAGTCTTTAGTAGCAAAAGCTAATGTTATACGAGATACGAAATATTAAGCGGCAAAAATGCGATTTTGAAAGATATTGGTGGCACGGAGGTATGGAGGCATTGTTAGCATAATTTGAAGCATACTTCTAGCAGACTTAGAAATTTTAGATACACAGGGAAAATATAAAAAAGTTAAAATTCTGAAGAAAAAAAAAAGACTATGCGTAATAAAGATGCCTAGTGCAATACAAAAGTTCTTATTGACGCAAAAAGAGATATCATAAAATGGTATCTTGTCCCAACTAACCTAATTCGGTATTCTGTTCTTTTCTGGATAGTGTTTTAACTGGTCTAATATATTGTTATGGGCATATGAAAATTTTCGAAGAAACTTAAAGCCTTCACTTGGCCCTGGCTCGCTGTTAAAATTTTTAAAACCTTTTGTGTATACAAAATACAAGTGACAAATTATTCGGTCCTTTATTCGCGTATGTTTTTACTGACCTTACGGAATTTTGCATTTAAATTTAGCACCGCTTTTCTGTCGACAATAGGGTTCCCAAATGGGAACAGTTTCTTACCGTGCGTGTACTGATGTTTAATATATAATGTTCGATAAAACTCACAAGATTGTCAACCCTGGACAGTCACTGAACGACTCAAGGTCACAAGATTTTGCCGGCAGAACGTCCACGACGACACTTGGGACTTGATTTCATAAGCAAATAATATATTATCAATTATATCGATATTACTTCTTTTATCTGCATAGGATAATATTATAGTAAATATATATAATCGGTTAGAACTAATATTACTTACCTCTTTATATCTGGATCGTCTAGGCTAGATAGTAGATGAGATAATACTAAATCGGAAGATCATAATTCCTATACCTATCTATATCTATCCTTAATCTTGTTTATTCTCACGACAACATTACAAATCTATCCGAGCGTTAAATAATACATTATAAAACACGATTGAACAAATTGAATTAATTTTTATGACAGCGGTAACAGGAAACAAATGAAACGGCGCCACAAAACGCAAAACAACTACTACTATAAATTTTATAAATACTGTGAGCCCGTGGTATTAAGCACCACGGGCTCACAGAAAACCGGCGTGAAACAGCGTTTGCGCTGTGTTTCGCCGAGTGAGTGAGTTTACCGGAGGCCCAATCCTATTCCCTTCCCTACCCTCCCCTATTCCCTCTTAAAAGGCCGGCAACGCACTTGCAGCTCTTCTGATGCTGCGAGTGTCCATGGGCGACGGAAGTTGCTTTCCATCAGGTGACCCGTTTGCTCGTTTGCCCCCTTATTTCATAAAAAAAAAACTATAATTTACAACAGCAGTGTATATAAAGCAACAAGTTTCCATAGAAACAAACGGTCTTTCCTCTAAACTATTTACAACTATTGACGTCATCTTGTTACTCATTATCGCCGAAAATTGGAACGCTTTATATTGTTATTACTATTTAGTTTTTGCCATCCTCGGATATAGCTATTAGATTTTAAAATTGCTTTTTTGCAGTCGTCTGTAGTAGCACTGTGGCTCGCAGATTTTAAGCGGTTGCCAGACAGCCTTCCACTAGTAAAATATTTCATTACATTAGCCGAAATGTACCTTCTCAACTTGAACTTTTAAGGAATGGTGACATTTCTCTTAAGTTCACTAGTAAAGTCCATGTAGAGTAAAGGACAAAAGATATCAATTATTATAGTTTATACACTTCATTAATTCATAAATGTAATTTCCACATGATTTCTTTCACAAGCTAAATAAAAATCAACATCTTTCAGAATTTTTTCCTACTTTGTTGTATTACCTTGATAATTTAAATTACAATCCATTTTCCCCAATGTAGAATTACTGAAAGTACCAGTCAGGATTTCCTGAACTCCTGTTGCGAAATGTATTAATTGCGTTTCAATTTATTCTACTAAAGACGTCTATACGATTGCAGTTCTCGGCCAAAAGTTGTTGATGGTGACGTCTTCTGTTTTCAAGTCGGATGACCAAATAAAACAATAGGCTTATCATATCAGATATCGCGATCGGAGTAAGTTCAACAAATCGTGATTGTGTAGAAAAGTCTCGCACGTTGTGATTGATTACCCAATAATGCGCTTTATCGCTCGTTCACTTGTCCAATGTCTGCGAGTATTTTGTCTCCTAACCTTTTCTATGTCTATGTTGTTTTATTTGTCCAATATATAAAATATTATCTTTCCTGCGTCTATATTTTGTTTGTCTGCAAATTATAGTTTGAATATAGCAATCATCGTTGTAGCTTGCACATATTAGCGGTCATGAAACTTAGGTTTTGGTATCAACAAATCATACATGGCGTACACTACATTAGGTGGTCACGTCCATTAGTCCATTTGTCACTCATCATGCATTTTGAATTCACATGCAACCGTCAATCATGATTAACAGTTTTGACTGTCCACTGTTCTCTATAGATTTTGCCTTTACTTTGTCTCGGTAATTAACATAGTATCTATTATTGATAATGGCGTAATTTGCCATTGAATTATTTTGGACATTTAATTGCCCGTAGAGCCAGTACCGGTCATGGGCATAACCGGCAGTCGTCACCTCTGTGGCCGGAGCGGGCGCGGGCGTGCGGCGTACCCCAAGGTCGGCGGCGTGGCTCGTTTTTATTAAGACGTCCGCTGCGCATGCGCTGAATCTGAGATTGGGTTTTTGTCTCAGCAGGCTAGAACCAGTGTGGGCTAAACTCGATTTAGTTCTATCATCATCGTCATCAGCAATGTCATCATGATCGAGACTTAATACAATAAGTACCGACTTGCATAGTTCTTTGTGTTTGAAGTATGATTCTATACATAGATTGCCAAGTCATCGATGAATGATCGATGGTGATCTATAAATATCGAAAGATGACGGATATAATGTACTGATAGTATGTAGTTATCGAGCACTTAACATAGATTTCGATATGTATAGTGAATTTGTGTTTTATATTTGCGCAATGTTTAAAATATTTGAGTAAGGGTGAACGCCAAAATTTAAGTACATTATATCAATTACCAAAATGATTGTTTTAAATTAATTGACGACTTCTGTGCAGACTTTGGTTCCACCGAAACTCAAAACTTTGCTTCTATCTTAAATTTAGAAAGACTAGAATTTACATCAACTTATTGACATAATACCACACATGTAAAATCCTACTGCTCGGAGTCACTTCATATGAGGATTAGGTCCACCACGCCAGCTTACTGTTAGCAGACAATACATGTCTTCAAGCAGGCTTCCGCACAAGATTCTTCTTTTTTTGATTGTTTGAGAAATCCGTCATGTTCACTTCTCATGGAGGATTTCTTTGCTCGTACTATCAGTGTTGGTAACATCATCATGTCATGTCATGTCACCTGAGCCGCGTGTGGCTCGGGACCCGGGATCTGGATCAGGTAGCCGATATCCGCTGACAACCGGTTCTATGGCCGGTGACTGCCGACCTTCGCCGATTCACTCACCTCCGTCACCTCCGCTTTTGTGTGGAAAAGTTCCCGCATTTAGTCGTTTTCACAATTCGCAAACGCACTTTATATCAGAAGGTCGATTTTGATATTTTTATCCAACAATAATACAACTTCGATACAGACCGCATGCTATCGAACAACAAAATGGTATTCTCATAAACGTTAAACGACGAAATTTAAATAAATTTCATAATTAAAAAATGTGACTCGAACCGAACCGTCAACCGGATTTTTTTACTTTGACCTGTGAGGATGTCATAACATAAAATATAGGTACTCTACGTAGAAACCACTTTTGTTTGCAAGTCAAAATAAAATTTTATAAAAATTACGTACCATACGTTATATATACTAAAAAAACCGAATGCATAATTTGATTGTGATTTTGACATTGTGCATGCTATCAATAAAACTGACTCTGGATCTTACAAATGTCAAGCAACAGCTGTCTTGTACACGCCTATTTATAAATTGAAGTTTAACTTCTTCTGTGTTGGGATTTAAATTGTGCTAAAATCAAAGGCTAAAATAGAATACCTCTTTTCGATCAATTTATGATAAAATGATGATTAATTTATAAACGATAGTTAGTTGAAAGTCTGAGTTAAATACGAGAATCTCAGTCAAAGAATATTTAATATTACTAATGTACCTCAGTGCTGCTAGCATAATATTATATTGTTTATAGGGCGATCAAAAACATATTCTATAATTTTTTTGGATCCTAGTACCACTAAGTACTTCATACTTTAAGTCATGAGATCTTTGTTAATGACTATGTAGAGCAGAGTAACTCCATCTAAATCAAATAAACACTACTACTATCTCTGAGGACAAGCACTCACGCAATCACTCACAGGTAGTCTACACAACGAATCTACGCATTACTATTGTGTATTAATTAGTCATAACAGTGAGTTTTCCTCGAATGTCGACAAACAAGCACTTAGTGAGTGTTAGTGGGATGATAATGTACGCACCTCGTAGTCCTCATAGCGTGTAATTATTTCCACGAACATACATTATTGTGCTTATTAAAAGTAATGTATGTAAGAAAGAGCTCCGTGGCCTAGTAGGTAGACTGTTAGATTCGCACTCGAGAGAGTGCAGGTTCGATTCCCAGGTTGTGCCGTGTACCGATGAGACTTTTTCAGATCTTAAGCATCACATTATAGGGACGCTCTAACGGTGAAGGAAAATATCGTGATTCGTGAGGAAACCCGCACATGGTTGGCCCCAGACGTATTATGACCAGTCATTCCTCTGGACTAGGCTGACAGTGTTGTGAAAATGCCGTATGCGCTTGGGCAACCGTACGTCATTTAAAACCGACTGTCCCAGGCACTATAGTATTTCAAGAGTGGTTTCTTCGCTCGGAGGATCCATTAACGGATGAAAAGGCCTAACTTTGAAAGAAAATAAAATTTACGGTAGCAACACCATACAGGCATACACGTATTTAACTGTCATGCCAATCTACGCCTACACACGGTCAATTGTAACTGATCCAAATGTCAGCCTCATGCCAATTGGAATTGTCTACAAATACTTCAGTTAACAATTTGAACCCCCGACGCAAAAGTGTGAAGTAACTAAACCGACCTAGAACCTAGTACCTACCTACATAATATAACAGCTCTGTATATTATGTCACCGTAAAATTGTAAAAACTGTTAGATTTTAATATTAATAGAAATATTATAAAATGTCGATAGATTGTCAAATAAAAATTTCTTCTTACAATTTTACACGTTATTATTCGTTATATTGTAATATTAACCGTGCCGATTGGTTAAACGGCAAGTGCCCGCGCCGCCATATTTGTATGTTTTTTCATAATAATAATTATAACGAAAAATAATGCGTACAATTGTATGGAGAAATTTTAATTTAACAATCTGTCGACTTATTATAATATATCTAGTAATATTACAATCTAACGGTTTTTACAATTTTACGGTGACATATACAACATACTCGTAGTACATAGTATCAGATCCATTCTGCAGCTGGCCAGTGGGCGGTGGCCACATCTGGGTCAGCCTCGCTGCCGAGTGCCAACTTCTCTACAAGATAACCCGATGCTGTAATTGCATTTCGCTCTAGTGTGATATTTAATGGTTGAATTAACAAAAAAAATAATGTCGAAGTTTAATTTTTATATCAATTTTATGACGTAATTAATTTCGACATTGTTAGCCACATTTAAAATTATTTCTTGACTTCATATTAGTAAGGTAGTTCGGTGGCGATGTAATTTTGTTATATTAATTTGAATCAAATAATTTATAGACTTTGTTATTATAATTTTTAATACACAATACTATAATCGAGGCCATATTATGGTGTATGGCCACCCCAGTGATCGGCAAAGTACGGCCCACGGGCCAACTCCGCCGCGCCGACAGTTCTTCGACATGAATAGTATATGGCCCGCGATAATTATTATATTTTGACGGTCCTAAAGTTTATTCTACTTGGTAAAATAATACACATATAGGTAAAGGAGCCACCTGACCAACCACGTAGTAAATACGCTATGTCTATATTATGCCGTAGATAGTTCAAGTTTTCAGCAAGATTTTTACAAAAAGTCTTTCCTGTTCCAGCGCCCCTCGCACTACAGTTTTACATTTCACAATATAGAGTTAGTGTTGCGATGTAAAAACCTGCAAAATTAACGACAAACGAGTAGAGATGGGCGAGATATAATATTATAGGTAAAAAAGCACAGTATAATATGTTGTAATTAAAGAACATAAGGTATTTTAAAATTAATTTCTTGTGTACGCGTAGTTCGATCGATTTTCAACAGATGGCAGTATTCACAGTAGGTCTTTCTCGTGTAAAGAGTATTTTTGACTGTTTGACATGCCTTGTCCTTAGATTAATCAGTAACGTGAACTGTATTTTAGGTAAAGTAGTAGGTTACCCGTTACGTTCTTAATAAGTATGCCCTCTTTTACAAAAATAAGTAGATTTCAAGTATTTTACCAGTATAAAAATGCCAGTGAAGTGGACGAAACAGTCGGCCAAGAGACGCCGCTCAAGGCGAGCTGGTCTGGAGCTGGCAAAAAGCTGTGTACTGCGCCATAAGTGTCATATACGATGTATCCTGTGTACCTTCGTTACAATATGTCCCTGGCCCCTCGTACCTGCAAATTAGCATCAAATAAAGAGTTCTAGCTCCAAACTTGTGGCTTAATTGATAATATCACTCTCCATCTGTACTATGTACTAGAGTTTTTTCATCCATCGCATGTATGACAGACATCGAACGAAATGTATGGGTTTTGAAAAAATCGTATTTTGCTAAATTTATATTATATTATTACTAACTGACCCGGCAAACGTTGTTTTGCCTTATAAAAAGTTAAAAACACTGTAATTGATTAGTTATCGAGCGGGATGAAACATGATTAAGGCCACGTGGACCCAATTTTACATGACTTTGAATCGATAATAAACAAACAAATAGTAACTTTAAAAAGCCAAAAAAAAAACACATTGTTGTTTACTTAATGTTCTTTAACAATTTGTGGTTCGAAACATAATATTGAAAACTTCACTCGATCAAAAATAATTCCGAAGAGGAGGCTAAATTTGAATATTTTTCTTTTTGTTCATGAAGTTCATGATAGTTTTACTTTCAAAAATCATATCTACGAAAAGCTAATAACTTAAAAAAGAATAATTTCTGGTTACATTTTGCATGTTGGTTTAATTATTTTAACAATAAATTAATATTGAAATGCAGCGTGCGTAAGCCGCTAGAGTCGCCCCACAGTCGCCCGCTAGGCGTTGACGAGGACAGACCTATGTCAGTTTTGCTAGCGCACGCCTTACCCGCGTATTTATCGAACAATTCTTTCGTTTCTAACGCAGTGTACGAAAGTCAGTTTGTTTTGTTTCTTTTTATTTTTGAACATATCATACACAATAACATGTTATATTTTATCGTCGCCGCGTCATTGCTTTTGCCAGATGAGACGACCTCTGTGGCTCAGTGATTGAGCGTGTTGGTGCTCAAGCCGGGGGTCGCGGGTTTGAATCCCGCCGAAGGAAAAAAAGTTTCCTGTGTTCCCGGGTCATGGATATGTATAATACAATAAAAATCTAAAGGAAAGTCAGTTTCTTTGTATTTTTTTATGTTTCTTTTTATTTTTGAACTAAATCTATACATCTATACATCTATACAGATAAATATAATTGAAGTGTCTGTTTGTAATGTCAAATTAACAGCTTATCACTTGATGCATATGAAAGTATATTCGATACTAACAATAAAATATCAATTTTTAAAATTTTTGTCTGTCCGTCTGTCTGTCTGTCTGTCTGTTTGTTCCGGCTAATCTCTGAAACGGCTGGACCGATTTTCACGGGACTTTCACTGGCAGATAGCTGATGTTATAAGGTCTAACATAGGCTACTTTTATTTTAGGGTTCCGTATAAAAAATAGGGATCCGTTTTCGTTAGTTGCGGGTAACGAAGTTATGCAAACGAAGTTGCGGGCATCAGCTAGTTATACATATAACCATACACAATAACATGTTACATTTTATTGTCGCCGCGTCGTTGCTTTTGCCAGATGAGACGACCTCTGTGGCTCAGTGATTGAGCATGTTAGTGCTCAAGCCGGGGGTCGCGGGTTTGAATCCCGCCGAAGGAACAAAAAGTTTCCTGTGTTCCCGGGTCTTGGACATATAATACAATAAAAATCTATTGGAAAGTTTGTTTTGTATTTTTTTATGCTTCTTTTTATTTTTGAACTAAATCTATAGGTACAGATAAATAAAAATGAAGTGTCTGTTTGTAACCTCAAATTAACAGCTTTTCACATAATGCATCTGAAAGTATATTCGGTACTTACAATAAAATACCAATTTTTTAAAATGTCTGTCCGTCTGTCTGTCTGTCGGTCTGTCTGTCTGTTTGTTCCGGCTAATCTCTGAAACGGCTGGACCGATTTTCGCGGGACTTTCACTGGCAGATAGCTGATGTCATAAGGTCTAACATAGGCTACTTTTATTTTAGGGTTCCGTTTAAAAAATAGGGTTCCGCTTCCGTCAGTTAGGCGCAAACGAAGTTGCGGGCATCGGCTAGTTATACATATTATAACCATACACAATAACATTATCGTCGCCACGTCGTTGCTTTTGCCAGATGAGACGACCTCTGTGGCTCAGTGGTTGAGTGTGTTGGTGCTCAAGCCGGGGGTCGCGGGTTTGAATGCTGAAGGAACAAACATTTTTTCTGTGTTCCTGGGTCATGAATGTGTATTAAATATACTAAAAATCTTAAATATGTGTATAATATAAAAATTATTAAATATATTTCTGTTGTCTGGTACCCGTAACACAAGTTCTTCGAGAACTTACCACGGGACCAGATTGACTTGGTGTGAAGCGTCCATACATATATTATTGTGTTGTGTATTATGAGAAAAAAGTAGCTGATGCGTGGAGTAGCCTTAGTACATTATTGAATAAGCCAGTAAACGGTTTTTATGAATTTGTAACATCTACCATCTTCTTTGCCGTACTTTTCGTTTCTTTTTATTTCGATTTCTGTTTTTACAATAATAATAATAAATAACTCCCCACGCGACATCCGAGTCGAGAGCCAAGCTCTAACCACTAGACCACGGAGGCTGTTCTATTTACAATAAAATATAAGGATACGAGCTCAACATCTGTCATGCTTGCCTTTGCAGAACACACCAAGTCACTCGCAAGTAGGGGTTGCAATCCGGATACTTCGAAATTCGAAAAATTCGAAAAACCCGGATTTTTCGATTTTTTCAATCTTGGTTACTACTATGAAAATTACATATTTTAATTGTAATTAGTATGTACTCTAGACGTACAATATTTGAATAAGGGATATAATTAATTGAGTGAACAAAAAATAAGTTGGTGATTGCACGTGAGCATACTGTATTGCTGAATTTGGCAGCGAATTAATATGCTGGCGACTAAATTACTTCAATCAATCTTGGTTACTACTATGAAAATTACATATTTTAATTGTAATTAGTATGTACTCTAGACGTACAATATTTGAATAAGGGATATAATTAATCGAGTGAACAAAAAATAAGTTGGTGACTGCACGTGAGCATACTGTATTGCTGAATTTGGCAGCGAATTAATATGTTGGCGACTAAATTACCAAACTGGTGAAATCACTCAAGTGACAAAAAATACAAAAATCGGCAGATAAAAAGTAGCGAAATTTAATCCAATTAGCACCGATAAGTTGGTGACCATAGTACCATGTAAGTAGCTTATAAAGATTTGATTGATAAATTAATAGCTGCTAAAAATTCAATTTGCAAGCTACGGAAAATCCCAGTTTTGGATACTATTGGAGGTTTTTTTTTCTTTGGTATGGATATCGTTTTCAAGGTTTTTGGGGGTGCAGAATGATATGAAAATAAAATCCGTTTTAAAATTCCAAAATGGCGTATATTTTTTTTTTTTATTAAAAATGGATGTCTTTTTTCATGTTTCATATGCTGATTATAAAATTGTCTTCCAATTTCATTTTCCAAAATGGAGACTATCCAATCTTCGTAAAATTAACATGTAGTTTGTAGAGGTACCAGCTATGTAAGGTATAGAAACTTTTCGAAATTCAGGATTTTCAAATTTCTTTTTTTGGCATTCATGAAAAAAATATGCGATTTCCGAGTTAAGGGGGAGGAAATTTTTATTATTTTTCCAGTAATAGTATTATTTTTCCGTTTCTAAAATAGAAGCGATTTTAGAAAAAAAATATGGCAATGTTCTACTTTGACACGAACAGTGTATAAAGCTATAGAAATTTTGGAAAATTCAGGATTTTCAAATTTCTTTTTCTTCCATCGTGAAGAAACTATGGTGTTGCGGGGTTCTTAAGGGGAGGAAATTTTCATTATTTTTTCAATAGGATGCACCGTTTCCGAGATAGAATCAATTTTATAAAAAAAAATTAAATGCTCTACATTGAGATACGAGGGATATATAAAGCTATAGAAATGTTGAAAAATTCAGGATTTTCGAATTTCTTTTTCTCTCATCTTGAAGAAAATATATGGTTACGGAGTTATTAAGGGAGAGGTAATTTTCATTATTTTTCAAGTAGGATGCACCGTTTCTGAGATAGAAGCCATTATAGAAAAAAAAATACGATAATGCTCTACTTTGAGACACGAACGGTGTAAAACGCTATAGAAAATTTGGAAAATTTAGGATTTTCAGATTTTTTTTCTTCCATCATGAAGAAAATATGATGTTGCGGTGTTTCTAAGGGGGAGGAAATTTTCATTATTTTTCATTAGGATGCACCGTTTCCGAGATAGAATCTATTTTATTAAAAAAATATAAATGCTCTACATTGAAAAACAGGGTTCGAGGATATATATCAATGGATATATATCATGATATATATCCGATATATATCCGATATATATCAAAGGACTTTTTATGATATATATCAAACAAAATTGGTTTTTAAAATTTTATATTATTAGGTAATTTTTGGTTTCTTAAACTTCCCAAATGTAAAACATATTCCCTAATAGTAAGTTCTAATCCATAAATAGCAATAGCAACACTTCTGCCGGCATTAATGGTGTCAGTCGTGTCAGAAAAACAAGTTTTTTTATGTTTACCTATTCTATTAATTTTTACAAAGAAAGTAATTGACAAAGTGCAGAAACGATTTTACTTCATTACTAAGTATTTAACTTTTGTATTTATATTCTTCTTTTGCGCGCGGCTCCGCCCGCGTAAATACATTATCCCGCGGGAACACTACTTTTTCGGGATAAAAATATCCTATGTCCTTTCCCGAGACCCAAAGTATGTCTATGTCGTGGCCAAATCGTAGATTTGCTCACTTCATGAAATGCTCGAGAATTTCATGAAATGGTCGCATTTTATGATGTGGGCAACTTAATTTGATCAGTTCATTAAATCGTTAGCATTTTACGATTTTGTCATCCACATTTGGCCGAATCGTATAAATAGAGTATTCATAAAATATTTAATGAAAATCTAGAACATGTTAAGAACTACACACACCGGCATATTTAACGGAACGGAACATAAAAAAATATAAGTTTTGA
Organism: Glaucopsyche alexis; assembly: GCA_905404095.1. Lineage (NCBI taxonomy): Eukaryota > Metazoa > Arthropoda > Insecta > Lepidoptera > Lycaenidae > Glaucopsyche > Glaucopsyche alexis. The sequence goes on from FR990056.1 coordinate 22,582,014, forward strand.
TATCAGTATCATATAAGGTTGCTGGCTGATTTATATGTCATTTAATTTAAAAATAAATATTTTCAAATTAAGAAAACAACTGAACATCACATTTAATGCAATTGTTTTAATTTTATTGAAATACACCTTATCTGGAGTGAACTTTGAGTATTTCTTCCTTCTGAGTTTGATTTAAAATTTAATTGAAATACTGTTTTTTGTTAGTTTTTTTTTTTTATCGCGTATCTTTTTGGAGTTGAGGACTGAATTCTGCCTGACCTCAACGGAGATTGCCAGGGCACTCGAAATACGAAGAAGTGGTCAAACCTACAGAGCGATATCCAGAGCCATATCTTCGTCGACCAGTTCCAACGATCCATCGCAGTATCCAACGGCTCAGGGAGACCGGTACTTATGTTATAAGAGCAGGACAAGGCAGAAAAAGACGTACTTCGAGTAGGGATGATCGTTTCATTCGGCTTCGTGTACGTAGGTGTAACCCCGTCAAACGGGGGTTCCGTTTGACGGCCGTCCAAGCCCGACATGAGTTAGAAGCAGTGCGGGGTGTAACCGTAAGTGAGCGTAAGGTACGAAGAAGGTTCGAAGAAGCTGGTTTGGGTTCATTTGTGCCCGCCAAGGCTCCAAGGCTCGAGGTAAATCATCGTAGAAACAGGTTAACTTTTGCTCAGGAACATCGACTTTGGAACGCGGACCAATAGAGTCAGGTATTGTTTAGTGATGAGTGCAGAATTCTCTTAAATCAAATTGACGGCAGGCAAAGAATATACAGACGCAAAGGAGAACGATACATCAGACAAATTTTGAAACTACAGTTGCATACGGTGGTGGATCAATAATGGTTTGGGCTCCCAAACAAATACCCATTTGTTTGGGAGCTCGCACAGACTTGGTAGTGATTGACAGAGGGAGTTTGATTGCAGACCGGTATATCAGAGAAGTTTAAGAAGAAAATGTCGTACCGCTTGCCCCATATATCGGTGACGATTTTGTTTTTATGCAGGATAATGCTCGGCCGCATACCGCTCGGGTAACTCAAGCTTATGAACTCAATAGAGCACGTTTGGGACTTGCTGAAAAGAAAAGTTAAGTCCAGAATTCCAGCTCCTGCCAACTTGGGTGAACTGCGAATGACCGTAGTTGAGGAATGGCGGAGACTATCCCAATTCCCAGGAGACTATCGATAACATAATTCTCAGTATGCCTAGACAGGTAGAAACTTTAATAAGAGCACGTGGAGGAAATACGCGATATTAATCACCATTTTTCTAATTTAATTAATTGTTATTTTAATATTAATTTTCACTTTTCCCGGTTACATGAAAAGTTCAAATATGTACCATTTTTCACAAATAGCCTTTACTCGCAAAATCTGTTCTTAATGTGATCTCATTTTAAGTAAAACAAATGAAACTTTAAATAACAAAAGAAGTGTAGTAAGTAGATTTTAAAATAAAACTAAGTAGGTATATCTTTTTAATTGTGGACCTTTTTTTGTGTTCCGCTAAATATGCCGGTATGTTTAGTTTATTGTCATTTAAGTCCCGCTGACACAAACATTGCGCGAAAATTAAAAAAAAAATGGAAAATTTTTGTAATCTAACCTTAGATAAGTAAGTACCTAAGTGTAAGTATCGGTGTAGGTAGTTATAGGTGTAGGTTGTAGGTGTATCTCGTAGGTGAAGGTTGTAGATGGTGGTTGTAGGTCTCTTTGCGTAACTTGCATGGTACTCAAGAACGTTTTTGTCGTAAACTCTTTTGTTATAACTTTCTGCTTCGTTTATTAATAAACTTTTTCACCACGAAATTAATGTAATTCTTTTACGATATAATATGTCAAATTATCTGGACCATTTCATGAAGTAGCCACGAGTAGTTGGCCATATCGATAAACGATTTCTTATCATTGATCTGCCCAGGCCACATCATGATGTGGCCAATAGACAGAGAAAATTCATGAAATGCGACCATTTCATGAAATTCTCGAGTATTTCATGAAGTGTACTCACTTCTAATCTACGATATGGCCACAACATCTATACCAAATTTCATAAAAATCGGTTCAGCGGTTAAAGCGTGCAGAGGTAGGTAACAGACAGACAGACACACTTTCGCATTTATAATATTAGTATAGATAACTGTTTATTAAATGATGAATTTTTAGGCTGTCTTTACTTTAAACAAAAAACGTTATCAGAGCCAGGCTATGTGTTAAAAAAGCCGGCCCTTTTATATGAAGATTCGAGACTGATAGATTTTATGTAAAATTTCAGTTTTTATTTCGGATGATTTTAAGTACCTACCAAGTAAAATATTAAAAACATTTTAGTTTTTTCATTATGTTTATGTTTGTTTATTCATTATTAGCGATCCGCCCCGGCTTCGCACGGGTACAATGTATATATCTGTATAATCTATGGGTACAATACTGATACAAATACTGCGGCTATCTCATAGATCTAAACTCCCCTCCCGCACGCACACCCCCGCCTTGGTGACGCCTACTTCGCAACGGGCCGTGGAGCAGAAATCGTAATATTTTAATTTCGCCATAACTTCAAAACCAAACGTCCAATTTTAATCATTCAGAGACCAAATATTATCTACATAAACTGTATTTAGTGATAAAATAATTTATTTTGATAAGGATTAATAGCATAAGTAAAATAAACGCGTTTAAATGTAGTCAAAAAAAAAATCAAGATTTCTAAATAAAAAAATAGTTGTTGTGCCTCACTCGACATAGATAGGTATAGTGTGTCGCGGACTTTTTTGTAGATATTTATAAGATCTACAATTAATTAGAACATTTTATGGTTCTATCTTTTATAGTTTAGGCAGCGTACGCAAAATAAGTAACTTTTCTGGTTGATTTTTTACACCTTTGTGTCCGAAAACCCCAAATATCTTACGGAACCCTATTTTTTTCCAAAATAAAATTTAGCCTATGTTACTCGTGGATAATGTAGCTTTCGAATGGTGAAAGAATTTTTGAAATCGGTCCAGTAATTTTTGAGCCTATTCATTACAACCAAACAAACAAACAAACAAACAAACAAACAAACATACCAACAAAGTTTTCCTCTTTATAATATTTATGTAGATGTTTTGACGACCTCTGTGGCTCAGTGGTTCATTGCGTTGGTACTGAAGCCGGGGGTCGTGGGTTCGAATCCCGCGGCCCGCCGAAGGAACAATAAGTTTTACCGTGTTCCTGGGCCATGGATGTGTAAATATGTGTATAATATAATAAAAATCTTAAATACATGTATAGTATAAAAGTATTAAATATACTTCCTGTTGTCTGGTATCACAAGTTCTTCGGATACTTAGCATGGGGCCAGATTGACGTGGTGGTAAGCGTCCATAGATATTATTATTATTATGTAACACATAATATGCATATAGTAATTATAGTATACATAAATAATACAATAAAATAATAATATGGCTTTCATACAAAATGGATATATATCCATTTTGTATGAAAATATATCAAAATGTTGATATATATCGGATATATATCATAAATATCCGATATTTTGATATTTATAATAAATATCGGATATTTTCGAACCCTGTTGAAAAACCGGGGCCGGGATGCATAAAGCTATAGAAATGTTGGAATATTCAGGATTTTCGAATTTCTTTTTCTCCCATCATGAAGAAAATTTGAGGTTGCGGGGTTACTAAGGAAATTTAAAATGGATGACTTTTTTGTAATCAGCACCCCCAGAAACCAACAAAGGGACAACCATATTATTTTTATAAAATTAAGTATGTCCGCCATATTGGAATTTCAAAATGAATGTCATTTTCGTATCCAGCACCCCCAAAAACTTGGTAACGACACCTATGTTAATTTTGCGAAAAATGAATAACCGTTATTTTTAAATTTCAAAATGAATCTACCCAATATCTACACCAAGTCGAGGAAAATTAAAAATTGGGAATTTTGTACGCTCCTTTGTTTTTTTTTATGTGCGCTGGTTTTGCTGCTTGTATGTTTTTTGAGTTACCTACATTACGGAAAATATATGTACCTATTCTTAAATTAAATGTGTACTCACAAATTGTCGCCAAGATGGTTATTTGTTCGCTAATATAATATCAGTCTGCCAGTTTGGAATATTCAGTGGTATTATTTAGTCACCAGATTTGTAATTTTTATTCCTTACATTCTTTAGCCGACATGGTAATTTAGTATTCAATATTCGGTATTTTCACATCCAAAATTTAATTGTTTTGTCGTGATTGTTTTAAACACTTACGGATTTTGTCACGGTTTACGTTACGGTTACGTTTACGTAACGCGACAAAATCCGTAAGTGTTTAAAACAATGAACAATATTCGCGTAAACATAAGAAATAAATATGTTTTGTCGTGAGTTTAAATACATGCCTTTGGATAATTTGATATTATTTGTTGTCCTGTTGAAATTGTTGACACATTTTTCCATTTATTCAAGTTATTTGGTAGAACATAGTCAATCCATTAAATGGAAATGCGAGGGATGAAGATCTGTTAAAATATTATGGCCGCTATAAATGTATACTAGCGACCCGCCCCGGCTTCGCACGGGTACAATACTGATACTAATACTACAGATAACAGAATGTCTTTAAACCTCTAACAAAACGGGTGAAATTTAGTCAAAACAAACAGAAACAAATTAATATAGGTACCTACTATGCTAATACTTAATGAAATAAGTAAGTGGGTATACTTTTATCGTATGAAATACCTACACTTTTCAGAACTAACAATACAACAATCACTAAATAAATAGTTACTCAAGTATCTATCCATCATAGTTACAACGAACACAAAACAAAAAATTTACTCATAGATCTAAACTCGCACGCCTTGGCGACGACGCGACGCCCACTTCGCAACGGGCCGTGCAGCAGAAATCGTAATATTTTAATTTCGCCATAACTTCAAAACCAAACATCCAATTTTAATCATTAAAAGACCAAATATTATCTACATAAACTGTACTTAGTGATGAAATAATTTATTTTGATAAGGATTAATAGCATGAGTAAAATAAACGCGTTTAAATGTAGTCCAAAAAAAATTCAAGATTTCTAAATAAAAAAATGGTTGTTGTGCCTCACTCGACATAGATAGGTATAGTGTGTCGCAGACTTTTTTGTAGATACTTATAAGATCTACAATTAATTAGAACATTTTATGGTTCTATCTTTTATAGTTTAGGCAGCGTACGCAAAATAAGTAACTTTTCTGGTTGATTTTTTACACCTTGTGTCCGAAAAACCCAAATATCTTACGGAACCCTATTTTTTTCCAAAATAAAATTTAGCCTATGTTACTCGTGGATAATGTAGCTTTCGAATGGTGAAAGAATTTTTGAAATCGGTCCAGTACTTTTTGAGCCTATTCATTACAAACAAACAAACATACAAAGTTTTCCTCTTTATAATATTAGTATAGATGTATGGACTGTTTCTAAGATACTTACAATTTTATATTTTTTCAGTAGTAGTACAGTTCATTAATAGGTGATCCAATTTATAAAAACACTGAATATGGTTTCAGTTTCAATTGCACAAGTAGTAAGAAGTATAATAAGCAAATCCAAACCCAATTAAAGCTTTGTATTTTTATATTTATTGAATTCTTACTAACGAAAGTCGAAGCATATTATTGCAATTTTAATTTCTACAATCATAGAATGCCAAATTAATATGACAGCTTAAAAAGAAATGTAGTGGTTTAACTATATTTAATTATCTTCTAAATAATGAATATCTAAGTCCAAATACCTAAATATTATCTCTATGATATCAGGAAGAAGTTTTGGAGTCGATAATACCTGACTGGTTGGTTTAAGATTAGAGAGAGTTTTGCCGAACGAGTCAGTAGCAAAACTTAATGAAAATCAACGCTCCTGTTTTTGCGTGGAAATAATTATTTTTAGATAATATTTTAAAGATAAGATATAGGTGTCAAAAATAGCACCAACGATTTGTGTAAACCACTGTTATTTTTTTAAGTAATGTAGTTTTCATCTTATAGCGGAAACTTCAAAGTGCAATGAAGAGTAAGATGTTACTGTTTATTTGTAAGTAAAATGTTAAAATAAAGATCTTACAACAGTTATAGGTTTTAAATTGTGCTTAGAATTGCTTATTGTACTTCTGTTAGTTACCGAGGGAATTAAAAGCACCATTTACGTGTTTAATTATTACCCAAACAGGTGGGTGATTTTTACTTTCAATAACTCAAAAGTGGTCCAATTTCGTCCATACAAAATTATTTGTTCAGCCCCATGCTTCAAATGATTTGTCTTCACTCCCCGGATCTCGATTTAAAGGATTTTCAGTTTCCTACGTTTTATTAAACTGTATTAATTTTCCTACGTTAGTACTTTCACATAGAAATGGAACTTTACGAAAACGGTAGTGGTGAATATGTAAAAAAAGCGTTAAAAAGATCACAGGCTATTCCAATTTTTTATAATTCTTTCTGCTGGAACATTTAGTAAATAACAATATATACATACCTTATTTAAAATAAAATACTAACTATAAAACTGAACATTGTAGGATTTGAAACGTAATCAAAAATATTTCTAAAAATAAAAAAAATTAATATAATTAAGTATATAATTTTGATATAATCTCATTATGTTTTTATTTATTCAGATTGTAATTCTAATACTTACAACTTAAAATCAGAATTTATTTAAATTAAATTATAAAAAAGTAACTCTTTTTTTTACTAATGAGTGTAAGTTTTGTTACAACATAGTAGTAAAATAAACATTAAAGTTTTATAAAATATGCAACAAATTTAAAAAAAATGAAAAAATCTGAATTATCCGGATAATCCGGATTTTTGGGAGAAAAAATTCGGAAATCTGGATTTTCAAAAAGTCAAACGTTTGTGGAGGTTTGGATTTTGCGGCAAGTGGCAAACGTGCGGACTCGGCAGTAGGAATACATTTTTTGCAAGTGCCTGCCTAAGTAGTTACCATCAAATCGTCAGCGCCTACCTGATACAGTATTATTATCTCACGAAACGACACGTACTTTAGTGACCACACGAGCTAACGATAGGTACTCGTCTCCATGCACACATCGAACACAGCGTGTTTTTATACTTGTAACAGAACACACTGCATAGAAACTGTCAAAATAATTGAATATAATTTAATCATTTTTTACTTAGGTAGGTACCTACCTATAATATCTATTCAAATTATGTGTGCTATGTGTTGCATTAAAACAGTTATCTATGGATTTTATTATCTTTTTCAATACAAATAATAAAATAAGATGACCTACTGCCGACACGTCTACACTGTAACACTTTGGGTTCATGTAAGTTCACGCCTGCGACGTAGGCGCGCGGCTCGCTTTGCGGCAATTGCGGGCAACTCTTGGAAGCGTTAAATGCCTATTTCGCTTGGTCTTCGTGGCCTTAAATTACTAAAATGGCTATAAAAAATAGGGGTTGGTGATAAAAAAGTAAAAATTTAGGGTTGTATGTATTTTTAATGCCATATTATAAAAAAATAAAAACAAAAAAAATCGTCCAAAAATTAAAAAAATATATTTAAGCGTGAACAACCCTTATCACTTAGGGGTATGGAAAATAGATAGTAGCCGATTCTCAGGCCTAATGAATACGCATATAAAATTTGGTAAAAATCGGTAAAGCCGTTTCGGAGATGAAGCCGTTTAGAAGATGTATTACGTTCTGATCCTTATACATTATTTTATATATCGATCAAGAAAAACAACCAAATCTTTTCTGCTAATTCTTATGATAAGTCAGTCTTATGTTACTTTGTATTCTCCCTTTGTCTTGTTTAGTTGAAAGAACATCGTGCACGTTTTGCGTGCGAACGTGCTAGCGTGCGGGCGTGCGTGCGCGCTTACGTACGAATATAACGCGCGTGTGGTTGTAATCAGTATCATAGATGTAGTGGTAGATCCGATCGATAAGCTTCGTGGCAATTGGCACATAATTAAAGTACACTGTACAACCACGTTCTCAGAGTCTTTCGGGATTTGTCATTTTTGATATACCGTCTGTCATTACTATAGAAAAACGACGATGATTGCCGAGGGACATAAGAAGAACGTGGTTTTACTGTACAGCGTTTTAAAAAAAAAATATTACTATTTTGTACCAGGAGAATAGAGCTTATGATGTAGTATTTAAACTTGTCTCTATGGTTCCAAGCATCTTCTATTAAAATTAAATTCGCCAAATTATTTAACTATTTCTCTACTCAGTCTTCATACTTTTGAAGTCGGTACCAACTCGAACAACATTCTGATAAAATTGGATTTTTTTGATCCAGGATCGTGGATCCAGGGTGTATCTTGGTACAAAATCTTACATTTTTGTAGCATATGCTTGGACTGCTTCAGAAAAGTCGAAATCACTTTATGTGTCCATATCAATTTTGAAGAGTTCCCTTGATTCAACATAGATCCCATCGACAGGTCACCACTTTAGTGAAAACGGGACTAACTTCAGATTATATCCTTTACATCAAAAAAAGAATTTTGAAAATCGGTCCGCAGACGGTGGAATTATCGTTGAACATACAAAAAAAAAATACAACCGAACGTATAATTGCCTCCTTTTTTGGAAGTCGGTTAAAAAAAGTCTGTGTTTTAATAATTCATGGTGTGTTGTTTGATATCGCCTCGTACTGTATGGTAGTTGTGTTAATTAGGGTATGGAACCGGGAAATCCCGGTCCCGAAAGTCCCGGGAATTCCCGAAATTTTGAATCGCTCTGAGAACCGGGAATCAAAAATTTAGAACCGGGAATTTCGGTACTTTCGGTACCGAACAAATTGTATTAAAATTTTTCAAGTACTTAAGTAAACTATCATCGGTAATTGTAAATATTAGCTAAAAATAATTTTTAATTATTTCCGAAAGCGAATTAAAGACAAAAATTAAAAATATATAAAAGGATAGAATGAGTAGTTCATAATATTAAATAATAGATTCTGTACATAAAAGTTAACTGTGAGCGGTGCGAGGAAATAATAACCATAATATTATGCCGTATTTAATATTAATATGTAGCACCACACATCGACTGACATAGTAGCCAATACTGGAGCTAATGGTATTGACGATTAAATAGAACATCTTAGGACTTGGCCTACAAGGTCTGTATGGCGTCTGTTTTTTTTTTTTTTTGATAAATATATACGTATATATTCGTATACCTACTAATATGCATATCGGTTGCTTTTGGGGTTGGTGAGCAGTTTAGATGGATTTTACCTATTGTCCTTTAAATACTCTTTATTGTACTTATAAAAATAGTTACGCATTATATTAATTTTAAAATTTTAATTTCAAATTGGAGCCTCTGTAGGATTCACTGAATTGAACTTCTGACACTCGAGTACATTTTTTTTTACCCCTTCCCACCTTTCACGCAAATCGTCAGATTAATATACACTTCATATCAGAGACTTATTTGCGCATGAACCACACTAATTATAATCTGACGCGTTCAGCATATCCATGTCATGGTCATTTTTACAACTTTTTAACCACGCAGGACGACGACTGCTAAAAGCTGACACACTATTCCTATAGTGTGTCAGCTATTGTCAGTATGTGTCTGGTTATTTAGTCTTTTAATTATCTAATTTGTCACTTCTAATAGGTTACCTAGACGTTCGAGCATGTACACTAATAGCATTCTGGGCACCCCAACTATTTGATGTTTTGCAAAAATCAAATAACTCGAAATAACATATTTAAAAACCACCAATAAATGCTAATAAACTAAAATGACATACGGCTCTTTACTATCGCCAGTAGTATTGTCATAAATTTGGCGATGACATGTTGGCTGATTTGTCGAGTTCCCATAAAACCTTATTTAATTTGTAATTGTACTATAAAATGTTATTATTATATTTTGAATTACTTTTTAGACAGTAATTATACTTGTATTTCATGCCTTCACACCAGTCCCGAAATTCCCGAATTTCCCGGGAAATCCCGGTTCCGAAATTGCCCAGTCCCGAAATTCCCGGTTCTCAAAATCAGACCGGTTCTTCCATTCCCTAGTGTTAATACTGAAATATGACGCTCACAGACTGACAATTATTAGGACTTAGTTCGGCCACAGACGAAGTTTACAGTACATACAATGTACGCAGAATTGTTTTGCACGGCTTTTAGGACAATGGTTGGTAGTGTGTGCAGTGAAACTAATTTTAATGACCCTCGGCAATCATCGTTTTGGAATGGCAAACGTGAAACGATAGAGTATGAAAATACCGGCCCAGACTCACGCACGAGGGGTTCTGTAAAAAACGGCAAAATAAATTACTTTTTTTTTATTTTTATTTGTGGTTATAGAGGCAATAGAAACATAATATTATACTCTGTGAAAATTTTCACTGTCCAGGTATCACGGTTAAGTAAATACAGCCCGGTGACAGACAGAAAAATAAGAATTTTGCAGAGCACTATTAATTTATGTAACAAAAAAATACACTCAAATTCCGTATTGGCACGCTTTCCCCATAGACAATCTTGCCCCAACTGATAATATTTCAATAATGTAATCATATCACATTATGTCTTGATATTTCTTTACGTATATTATACGACGTAGTACGTGACATAGTAGGTATGATAAGGGGGTTATCGGAATGTTAATAATTAGAATTATTATCAATAATAAAGCAATAAACTGTACATTGTTTGCCTTTGAGCACATCATGTAAGCCAGGGCTGTAAAGGCCCTTAGCCAGGATGCCATCGCTGATTAGTGATTAAGACAGAAATCAAACACGTATGGTTTTAACGTGTCGCGCGCTATGTCACTTGGCGAACGTTATGTCAATCCCGTGGCCTTTAGTCAAGATGCATGCGATCGACCAAAAATGTATGGAATTTGTCATAAGGCATCGCAAGTTCGCAAGCGGCATGTCACTTATCGATGACATGTCAAATCCCATACATTTTTGATTTCGAACTTCGCCGTCGAAATTATCGAATGCATCTTGACTATAGGCCCCGAATATTTTCAATTTCGAAGATCGTCATTGTAATTAACGATTGCATGTTGGCTAAGCCCTCTGACCAGATATTATCCCGGGTCACACAAATAAAATGTTGAAATCACGGTGTACATAGATGACGTTTTTAAACTACTAAAGGAGAGCTAGGTGTTAAGTTTGTGCGCCAACACGCAAACCACTAAGCCCCAGAGGTCGTCTGAAACATAGGCTTAGGACTACATTGGATATTGATAATATAACGTTAACGTAACGTTACAACGGATATAAACGTAAAAATATACAGTTGAATGGCGAACCTTTTTTAAGTTGGTTAAAAATTACCTTCTATAGACAAACATAAACTCCATAGACGAGTGCGACGCGTGTGTACACAATATGTCGTGGCCTCCATATCCACTGTTAAAATACGAACAGATGTTTGTAGTTAATAAGTTAAAATGGTAGCTATTGAATACTCGAAACAAATGTTGTCTACATATTTTGATACACTTAAATTGTGGGAATATTATTTCAATATCTAATTGGTATGACGCATCGAGACTTTTAATTTACTGCGGGATTTCGCTGAAAAACTAACGACATACCTACTCATAATATTATGTCTAGTATTGTTATTAATGTTTCATATTTGTTCAGTACCTAGTAACGTAATTCAATCGACTTAAATAATGACAGCGTGCGTGGCTAGATGTGTGCGGGGGTGCAGATACGCGCGGGACGAGCTTTACATAGTCTACGACTTGGATTCACGGGGCTGGCCTATTTGTGCTTTGACACAATTTACACATATAATTTTAAAATATGAAGGATATATATCTGATGCGACGTTTGAAATTATTTCGGTGTCAACCTTAGGCTTACGTCACCATTCGCCGATGCCCACGCTGTCACTTGTAGAGTGTCGCCCCTGTGACAGCACTGCACTCTATGTAGAGCCAAAATCCTGCAACATAACCTAAGTACTGCTATGGGAATAGAGGCAGGCAAGTGTGTAAGTACTGTGTGTTAACGTTTCCTAGACTCAAAACTGATACTAATAACCTTGTTAAAGGTGAACGGATCTATAAAAATAATTAGAATTCGTCAACGTCATCTGAAGGTTCCATGATCAGGCATCGAACTAGGTCATCTGCGTCACAGTAGCTTCTATCACCAACACATTAAGGTCGAAATTCAATAACCCGACCGTTTATTGTCAGATAAATGTGCGAAAATGGTAATTTTTCCATTGTCTCGAATTGTGTGCTAATTCTCTCAGGCTGTTCACACAAATGTGAAAATTGGTTCAAGAATGTAATGTGGGCGAATAAACATGAACAGCTGTAGACGTCGTAGTCCTGTGACCTGCATTTGTACAGTCATCATCATCAACCCACCACTATCCTCACCGGTAGAGTGGCCTCATGAGGCTAGAAGGGCTTAAGTAAGTGGCACTCGAGTCACTAGCTGCACTTTTTGTTGCCAAGGAGAGGCAAAAACAGCCTGTGATTTAAGGGAGTACTTATTTTAAGTAGCGTGACAGTATTCTCCCGTAAGAGGACGAGCAATCCTTGATGGCCCGTGAAATCCAGCCCGGAGTTCAGTCTGGCGTTAGACAGGCAGCTTTTCTCACCATGTTCTCCTTAGAAAAGTCTTAAGTAAGCAATACACGCTGCAGTCTACCGGAGTGGTTACCTGTACAGGTTTGCCTGCGCATGCAGGTGGTAAAATGAACATATTTAATATTTATATTATAAATACTTGGCTAATTTATGAAATCAGATTTTGTGTCGGAAAAGGGTGAACCATAAATCATACGATTATAAATTATAATGTTGTAACTTTTGTGGTTTTTATCAGATACTAATTATACCTAACTCAATCTTTTGACATAATCTACCTTACTTAATTTAGCTCCTTGCAGTAAAATCACAGTGTAAACAAATAAAACAAAATGAACGAAAACAATTCAACGAGTAAACTTTTAATTTGAACACTCTTGATCATGTCATCGAACAAATAAAAACTACATCAAAATTGGTTCATCCGTTTGTGAGCTACGATGCCGCGGACAGACGCAGGCACACAGACAGACAGACACGTCAAACTTAAGTTAAATTAAGGGTTGTTAAGTTAAAAATAAAGTCGCTTCCTTTCCTGTTCAGCAATAGATAGAGTAGATTCAAGAGGGAGGCTTATAGTATACTAGATGTTGTTCGCGACAAAAAGATATCCTGCGGGAACCATATATTATTTTGCGGCGATAAAGTACCCTATGTCCCTCTCTGCGGTCTACTTTATATATTTGCCAAATTTTATGATAATCGGTTTATTAGTTTTTACGTGAAAGAGAAACAACCAAACAAACACATTTATAATATTAGTATGGATTATGTATAATACGTTGTACCCGTACGACTGTGGCGGGCGCTAGTTGTAGAATAAGGTAAAAATATTACTCACTTAGGTACTGACATATTTTATTCTTCTTTCAGGTATGTATCCACTATCTACTGCATATTAGCTCAGAAGTAAGCGTGGTGAGTTATAATAAATAAAGAAAACATCTTGTCCTGTAAAACTGCTTCAGAATTACTGTTTTTATTCAGGTTAATTAATTACCTCAGACCAAGTGGCAGAGTGAAGACTCAAGATAGAGTTCTGCGAACAACACAGTGAGGCTGCGCCGGTCTTAACTACGCCTCGCGGTATAATTACACAGGGTCACGCACACATGTAACGAAACTACACCTTGTCTATGTAATACACTCTATCGCGTTTGCGGATTTTATGTGTGTTGTCCGTAGCCACATGCGCACTCAAGTTAACCAAAACTTAGGAGCTTACATCGAATAACTTTAATCAACGTAGATTATTTCAAGTGGCCCATGGAGAGCCGCTTCGCTACGTTGAATGTAAGAGGAGGAATGGATGGTAAGAATGAAAGTGGTCGAAGCGAAACAAGTATGTAAGGATCGTAGCAAGTGGAAAGAAGTGGTCTCTGCCTACCCCTACGGGAAAGTGGCGTGATTATATGTATATGTATTATTTCAAGGGGATTATTTTAAACGGTTATCCAGTAAATTATATACGTGTTTATTGTTTTCAAGTGCCCCACACTCTACAGGGCCGTATTGTCCGTGATAAAACAAACACGTTCTGTTGACAATTGCCGAGAGAGTATTGTCTGTGGAGTGCCGAGTACATGTAGAGATAGCAAATATAGCGACACTCGATAGTATATGTGATAAGAGTTCGTTCACAGGTAGTCAATGTGCGAAGTTTGACGGTCGGCTCGTTATAACCTAAATACGAGTATGTGATCGTAGTGGATACCTTAATCTATACTATTATTATAAAGCTGAAGAGTTGGTTTGTTTGTTTGAACGCGCTACAGGAACTACTGGTTCTTTTTGTCTTGGATAGTCCATTTATCGAGGAAGGCTTTAGGGTATATAACATAACGCTGCGACCAATAGGAGCGAAGAATCAGTGGAAAATGTGGAAAAAACGGGAAAAATTATTCATCTTTGAGGGCTCCGTTGATTGTTTGAACGCGCTTATCTCAGGAACTGCTAGATCGAATTGAAAAAATGTTTTTGTGTTGGATAGTCCATTTGTTGAGGAAGACTTTAAGCTTTAAAACATTACGATGCGACCAATAGGAGCGAAGCATCCGTGAAGAATTGACGTTATTCATATTGGACAGATTTTAATGAATTTTGTTGTGTGTGTCCAAGTGGATTCGAGAATGGTTTAGATTTGCACTTGGACCCGGTAGGTGGCGCTGCTGTCAGTACGTCAATAAATTTAATTCTAAGGCGGTACGGAGTTCGCCGGGACAACTATATAATATATATTACATATAGGTACATGAAAATAGTATTTTGCAAGATAGGATAAATAGCCAAGTGCAATCGAAAATCAATACACGCATTTCGACTCAGGCTGGGAGTTGGCACTGCATTGTCCGGTATCCGAAAGCCCGGAGAAAATTCAGAGCATTAAAATAGAACTCTACGCTCATAAAATAGAGTTTCGATTCTCAGCTCTATTTTATCAGCACGAAGTTCTTTTTTAAATGCTCTGAATTTTCCCCGGCTTTAGGGATTCTAGACAATATAGTCCCAGCCTTAGCCGTGAGTTCAGTTTAGAACCAATTTAATATTTTTCTAAACAAGTAAACTAAATTCATGCAAATTAGTCTGTCGTCGTATTTCTTTATTGCACTACAAATAGGTGGCATTAAAATTGGTAGCACTATAGTTTACTGTAGTCTATTTGCTTACATAAATATTAAATTTGATATGAACCTCTGTCAGTGATTCTGGCCTTCTTCATACTCTTAAAGAAGGCCAGAATCACTGACAAAATATACAGAAGCATCAATAGAATACTCGCTATAAAAACCTGCGCTTAAACGTTCTTTTCTCGGTAGCATAATTAATTAAAGCTTGTTAGGAACATTCATTAAAAAAACTAAGACAAGATTTCATCTCATCTAATCAAGGCGTAATTTAAATTTATTGTGCTTTTTTCGCCGGCTCTCATTAAGTTATAAAGTCACCTTGTCCGTAGATACGTCTGTACGAGTATTTGTATTTTGTACATAGAAAAGAAAAATAACGTTTCCCCAAATAATCTACTCTCAAGTAAATCTAGTTTAATTAAAACTTCATCATATAGTTAAGACTAGGGTGTCATTAATTATAACGTGGTGTCTTGGCATTTGCGATAAAACTTGGAGATGAAGTGGTGTTGGCGCCAACGTTGCCGCGCGCCGTGCCAGCTGCCAACTCCCCGCGCCGCCGCATTGCTTGCACTTTATGATGACGACGACAATTTATTGTTTTACTAATTTTTATCCGGGACTCCGAGAGGTAAGATAATGTGCAGTACATATAAACATTACTCTTGAACCACTTTGTCTATTGTTTAATATTAGCTACTTTTTATCGCAGCAAAGCGTTCGGTTCCCACAAGATTTCTTTCTGTGCGTACGAAGTCGTGGACAACATCTCAAACTGTCCTACCGATCCACGCCAATACACGGTCAGTTCCGACTGAACTGACAGCGTCAGGCCGATTGGACGTTAGGCAGTATGGTGTACGGGTGTACGGCAACACAATAGACTTTCAAAACTAAATAAGTAGAAATAGATATGATCTATGTCGGTAATGAAGGAGTATGGCGATAATATTCTCAATAAATGACAAATATACAGCTGTGGCGAATTGAGTACCCCTTATAATGACCCAAGCGTGACTCATGTTTAGGGACATTTGTGTAAAAGGGGGAGATACTAGAATTCATATAGTAGATATGTATTTGGAAATACCCCAAAGCAAGGGAAGGTTCCGTGGGTTTTTAATTTTTTATCGATATTAGGATTTTCCATTGAGTAACTGTCATAAAAGTTAGGTGTTTTGGAATTGGGATATTTGCAACTTTTGGGAAAATAACATTGTAATTTGTAATCCGTATTCCAATAGGTAAGTTAAAAATTATAATCAAATTATTTTTTGATAGAAAAGCATGAATTAAGCATGAATAAGAAAAAAAAGTCTGCAAGTAAGACGCATCTCCTAAATTACCTTAGCCTGAATACTTGTAAATTGTAATTCGTATCCATATACTCGTATTATGTATCTACTCCGAGTCGTTCGTCAGCTCGTCTAACAAGATCTCGCGACTCGTCCCATTACGACTATTTTCAATGTTTAGTATTTACTTTTAATACTTTTATCATTCGTAAACTCGTCCAATTAATTAATTTTTATGTTTTTTTTTTCATTTTATTGAAGAGGTGCGGGTCTGCAAATCAATGGTAGTGTTTTAAATGAAACAAAATTTGGTAGTTATTTATAATACCTTACCAAAGCACATCCGCGCTATTATATATATTGACTCCGTGCCGTAACGACTTCAGAACCCCAACTCTCGTAATTAACTTACACTTTTATTTTACTATTAATGAATTACTACTATATACTATATACTACTAAGTGCGCGCCATAGTTAATCTTGCGATACCGTACATTTTCCGTGATAAAAAGTAGCCTGTCGCCCCGAAAAAGTAACCCCGTCGTCTACTCTATATCTCTACTAAATTTCATCAAAATCGGTTCAGTAGTATCGGAGACTATTCTATGCAAATAAACAAACAGACGTACAAATAACAAATTTTTCCTCTTTATAATATTAGCATAGACAAATGAATCGTCTAGATATTATAAATACTTAAACTGATTTTTGGAGTTTGGGTCAATCAAAACGGATTCTACGTTGGTTTGACGTTAATGAGAATACCATTTAGCAGTTTTAACATATCGAGACTGGATTTTAACTGTATTATTACTGGATTTAATTAGGTTATAAGGATGACAATAACATGCATTAAAATTCAATTATTTATCGTGCACTGAAGAAAAACAACGACACATTAATTTGGTCGCATTTCATATTTTTGTTTACGTTTTATATTGGTTCAGAACAAATTGTAATATAATATCGTCTTTAAATGACTTATCTCGGCACTCACCTGTTCACTTTCGCAGACGGTTAAGTCGGTTTCTAGAACATTCGGGTTACGGCTGTTATCGTGATACTCGCTATCAGCTGTTGTCGACTTGTCGCTGCGTCACGCCTACGTCACGTACACAGAGGTGTGCCGTGTGTGTGTGTGTGTGTGTGTTTGTTGTTGTCGGTTTATATGACCGCGCGGTGACCACGCGGCGGCCGCAACTGTTTGCATTCAAAGCAACTTGAGCTCTACCGACTCTTTTTTTAAAACCAAGAGGCAAAAGAACCTTTATAAAGTTCAAACTTATTATGATCGAATTTGGACCCCCAGTTAGTAATGGATTATAGCATCGGTCAACGTCCGACAGAAATCATCGGCGTTTCCCTTCGGTAAGACCCGAACATTATCGTGGCAATTTATTTTAAAAAGCAATTTTGAACCGGATTTAGCCATATTTTTTGCCATGAGCGTTTAAGGGTCTGCCACACGTACAACAACCACACCACACCGACGCGACAAAGGTGGTCAAGCTGTGGTTACGTGTGAATGACATCGCAACCACCAGCGACACCGAGTATCTATAGGTATGGTAATTCATAATAAACATCAAAATTTTTCGGTACTTACGACATCGCAACCACAACGTAACCACAGCTTGACCACATTTTGTCGAGTTGGTGTGGTGTAGTTGTGGTACGTGTGGGCAGGCCCTAAACCCTCCAGTTCACACCGAAAGGAGACGATACACGACCCTGCGCCGTATTTTTTAATATAGCGATTCAACATTGAACTTCGTTCGCTACACAAGAGGGTTACACGTTTCATTGCAAGAGTTCGAATGTCAAACTGCACCGCTCTGCATAGCGCGGCGGCCATCTTGCAACGAAACGTGTTACATCTTCTTGTGTACTGAATACTGAGTACTGAGTACCTACTGAGTAAAGTTCAGTTTTGAACTTCACTCAGTAGACGTACGTAGACGTACGAACGCTTCCGTGGAATTTCCTTTTGCGTGCACGAAGTCACATCTAATGAAGAAATAAATAATTTAATAATATCATATTATATGAATAATGAAAACTGACAATTTTTCCGAAAATCTAGGCTAAGAAATCATAAATTAACTCATTACAAATTCAGGCCGTAGGTCTTAGGTCTAATTCCTCTCTCCAGTATAATCACGTACATAACTGTTTGGAATATTAACATTTTCTGTTTAAAAATAAATCCAACGACACGTTCCCAGCAATATTTTCCTTTTAAATGCAAAATACATTTGCTTATTCCAATCTGTGTACTCGGAAAGGTCACTAGACGTTCATAAATAAAAAATAAAAAAGCAACCGAGATCCGGCAAGCTCTTTGATATTATTTAGTAATATGATAAATGATAAATAAAAAGAAATTGGGAGTTTTTTTTAATTGTTTTTTTAAAACCGCAAACCAAAAATTATTATAATATTAATACGTGAAGAAAAATTTTCATTACAGTTGTAGTAGAATTGTGCAACCGGAGCAAGGTGTATGAAACTAGGCCGGCAAATTAAAGTTTATGAGGAGGAAGGTGTACAGAAAGCTAATATAAAAAAAAAGGTTGGAAGCACATAAAATAAAATAAAAAGTAACAACATCACACACCTCAGAGTCAGACATACACTGCCATGCCGTGCGTTTGATAGGTACAATTTTGTGGTTGACATTTATCAATCTGTCACACATTTCCTTTTTTTTCTATCTAATAGACAAAATAACCTATATAAAGTTCAAACTGTAAAATCATATGAATTATTATGAGCGAATATCGACTACAGGACGATCTAAGTACTAGATACTTTCAAATTGTTCAATTTTCATTCACGTTTCATTTCCCGTAATTATCTTTATTCAGATCCATGGAGAAGTAGAGAAACTAGAGATAATCAATATATTGTTAATCATATTTTTTATGGATATTCGTTGTAATGAGTTAAAATATTATATTATGACACCTCCTCATCCAGATTATGCACATTACTTATATAACATACTTGCGTCTAACGTAATTTTATCTTTTTTTTATGAAATGAACCAGGAAACGAGCACACTGATCGCATGATGTTAAGCGATTACCGCCGCCCATGGACACTCGCAACATCAGAGGATTTACACTTGTAACTCCTCTGGTGTTGCGACTGCATTCCTGGTCCTTAAATCCCCAATCCCCCCTTGGGTCTCCTGGAATCTTACTCATTCGGCGAAACACAACACAAGCATTATTTCACGCCGGTTTTCTGTAAGGTCGTGGTATTTATCCGGTCCAGCCGGCCCATTCATGCCGAACTGTGACTCTCCCACAGTAAAATTATCTTTAGTCGCCTGCGTAATTGTTTCATAATAAAACCCAATGTCCTTTGTATGTAAATGTACTTTTCTCTTTTTCGTTTTTCATATGAAGTAAGTTATGTTTTCTAATGTACTCGTACCTACCGTAAACCGTATAAAGATTCAGTGAACACTAAATACGTGAGAATGTTTCACGTCGGCAACGTAATATTATGTTTTGTAATATAATATTGTGTTCGTTCTTTTCAAACAAAAGTTTCCCCGCTTTTTACGTAGTCGTATTAAATGAACATGTTTATAGGATTTTGTTAAGGCTATTCTGTACACCGGTAAATTTTTAAAATGGGAATGATAATATGCAAAATTCGAAACTAAAAGTAATTCGATTTTGATAAAAACTTAAACTGCGTCATTAGATTTTTGATTAAGCAATAAATAATTTCCCTATCCAGGAATCGTGTACTAATAAATAATACAAGGTGTGTATTTCCATTACTATGCGAGAAAAATTAACAAAAACCTTTAATGATACAGTTTTAGTTTTTATTAAAACCGGTCTATGCAAGACACACTCCTTTTAGCATATTTCGATATTTTTTACAGTTTTGGATTTCGCCATTGCCCACTTGGAAAATTCACTCTGTACCTATACTGTGATATTAGCTTTTGGCTATATAAGGTTCGGTAAAATCGATTACGGATACTTTAGATTCGGAGTCAGAGTCAGCCATACATTAGATTTTTGTTTTGAGAATGACAATTATTTTTCTGCCTAAATGTCGTATTTAATATTGTTCATATTAGACACGTATACCAAATTTCACAGTTATGGGAAAAATCATACTGTGATAATGGTCTAAATCGCACTTGACCTTTAAATAAATCACTTATTATAATAATACATAATACCCCCGTGTAATGCCCCATACGATTATATGATAACTCATAGTAGTTACTAAATACCCCGATTTATACCCCCATGCTCGTAGTCCATATATGGTACAATGTTGTATCGGCGCCGTGACCCCAGATAGCTCTTATGAATTATTCACTCCCCTTCTATATTCATTTCCATGGCTGTAATTGTAACAACAATATGGTTAAGGAGCCCGTGTAATAAAAACCCGCGGCGTTCTGTAGTGAATAAAAAGGAAGTGAATGAAACCCACACTCACTTCCACATATTTTGTTTTAAAATTTAAAGAAATACTATTTTCTGTAATATTTTGGTAATGTTTTATTGAAAATAAACTATCTCTATGTTGTGAAAAAAGAGGAGTCAGATTTTTTTACTGTAGGTTCTAATCTTATTAGAATTGTACGTTACATGTGTATAATTAGTGACTGTGAACCACAAACGATGAGAAGTTTTGTATGCCGAAAGTTAAACAGAAGTATCATATACGGGAACATAATATTATTGTGAATTTCCTTACGTTATTTAAACTTTACATTATCACAAAATACTTACAAGTTGTGAACTTATATTTTACCGTAAACTGCTACCTATTTTTAAAAAGTTTTGTAATTAGCCTGACAGTTTCAGAGGGTCTAAACTCTAAACTGTGGCAAGATAAATAAGCTGTTACTTTAAACAAAGCCACTATGACTCTATACTATATATGATTTTAGTCTTAAATTTTAGTAGCGAGTAATTGTATTCTATGCAAACTTGACCAAGTGTTCAGACTTCAGACACTTTTAGCAACTAAAGAAGAAGGGGCAAAACGACTCCACCCTTGGGGTTGAAAAAGGTTTAAAAGAGTAAAAAAAAAACACTTGTATTATTCTTTGAGTATTCAACCATATTAGATACTCAAAAGTATTATTGCATTATTTCATAGTGTTGCTATTAAGGAGTTATTTTCGGGAAGTATTGGTATAGTACTAATTTAAAAAAAACCTCAAAAACACAACTTTTTTCTCCAAGAGTAACAAAGATTTTTTGTCTTACAATAAAATGACACACTTTTCAAGCCCTTTCATTTGATATATTATGTCTTGTAATGCTACAGTAGTAGGGACGGGCTCCATACAAAAATGCCTTCTTCTTCATAATTATTGTACGCCCTACGAAAACCGTAAACATTATCCCACCAAAAACATTCTGTAAAAAACTAGCCAAGTCTCGATGGAGCTGCTTTTTTATCTCTAAAAAGTAATGAAATCTAGACAAATCGTGCCAAGTCTAAGGTTCCTTACTGCGATATCTTTATTATTATAGTTAATGTTATGTGACTTGACCGTTGATCATTCTTTATACGTTAGTGGGTTCAAGTCAATTTTGTTTTCCAAGTGTCAATTTTTCATCGTCAATGGATAGGCGGTTATGGCGACAGATTGGTGCAATGGTGTCATGGAGCACCTGGTTTTGTACCCTTGTGTACCCTTCAACGGCCAAGTCACACAACATTAACTATAATAATAAAGAAATTGCAGTAAGGAACCTTAGACTTGGCAGGATTTGTCTAGATTTCATTACTTTTTAGAGATAAAAAAGCAGCTCCATCGAGACTTGGCTAGTTTTTTACAGAATGTTTTTGTTGGGATTTCTCTTCTTTTTGTAGAAACGTGGGCATATTTATTTATTTTATTAGATTTTAGTGTAATTTGTTTATTTAATTTGTGTAGTGTTCGAGTAGAATAAAGTTAATCGTTCGACTATTTCTTCTTGTAAACTTGTAAGTATAAGTATAAAAGCCAGTCTAGTTTTATCCAGAGTTTTCCTTTAATTTTATTTATATGCGTATTAAAAGCAGAAGGGGAGGCATTCGCCCAGCAGTGGGACGCTATAGGCTAGATTAAATTAGAAGATGTGTCCCATTACGTTGGATTTTTGCAATGACAGTAGATTTTTTTATGTACCAATAGTAGAAGGGGGCATTACCATATCTCTAATCAGCTGAGACCAGCTGAGGGTTCTTCATCAGATACTTCAGACCTTCGATTTTTGACATCAAATGAAGTGGCCCAACAAGTTGAATATTTTTTGTAAAGGCGGTATGTCGATCTCTAATAGTTTGGTTGGGCTCTTGTGTTTTCTAATCAGGGTCACCAGGTACTCCAGATCTTCGATTATCCTAGTTTTTATAGTTTTCCCTTCATGTGGTCATTAAACCCTAACTCTGTACCAAATTTCAGCTCTCTAAGTTTATGGGAAGTACTAGTTCTATTATGATGATCATGAGTGAGTGAGTGAGTGAGTGTCGTAAATGCGAAACTTTGCTTTCGCTTAACTTCGGAACTAAATGACCTACAGACTTGAAATTTTGGATTTTAAGTATGTGATTATAGCTTACTGGATGACGAAAATTTCTGCATTCTGGTGTTATCTAGAGGTTCTCAAACAGGGGCCTGAAAACGCGGCGAAATGGTTCCAGTAATGGATGGTACGGCAGTGTTTGCTTCGCGCTCGACTTGGCGGGGGCACTGCCGTGTCCCCAAATAGAAATTAGGAACTAGAGAAACGATGCAAGTTGCACTCGTGGGATCTTGTACTAAGCGAATACATCAACCCAATGTTTATACATGAGCGTAGAATGTTGATGTGCTGGTTACTTTGTCTCGGAATTCTGGAAATGTCATAAATTACGTGTGCGATATCAAATGTTATGGCGTTTGCTTCAAAGTTAAATCTCTTGTACTCTGATTATTTGTTTCAGTCACTCATAATATTATTTTTTAGATAGCTATTCAAAATTGAACTTTATTTCATTCATATTATAATTATCAGTCACACACTGCACAGTGCTGTCCAGCGCGGTGCAACTTGACATTCGAACTGTTACAATGAAACGTGTACTTTTTTTTATGTAATGAACCAGGAAACGAGCAGACGGATCGCCTGATGGTAAGCGATTACCGCCGCCCATGGACACTCGCTACAAGTGTAACGCCTCTGGTGCTGCGACTTGCGTTCCTGGTCCTTAAAATCCACAATCCCACCTCATGGGCCTCTGGTAACCTCACTCACTCGGCGAAACACAACGCAAAGCGATATTTCACGCCGGTTTTCTGTGAGGTCGTGGTATTTATCCGGTCGAGCCGGCCCATTCATGCCGAAGCGTGGCTCTCCCACAGTTAATCTTCTTGTGTAACGAATAAAGTTCAATTTTGAATAGCCATCTTAAAAATGTAGCGCCATGTCGCTATCGTTTTGTTTCAGTGTGAATTGACCCTTACGGCGGAATACTGAAACGCTAATCAACATTAAGAGCCCCCTATTCACAGGCTGTCGCTGTCTCTACTAGCCGAAATGACAAGGACAGCATGCGACCTGAGCGTCACTTAACTATCGTTCCAAGACTTCCATTATTCCACCGTTAGTCTGGGACTATAATATGATCTGGAATTCGCCGATCCCGTGAAAATTCAGAGCTCTGAAAATAGAACTCTGCGCTATTACAATAGAGCTGAAAATTGAACACGCAAGTGTCGAGTCAAATGTAAATATTGTTATACTATGACAGCTCGACACTTCCATTTTCAACTCTGTTGTATTAGAGCCGAGTTTTATTTTCAATGCTCTGATTTTGCCCCGGCCTTCCGGATCTCAGTCTAAGTCTGTTTCTATTCTAAGTAGGCAAGTGAATAATACAATGTCGTTTATTGTCCACTCCAGTGGTCAGTGCCTACAAAAAGTATGTTTATTTTGATCCGGAGAGAAAAACAAATTTCCCCCGTCTTGTCCAACTGACCTCACTGTATTTAATACGCCCACAAAATTATTTTAAAACAAAAATGTAGAGTTATTTCGATCTTACAATAGGCAAGCGGACTGATTTTTTTTTATTACATAGATGAATAGTACTCTTAAATATGAGTAACTTCTCAGAAGAAACCGTATATCAAAAGTCAATATTTTCAAAGGTACAGCGATTTGTATACAAAATTTCTTCGAGTCTTTATACCAAAAAAAAATTTTTTTTTTTTGCGAAATTGGTAAACAAAACCTACATCATTAGTTTACTCACATCATATACAAAAACATTCATTATGGTAAGTATGAACTTAAACGCACAAATATCGGAGATATTTACAAATATATTCCTGCGGCCATATACTTCATATACTACTTCATACTACTTCATATTCAAGTGACGTCATGTGTATATCGATTTTAGTATGGAGCGTTTTTAGGAGGCTCGCGAAATTTTTTATACAAATCGCTGTACCTTTGAAAATATTGACTTTTGATATACGGTTTCTTCTGAGAAGTTACTCATATTTAAGAGTACTATTCATTTATGCAATAAAAAAAAATTTGTCCGATTGCCTATTTGCCAGACTTGGCCATTTCACCACATCAGAACTTTACGATAACGCGACGTCGAGCGGAGTGCATTATAAAGTATGTATTAAGCCACTGGGTACTAGCTAATACAAAAGTTTAAGTAGGTGTAGTCGTTAAGTTTAAACTTGGTTCATAGAAAACTTGAGAGCGTGTCGCCTGTACTCTGTACACTAATACACGTCGAGTGTAGAGTACACCTACACCTTTTATTATTATCAGGTTATCTGAATCTTTTTATTAAGATCAGGTAGACCAAGCGAAATAGGCATTTAACGCTTCCAAGAGTTGCCCGCAATTGCCGCAAAGCGAGCCGCGCGCCTACGTCGCCGGCGTGAACTTACATGAACCCAAAGTGTTACAGTGTAGTCGTGTCGGCAGTAGGTCATCTTATTTTATTATTTGTATTGAAAAAGATAATAAAATCCATATGTAACTGTTTTAATGCAACACATAGCACACATAATTTGAATAGATATTATAGGTAGGTACCTAAGTAAAAAATGCTTAAATTTTATTCAATTACTAGCTGATGCCCGCGGCTCCGCCCGCGTATGTACAGTAACCCATGGGAATCGTATATGTCCCGCGATAAAAAGTAGCCTATGCCCTTCCCTATGGTCTACTTTATGTCTGTGCCAAATTTCATGATGATCGGTTTAGTAGTTTTTTCGTGAAACAGTAAATAAAGTATCCCACGGGAACCGTACATTTCCCCGCGATAAAAAATAGCTTATGTCTTTTCTCAGGCTCTAGAATATCTGTGTACCAAATTTCATTTAGATCGGTTCAGTAGTTTTGGCGTGAGAGACGGACAAACACACACTTTCCCATTTATAATATTAGTATGGACTAGCTGTTGCCCGCGACTTCGTCCGCGTCAACTGATGGCGCAATAATGCATTAATTTCGACCAAATTTGATTACCATAAAAAAGGTTATAGTGAGTCAATCTTAAAAGATTTTTTTACATCATTTAAAGAGGAATAATTATTTTATACATATTTTTTGGGTAACTTGAGCCGTTTACATAGCGCACGCAACACGCTGTGTTCGATGTGTGCATGGAGACGAGTACCTATCGTTAGCTCGTGTGGTCACTAAAGTACGTGTCGTTTCGTGAGATAAAAATACTGTATCAGGTACATAGGTGCTGGCGATTTGATGGTAACTACTTAGGCAGACACTTGCAAAAAATGTATTCCTACTGCCGAGTCCGCACGTTTGCCACTTGCCGCAAAATCCAAACCTCCACAAACGTTTGACTTTTTGAAAATCCGGATTTCCGAATTTTTCTCCCAAAAATCCGGATTATCCGGATAATTCAGATTTTTTAATTTTTTTTAAATTTGTTGCATAATTTATAAAACTTTAATGTTAATTTTACTACTATGTTGTAGCAAAACTTATTTATTAGTAAAAAAAAGAGTTACTTTTTTATAATTTAATTTAAATAAATTCTTATTTTAAGTTGTAAGTATTAGAATTACAATCTGAATAAATAAAAACATAATGAGATTTTATCAAAATTATATACTTAATTATATTTATTTTTTCATTTTTAGAAATATTTTTGATTACGTTTCAAATCCTACAATGTTCAGTTTTATAGTTAGTATATTATTTTAAATAAGGTATGTATATATTGTTATTTACTAAATGTTCCAGCAGAAAGAATTATAAAAAAGTGGAATAGCCTGTGATCTTTTTAACGCTTTTTTTACATATCTACGCCACAGTTCACCACTACCGTTTTCGTAAAGTTCCATTTCTATGTGAAAGTACTAACGTACGAAAATTAATACAGTTTAATAAAACGTAGGAAACTGAAAATCCTTTAAATCGAGATCCGGGGAGTGAAGACAAATCATTTGAAAAATGGGGCTGGATAAATAATTTTGTATGGACGAAATTGGACTACTTTCGAGTTATTGAAATTAAAAACCACCCACCTGTTTGGGTAATAATTAAACATGTAAATGGTGCTTTTAATTCCCTCGGAAACTAACAGAAGTATAATAAGCAATTCTAAGCACAATTTAAAATCTATAACTGTTGTAAGATCTTTATTTTAACATTTTACTTACAAATAAACAGTAACATCTTACTCTTCATTGCACTTTGAAGTTTCCGCTATAAGATGAAAACTACATTACTTAAAAAAAAAAATAACAGTGGTTTACACAAATCGTTGGTGCTATTTTTGACACCTATATTTTTAAAATATTATCTAAAAATAATTATTTCTACGCAAAAACAGGAGCGTTGATTTTCATTTAGTTTTGCTACTGACTCGTTAGTTTAGGTTAGTTTAGTTCAATCAAATTAATTTTAATAATAAAAAAAATATTACCTTCATTCATTCGGCAAAACTCTCTCTAATCTTAAACCAACCAGTCAGGTATTATCGACTCCAAAACTTCTTCCTGATATCATAGAGATAAGATTTAGGTATTTGGACTTAGATATTCATTATTTAGAAGATAATTAAATATAGTTAAACCACTACATTTCTTTTTAAGCTGTCATATTAATTTGGCATTCTATGATTGCAGAAATTAAAATTGCAATAATATGTTTCGACTTTCGTTAGTAAGAATTCAATAAATATAAAAATACAAAGCTTTAATTGGGTTTGGATTTGCTTATTATACTTCTTACTACTTGTGCAAGTGAAACTGAAACCATATTCAGTGTTTTTATAAATTGGATCACCTATTACTGAACTGTACTACTACTGAAAAAAATATAAAATGGTAAGTATCTTAGAAACAGTCCATACATATACATATATTTAAAATATTATCTAAAAATAATTATTTCTACGCAAAAACAGGAGCGTTGATTTTCATTTAGTTTTGCTACTGACTCGTTAGTTTAGGTTAGTTTAGTTCAATCAAATTAATTTTAATAATAAAAAAAATATTACCTTCATTCATTCGGCAAAACTCTCTCTAATCTTAAACCAACCAGTCAGGTATTATCGACTCCAAAACTTCTTCCTGATATCATAGAGATAAGATTTAGGTATTTGGACTTAGATATTCATTATTTAGAAGATAATTAAATATAGTTAAACCACTACATTTCTTTTTAAGCTGTCATATTAATTTGGCATTCTATGATTGCAGAAATTAAAATTGCAATAATATGTTTCGACTTTCGTTAGTAAGAATTCAATAAATATAAAAATACAAAGCTTTAATTGGGTTTGGATTTGCTTATTATACTTCTTACTACTTGTGCAAGTGAAACTGAAACCATATTCAGTGTTTTTATAAATTGGATCACCTATTACTGAACTGTACTACTACTGAAAAAATATAAAATGGTAAGTATCTTAGAAACAGTCCATACATCTATACTAATATTATAAAGAGGAAAACTTTGTTTGTATGTTTGTTTGTTTGTTTGTTTGCTTGTTTGTTTGTTTGTTTGTTTGTAATGAATAGGCTCAAAAAGTACTGGACCGATTTCAAAAATTCTTTCACCATTCGAAAGCTACATTATCCACGAGTAACATAGGCAAAATTTTATTTTGGAAAAAAATAGGGTACCGTAAGATATTTAGGTTTTTCGGACACAAGGTGTAAAAAATCAACCAGAAAAGTTACTTATTTTGCGTACGCTGCCTAAACTATAAAAGATAGAACCATATAATGTTCTAATTAATTGTAGATCTTATAAATATCTACAAAAAAGTCCGCGACACACTATACCTATCTATGTCGAGTGAGGCACAACAACCATTTTTTTATTTAGAAATCTTGAATTTTTTTTGGACTACATTTAAACCCGTTTATTTTACTCATGCTATTAATCCTTATCAAAATAAATTATTTCGTCACTAAGTACAGTTTATGTAGATAATATTTGGTCTTTGAATGATTAAAATTGGATGTTTGGTTTTGAAGTTATGGCGAAATTAAAATATTACGATTTCTGCTGCACGGCCCGTTGCGAAGTGGGTAACATTCTGTAGTATTAAATTAAATACCATTTATTTCGGGCTGCATATGCCCATATTATAAATACCTTATAGACTAACATACATATTACTATTATATCAGTATTAGTATCAGTATTGTACCCGTGCGAATAAAGAGGAAAGATTTGTTCGTATGTTTGTTTGTTTGCATTGAATAGGCTCCGAAACTACTAGACCAATTTTGATGGAATTTTGCATAAATATAGAGTAGACCAGGGGAAGGGATATTATAGCCTAGGCTACTTTTTATCGCGGCAAACTGTATGGTTCCCGCGGTATTGCCCGCGAATTATATTATATTAAATTAGATAGATACTTGAATTTTTATCGGTCAGGATTTAGGCTGCACTTAGATTTTAGGGCGTGTTTCACAAATCACATTCTTAAAGATATATAAAAGGTAAACCTGACTGACTCATCTGTCAACGCACAGCCGAAACTACTGAACGGATTTTGCTGAAATTTGGCATTCAGATAGTTGTAATGACGTAGGCATCCATTAAGAAAGGATTTTTGAAAATTCGCACCCTAAGGGGGTGAAAAAGGGGTTTAAATTTTTTATGGAAACCGAACTCCACGCGGACGAAGTCGCGGGCAAAAGCTAGTATACATATATAGCGGCCATAATATTTTAGCAGAACTTCATCCCTCGCATCACCATTTAATGGATTGACTATGTTCTACCAAATAACTTGAATAAATGGAAAAATGTGTCAACAATTTCAATAGGACAACAAATAATATCAAATTATCCAAAGGCATGTATTTAAACTCACGACAAAACATATTGATTTCTTATGTTTACGCGAATATTGTTCATTGTTTTAAACACTTACGGATTTTGTCGCACAACACGAAACACTTACGGAAAACAATCACGACAAAACAATTAAATTTTGGATGTGAAAATACCGAATATTGAATACTAAATTACCATGTTGGCTAAAGAATGTAAGGAATAAAAAATTACAAATCTGGTGACTAAATAATACCACTGAATATTCCAAACTGGCAGACAGATATTATATTAGCGAACAAATAACCATCTTGGCGACAATTTGTGAGTACACATTTAATTTAAGAATAGGTACATATATTTTCCGTAATGTAGGTAACTCAAAAAACATACAAGCAGCAAAACCAGCGCACATAAAAAAACAAAGGAGCGTACAAAATTCCCAATTTTTAATTTTCCTCGACTTTAGGGGGGGTGTAGATATTGTGTAGATTCATTTTGAAATTTAAAAATAACGGTAATTCATTTTTTTGCAAAATTAACATAGGTGTCGTTACCAGGTTTTTGGGGATGCTGGATACGAAAATGACATTCATTTTGAAATTCCAATATGGTGGACATACTTAATTTTATAAAAATAATATGGTTGTCCCTTTGTTGGTTTCTAGGGGTGCTGATTACAAAAAAGTCATCCATTTTAAATTTCCTTAGTAACCCCGCAACCTCAAATTTTCTTCATGATGAAAGAAAAAGAAATTTGAAAATCCTGAATTTTCCAAAATTTCCATAGCTTTATACATCGCTCATAATATCTCAAAGTAGAGAATTGCCATATTTTTTTTCTATAATCACTTCTATCTCAGAAACAGTGCATCTTGAAAAATAATGAAAATTACCTCACCCTTAAAAACCCCGCAACCATATATTTTCTTCATGATGGGGAAAAAGAAATTCGAAAATCCTGAATATTCCAACATTTCTATAGCTTTATGCATCCCCGGTATCTCAATGTAGAGCATTTATATTTTTTTTATAAAATTGATTCTATCTCGGAAACGGTGCATCCTAATGAAAAATAATGAAAATTTCCTCCCCCTTAGAAACCCCGCAACATCATATTTACTTCATGATGGAAGAAAAAAATCTGAAAATCCTAAATTTTCCAAATTTTCTATAGCGTTTTACACCGTTCGTGTCTCAAAGTAGAGCATTATCGTATTTTTTTTCTATAATGGCTTCTATCTCAGAAACGGTGCATCCTACTTGAAAAATAATGAAAATTACCACCCCCTTAATAACTCCGTAACCATATATTTTCTTCAAGATGAGAGAAAAAGAAATTCGAAAATCCTGAATTTTCCAACATTTCTATAGCTTTATACATCCCTCGTATCTCAATGTAGAGCATTTAATTTTTTTTTTATAAAATTGATTCTATCTCGGAAACGGTGCATCCTATTGAAAAAATAATGAAAATTTCCTCCCCTTAAGAACCTCGCAACACCATATTTTCTTCACGATGGAAGAAAAATAAATTTGAAAATCATGAATTTTCCAAAATTTCTATAGCTTTATACACTGTTCGTGTCAAAGTAGAACATTGCCATATTTTTTTTCTATAATCGTTTCTATTTTAGAAGCGGAAAAATAATACTATTACTGGAAATATAATAAAAATTTCCTCCCCCTTAACCCGGAAATCGCATATTTTTTTTCATGAATGCCAAAAAAAGAAATTTGAAAATCCTGAATTTCGAAAAGTTTCTATACCTTACATAGCTGGCACCTCTACAAACTACATGTTAATTTTACGAAGATTGGATAGTCTCAATTTTGGAAAATCCAATTTCATTGGAAGACAATTTTATAATCAGCATATGAAACATGAAAAAAGACATCCATTTTTAATAAAAAAAAAATATACGCCATTTTGGAATTTTAAAACGGATTTTATTTTCATATTATTCTGCACCCCCAAAAACCTTGAAAACGATACCCATACCAAAGAAAAAAAACCTCCAATAGTATCCAAAACTGGGATTTTCCGTAGCTTGCAAATTGAATTTTTAGCAGCTATTAATTTATCAATCAAATCTTCATTAGCTACTTACATGGTATAATGGTCACCAACTCATCGTTGCTAATTGGATTAAATTTCGCTACTTTTTATCTGCCGATTTTTGTATTTTTTGTCACTTGAGTGATTTCACCAGTTTGGTAATTTAGTCGCCAACATATTAATTCGCTGCCAAATTCAGCAATACAGTATGCTCACGTGCAGTCACCAACTTATTTTTTGTTCACTCGATTAATTATATCCCTTATTCAAATATTGTACGTCTAGAGTACATACTAATTACAATAATTAAAATATGTAATATTCATAGTAGTAACCAAGATTCGAAAAAATCGAAAATCCGGATTTTTAAATGAAAATCCGGATTTTTAGAATTTCGAAGTATCCGGATTGCAACCCCTACTTGCGAGTGACTTGGTGTGTTCTGTAAAGGCAAGCATGACGGATGTTGAGCACGTATCCTTATATTTTATTGTAAATAGAACAAACAGCCTCCGTGGTCTAGTGGTTAGAGCTTGGCTCTCGACTCGGAGGTCGTAGGTTCTAATTTCGATTCCCGCACTGGAACAACAAAAAATGTTGTTTCCAAGTTTGGTTAGGACAATGCAGGCTGATCACCTGATTGTCTGACAAGAAAGATGATCCATTCGTCGGATGGGCAGGTAAAAAGTCGGACCTGCGCCTCATCTCTCGTCAGTCGTGTCGGTTATCCGTCCCACTGGATTACGAGAGTAAAAAAAAAGAGTGCCTTTGTGTACTGCGCACACACTTGGGCACTATAAAAATACTACTGTGTTTTTGGCTAGGCTACAATAAAACCAGCCACCGTCACCGAAATCGGCGTGGGGAGTTATTTATTATTATTATTGTAAAAACAGAAATCGAAATAAAAAGAAACGAAAAGTACGGCAAAGAAGATGGTAGATGTTACAAATTCATAAAAACTGTTTACTGGCTTATTCAATAATGTACTAAGGCTACTCCACGCATCAGCTACTTTTTTCTCATAATACACAATAATATATCTATGGACGCTTCACACCAAGTCTATCTGGTCCCGTGGTAAGTTCTCGAAGAACTTGTGTTACGGGTACCAGACAACAGAAATATATTTAATAATTTTTATATTATACACATATTTAAGATTTTTATTGTATTATACACATATTTAATACACATTCATGACCCAGGAACACAGATTTTTTTTGTTCCCTCAGCGGGATTCGAACCCGCGACCCCCGGCTTTAGCACCAACACGCTCAACCACTGAGCCACAGAGGTCGTCTCATCTAGCAAAAGCAACGACGTGGCGACGATAATGTTATTGTGTATGGTTATATGTACCTATAACTAGCCGATGCCCGCAACTTCGTTTGCGCCTAACTGACGAAAGCGGAACCCTATTTTTTAAACGGAACCCTAAAATAAAAGTAGCCTATATTAGACCTAATGACATCAGCTATCTGCCAGTGAAAGCCCCGCGAAAATCGGTCCAGCCGTTTCAGAGATTAGCCGGAACAAACAGACAGACAGACCGACAGACAGACAGACAGACAGACGGACAGACATTTTTAAAAATTTGTATTTTATTGTAAGTACTGAATATACTTTCAGATGCATTATGTGAAAAGCTGTTAATTTGATGTTACAAACAGACACTTCATTTTTATTTATCTGTATATTATCTGTATATAGGTTTAGTTCAAAAATAAAAAGAAGCATAAAAAAATACAAAACAAACTTTCCTATAGATTTTTATTGTATATTATATTATGTCCATGACCCGGGAACACAGGAAACTTTTTGTTCCTTCGGCGGGATTCAAACCGGCGACCCCCGGCTTGAGCACTAACACGCTCAATCACTGAGCCACAGAGGTCGTCTCATCTGGCAAAAGAAACGACGCGGCGACGATAAAATGTAACATGTTATTGTGTATGGTTATATGTATAACTAGCTGATGCCCGCAACTTCGTTTGCGCAGATCTAACGAAAGCGGAACCCTATTTTTTTAAACGGAACCCTAAAATAAAAGTAGCCTATGTTAGACCTTATAATATCAGCTATCTGCTAGTGAAAGTCCCGTGAAAAGCGGTCCAGCCGTTTCAGAGATTAGCCGGAACAAACAGACAGACAGACAGACAGACGGACAGACAAAAATTTTAAAAATTGGTATTTTATTATAAGTACCGAGTATACTTTTAGATTCCTTATATGAAAAGCTGTTAATTTGAAGTTACAAACAGACACTTCAATTTTATTTATCTGTATAGAATTAGTTCAAAAATAAAAAGAAACATAAAAAAATACAAAACAAACTGACTTTCCTTTAGATTTTTATTGTATTATACATATCCATGACCCGGGAACACAGGAAACTTTTTGTTCCTTCGGCGGGATTCAAACCCGCGACCCCCGGCTTGAGCACCAACACGCTCAATCACTGAGCCACAGAGGTCGTATCATCTGGCAAAAGCAATGACGCGGCGACGATAAAATATAACATGTTATTGTGTATGATATGTATAATTTAGTTCAAAAATAAAAAAAAAAAAACAAAACTGACTTTCCTACACTGCGTTAGAAACGAAAGTTCGATAAATACGCGGGTAAGCCGTGCGCTAGCAAAACTGACATAGGTCTGTCCTCGTCAACGCCTAGCGGGCGACTGTGGGGCGACTCTAGCGGCTTACGCACGCTGCATTTCAATATTAATTTATTGTTAAAATAATTAAACCAACATGCAAAATGTAACCAGAAATTATTCTTTTTTAAGTTATTAGCTTTTCGTAGATATGATTTTTGAAAGTAAAACTATCATGAACTTCATGAACAAAAAGAAAAATATTCAAATTTAGCCTCCTCTTCGGAATTATTTTTGATCGAGTGAAGTTTTCAATATTATGTTTCGAACCACAAATTGTAAAAGAACATTAAGTAAACAACAATGTGTATTTTTTTTGGCTTTTTAAAGTTACTATTTGTTTGTTTATTATCGATTCAAAGTCATGTAAAATTGGGTCTACGCGGCCTTAAGCTAGATTAATTACTCGATGCACTAATTAGATAATTGTATCTTTTATTTATAATATTTTAAGCACCTAAAGTATTAGTATTTAATACTTTAGGTGCTTATAATATTGGTTTTTCTCGGACGAGTTAGGCTTGAAGTGGTGCGCGCGGTGGTAGCTTTTTTCAATAGCTTTCCGAAAAGCAAGCTCTTTTCGGAGCACTTTAAGTTTCATTTGGAAATAAAAAAATCATTTCATTTTTATTCCACTAAGACTATATTTTGATGTCAGAAACTGAAAACACTGGGGGCCGCAAAGTAGAGCTAGTATTGAATATGGGAGGTCTCACACCATACGGTGTGTGAGTTGCGAATTGTGATACATCACACTACGCCTGTGCCTGCAGCCTGCATTCGATAATTTCGACGGCGGAGTTCGAAATCAAAAAAGTCATTGCTGGTATCTACAAACACGAATTTGGTACGGAGCGTACAGCGGATCTGATCCGCTCCGTACCAAATACTTGCGTGTGTAGCGACACCGGATTCGGTCCGCGGATATGGTCTCCGGACCAAATTCGAGTGTCAAATCCCATACTTTTTTGCCTTCGAACTTCGCCGTCGAACTTTTTTTACTGCATCTCGACTAAAGACCCAGATTTTTATATAACTAGTTGAATATAACAAGTTTATAGATATTTTATTCGGATTTTTTTTTCGCAAACTATTCGGAGAAATTTCGAAAAAACTCGTAGAGGCCACCCGAGACCCCAAAGCCGGCACCTATCTGGCTCAAAGATTTAGCATAGCCATCCAGCGAGGGAATTCTTTGAGCCTGATAGGCACTCTGCCTGATGGGGACGACCTAGAGGTTTTCTTATTTTTATAGCA
Organism: Glaucopsyche alexis; assembly: GCA_905404095.1. Classification (NCBI taxonomy): domain Eukaryota; kingdom Metazoa; phylum Arthropoda; class Insecta; order Lepidoptera; family Lycaenidae; genus Glaucopsyche; species Glaucopsyche alexis. The sequence continues at coordinate 22,617,876 of FR990056.1, forward strand.
TATCTTGTACTTTAGTTTTATCTTTTTTAGTTTTTTTTATTTATTTCTTTCTTTAGTCTGTAAATAATTTAAAGTAGATAGTTATTATTATTTTATATTAAAATTGTGACATAGGAAATTAGTTATAACTTATTTTAAATTTTTATCATTACATAAAGTGTTTGATATCTCGACTATTTCCGGTCCACGACGTATTGTATTGTATGTAAATATCTTGTTTTTGTTCGTACATATACGAGTATATAATGTTAATGTACAAGGCCATACGAGGCGATAGGGCGGCGACCTTCGGCCTTCTGGCAATAATTGATACGGCGATATTAGTGCATTGGTCGCCTTTTACTCTGGGATCCGAATACGGCCTAAGTCGGATCCATAAGCTGAGAGCTCGCGGACATGTCTTAGGCTGGGACTATGTAATCCGGAATCCGTAAGGCTGGGCAAAATTCCAAAGCACTGAAAATTGAACTCTGCGCTGCTACTATAGAGCTGAAAATAGAACGCAGCGCTGAAAATCGATCACAAAACAAGTGTCGAGTCATATGTTAATGGCATATAATATGACAAGTGACAAGTCGATACTTTGATTTTTAACTCCATTTTTTTAGCATTTAGCGCAGTTTTATTAATAAGTGTCCTGATTTTTCCGCGGCCTTACGGATTTCGGACAATATAGTTCCAACTCCTAGCCTTACACACTCAAACCCGCGAATTCTGACTTCCTTTCTGCTGGGACCCCACCGAGGGTCTGTCTCAATGTTAGGAGGCAATCGCAGTAGGCTGGCGTGATTAGAGATAAAACATTCTTAATATCGTTGGGTTATTCCGATTATTATACGTGGGTGGTTAAGATTACTCTAAAATCAGTTAACAGTCACATTAAATAGTTAAAACAAGGGATAAACAGACGCCATAATTAACAAACTAAACTTTTAACGTCGTCAAAGTGCTGGTATATTGGTGCGAGTTGTAACCGAACAGAGCAGATCTGTATCCTCTATTTATTGTGCAGCAGATTTATTATCCATTTTCAGTGCGGACGATTTATTACGACGGCCGGCGACGAGGACGGCGCTGAGGAAAAAAGCCATCCGTCTACCTGATGGATGGCTGCTGACCTCTGTGCTCGTCGGGTCTACTGGAGCGGGGAGGGGATATTGTGTAGGACAATAGACCTCCAACGAATTGTCGTAGAATATATTTATTTCTAAGCCAAGTTTTTATGTGAATATTAAATAGAGATCTTCTACGATAATGATGATATTGGAAAATGCTGTAACGTTTATTAGACATTCAGGCAGTGTTCTATTGTGAGTTAGAATAGGATAGTGCCTAATATCGCTATTTGAAGAGAGCTATCTCATATAATTGAGCATGAAAATAGCGATCTTTCACGAGTCACGACACGACTTTGAGTGAGGAATTAGTCCATTGTATTGGTGTTGTTTCTTTTCCAGGTATTTCCTGTGTCTTCTTCGTAAAATTTCTAACAAGACTAGTGTACCTAACGGTTTTTGAAAAATAATACTGTAAGAGATATTCTTTTAAATGCGTATGTCACGGTTCTACTTTTCGGTAATAAGTTAGCGGTGTCCCAAAATTGGTATAATTAAGGCTAATAAGCGTCACCGGTGAGCCTGCGGAATACGTCGGCAAGTCGGTGGGCCTGCGTCAGTGTGTCGGCGAGTTGTGTCGGCGAGGCTGTCGGCGTGATGGTCACCTAGATATAAACAATGGCCACCGTTGCCCGGTGATGAGTTGATGACTTGTTTCAACAGTGCGGGTACCGTTACCGGCCTCATGTCGCCTGCCGTGACCCTGATAATGGCACGACAGGTCGATCTGTAGATCTTCAGTGTTTTGGTATGTTCATGAGAATTAGAGGTCGTCCTGTGTTCGGAACTTGTCCGGAATAGTTCACCATTTATGGATTTAAACTCAAAATTGTACCCAAAATTGTACATCTATCAAACGGACGCTAGTATGAGTTAATAATCTGAGGTAGTGTGAGTGAGTATTGTTGTTTTATACTAATAGCTTTCTGCACAACTTTCTCCACATAAATTTTAATTTACCGGCCAAATGTTATACTCCTCCGGTCGCACAATTCTCGTAAAACTGTACTGAAAGAACAGCAAGGTGGTATTTTCTTAAACATCAAACTAACGTCAAACGTGTAGTAGGTTAACGACTTTGGATCAGTTAATGATAACAAGACAGTTTATTTTTAATTAATTGAAAGTAAATTGAAAGTCTTAGTATAATACGGGAATTGGGCTTCAGTATTCTCATCACTGATGATCATGCATATAATTATATTAAAGGCATATAATAAGCTTTTTACGTTGCATATAATCCGATCTCTAATCATCAGTATCGTCAGCTAATTGTGTATGACTCATATCTATTACAGTTCAGTTATGCTTATGACTAAGTCCTAGGAGCGGGCTATAAACCTACAGTTTTATTGAATAATGTAAAGCAACAGGGGGAATCAATACTGACCCTATGGCGTTAGAGAGAAGGGTGGATATCGCGTGGGACTTCCGGATAGTTTTTTATACTGGTGTTGGTTGTTGGTGGTGAACGTAGAACATTACAGCGGCGCGACGTATCGATCGCGAGCGACGCCGGGGGTTGAAACTATACTACAGAGTACAGACGGACAGCAGAAAAGGTTCTATTGTATGTATTTCTTGAAGTGTTATTTGAGCCTTATAATTATGTACTTTATGGGAAGGGACATGAACCAATTCAAGAATGTATAACTTCAATAATTACCAACTGCAAAATATAGCTTCCTAAAATAATAATAGCTTCCTCACTGATTTCAGCAGCGGTGGCTGGTTTCCTACGCAGGTATTTATTTATTTATATTTTATTTATATTTATTTATATTTATATTTTTTTCATATATTTATTTATATATTTCCTTTCCTATTTTATAGTGTCCAAGTGTATGCGCAGTACACAAGAGCTCTCTCTTCCTTTACTCCCGTAACCGTGGCATGGGTGACCGATACGACTGGCGAGAGATCAGGCGCAGGTCCGACGTTTTACATGCCCATTTCGACGCATGGATCATCTTTCTTGTCAGACAATCAGGTGATCAGCCTGCATTGTCCTAACCCGACATCAAAACAATTATGTTAACAATATGATAAACATTATCTTGTATATGTGTTATTCAATTGATATCTATATTTATCTTACAATCATTTAAACTATATCTGCTAAAAACAGCCAAACATAAGGTGATCCAAAAACAAATGCATGCAATATGACGTAGTAACATTCCATAAAAAACTATGTAGGTAGGAGATGAAAATATAAGCGCCGTAGATAGTTGATAATATCAGCATTTTATGGTTTTGTCTGTAACCAGTACCGACAACAATGGATTATCCTGATTCCTGACTAGCTGAGTAGGTGGAGGCTGCAGACGGTTCAACGGCCCGCCCACCGTCTCTATATATCGCTCTATCTATAGAGATTAGTGTCTATATCTCGGTCAAGATGCACTTACGGAAATGGACGATCGAGAGTGGCTTTACAACTGATAGAGCTTTTCACAAAGTCCTACCCCAATGTCCTCCAGGTCTCTGTCCTGCGCCACCGCTGGCCAGCCTAGCATGTGTGCGTCCAGCAGGAGCTGCAGTTCAGCTCGTAGCGCGATCTTGTTCTCGGCCGGCCATCGCGATATCGTCCATCCTCTGATACCCAATCGGTGCATATCTTACCCCACAGCGCGGTTACGGAGACGCATGCGGCTAACGTAACGGTAGAACTAGAATGCAAGTGGCAATTGAAGAGGTCGAATGACTTTCGATAGTGTACAAGGTAAAGAATTGAAGATGCATTTATGTTATTGTTGAAACGAAGCGAAGGGTTCAACCCGTTAACAACCGTAAAGGATCTACCACCCATACCATATAAAGCCTGCATTAACAAAATGTGTTGTTTGCCAGTGGCCAAGTACGGACAATGACCAAACAAAATAAACTTTATTGCCACGCGTGCGTAATAGCAAAACACGTGAAATTATTGAGGAGGCATTTTATGCTATTTTAAAATGTTTTTTTTTTTTTATATTGTTTGATTATTTTTGTATCGAATTGAAGGTAATTGTATTCGCTATCTTTGGGTACTTTTAAACAACCAAAATAAACATAAGAGCAGAAACATGATCATAAACAAAAAAGGGCAATTTTAGATATAGGAGTACTTCTTTATTAGTGACAATCGTTAGATTTATATGCAATGTGGTTTCTGTTGATGGTTGTTGTGGACAGACAAACAGCCAATTTATGTCAAATTTGTTAACGCGCCCTTAAACATTTAAATATAAATGACTTTTTAAAGTCGCTTAAAAAGTGAAGTTGCACTTGCATGCGGATCGGAGAAATGTTTGGGATTGTTCTAGAGAATGATAAGGTATAGTTTAACAACCCGTATGATAACGTACCTACGTCACCTACGTGGAAATAATTACCGTGTATCAGTTGCATAATTAGCCTTGTTACGTTTTCAGAATAGTAAACATTCCTAGTGTTCCCAGTAATGACGTTCCTGAACCGCTACCACGATCTCTATGTTTACCCGACTACGGCGAAGTCAAAAGGAAGGGTAATGTTTATGGCATTCTATGTACGTACTTAGATGTATGTATGGAACGGTGGAACCAACATACTTTGTTCCATCGTAGCGCCTAACCGATTTTAATAAATGAGGTGTCAATTATATGCCCGGTGCCCGGGTAACATAGGCTACATTATTTGCGTAGTCGTGATATAGTTTTTAACTTTAGATTATGATATTACAATGTAAAGTAAGGCTGTATCGGGCGTACGCTATTTACTTTTAAAAAAATCATTTAGTAAGTTATTTTTTTCTCCAGATTGTGTCCCAACAGATTTACTCATCCAAAAGGAAAGCTTTACTAATTTTAATTAACCCCATTCTTAATCACTGTTCATGTAACTAATCTCCTTTGTGCTCGTTTCAGGTAATTATCCTGTGATGTACTACCTACTACCTACAGCTACCTAGGTACATCTAGAAGAACAGTGAGTAAACAACTAATACCCCGTCTCTGATGTGAATTTGTCGGTACGAGTAGCTTATCTATTCATTAGTGCGTTTGGTTCTATAATTGGTTTCTGAGCAAAAACGTGAGAGTACATAAACTAAGTTTAACTTAACTGACCAATGGGGTCCGTTTATCGATTCCATGACTCGTATTTAATACGGCTACTGAAAGATGGCGCTGACACAGAAATGAATTAAAAAAAATACAGAAAAGTATTGTTTTTCTTAGTTAATTATTATTATTTTATTAAACTCTGTGCCAGTTAAACTTACTATATCTAGAGTTTATGTAGAATATTCATAAAACGTGCATTAGTAGAGGACAAAGCCCCAGACAGTCTGAGACAAACTTTGAGGCTTCGTCTAGCTCTAGCTCTAGGCTCTATTGTCTGGAATTGATTTTTAGGCCTACGTCTACATAGGAAAGTAATAGACCTATGCAGATAGATACACAATCTGTTCATAGTTCATCACACATAAATTCACAATGTACATTGCACATGCACGGTGCCGCGAGCTGCCACTTTTCATTCGAACTCTTACAATGAAACGTGTTCTGTTATGAATAAAGTTCAAATTTGACTTAAAAATGCAGCAACAAAAATATCGCGTATCGTTTCGTTTCTGTGTGAATGGCTATGAAAACAGCTACGAAAACTGGTCAAAGCGCTATTGATGTCTACGGTCATATTATATTATAAGCTATTTATAGAATATTGTGGTACATTTCATATTAAATATGAATAAAATAAAATATATTGCACCAATAATCGAGGAGCTCTCATCGGCGAGAGTATTGCAGATGCATTCAGACGGGCAGCGCCACTCGACCACAGCTCGCCGACTATAATACCGCAGGGTTGGCAGTTGGCACATTTTTATACAATAACACTAATGGTGTGTAATAAAAATATTTACACAGAGGATAGGCTATACAATGTTTTGTCCTTGTCTGATGGAAAAGTACCTTGGCGGACAGAGAATACTATGTTGCAGTCTTAACGTGTCGAGAATGAATCGTAGATTCGTAACTCTGTTGTTGCAGGGTTTACTTAGCAGAATCGACCTTTATAGAATATAATTTATACTATATATTAATAACGTAAAGAACCGTCATTCAATAGACTTATCACTTACACGAATGACAGCTCGCGGCTAATGTGTGTGTGGCTAACTGGCTAGACGTATGCGGGATATGCGAGCGGCGAGCATCGCGTGAGTTTTCTCCAATGACAATAGTAATAATAATAATAATAATCTCTTTATTTCAGACTAAGTAGTCCATACACAATCAATGCATCAACAGTAACACAAAATATTAGTAGAACGGTTACTAGTCATTAAAACTAAAGTAGGAGATAACGTTAATATTAAGGGTTAGTAATTTGTTAGTGAACTTATTCTATAACCTACTTCTTATTTCTATTAAGGTGTACACCTGTCCAGTATATTTGGAAGGGACTATCAATCTTTTCAGCTAACGTTTTGAGGACACTGTTGGTACTATTACGAAGTCTGTTCATAGTAGATGGAGTTCTTTTACGAACTATGGCAAAGAAATCGTCGACTCCCTCCACTGCAAACATAGTAGATGCACTATAGTACCTGGGTTTTCTCGACAGTGTCCTCAGCGCGTCATTGTACTGGATTCGAAGAGCGTTGTAAGGCCTCCGTGTGTAACTGATCCATACAATACGTGTACAATGGGAGGCTAATAAAATACTATGTTTTTTTGTAACCTGTCTCGGTTGTTTCTAAAAAGAATTTAATTATTTTTGAGAATCTTTGGCGCATCAATATGCAATAAACTTTATGAGAAACATTTATAATATTAAGTGATTAAGCGTCGCCACTTTCTCGTATTGGTTTCAATACAAGACGATGAACCGTCTGGCCGTGTTCCTGTATTTGTGTAACCTGAGACGGCCGGCCGTTCGCCTGTGACGTCACAACGCTGGTGTCGCAAGCGCAATTATCGTGTATGTACGAAATGCAATATTATTTGTTGTTTAGTTTCACAATCGCCTAATAAATAAGTGTTGAATAGCTTATTCGGAAGTTTTGTCGCTGCTCACTTTATATCGAGCGACAGGGACAAAACATGCGAATAATCTATCTGACTATTTATCAGTAGATTGTGAAACAGGCCCTTTATGTATTTGTTCTTTGCAGATTAATGATAATAAATTCAGATCATTCAGATACTTAATTTAACAATAACTCGTAACCAGAATCCCAATTCTCGTGTTTAACTTAGACCAGTGGTCCCCAACCTTTTTTTTACGCGGGCCACAAACCCGTTGTACTACTGGTGTCGCGGGCCGCAACCAAAATTTTTTAGGGGCAAAAAATATGTTGTTTAAAAGAGATGTTTGATTTTGGGCCAGCTCTATGTACACCACATAGGTAAATAGGAAAAATATAAGAGAATTTCATAAAAATACAAAAAAAATAATTTGAAGAAGGGTACGTGCGTACAAAAATGATTATTTGAAGAGTTTTTTAATGCGAGAACCCTATTTTAGGGCGGCCATGACAGTTGTTTTGACTTGACTTTTGACGTAGTTGATAGTTTTAGGAAGAGACATCTTCTTGAGTGTCATACGTCTTTCTTTGTGAAAAGTCATGTCATTGTCAAAATGATATTCTTTGGTTAATTCTGCAGGCTTAGCATGCGCATAGAAGAAACACCGAAGAATAGAAAGTATGACAGATTGAAGAAACATTAATACCATTCGGAGCAAAGTAGGTCTTATTATAAGTTAGCAAGGTCGATGTATCGTCGTTATGAGAAATAACATTTCTTTTCTTCCCGAGCATGCGCTTATAAAATGGCCTCTTTTGACAGCTAAAGTGGAAACGTTCTCCTAATTTAATGTCAAAAAGTCCAACTGTAATGTCAACCACTCCACATCATGGCGGTCCTAGACAAAAAGTTTATTTACGTTGAATCTTAAACTTGAATATTTGTTCGTTTTTGGCAGAAGATTTCCCGGCAACCATTTTAAAAATATGGCGGTTTAGAAATGTTGACTTCTATTGACGACCTTGTTATCATGGATTAAGAACTATTTTGCAACGAACAGTTTTGGATTGAATATTTCTTCTTTAAATGTATTTCTATGGATCGCCATGCTAAGCCTGCTGATCTAATCCGCGATGTTCTATTTTACGTTGTGTTGCTCTCCTTGACGAATTTATTTTAAATGTGCATTGAAACGAAGTGAAATAAAATAAAGGATAGGAAACAGTTACTATATTATGTAGCTACATTTACATATAGTGTACATAGGGCTGGCCCACGCCTCATACATTTCTAGAACATCTCTTTTAACGATTTAATAATAGAATAACACAAGGTAGTTAAAATAGTGAAACTAAACATTTAAGATGAGCTAACGACACAAACTAAAATAAAATAACAAATATGTATTATAATAATTATGTTCACTCAGTGAGATTTTTGGAATTGTGAACGCTTTTTCACAACTTTATCTAACGGTTTCAGATTTCACGCGGGCCACAGATAAAGGCCCGGCGGGCCGCATGCGGCCCGCGGGCCGCGGGTTGGTGATAGCGGACTTAGACCATTAATTTACTTTCAGTGAATTATGAATTAATCGTCTTGATATCCTAGGTTGATTTTTGAGTTTTGGACCAATCAAAACGCGTTAAACGATGGATTGTCGTTTATGAGAATACTATTTTGCTGTTTAACATAATATCAAGACTGCATCGAAACTGTATTGTTGTAAGGAGTGTATAAGTAATTAGCAGAATCAACCTTCTGAACACTAACATGAAGCGTTATATTATTGCAATAATGAATTAAACAAAATATAAAAATACAAGCCCGTATGTTATTCATATTTTAAAAATAATTACGTTTTCCTATTTACACCATATACATAAGTAGACTATTTTATAACAAGTGATAAGTGTATGTGTAATGTTGTATGAGTGGTGCTGTTAATACTTGTGAACAATTTAATGAAGGAATGGAATGATTGTCGGAAAGCCAAAAGGCATAATAGCGTTCTCACTCCGAGTGTTTCTGCACCGCGTGCGGATTCGGAAATTCGGTATAAAGCATAGACATAGGTCTATGCTTTTATTTTATTATATTATTAATTTTTGATAGATGAGGTATAGTCGAGACAAAAAGTGTCCACACTTTTGCCCTACTTTTTGGGATTGTTTGGGGCAGTTGAGGTTTGGCATTGCTTTCCGGAGTACAATTATATAATTGACAAAATATTCTGAAATCAAGATGGCGTTACTTTCTTGTATGAAGGCTTTTCTTCAATAAGAAAACAAACTTGGAGTGCGGTCGAGAGTACATAATGTTTTGTTATTGGGGGCCGCTTCTATTTACAGGTCTATTGTATTAGCGCAAAGTTCTATTTTCAGTGCTCTGAATTTTCCCGGGACCGCCGGATTCCGGATCATTTAGTCCCAGCTTTACAGTTGTTTGTAGTCGTGGCACTGTTGACAATATGACGTTAACACTTAATAACTTACTATTTATAAATACTTTATTACTCCAAGTATTAATATCAGGTAATAGCTAGTTAATATACGTCAAACGGTAAATATAAACCGCTGACGTCACACACTCCGCAAAGTCACAGCTATAAATGCCCCTTGTTGGTGATTAAATCTATTTATATAAATATAAATTAAATTATTCTCAATGAGTTTCATTATTCTACGTACTAAATTCGCGTTAAGAATGCAGTGAGTTAGGGGCCGTCCATTAATGCGCGCGTCCATAAAACACGTGATGTTTTTAACAACTTTTTAGACCCCTCCCCTCCCCCTGATGATACGTGGTGAGGTTTTATAATACCCCCCCTCCCCCACCTAAGATCACGTGTATTTTTTTATATAGTAAGTTGGTAGGTCATGTTTAAAGAAAAACTTTAACTTAAAAAACAATTTAATCGAATAATTTAAGCAATTAAAAACTATACGAGTCATTTGTCATGTAAGTATTTAAACAACACTAGGAATCTACAACCGATAATAATTTCGGTATGCATAGACTAGATTCGAAAATTAATATACGTGATGTCTCCTTATACCCCCTCCTCCCCTTGGTGATACTTGGTGATTTTTTTTCAGACCCCCCCTCCCTCTTTAGGAATCACGTGATTAATGGACGACCCCTTAGCAGTGCAAATGTCAAAATTGACTAATGATTGCTGTCTTTACGTGATCACAGCCATCAATTGAAGTTGATTTTGACAATCTTTACGTGAAATCGGCGACACACTCTATAGGCGAGTAGAGAATGAGCCAAAAAATAAGGCATGTATTTAAACTTGCGACAAAACAATTAAATTTTGGATGTGAAAATACCCAATATTGAATACTAAATTACCAAGTTGGCGACAGAATGTAAGGAACAAAAAAATTACAAATCTGGTGACTAAATAATACCACTGAATTTTCCAAACTGGCAGACAGATTATATTTTAGCGAACAAATAACCATCTTGGCGACAATTTGTGAGTACACATTTAATTTAAGAATAGGCACATATATTTTCCCTGATGTAGGTAACTCAAAAACCATACAAGCAGCAAAACGAGCGCACACAAAAAAAACATAAAGGAGCGTACAAAATTCCCAATTTTTAATTTTTCTCGGTTTTAGGGGGGTGTAGATTATTGTGTAGATTAATTTTGAAATTTAAAAATGGCGGATATTTATTTTTCGTAAAATTGATATGGGTGTCGTTTACCAGGTTTTTGGGAGTGCTGGATACGAAAATGACATTCGTTTTGAAATGCCAATATGGCGGACATACTTAATTTAATAAAAATAATATGGGTGTCCTTTTATTGGTTTCTGGGGTTGATTACAAAAAAGTCATCCATTTTAAATTTCCTTAGTAACCCCGCAACCTCATATTTTCGTCATGATGGGAGAAAAAGAAATTTGAAAATCCTGAATTTTCCAACATTTCTATAGCTTTATACATTCCTAGTATCTCAATGTAGAGCATTTACTTCTTTTTTTATAAAATTGATTCTATCTCGGAAACGGTGCATCCTATTGAAAAAATAATGAAAATTTCATCCCCTTTAGGAAACCCGCAACATCATATTTTCTTCATGATGGGAGAAAAAAAAATTCGAAAATCCTGAATTTTCCAACATTCCTATAGCTATAAACATCAGTCGTATCCCAATGTACAGCATTTACTTCTTTTTTTTATAAAATTGATTCTATCTCGGAAACGGTGCATCCTACTGCAAAAATAATGAAAATTTCCTCCCCCTTATTAACCTAGAAATCGCATATTTTCTTCAAGAATGGCAGAAAAATTCATGAATCCTGAATTTTGAAAAAATCTATACATAGCTGGTACCTTGAACTACATAACATACTGTAATAATAATCATCAATCCTAATTAGCATCCCCAAGATCTTTTAAATTAGTATTCATATTCATTTTACGAAGATCGAATATTCTCCATCTTGGAAAAATGAAATTGGAAGACAATTTTGTAATCAGAACCCCCAGAAACCTGGAAAAGGACAACTTTATTAATATTAATAACAAAAATTTACGCCATTGTGGAATTTCAAAACAGATTTTATTTTCATATTATTTTGCACCCCCAGAAACCTAGAAAATGACACCCATGCCAAAGAAAAACATTCTCCAACAGTATCAAAAAATAGGCTTTTCCGTAGCCTGCAAATTGAATTTTTAGCAGCCATTAATTTATCAACCAAATCTGGTTTTATAGCTGCTTATATGGTATAATGGTCACCAACTCGGAAATTAAGTCACCAACTTATAAATGTCGGTGCTAATTTGGATTAAATTTCGCCTCTTTTTATCTGCCGACTTTTGAATTTTTTGTCAATCGAGTGTTTTCGCCAGTTTAGTAATTTAGTCGCCAACATATTAATTCGCTGCCAAATTCAGTAATACAGTATGCTCACGTGCAGCCGCCAACTTATTTTTTGTTCGCTCGATTAATTATATCCCAAAAAATAACCTGACTAACGTGGAAATTAGAAATGCCCGGGGGTGGGGGGGCAACTTACAAACCACTTTGTGGGTCGATTATTCAAAAATGGTTCTTTGTATAAAAGTCATGTATGAAACTGTGCCTTTATTTTTAAAGACCTATTTAACGATTCCCTACACGATGGGGTAAAATGAAAAAAAAAAAAAAAACATCCCCACACACATCACATCACATGTATGGAAATGTAAAACGACCCCTAAAATGTAAAATTATTGTTATTTTATGGCGGCAGAACCGAGATCTATACTCTATACACAGTGTTATACTACGGGAGGTAGCGCTATAGTTGACCAAGTCATTTTATACCGGCTGAAAATCATAAGAATAATAGTTTTCCCCTAACACATAACAGCTCTGAACGTCAGCTGCTCCGATAGCGGTGGAGCTAAAGGAGACAGCATGACAAAGTCATTGGAAAAAAATCTGCTCCGAGGAATTTTATACCGAGCGAAAGTTGTATTAAATTATTGTTTCAATCATATTTTTTACAAAAATTATCGTCAGCTGTAAAGACGAGGGGGGGTTCAATGTCAGTCAGCGTGTTAAACATGTCGCGCGCTCAACGCATTCGAGCGTTTTTGGAACATAAACTGACAACCTTTACACCCACAAAAAATCAGCTGGCGACGATTTTTAGTTTCTTTAACATTTAAATTATCTTATACTTAAAAGTCAATAAATATAACATCAATTTCATTTAAATAACACCACAGTAGGTACATTTATTAATTTTGTGTCGGTTCGAAATTATATTAATATGTACTGTAGCATCAAGGAATTTCAAGCTGTAAAAGTCTCACTACTTCAACGTACCTTTCCTAAAAAATATTATTCTGGCCTCCACTAGAATAACCTTTGGTAGTAGGTAAGTATACCCTATTCTCCTGGGTGTCGCGCATAAACTCGCGTTAACTATCTAAACAAGTCTCGTGTCGAGCCATCGCGAGCTAACTCGGCCGCGTTTCCCGCCCTTTCATTTTTCAAGGTTATATTGATAAATTGTTAATATAACTTATGCATGTGACATATATTTAAAAACAAGAATAAATTCCCTATATGACTACGTAACTGGAATTTTAAAAATACTAAATGAATACGAGCAAACTTGATGTGTACACAAAAAACTGTCGCGCGCCAGTATACGGCGTTTGTTTTTCGATTTTCAATGATGAATCGTAAGTAAAACCTTAGTATGTTATATATTTCTAGAAACTAGAATAAAAATTCTATACATTATACATATTTAAAAAAATTACGAAACGACACAGACACAGCAGAAGATGCATATGAAGAAGTAGAATAATATTTTACGTATTAATAGAAATCTAATTTTTTGTCTTATTTATGTTGATTAAAAAAAGTTTTTTCAAGTAATTAGCATTTTGTTTCTAATAAATAAATATTTTTGTATGTAATTTGAAACCTACACGAAATAAATAAATATACTGTGGTGTTGTTTATATGAAATTGATGTTATATTTATTGAATTTTAAGTAAAAGATAATTTAAATGTTAAAGAAACAAAAAATCGTCGTCAGCTGATTGTTTGTGGGTGTAAAGATCGTCAGTTTATGTTCCAATGAGACTATGCAACGCTCGAATGCGTTGAGCGCTAGAGGTGAGTTTAATACGATACCAGTTATACCTGTTACTGTTATACATAACTACCTGTTTTGGATTCCTGTTAAAAAATAACAGTCCAATGTTAGTAGTTAGTATGGTTAATATGTAGGTAATAGCCTCCGTGATGCAGTGGTTTGCGCGCGGTGGATAACAAGTTACACGTGTTTTTATCCACAGTTCATTGGAATCGAGAGGACGAGCCCTACATTTTGACTCTAATTCCCCAAATTCCTGTCGGGATCTGGTATATACCACAAGGACCCCGAGAGACGCTCCCTCCCATGCAAAATTTTTAAGGCTCCACCAAACGTACTTTTCATTCCAGCAAATAATAGATGCTTATAAGTGTAGGAAAGACATACAGAGTATTTAAATACTAAGTGCATTTCGTTTTTGCTTATGGAGTCGTTGTATGTGTATTGTGTAACAGAGAGATAAGATCGGACTATAGTATATCGGTAACACGTACGCTGTCCTCCTCCATCAGTCGTGCTCCTCATGTCTGAGGGTCGTGACCACCACCTTCCATGGTCTTTATCCTTACGATATTTCTCCACTTTTCCCTGTCCTCGGCCACTCGAAGTGCAGGTACGCTGTACGCAAGTAGTTATTTTTATTTGTAACGCAATACGCCTATAGTGGCGTATTCTGTTATGTTATTTAATAACTGTTATTTTAATAACTGAATATCGACTGTTATGTGTTATTTCCAAATACCTTTTTTTTAACTGTTACGTTAAATACGTCCCACCTCTATTGAGCGCGCGACATGTTTAACACGCTGACTGACGGTGTTACCCCCGTCAAACGTATAGCTGACTATTTTTTTATTATTTTAAAAGTATGAAAATTGAGATATATAAATTTCATAAGGTATAAAATAACTTTATTTTTTAAATTTTAAATGAGGTTTATGCACGTGACTGACATTGAACCCCCCCCCCGTCTTTACAGCTGACGATAATTTTTGTAAAAAATATGATTGAAACAATAATTTAATACAACTTTCGCTCAGTATAAAATTCCTCGGAGCAGATTTTTTTCCAATGACTTTGTCATGCTGTCTCCTTTAGCTCCACCGCTGGTGCGACAACTGACGCTCACTTTACTAATTTCCGAACATTAAACAACTGTTTGAAGTAAAATTCATTCGGTATAAAATTCCTAAAAAAAATGCAGCGCTACCTCCCGTACTATTAAACTATACCAAAATTCATCTATTAATATTCATAATTGCAGAAGCTAGAAGCGCGGACAGACAGACAGACGGACGGACAGAGCGTAACTATAAGGGTTCCTCATGTATTACGGAAGCCTAATAACGTGATGGGAAATAAAAAAAAAACATTATGTCGTGATTTTTACGAAAAGTGAATTATCTCGATCACGCTGTTGTTGTAGAACAAAATATACGTAAGATATCGTGTACGTCAGCCATTAGTTAACTCACCGTGGTCGGTGTGTCTCCCTTTTAAGCGACCTTTCGTCAACCTCCTGCTCGCCAACTATACACGACCGCGACAGCTCGAGTATTGGCGAATTACTTTAATTTATCGTCGTGTCAGACAAATAAATGAAATAATGTCAATTATGTCAAAGCATGAAACGGCTTCCCGTTCGCGTCGCGCTGCCCCCGCACACGTCTGGCCGCGGACACATAGCCGCGACCTATGATCATTTACGTAGATATACTTGACGGATTGCCAGTTCCTCTTTATTATGTTTAAAAGTTTTAATTTTATCTATTGTAAATTGTAATATGCGTTTATCTATAAATATAAATAATCAAAACGTTTTACAACAGCTGTGACGTATTGAAGCAGGCGATTGAAAAATTCTCGTACAATTAGATAGACTTTTGTGCAGCAGACGGTAAAATGACTGATTGAAAAACGTCGGAGAATTTCAATAGCGCCTGCTGAATACACTTTCAGTTTATATCGACTCGATGTTTCCACAATAATAACAGAATAAACGTACGTTCTTTTCACAAATAGAAGCAATAATTCTTTTAAGATAGTACCAGAAGAAGTGATTTTTCTATATTCAAGAAACATACAGTATAAAGTATTCATAATACAGCAAAACGAATACTCCTTATTAGTACGTCTCGACGCATACTACTAAATGTAAATACAGCCTCATACTTGTGTGTATACAATTTCCATTGGAGTTTTCCAGACAATCCCAGTTCCCAGACAGGGCGGACAGTCGGCGACGCGCGCTCGGGGCGGGCGGTCGCCCTACGTAGCCCCCTACCGCGTAGCACCGTAGCACCGTAGCGCTGTGTAGAGTCATTCCGTAGCGAGCTACTAGGAATACATAGGTTTACAACAGTGAATATTAGTAATTGCTTGAACCCGTTATATTGTACGTTATATCTATGAAAGCCTGGTACTCAGTTTAACAAATTAGTTTAATTATTTTGTGTCGTTTTGTTTATTAATTTTACTCTGAAAGTAGGTATTTTAATACTGAATGCTTTTGATAACTTTAAATTATTGTTGGTTAAATCTTAAAAAGCATTGAAAAGCGTGTTAAAATGTAGCTCTCGTCCGCTCATAAAATCTGCACGGCAAAAATACAACGTTAGTTTATTTTTAAACAAATTTTGTTAAGTCGCATTTATTTCAACATGCATAATTCATTTAATTAAAAATGTGAATGGGATTTTATAAAGCTCACGAATGAGAATTAAATTAAAATAAAATTGTGTATAAAAGAACAAAAAGACGTCGGTCGTCGAGGTAAATTTTGCTAAAAGATCAAGTTTACAATCCATTAAAACTATTCGTTGCGAAGGTCTCAAAGCACGACATATTTGTATTAATACTCAATTCAGATCCAATATAATCCAAACGTAAACAAAGAGAACAATAGCACACATAATGCTACCAAATTAAATGACACATTCATTAGGTCGAATATAATATTTTTGTTTACGTTGAGGTTACATTGCATCTGAACAGAATATATGTTACCGGCCAAACCCGATTTTAGGACAAACTAGTTTTGCCTAGGCTAAACTGGTTCTTCCTATAGGCGATAGTATTAACTAGTATATCCTAGTCCAAACTAATTTGTCCTAAGCCCGATAGGATAAACCAGTTTAGCCTAGGCCAAACTAGTTGATCCTGATATTAATACGCACACTCCAGGATAAACTAGTACGGCCTAGTCTAAACATTATGGTATATCTAGAAAGTCTAAATAAATATATAAACTGAATAAAATACTCCGTAATTGGAAAAAGTAAGTTATTAAAACGATAATGATTCGTCGTTAAAAGCTATGGATATTTATTGGTTATACAAACAATAACAAATAATAAGTGTTTTTTAGGGTTCCGTAATACTTAAGGAACCCTTATAGTTTCGCTCTGTCCGTCTGTCTGTCTGTCTGTCCGCGCCTCTAGCTCCTGTAATTATGAATATAAATTGATGAAATTTGGTGCAGTTATAGATTGTGTATAGATCACGGTTTCGGGATAAAAAAATAATAATTTTATATTTTAGGGATGGCTCTCCATACATGTGAAGTGGGGATGAAAAATATTTTTTCACTCTACCCCATCGTGTGGGGTATCGTAGAATAGGTCTTTTAAAGTAAAGGCAAGGTTTCATACGTTACTTTTTTATAAAGTTGACCATTTTCGAGTAATCGGCCTCCAAAGTAGTTTGTAAGTTGGTCCCCCCCCCTAGCATTTTTAAACTATAGGAGATAGAAACTTGCAAATTTCCATGCTGATAGATCATGCTAAAAACTCTTTAGGAAAATTATTGTGAACTAAATCGGACAGTAACTTTTGGAGTAATTAAAAAAAGCATATTACGCGTTTATAGTTACGGAACCCTCCTTAGACATGTCCTGACATGCTCTTGGTTAGGTTATTAAATTAAAGCATTAATCATATCTCAATAATTAAAATTGTTATTTATTTTTACATGGTGTGCTTTGGTGGCACTTAGAATTGCAGAGTATCATTGCCTTCTTGCACTTGCATCTGTTTGTGGAACAGTTTTTGATGCAACTGCATCTCACGAAACCTAGTCCTGATCCTACTGAATGTTTCGTAGCTGCAGTCCTAAACGTTATTCCTATAGTTATTTGACCTAGAGTGTGCGTATTAATATCAGGATCAACTAGTTTGGCCTAGGCTAAACTGGTTTGTCCTATCGGGCTTAGGACAAATTAGTTTGGACTAGGATATACTAGTTAATCCTATGGCGTATAGGAAGAACCAGTTTAGCCTAGGCAAAACTAGTTTGTCCTGAAATCGGGTTTGGCCGGTAACATATACAAGTGCGTCGTACTTCCTTCTCTCTCATATCTTCCTGCGCTAATCCTTCTGGACAAACTGGCTTTAGTCGTTAATCTTACTACTATTATGAATGTGGATGGATGGATGGATGGTTTGTTACTGTTTCACGCAAACACTGCTAAAAATATTATTACAATGAAATTTGGTATGGTAGTAGTTTAGGCTCTGGAAACATAGGCTACTTTTTATCCCGAAAAAGTACAGTATTCCCGTAGGATATCCCGTACTATATTTATGCGGGTGCAGCCGCGGAGAAAGCTAGTTATCATTATATTGTGACGGTCGAATTTTATCGCCGATAGCTTTTAACGAAATTTGCAGCGTAATGAAATATATCATTTTCATTATTTGTCTCCAGAAAAACAAGCTTTGTTTTTATTAAGAATATGTTTTAATATCAGTTTAATTATTTTTTTATCTTTAAAGCTATCAATTTGGGATAGTTTGTTACTGTACAAATAAATAATATGTCAATTTTAACTCAAAAAGTATTTTTAACAATGATTCTATACGTTGACTATATTATATTAAAGCGACGTTAATTATTTTTCTCATTAGAATATGTTCCTAGTTTTACATCTACTTTTCATTACATTATATCGTCCATCTTATTAGGGAATCCCACGAGTACCATACATTTTGCCGCGACAGGAAGTAGCCTATGCCGTTTCCCATGATCTACTCAATATCAAAATAGACCCCGGTAGTTCCGGAGGGATCCCTTTATTTCGCATAATTTTATTTGTCATAATTTCATTTGGCATACCTCACTTGGCATTATGTTATTACGCATAATATTACTTTGGCATAATGGTTTCTTGGCATACTACATCATTAGGCATAAATATCATTTAGACTAATATTTTTTGTCCTAATTTAATAAGGCATAATTCGTAAGGCATAATTTTTCTTGTCATAATAGTACTTTGGCATAATTGTTTTTGGCATAAACTCGTTAGGCACATTTTTTTGTCATAATAAATTCAAGGCATTCTGTCACAAGACACAAATGTGCATAAAATGAAAGTACATAATGAAGACACGGTTTAGGTAATTAAACGCATATTTATGAAACATTAAAAGCAGGTATTACACTCATTATACCTAGTGTAACATGTGTAACAGTAGGTTAAGTTGCGGCGGGGTGGCCTTTGGGCCACTCGTAAGCCGCTAACATGTTTAAAATAATTAATACGAAAGGTTATTTAATGCAAAAACAAAACTTACTTTATTCTTAAGTGCATTGGGCTTGTGGTTATGACTCGGCATGTTCTTTGACAGCAGTTCGTGTTGTTTGTCCGAGTTTAATTTCGTAATCAGTCGAAAATTACAATTATAATTGTTATTTCGTCTTAACTCGCACATCCAGTAGAATTTATCATTCATTAGTATGTGAAAAAAAAAAATCTACAAAGAAGTACGCGTAAATATAACAGTATGCTTAAATATCATTATGCGTAAATATATTTATGCATATTAATATTATGCATAAAAAGATTATGCTTAATTAATAGTATGCGTAAAAAATGTATACCTTACAATAAGTATGTCTAACAATTATTATGCTTTTAGTAATTATGCGTAAAAAAATTATGCTAAGAAAGTTATGACAAATGATTATTATGCGAAACTACCATTAGGACTTAGGTCAAATGAAATTATGCCAAGTAAAATTATGACATATGATTTTATGCGAAAAAATAGGGAACCTAGTTCCGGAGCCTATTTAACGCAAACAAACATACAGACAATCAAATCTTTCCATTTTATGATACAAGTAAGATAAAGCTGGGTTGGTAAAGCGTTGGACTAGCAACGTTTTAACAACATCCGTTTAGAATTTTAATTTCGAATTACATTCTACATACATATTCAATTATTATTAGGTTCCATGCATAAAACAAAGCAGAAGGATAATTCTCGTAATTAAAATTGTTCAATTCGCTGTACGGCTCCGGTCTCGGGATATTTTGTCTCACTCGCACGCGCACAATCTGTTGCATGTGTGAATGCGACCACATTACTAGAGGCTGAAGCCATACTGCGAATTGAACATATAACTAGCTTTTACCCGCGGCTCCGCCCGCGTATATACATTATCCCGCGGGAACACTACTTTTTCGGGATAAAAATATCCTATGTCCTTTCCCGGGACCCAAAGTATGTCTATACCAAATTTCAGAAAATCGGTTCAGTGGTTAAAGCGTGAAGAGGTAACAGCGACTACACACTTTCGCATTTATAATATTAGTATATAGAAGTATAAATAGTATAGATTAGTATAAAAGTTAGAATACGAGAATGGACGTTCCGATCTAATGCTAATCTTAATTAACTAACACAGATTGTCGATGATTTAATCACTAAATATTATAACAATGAGATATTTATGTGAACTAGTTAATATTATAATGAGGTGGGTATCGGCGCGGGACGTAATTCATTTAGCGCACAAAAGCCTTCATTAAGCTTATAAATATACGTGTAGTCGTTTACAAAGAGCGTGTGTATAAGGGTCAGTTCATAAGGAGACGCGACGCGGCGCTGTATTTTTAACCGACTTCCAAAAAAAGGAGGCGGTTATACGTTCGGCTGTATATATTTTTTTTGTCTTTTTTTTTTTTTTTTTTTGTATGTTCGCGGATAACTCCGCCGTCTGTTGGCCGATTTTCAAAATTCTTTTTTTAATGTAAAAGGTATAATCCGAAGTTGGTCCCATTTTTAGAAAATTGGTGACCTGATGATGGGAACCATGAGGAAACGAGGGAACTCCTCAAAATTTATATGGAGACATATGGTGATTTCGACTTTTTCTAAAGTAGTCCAAGCATATGCTACCAAAAAGTAAGATTTTGCTCCAAGGTATACCCTGGATCCAAAAGTACAGAACAGAACTCCTGACTCCTTATAGATACATGTTTGGGGATTATGGCGTTGCTTAAAGAACTGCAAGCATGCCACTTTGTCAATTAGAGTAATCATCATCATCACCACCACTATCACAGCATACATCATCACATTATGATGATAAAGAAGGTACTTCTCATAGTATTTTACACTAACACGGAGATCTTTGAACATTACTCTGCCGTTTATGGACATATTTGCAAAATTCTTTTGTTGTTGTAAAGGGTTTAATTCGAAATTGGTCACTAAAGTGGAAACGTGATGATGCGATCCATGAGGAATCGAGGGAACTCCTCGAAATTTATATCGACACATATAGTGATTTTGACTTTTACTGAAGTAACACAAGCATATGCTCCCAAAAAATAAGATGCTGAAACCAAGGTATACCCCAGATCCAAAAACACTGAACAGAACTCCTCAGTCTTTAAAGATACGCGTTTGGAAATTTCGGTATTGTTTAAAGAACTGCCTGTCTGTTTAAAGAACTGAATATGCCACTTTGTAACTTACAGTAATCATCATCATCATCTTAATAACAATACCTAATGGAAGCTTGGCGCGTATTCAGTTATACATTCGATCGTTTATTTTAGACGTTTTTAAGAAGTATTAATAATAACTTAATAAGATATATCACTAAAAAGGGTGAAATTATTATTTTTAAACAAAAAATTAAACCGACTTCCAAAGTAAAAATACACAAAAAAGTATGAAATAAAACTTATTTTATAAATAATTCCCCTTTTAAATTTGGCTATTTCTCTACTTAATCTTCTTAATTTTGAAGTCGGTACCAGCAAATATGAACGTGAGTTCTATAAAATATTGTAGGATATCGTTTGGGCTGGTAGCGACTTCAAAATAAAGAAGATTAAGTAGAGAAGTAGCCAAATTTAAAAGGGGAATTATTTATAAAATAAGTTTTATTTCATACTTTTTTGTGTATTTTTACTTTGGAAGTCGGTTTAATTATGATAGCGATTCAAAATTGAACTTTATTGACTGCAAAAGAAGATACACGTTACATTGCGAGAGTTCGAAGTTCGAGCCGCATGGCACTGCACAGTGTAGTGTGTGGTTGTGTTTGTAAGCATAGATATCATACTATCTCGAGTGCTCTAGCCTCAGATGACAGTAGACGTGTCACAGAGACAGTAGATGTCAGTCTCTTATAGAGAAGCCATCGGGTAGGGCATGTGGGCTAGAACATCGGCGAGCCAGTATTGTTGCGTCCTAGAATACTACACACAGCACGACGCCTGTATTGCAATGAGCGTTAGAATAGTACATCGGAAGTGGTATCATTGGAATAATATACGAATTAATTTGTGAATATCCTTATCAATATAGCAACAGCTCGTGGTGAATATAAGCTCCACCAGTCACCACGTTACACCTGCGGGCCTAGCACGTACATTTGACAGCGCCGTAAACGTAACATTATTCCCCCCGGAACAAACAAACAAACCCGACGCAAGAAAACGTATTTGTTGTAAGAGAGCCAAAAAACAAAAAAAAAGTTAGAAAAAAAATCATAACTTTTTAATTATCAGTGACAAAAGGATAATTTTTGGTACATAGTTTTGTTAAAATAATACTTATAAATAGCAATCAAAATATTTTAGATATTATAAGTAGTTTTTTTTTGCTACTATGCAAACTATAGGTTATACCGAATACAGCAAATGACTTTCATTTTAAAGACATGAAGAATGTCGCAAGTAATTTAGTGACTTGAGACTTCTATGGAGAGATTTACAGACATTTAAAATGCTGTAATTGAAATATTTAATAAAATGCGTACTATTAAATTAATATTAATACACGTGCGTCTTACATAGACTAGCTTCAAAAATTGCTAATACGTGTAATTGGTATTAATAAAGAATTGTAGATAAAATGCTTTAAGTTAATTATTTTGTTACTAGTGATCGATCTTTCTGCAAGGGACACAAGTGAAAATTAATAAATTTAGAACGCAGTATTTAATTAATATCCTAAAAGAATGCTGTAAGTAATAATTTCACAGTTTACTTTCTTCTATAAGAATGCTGTAAGTTTTATCACTTTTGCTGTGTGTAAAAAAACGCCCTTTTTTAGTGACTTACAGCAACATTTACTAGTAAACTTTTCAAAAATATACTCCAGTTATAATCGTAGCGATATGAATGAGATCCAGACCATTCGACGCAGAAAACATTTTTGAATTTAGCTTTGTATTCAGTCTACTTACGCCATTTTTGTTACACTATTCGACGCAGAAAAAAAATCTGAATCTAGCTATGTATTCAGTCTACTTACGCCATTTTTGTTACACTATTCGACGCAGAAAAAATTCTGAATCTAGCTTGTATTCAGTCTACTTACGCCATTTTTGTTACACTATTCGACGCAGAAAAAAATTCTGAATCTAGCTTGTATTCAGTCTACTTACGCCATTTTTGTTACACAATTCGACGCAGAAAAAAATTCTGAATCTAGCTATGTATTTTTTATAAAAACATATTAAGTATATATTCTATAATTTCCAATTCTACAAAAAGTCCCCACATGAGTTCAAAAGTCTATTCTTCTTCAAACCGCAAAAATGTGTCTCCCGCCATCCGCCGTCACCTCCGGCGTTTCTGGCGTCCCATTTCCGGTTCGGGGGAGACCCTTAAATGTAGCCTACCAGAAAATTGGATACAGGTATAATTCAATGCTGAAGCCTGAATGACTTTTTGTGGTTTAGTATGCTTAGAGGGATATGAGGGTAGAAGGTTTTGTGTCTTTTGTGGTTTGCCATGTTTTTAGGTACTTTTAAGTTAATATATTGATGAGTTATTAACTAGGCATACATAGTTCGAATTAGATTAGACTTTTCGGAATTATCAAGTTTTTGCAATGCAAAGGCTTGACCATATTTGCTTATCTAAATACAATATCAATCTCTTATACAATAAAAACTTACAGTAAATCCAATGTGTCGCTTAAACTCGAGAACGGATGGACCGATTTGGCAATTTTTTAGGAAAGGTTGCAACGTTGAGAAATATTGGAGATGAAGGTGTAGTTATTTATTCCAATTCATAGTACAGACAAAACAACGTATGTCGGGACAACTAGTAAACAATAAAGGACATTTATCGTTGTTCTCGTCCATTCTCTTTAATTTGCCGTCGATAAAACGACTGGTATTACCCCTCACCGTCGTTAAGAACCTCATTTCCTGCCATTAGACAGTAAAGAATGGTCCAATAAACTCGGAAGCACTGGAAATTGCATATATGTGGCGTCTGCATGGACTGTCTGCTCTGTCGCAGTCCACAGAATAAAAAGAGGCAGAAGACAAGCTTCATGCGACGCGCTCGAACAACGTTGACGGCATTGCTCACCGATATTTAAGAACGCTACCTAAAGGGAGCAGTTACTGCGTAATTAATATTGGATTATTTTAGCAATGTTCCGCAAATTAACATCAGTCTTCAAAAACTTCAAACTACATAGCATCGTTTGAAAATATCTTGCCACCACGGCGGCCGATGACAATACATAACTATATTCTGTTCAGCAGTTTAATGTAAACGTGTATGTATGCCATTGTATTTCTTTATTGCACGATAAATAAGTGACATTTAAATTTGTTAGCATAATTAATAATTATAATGTGTTTTATTGGTTCTCTTGACTGGATCTGAGTCGAGTATACAACTATACGATATGATCTTGCCTTCTGTCTCTGTGCCATCCTGTGTGGCTGAGAGTCGCATGCATCCGCCCAGAGTTGATTGTTCTCATTATTATGAGACTGTCTACTTCTACTGCAAGGTATCCTTGAAATGTCATTGATCTTAATTAAAATGTAAGTGATTTTTTTGTGTGGCCTTAAATCTCTGTGGTGGTAGTGATAGCCATAAAAGTCTTTTAATATTATGTATGCATCAGTTGGCACATAGTAAACAAAATGGAAATCTGCTTGTGTTTGCCTTTTTAGAATTGATTAACGTCCTTTGTCTTTGACATCGTCAGTTTATTGTCTCTTATAACGGTATTATATTGAATGACCGTAACTGGAGTATGGACTAATTTCGACCAACAAAGACTCAACGAGCGTGTGGTTTAAATTCGTCCCAAACAAACAGCACAGCGCCTGCATAAATGATTCATTCCGAGTTTCATGCGGAGGGCTGGATGTAAACATACTAAATTTAAACTTACTAGCAGTCAAAACACCATTGCCAAGATTATTGGCGAACGATGAATGCGTCAGTCGACGAGGTATTCGACCGTAACGTTCGAGTGGCCATACGAGACGGGCATAAAACAATCATCAATTAAATTATTAAAGAGCAAGGGAACGAAGGTGACCAGCGATCTTGATTTAGTTTACCAAAAACCTGGATGTACTTCGTGAACAATGAAGGTTTTTAAATTCGTGGCATCTGACAGCTTTTTGACATGACAGGGGCCGTCGTGCTTCCAAGTGCCGCATGGTGACAGAAAGAGAATCGAAAATTCTTATTGACCGTTTTAGATACTACTTACGCCACCAGATGACACTTTGTGTACGTTGGTTCTGCCCCCTAACGACAGAAAAAAATATCAAACACCCTCATTATAATATGTAAAATAATTATAGGAAAATTATAAATGTCCTGAGCATACTTGTAATATTTGGTTAAAAAGGGTATGGGCATTATGCCTGTAGTTTGTTTCTATTAAATAATAATAATAAAAAAAACAGTTGTAATACTCATTACCCGTGTGAGGTATTACGGCCATATAGAAAATCTGCTTAAAATAACGCTTACGCCGCCGACTGACTAAGCTCAAGGGGTTTAAAAGGTTCACAGTTCACAGATCTCTTGCAACTCCTCTGGAGTTGCCCGTGGTCATTGGTGGCAGTCGCTTACTATGAGTAATAAGGAGATCTCAGATATACGTACTCTTTGGTTCTATAAGGTTCAGCAGACCTAACAGAGAGATCATAGATCCGTCTAGTTTATCGAAATAATGCCATAAACCACCCAAAAATTCCCGATTTCGTTATCCTATCTCCCGTGTTCATTGAATGTCACTTGACCGTGTCTTCGCCTGTGATTTGAGGCAATTTGTGGATTGCGACCATTCAACATGGCTCTTTGAAGTATAACCGTGTTTGTCCCGGAACGTAATTGGTTACTTGTGATTGTGGATTGAATTAGCTTGTTTGTTCTCGCCCCTTTGATACAAGCTCTACTTTGTGAGCGGATTATGATATATTATATTGTTGCTATTCACATTTCACAGTAATGACACGGGGCGACACTCTCTACAGATGACAGCTCGAGCACCGGCGAATGGCAGCCATGTTGACGTAAGTCTAGGGTTGACACCGAAATAATTTCAAACTTCGCGCCAGACAAATCTTTCTTATGAAATTATATTGTCAATTATGTCAAAGAATGAAAGGAACTAATGAATGCGTAGTCCTTCCTGGCTTGAAAATCCCCACGTCCCGCGCATACCGCGCTGTACCCGCTCACACATCCGTGAGCTGTCGTGCAAATTGTTGGATGACGGTTCTTTACGTAAGTCATATATTCTTTGGTTGGACGCGTTATAATAAGGGGATTTAGACGAATAATGTCAACATACGAAAGGTATATCGCCGACTTACCCAGTGTATCGCTTAACGACCTTATTACCGTAGTAATAAGACTGACATATGGATCACCGGGTCTGTCGGCGACGGTACCTCAACTGGTCGTATGTACACTATATTTGTCTCAGCCCTATATTTGTCTTTATGTAGACGCGTTATAAAATTACAAACGATTTTGATAAAATTTGGTACAAATATAGAGTAGACCACGGGGAAGGACATATCACATAGGCTACTTTTAAAGTTTCAATGTACGAGTTCTGCGAAATTAACTTTTTCACGCACGAAGTCGCTGGCAACATCTAGTTTTTAATAAAGAGAGACGTGAAATCTTTTTTTTTCTGAGAATTCTCAATATTTTCCGCAGAATCTTTTGGATAAATAAACTGGGATTAAATAAGTTTTCAATATAATGGCGAAAACACATGGCTGAGGATGTCGATCATTCTTCGTGGAGTGTTTATTGGTCAATCTTCTGATATAATATATTAATATAATTATTGTATCTTCCATGTTGATGGCTGGTTTTGAAATAACGTAGTAGTCGTTGTTTTATTATTTTAAAAGCTTTCATTTAACTTGCAATGTATGTTTGTTCGGGAGGAACCTTTCAATTCAGCTTTCATATTTTATTCAAATTGTTTTTTAATTAAATTAGCAGTGAAACGTTTTAATTAGTGAATTTAAATATTGTACGTCTGAAAAGTTTAGACTGAGACAGTGAGTATAACAGGGACCTAAACTGTACTGTCTACACCTTTATTATATTAATTAATTAACGATATTACACTCACAATTTCTCCGAAATCACTTTCATTAATAATAATTGTAATTAATTATTTAGAAAAGTCTATTGAATAAGAAATAGAATTAGTTATTAATACTTATATAGTATATACCGTTATGATATTCTATTAAATATTTCTTTTCTGTTATATTTTGGTATACAATCGACTCGAGTTAGTTCATTCGAAATTCGGGGGACTCTTAAAATATTACGATTTACGAATTATCGAGTGTTCGAACTTCGAAATATCAAATGGTTCCAAAACGAAAAAAATGGTTTGAAATGCAAAATTGTTCTGTAATTTTTGTCTCTCTTTCTCTTGAATTGTCGAGTATTTGACGACGATGAGTTCGAATTAACGCGTCATTTTTTTGCCTAGCGTTTTAATCTTTTCGTTCGAATTACCAAGTGTATAAAAATACATTGATTTATTTCGAATTATAAAGAGATTCTCTAGGGAACTAGTTCTAACTTTGAATTAATGAGAGTCGACTGTACTTTGTTCAGATCTGATTTAACCTTAACGTTAACAAAAAGAACAATAGAAAACATATCTAATGATACCAATTTAAGCTCTGTAGTTTAATGGTAGTTTAAGCTCTGTATTAACTATTCCCACAAAAGCACAGTGTTCCCGTGGGATACTGTACTTATGCGAGCGGTGCCGCGGGCTAAAGCTAGTAAAGAAATAGAATAACACATGAATTTGGTCGAATGAAATCTTGTTGATTGACCGAGCAGTTTTAGTTTTTTTCCAGTTGACCTATTAGCGTTAAATTTTTTTTCGCGGCTAGTGAAAGCCTTTAGTGAGTTACCGTAAATTGAGCGGTGAGCGAATACTTTTCACAACCTCCTACCGGCTACTGCTGACCTGGTAGTACTAATGGGCTAGCCGCTAGATTGTAGACCTGTCCTTGGGCTCCACTGTCTCAAGGCTGTGGGCTTATGCACAAACAAGATTACGCCGCCAGAGGAACTTTATTTCTCTTCCCGGGTCAAAAAGCCCCCTTACTAATAAACGCTGTACGAGTATAAGCTTTGAATAGTTACACAGTGTTTTGTTCACGTCACACAAGTGACATTTTTAATTCGAGTGAAGAAGATAAAACACTCTGTAACTATTCAAAGGTTATTATTCGCATTTATTAGTATTATTCCGTAACAGGTGTTAGGTGTATTCCGTTCAGATTGGATTTAATATTTTTGTAAATAAACAAACACATTAAATTCAACCAATTTAATGTGGTATTGTATTTCTATGTTGCACGGTAAATAAGTGACATTTTACATGGTAGCATTACGTGTGCTACAATTCTCTATGTTTACGTTTGGATTGAATTGCCTATTTTTCGTCTTTTCTAGGATATAATATCAAATAGGTAAATATTAATGAGAGGTCTTCTTTTCAGTTTCATTAGAAAGCTTCAAAGCTTACGTAATTTGTAGTTGCGAACCAACTGAAGTATCCTTCAAGAATCGCGTGATACAAGGATAATAGCAACTCCCCTACCCACCTCCACTTCTTCCCACCGCGGTGAAATGTTTCCGCTGTTCTGACGTAAATACAACAAATTACTCACTGTTAATTATAAGAACTAATTTCACACAGTGTACAATGTATAGAAGTTATAATAGAAATAATAGGGCTTGATTACAGTATATTCCTATATATAATTAGTATGGTAGTTTATAGATGCGCTTAGGTATTACAGGTAATAATGATTAAAAAAATCTACTAATATTAAAACAGAAAAAATAAATAAAAATGTTATAAACGCCTAGCGATATATTAAAGCTGCTAGGTATTTGCTAATTAATTTCATCAGGCGCTTCAATTATTCTACTTGAAGCTACTACTTGTGTGAATGCACTGTCAATATGTCTCGCTCGAGTCGTGTGTTGTGACATCACCGTATCCAATTCATTAGAATCGGATGTTTGACATTGACTTCTGGGGCCTTCCATACACCGTCTGTCATAAGCTTTCAAAGTTTCAGCAAACAACTTCGCCCTTTGCGACGTTTCAAAGGTTCAAATTGAATGGAACGATGAAATGTTAAATTGAATTGAATTTCGTGTAGTATAATTATTGTAAGTAATTCGAAATGTAGAAAGCAAGGACTACAGTAGGAAAAAACCGTACAAGTTCTAGTATAAGGCTTGTTTCTGCCCAGAAACGAGCCTAACTTACAATCCTATAGCATCCTGCTGTTTTAAAATTACACTCATGTTCTCGAAGAATCACAGTTCGCGGAAATTCCATTACGGCCCACGCTGCTCGATCGGATTATTTACTTACAAATTCGGCTGCTTGTGTGAAAAATAATCCGCTGATTAGTGGAGTGAACCCTGAGGGGGGGGGGGGTTTACACCCACCCGAATCACGTGGATCCTTATACAAATGGAGTTATTAGGCTTCGAAATAAATTACGTTATTTACAGAGTAGAGTGAACTCTATGAACTCTTCCTTCGCTTTGAGGGAACATGTCTTGAGGACGCGGACGTCATGACGTGTTGGATAGCGTATTCGGAAGTTTACAGATTTTTCAAATTAACCCAGTGATTCCTGTAATTATCGCGTTCGAACAAAACTGTTGCACATTTAACAAATTTTACATACTTAGGTTGTCAGTTATGACTAAATACAGTTAAATACTTTATAGCTAGTCTTTGATTTGGAGACGATTCAGGAGTTCCTGAAATAGTACTAATATAATAATACTAATATGCGTAGTTTTGTAACCTGTTCCAAAGTGTTCGTCGCGAGTCGCGACACATTTCACCAATAGCTTGTGGATGTGGAGTAACAACAACATTATTAATTTGTGTCTGTGACGTCAGGGCCTTAGCCAAGGCGCCATCGCCCCTTTTTTAATTTTGTATAATAATTATTTTTTTAATAATATTTATTTATCTCTAACTAGGTAGTTAGTACTGTGAGTAGTTTTTTGTTCTTATTATTTGGGAGTTGGTCCCTCAGGCTCTGTGGACGGTATGTCCATTATAATTCAATGTTGGCTCTGGGAATTGAAAGCAATCGTAGACCGGATTCATATTATAATGTATTTGTACATTTATATCGAAGGGGTGATTTGAATCTGTTTTATTTGTCCGTAGAGCGTGCTTGTATCTGAAACTGGCCGTCCGTTTTTGGAACGAAATTTCCTTGTGGAATGGTACCCTAGTTGGCAAAAAAACGTCCGTAACTTTATATTCGGACAGTACGAAAGACCCGTTAATAAGCAAAATTTAAAAAAATTCTTAATTTCGATATGGTCTAGTGGCTAGGCTCTCACCCAGGAGGCTCGGGTTCTCGATCCGCGGTATCGGAATTGCCCCTTTTTTATATTTTACTAGCTGACCCGGCAAACGTTGTTTTGCCTTATAAAAAGTTAAAAACACTATAATTGATCAGTTATCGAGCGGGATGAAAAATGATTAAATTACTAAAATGGCTATAAAAAATAGGGGTTGGTGATAAAAAGTAAAAATTTAAGGTTGTATGTATTTTTTAATGCCACATTATAAAAAAATAAAAACAAAAACATTTCGTCCAAAAATTAAAAAAAAAATTTAAGGGTGAACAACCCTTATCACTTAGGGGTATGGAAAATAGATAGTAGCCGATTCTCAGACCTACTGAATACGCATATAAAATTTTATAAAAATCGGTAAAGCCATTTCGGAGGAGTACGGTAACTAACATTGTGACATGGAAATTTTATAT
The DNA here is from genome assembly GCA_905404095.1 of Glaucopsyche alexis. Classification (NCBI taxonomy): domain Eukaryota; kingdom Metazoa; phylum Arthropoda; class Insecta; order Lepidoptera; family Lycaenidae; genus Glaucopsyche; species Glaucopsyche alexis. The sequence continues at coordinate 22,649,005 of FR990056.1, forward strand.
ATTAGAAGATAAATCATCTTTATCTTAATCCATACTTAATATTAGGTAATTACATATGAAATTGGCGTAGGTTGAGAAATTTTAGATAACTATATCTCAATATAACAACTGATGTAGGTTTACATGTTGGTGCTTATTCTACTATAAATTAATTCAAGCCTATTTGCTTTAAGTTTGAACTTTGAAGCTCTCAGCACAAATATAAGAAATGACCAATGTCAATAGAAAGGTACAGACGCAATTTGAACACTACCTTGGTCAATTTTGACATTTGCGTAGATGTCTCACTTCAAACTTAACGCGACTAGACTTTAATGAAATGTCGACATTAATGTCAACAGCCCGACGACCCTGTACAAAATACTTGTACCGCTTCACAGGCCTTGTGGAGTTCAAAGGCGTAGACCAAAGTGACCTGAAGTTGTACAAATGTATCTGACAAATTGACTTTATACATTTTATATTATTTACGTTCTTTGCTATTTAATTTAGTAAAATGTAATTTCTAGGTACTTCATGTCTCCTTTCCTCTTTGTCGAACACGGCAAGCTATTAAAAAAAAAAAAACAACACATAAATAATTGGTAGCCTTATGGGTTACTAGCTTTTGCCCGCGACTTCGTCCGCATGGAGTTCGGTTTCCATACAAAATTTTAACCCTTTTTTACCCCCTTAGGGGACGGATTTTCAAAAAGTCTTTCTTAACGGATGTCTACGTACGTCATTACAACTATCTGTATGCCAAATTTCAGCGAAATCCGTTCAGTAGTTTCGGCTGTGCGTTGATAGATGAGTCAGTCAGGTTTGCCTTTTATATATTTAGATAAGAAGACATAATGATGTTTCGTTTGTTATTTTCCTGACTTATTTAAATAGATCCATAGTATACACTATTACTATTTACTATGTCAGCTATGGAGTACTAGGCTCGCATAGTTTGCATGGAGTAAGCTTTCGTGTCGCGTGATCGGAAGGAAAAAGCCACTACCGTCGACGCGGACGGTCTGATATTTAAGGCTTCGCCGTCAATCAAGAGGGTGGTAATGTGACGTCACAGCTGACGTCCACGTGTGACACAGCCGTGTGAGTGGTCAGTCGTGCGCCGACCATAGATTATACAGATATATACTAGTATAGATGCGCAACTCTAAAATTGAAACTGAGTCTTGCAAAAGTTTCGGAATGTCGTTTTTAGATGGCGTTGTACCGTTTTAGTTACTATTAAACCTGCTAGATGGAAGTAGTACCGCCTGATAATTTTTATTGAACTGAATTATGGACAGAAATTAAGTTTAATCGAAAGTCGTAGACACAACAACGACCAAGTTTCTTTTAAATAGTGGAATAATATGGTTACTGCATAGTAAAATGTTCGCGAGCCCTTATACATACGCCTTGTGTTAGCGCTAGCGCGATGTAGAAGTCGCTTAGTGGCATCTGTTGTGACTATCCGAAAACTTTCAAACTGTTAGTACCGGATCGTCATTTTTAGATGTCTCTGTTCTCTGTTAATTTGTGCATGTATGAGAGTTTCACCCCCCTGGCGCCGACCACGGCTGTGAGCGGACGTGCGCGCGGTGCCTCTCTGTGATGTGTGTGAGGTAGTGCAGTGTTATGGTGACAATGGGGATTATCATTGGGACGTGTGTGCCGGATTCGGAGCCGGACGCTGTGGCATATGGTGCTCAGGTGCTGCGGCCGCCCAGGAGGGTCATCTATGGTAAATACATAATAGTTCATACTCACGCCGGTTTTCCGTAGTGTCTATTGTGAAGTATATCGATGTTTGTTTTTCTTAATAGAAGAGAATCATGTCTAGTCACTAGTGAATACAATATGCTTGGTAACTCCAAGCATATTGTCATTCAGAACTTGCAACACTAAGCTTATGGGCCTCATCATTGGTCTCAACAACATGTCCTGTAGGTATATGAATATCAATGTACATTTTCTACAGTGAAACTGTAGAGACATTAACACGATTTCAAAACCAACCAGAGTGAATTTTGCTCTCTATTTTGTATACAACAAAATTCGACCTCTAATGATGTAATAAAATACACGATACATATTATTTTCCGTCTTCAAATGTTAACGATCGTCGGGATACGTAATACCAATACCTCATATTATATAGTTATTATGTTCATTAAAAACAAGTTGCAACTTTTATATACTTGCAACTAATATTTAATATAATATATAACTCCCCACACCGATCTCGGTGACGGTGGACGGTTTCATTGAAACCAGGCCAGTTACGCAGGAGTAATTTTATAGTACCCAAGTGTGTGCGCAGTACACAAGAGCACTCTCTCTTCCTTAACTCCCATAACCCAGTGGGACGGATAACCGACACGACTGACCAGAGATCAGGCGCAGGTCCGTCTTTTTACCATCCGACGCATGTCCTGATCATCTTTCTTGTCAGACAATCAGGAAACAACATTTTTTGTTGTTCCAATGCGGGAATCGAACCCACGACCTTCGAGTCGAGAGCCAATGCTCTAACCACTAGACCACGGAGGCTGTTAAATATTAAACCAGCAGCGACTCATTCCACGTAGACAGTAAACGAATCTTTTTCTAATGTTACCGTATGTTTAGACTTTAGTCGGTATAAAGGTTAAGAGCTTGGAGCGCTGTGAAATTAAATCTAAACTGGTGAATGCACATCTTTTATCTTATGACCTACGCACACAGCGACTATACCCGATACTACATGGCGCTGAATTTTTAGATAGCTATTCAAAATAGAACTTTATTCATTACACACGAAGGTACACGTTTCATTGAAAGAGTTCGAATGTCAAGTTGCACCGCGCTGCACAGCACTTGTACAATGTATGTAAATGTTTTATGAAACGTAGTCTTCTTGTGTAGTGAATAAAGTTCAATGTTGAATAGCTATCTTGAAGTTCTAGTTATCAGTTTTGGAGTCTATATCAAAAGTACCTCGAATAATAGTAATTTCTCTAAGACTTCTCTACATTATTCATAATCTCTCCGACCGGAAAAAAAGTAGCGCTGAAAATAGAAGTTTGCGCGAATACAATAGAGCTGAAAATCGATTATACGGTAGCCATTTAAAAACTATGTTCGTGTGTTCGATTTACATTTCTATTGTATTCAGCCCCGGATCTCGGGGCACAAATTTGATAATAGGGGGCACCATTCACCGTTGGAAAATAATTGTTAAAACTGACAAATGAGTAGCATTATATGTGACGATTTGCGAAAATATTAATCCTCTAATTATTTTAAGCTTTTTATTATCTATTAGCTAATTAATATCTTTATTTGTGACATAAAACAGAAGCACAGAACAATTATATGACCAGAAAATTGAAAAGACTACAACTACTACGGCGTGCTCTTTTCTGCGAAAGAATCTGTTACCTCCTCAAAGCTCGTCGCATAGGTAGTTTTGTTTTCATGTTTTCAAAATTTACTTGATATGTTCAGATGCGTTTATAAATCAATTAGCGCGTGTAGCACTATTATAAATTTTCTAATTCTTGTCTCAAGGATTTGGCGCCCCCATGAAACTGCCGCCCAGGGCGAGTGCCCCTTAGATCCGGGGCTGATTGTATTAGCATAGAGTTCTAATTTCAGCGCTATTTTTTCTGGCCGGTGAGATTTCGGATAACGTTGTCCGAGCCTCAATAATATTTAGCATACATGAAATTGTTACAATTTTATTATCATACTAGCTGTCCCGAGTCCGGCTACGTTGTTCTAGTATATTAACTATGAACTGGAATAAATAAATAACCTTTATAAAACCAAAATTAGCCAAATCGGTCAAGCAGTTATCGAGTTTTAGCGAGACATTGGAATTAAAATTATTTTTTTATAAAAGATTATGTAGGCAATCTAGAGCTTTCGTTGACATAATCTGACGCAGATACTGAGTACACAGTAGACTTGTCGACTGCTGTGACGTCAGCAGCAGGTAGGGCCAGACTAGTGGAATGTGTCGGGCACCTTATGGGGCGGGCGAGCCTTGGACTAATCGGGCATTGAGTCGCCGCTCGCGTACGCAAACAAGGACATATACAATATACTCGTACATGCTCCTTTTGTTCCTGTCTGATGTATTGTACTATTTTCTGTTCAGAATTCTGAACCAATTTGATACTAAAGTAAACAAAGAGAACTATGGGATACATAATGCAACCAATTTAATTATCACTTATGTACTGTGCATTGAAGAAATACTTTTGTTTACGTTTAGATTAAACTGGATCTGAACTGAGTATAAATATAGAGCTAGTGTTAACTATCGAAAAAGGAGATCAGCAAGCATAGGACTATTGTTGATCGCTAGGTACAGTAAAGTTTGATATAAAACCGCCGGTCCGCTGGTTATAAACTTGGCATTTTTTTTTATTGACCAAAATGTGTGAAGATTTTTTGAACAAAAAGGTCATAAGGAATAAGCGAACTGTTTTGATACTCCTACGCACTAACTAGAAACCCAGAAAAATGCAAGTCTGGCATTCCTACTCTTGACCAGTTAGACTAGACAGACCGCCCTAAACATGATTTTTTAAATTGTAAAAAGTCCACGCCTTATATCTGTAAGGCCTAACACCACAAACTCTACAACTTAGTCAAGCCTTGTGGTAGAGTTTGGGCGTGTCAGAAGCTTGGCTTTACATAGATCTGATAAATTTTTGACAGTGCTGGGCAGTGGTCTCGTCTTGGCATCATTTTACTTTGTTTGGTGGGATATATTATGCTGTAAACAATGAACACACATTTTATTATATATTAAACAGGAGAAATATTGGAGGTGTAGGTGTAATTATTTTTTATTCTAGTTCATAAGACAGGACAATGTGTGTCGGGACAACTAGTTAATAATATTATTAATAATTCATACTTGATATCTATGGCGGTAAAGAGAATCGAATGGAGGAAAAAACAGCAATAACATACATGTCTAATTAAGTAACATTGTAGCGTTTTATACTGTAATATATATAATATGACACATAATTATTATATAGCACTGTAACTTGACAAGGAAGTTAAATTATTTCTTGTAATTTGATTCTAATAGTTGTAAAACCCGTGTTTTACTGGCGTTTATGGTATTTTTATTGTTAGTTAGTCTAGGTGCTACCTAGAATCGTTGCAAAAATATTGTAAGTTAATTTTTAAACCTGTAACCTATTCCTAATTAGCTTCAGACAGACAAACCGGATGGTCTCGTTGGAACATATCGTCTTTCGAGAGCAACCTGTCGTAATATAAAGTTAGGTTGAACTGGTAAAAAGTTCACAATAGCGTCTACATTACACCGTAATCATTGCGAAGTATCTTAACGTCGGCTACGTTATCTACAAGTTAAATATCAGCTTAAGATGACTGGTCTTTTGGACAGCTAAAGTGGTCTGCTATTAACCCTGCGCTCTGCCCTTCTGACGTCTCAGTGACGCCTCCGTGGTCCAGTGCTTAAATTGGCTCTCTACACCGGAGTTGTGGGTTCATTCCAGCGATTAAACAACAAAAATGATCAATGCGTCGGATGGGCATATAAAAAGTCGGTCCTGAGCCTTATCTCCCGCGAGGCCGTGTCGGTCATCCGTCCCACTGGGTCACGAGAAAAATGAAGAGAGAGTGCTGTTGTGTACTGTACACACACTTGGGCACTATAAAATGAGTTCTTTTCTGTAATTATTTTTTTGTGTAATATTCAATTTCTTTTAACACTTACCAAACAATGTCGTTTTAATCTCAGCTCCTATCGGCCGAATACTGAATCACTTCGTAAGATAAGGACCTCCTAAAATCACAGGCTGTCACTGTATTCCCTCGGCAGAATGAGCAGGACAGCATGCGACTTGAGTGCCAATTAAAACCTTTCAATTTCGGCCTTATATCAGACACAAAGGGATGTGATGTAAGCGCCGATTAGAATCTAATTTATCAGACCAGTGGGTCGGAATACTGTAGAGGTGGGTCTCGGCGTGATATTGCCTGGCGCCTGGCCTGGGCGAGGCCTAGGACATGCGATCACTTGTTGCCGGATCAACAGATGCGATGATATAGAAATAGAGGTCGTCAATTCTTTGCCTGTACAAGAAAATGGACAAAGAAATACGGCTGAACTAGGTGTGCCTCGCAACCTCGTTAGAGTATAAATATTATGTCTGCGTATCCCTCGAAACCGTACATTTTAATGTTAAAAGTAGCCTATGTGTAAAGGAAATAGCTAAATAAGCACTACGATTTGCACACTTTCTAGTCAAATCTTTTCAGCGGTTTTTTGCGCGAAAGAGTAACAAACACACATCCTCACAAACTTTCGACAGTATTAAGTTAGAATGTGGAACAAAACATTCTAATTTCTAGATCAGTAGATGCCCTCTACAGTCTACCCTCTACACGTCCGGGTCGAAGTTAACTCGTGTTAACTCGGTCTTTCATTTGACTTGGGAAGTTTGCCCCACGTGGGTACATCTACTTTGATTGCTGGTATTTAAGTTGGGTAACCTGATATGAGGGAAGAACATGCTTTGTTCTCTCTGGGGTATTAAGAATATGTTTCAACTCACTGGCCCTTTTTCCGTAAACTTAACTGGTCCCGTTTATCTTATCCCCTAATCTATGAATTATATTACCCCATCTAACCACATTAATCAATCTATTTCAAACAAATACTAAGACTATCAGCCAACCCGCATTAGGCTAATGGCGGACTACAGTTTTACAATCCCTGCGCCGAGACCTATGACCTAGCAAATGGGTACTTTGATCGGTGATGATGATGATGATTGGGCCGCGGCCGTTATAGATGTCGTTCACGTAGACAATAATGATTATTCGGGTGCGGATTGTGTCGTTATGTTTTATTACGTTATGGCCGAGACATGCCCGGGTGGACTAGCGACTGAGGAACGTTTTGGGTCAGTTCACACGGAGACACGTAATTTTTAGGGTTCCGTACCTCGAAAGGAAAATACGGAACCCTTATAGGATCACTCTGTTGTCCGTCCGTCTGTCTGTCAAGACCCTTTTTCTCAGAGACGCGTAGAGGTATCAAGCTGGAATTTATATTAAATACTCAAGTCTACTGTCCCTTGGAGCTGTGAAAAAATCAAACTTCTAAGCCAACGCAATCAAAAGATACTGCCGTTAATGCCGCAAATTTTCGACAATCGCAAGGGAATCAAAACCTACAGTATACTACGCGTGAACTCAGAATCTTGTAACTTGGCCTTTTTTTTAAAGATAGTATCTTCAAAATTGAATGTGGCTATTCAAATTTCAAATTAACACCACGGAATTTACACTAATTGTAACTCCTCTGGTGTTGCTGGTCCTTTCCCAAAACAATGTAAGCGTTATTTCACGCCGATTTCCTGCGCGGCCCTTGTATTTATCCGGTTGAGCCGGCCCATTCGTGCCGAAGCATTGCTCTCCCACGTTTGAAGAATATATTATCGCAGAGTTCAAGACAACAGGGAACAAGCATTGTTGACAGTTCGTTTGCATTAAACATGTTTACTTGATGTAGCAGATACGTTGTTTACAAGCTGGACTACTCGATCATATTTTTATATAGTGACGTCGACGTCGTATGACGACCTCTGTCGCTCAGTTGGTTGAGCATGTTGGTGCTCAGAATATGAAGGGACAAAAAGTTTTTCTGTGTTCCTGGATCATGGATGTGTATTAAATATGTGTATAATATAATAAAAATCTTAAATATGTGTATAGTATAAAAGTATTAAGTAAATATATTTCCGTTGTCTGGTACCCGTAACACAAGTTCTTCGAGAACTTACCACGGGATCAGATTGACGTGGTGTGAAGCGTCCATAGAATGTATTATTATTATTGTATGTATAATAGCGACCCGCCCCGGCTTCGCACGGGTACAATGTATATATCTGTATAATCTATGGGTACAATACTGATACTAATACTGCGGCTACCTCATAGATCTAAACTCCCCTCCCGCACGCACACCCCCGCCTTGGTGACGCCTACTTCGCAACGGGCCGCGGAGCAGAAATCGTAATATTTTAATTTCGCCATAACTTCAAAACCAAACGCCGAATTTTAATCATTCAAAGACCAAATATTATCTACATAAACTGTACTTAGTGATAAAATAATTTATTTTGATAAGGATTAATAGCATGAGTAAAATAAACGCGTTTAAATGTAGTCCAAAAAAAAATCAAGGTTTCTAAATAAAATAAATTGTTGTTGTGCCTCACTCGACATAGATAGGTATAGTGTGTCGCGGACTTTTTTGTAGATATTTATAAGATCTACAATTAATTAGAACATTTTATGGTTCTATCTTTTATAGTTTAGGCAGCATACACAAAATAAGTAACTTTTCTGGTTGATTTTTTACACCTTGTGTCCGAAAACCCCAAATATCTTACGGAATCCTATTTTTTCCAAAATAAAATTTAGCCTATGTTACTCGTGGATAATGTAGCTTTCGAATGGTGAAAGAATTTTTGAAATCGGTCCAGTACTTTTTGAGCCTATTCATTACAACCAAACAAACAAACATACAAACAAAGTTTTCCTCTTTATAATATTAGTGTAGATAAGCGGAACTGGTAAGTTGGTAAATACGTACGAGTAATGCATACGAGTTATCAACGTAGAACACACAGTTTGGCGATTTATGTAATGGTTGTAAAAGATTTTCTTTTAGTGTTAATAAATAAAAAAATTAAAAAAAAAGATTACTATATGTAGCCCGCGTACTTCGTGCGCGCAAAAAGTAATCTCGCGGGAACCGTACGTTTTGCTGCGACACACATAGACTACGTTTAAATTTAGAGTCTAAACTACTACCATACGAAAATTTCATTGTAATCCGTCTAGAACTAAACTAGATCAAAATCGGGTCATCCGTTTGGGAGCTACGATGCCACGAACAGACAGACAGACACGACAGCTTGTTAAATATATTTCAGACCTTATATAATACTATATAATACTTTATTGCAAATATAATACTTACGGCGGCCGTGCAAACGACGCCGAGGGTACCTGAGGCTAGGGCTATATGTTCCGGAATCCGTAAGACAGCGGGAAAATTTAAAGTACTGAAAATATAACACTGGGCTAATACAATAGAGCTGAAAATCGAACACACAAGTGTCGATTTAATGTCATAACTCATAAGTGACAGCTCGACACTCGAAACTTCGATTTTGAATTGTTGAAAAATTTCAGTGTCCTGATTTTTTCCTAGCCGGCCTAATTCCGCGGATCATATCAGTAACCCCAGACCTACGCCGCCCCGCCGCTGTCGTATTATCTGTTAATACAGACAGTGACGACTTTGTTTTGTCAATTAAATTAACTGTGACCTGTCAACATAATCACATTAATGTCAGGCGCAAACGAGCTACCTGGTAGGTGTCGCCCGAAACGGCTACATATATACAACATTAATTTATTTAATTTATACAACATTAAGAGAAATTAATATACTTCGGAGCTGAACAGATTGAATATGCGCGACAGCCTCGTCGCGGTTTTTGTCGCCCGGTAGCGCTACACCCGCGTTCCGTGAATGTCGCGCGACTCCCGAACAATGCTGTCAACCGGATTTACATAAATAACTAACCTTTATTGTCTGTTTTCAATTCATCATCATTAAAGCAATGTTGAGTAACAAATTTATTTATTTTGTTGCTGCCGGTAAAAAATAAATTCCACGGAAAGGTTTCTGGTTGGTAGAGCCAATCAGTCTACTAATTAATGACAATAGCTGACTTTTGTTATCGCAAAAACCGTACATTTTGTCGCTATATAAAGTAGCCTATGTCCTTTCCCGTAGTCTATTCTTAGTTTGTGCCAAATATCATCAAAATTGGTCCAGTGGTTTTGGTGCCTATTCAATAACTAGCTGGTATTCAACTAACTAGCTGGTGGCCGCAACTTCATTTGCGTGGAACTAAGGTAAACGGAAACCTATTTTTTAAAAGTAGCCCAGGTTACTCATTTTAACATCAGCTATCTACCATTGATCTGATTTTGTGGTGTAGGTACCGTATATATCATCATATACTTTCAGTGCAAAGCTGTTAATTTGAAATTACAAACAGACACTGAAATTTATTTATTCTTATGTGACTTATATACTTTATAGACACTTTATAAACGATGATTATGCTTGGTTATTGACCAAGCTCTGCATATCCTTCGGTATTCCGATGTACAGGTATACGGGCTCGGTCTGAGCGCTGGACTGACTCGTGGTGAACGCCTGGTCGCCCGTAATCTGACTCGTAACGTTGGTGGCCGAACTGGGCCCGTGGGCGCCCGCGCCGGGGCTGAATATCCACGGGCCGAACGGACACATACACGGTGCCATGGGCATGACCATTGGGCAGCATTGGTTGGCGTATGCGGGCTGCACGGGCAAAGTGAAGGGGGCCCTGGTTCGTCTTGTGCGGGGAGGCCTCTGCGGGGTTGTAGCACAAGGAGGGGCGGGAGGACACCCCGTGCTCTTCTTGCTCTTCAGGCCGTACACCTTAACGTAGGCGAACTCCCCCCCGTCGTCGCAGCTCGGCGGTGGCGGGCAACCTGAAACTGAAGATAAAGATGGCATTAGAACCGTGATACAGTTCTTTCTGGCACACGTGTACTAGAAGGATGAAAGATCAACTAATGCTGCGTTTCGTAAAAATATGAGTTTGACCATGCGCGTGCACACCGATGATGAAGTTAGCTGATAGTGCTGATACCTACTACTGTCTCTCAAACTTTGCACGTGGCCAAAGTCTGGCCCCAACCCTTTGATCTTTGATCAAAAACCGACACCACACGGATCTTGGGCCAAGTTGTGGCCCATAATGGCAATACCACCAAGATATGCACAAATCCCCGATCTACATGATAGCCATAGGTATCGGGCATTAGTCAATGGTTATGGTCATCGTGTTGGTCAACTCGAAGAGCGAGTTTAAAGTATAACCTCTTACGTGTGCACATAAGAACACACACACGCGGATTATTCGAACCTGGATAGTTTCCGCCGGGTGCGTTGTAGACGGTGGCGTCTTTTCTGTAGTAAGCCTCTTCCCTGTAGCGGTTGGGTCTGTTGACGGGTGCCACGTTCCGGCGAGCGGGAGGCGCCGTCTCCAGCCACTCGCGGCGGCGGTCGCGGCACTCGCGACACAGCGAGCAGTAGACGGTGGCCAGCTCGGAGGGGGGCCTGGGGGGCCGGTTGCGGCAGCGCGTACACGCGGTCGCGCACGACACGTCGCCGCCGATCAGCCGCGCCATCGCGAGCAGCACGATGTACGTCGACAGCATCGTGTCCTGCGATACATTGTACAGCAGAGGTAAGACGACCTCTGCTGTACAATGTATTGCAGGACACGATGGTCTCACTGGAAGACTGTGGGAGAGGCCCATAGGAGAGGCAGGCTTTACAACTAGACAACAATTGACTTGAAGTCTATGAAATTGTACATTATCGCGTTAAGATTATTACGTCAAGATAAGAAAGTTGAGTGCCGTATTGTAATGTATTCGTGAAACAATGTAAGTAAAGTATAAACGGCAAATTATTCTGATACAAAAATATAATTTGTAAAATCTCAAAGTAATCGATGTGCGGACAATTTATCCTCCCATTACGTAGCGCGTAGAATAAATTGCATCCAGACTGTCCAAACAAACACATAGTTTGTGTAACAAATGTGGAACGAGAGTTACTGCTGTTTACACTACTTTATATTCTAATTTGTAGCCGTCATTTCTTATTATAATTTATTTTTTTGCATGTGAATTTTTTAATATTAAAATTTAAATCGGTTAGTTATTTATAGACAACAGAAATTAAGCTCCTTCGGTAGATGGTACGACATTTTTTATCTGTAGTTTCTGACTTAATCTTCTAATACGACTCGCTCTTACAAAGGTTCAAAGGAATAATTAATAAAGTTCAATTTTGAATAGTTACCTTAAAATCTCGTCTCGTTTCGGTGTGAACTGATACTAAGACCAGCGCGGCGTTACAAAATATTCGAAAATGGCGCACACTCGAAACAAAATGTCTCATAAACGAAACTTTCTAGGAACTACACAATTATTGTCTTAACACTGTGGGTGTTTAACGTTCGAAATTAATAATCAATCTTAATTTCATTTTAGCTATCTGAGATCAAAAGTTTTCAACAAGTCGACACATTTCAACGATCCTAGGATTAACTTTATGTCAATTTTTGTTCGAGAATCTAAGATTGTAGTCAATCTAATAACTCCCAAGCGAGCGCTCGCCCTAAATTCAAACTCAAAATTTTTATTTCCATGTAGGTTATAATATAACGCTTATAGAATTGTCCTACATGATGCCTACCACCGGTTCGGAAACTAGCCCGGCGATGTCGGATATGATTTAAATGTCAAGTAAGAGATACAAAAGTTGTTAATCTTAAGCAACGACCTACACTTAGCAGATGGTGAAATAGGCACTGAATATTTTGGGGAGAATTCTAAGACTTGTTTCGTTGTATTTGTCTCACCTTTAATGTAAATTAATGTAGAGAATGTCTGCAGCGTTACATTCTATACACCGCACGTGCACCGGGCACTTCAACACTACTCACTGGAGATTTATCGTCCGCGAGCGATAAGTTTATACTGTAATGTAATAACAAACATACATATTTGCCATAAAACTTTAAACAAAATAAAATATACGGCACTCTCAATTAGATTTCGATAAATGTATTAACATTTGAACTAGTACCTCGTACTATAATAACTCCCCAAACCGATTTCGGTGATGGTGGCCGATTTGAAACCAGGCCAGTTACGCAGGAGTAATCTTATAGTGCCCAAGTGTGTGCGCAGTATACAAGAGCACTCTCTCTTCCTTTTACTCTCATAATTCAGTGGGACGGATAACCGACACGACTGACGAGAGATAAGGCGCAGGGCCGACTCTTTACATGCCCATCCGACGCATGGATCATCTTTCTTGTCAGACAATCAGGCGATCAGCCTGCATTGTCCTAACCAGACTTGGAATCAACATTTTTTGTTGTTCCAATGCGGGAATCGAACCCACGACTTCCGAGTCGAGAGCCAATGCTCTAACCACTAGACCTCGTACTATGTGAGAGTACTGAGTAGAATGTGTTTAGGTTCCGGAAAAAAAGAACAGCGCTAAAAATACGCGTTAAAACAATAGAGATGAAAGCCAAATCGAGTCTGATGCAAATAGAGTAGTGTTGTGACTGTTGTGAGTTTGGCGTGGGAGACACGTCAAACTCACAAATAAACGGATTTAACGAATAAACGGATTTGGACTTTTCACCGTCGTTAATCAAAAGTTAACTATAACCCGAACACGTAAATTGCATTATAGCCGGTGTTACCCGGGCCATTACTACGAGCATATTGACACCTCATTCATTAAAATCGGATCAGTAGTTTAGGCGCTACGGCGATGGACCAAACATACATACATATTACATAAACTGTCAAAATTATTAGGTATCCTTCCTTTTGGTTTCGCCGTAGTCGGGTAAAAAGCTCGTATCATATTCCATATTATTATTTCCCTTAATTTTCAAAAGCGTAATACTTCAGTAAAGTAACATTAAGAGTTTCCGCGAATGAGTCTCAGACTTGTCAGTAAGCTCCTCCCCGAAGCTCAAATTAGCGAAGATTTGGGAAATTAACATTAATACTTAAGTGGCTCTCGGGAAGCTGCATTGTTTGAGTGAAAGTTTGTTCGAATGAATTGGTATGAATTTCAAATGAAAATTGAAAACCGAAGTACATTTACGATCGATATGTTTGATTCAAGCAAAATAAAGTAATTTAGTTGATGGATGACATGGTAGCTGCCGCTTGTTATGTACCTAGTGGACTCCAACTACCAAGATAACAGTTATGTCAAAGAATATACGTACAGGTCGCGCAACGAATTAAGATCTTTCGACAAAAGTAGAGGGGGTATGCGCAGAAGTCAGTTTTTGGGTGTGTTTGGCGGTAGCGGGCTCGGGCGGGGAGGTGTGGATGCGTCGAACGCATGCCGAACGTGGCTGCCGACACGCTATTGGTTCGTTAGTAATATATATATTCTTTGCTATTGGTCACATGCGCGAACGATCCCCTCCACTTTCACTGAGCGCTCATAAACCGTTGCGCGACCTATAACTAATGTGATCATGTCAAAATATAAAATATTAAACTACAAAACAGCACCCGTTACACGCGTTACACACACGTTCGCTCCGAAACGAACATGTAGATGCGCAGGGCTGACTGACAGTCCAATTTGTCATATCGATGTGAGCGCATTCTCCACAGTTTCATCCGCGCACTCGCTGAAGTATAATGTATGACCACGTGCGACGCCGGCAGCCCGTGGTCGCAATTTTGGTCGTAATTAGCACGATAGTTAGCTCCGCAGTCCAAACCGCACAGAAAGGATCTGCGGTTAGGAACACGGTCCGATGCGCGGTTCGATATACGCTGCAATCCTACTAATATTTTGGTATGGTAGTAGTTTAAGTTCTGGATTAAAACATAGCATACATTTTATCCCAGAAAAGTACACTATTCCCGCGGGATACTCGATAGTATATTTACGCGGGCGGAGCCGCGGGAAACAGCTAGTAACATTTAGGTAGGTACGTGAAGAAACCAAATTTTTGTTGATGGCATGTTTCACAATCTACAGATACGTCAGGTAGCTAATTCGCATATTTCGTCTCCGTCGCTCGATAAATAGCAAACAGCGACGAAACTTCCGAAAAAGCTATTTGACACTTAAAATATTGTGAAACAGACATTTGAGTTTGCCGTAACAATCGAGTACTTTGATATAATGGATCCTGTCTCCAAATATTATGTACTAGGTACACATAACTACGTAGCAGGTACAAAGTAGCCATCGATCTGTGGTGGCCCTGAGTACAGGCCGCGGATTACGCCCGCTATCGGCTCCCGATGTTATCAGGTGCCGGGCGCCGGCTATGTATGATCTGGTTACTGTTTATATTGAATACCGTCTACCGTTAGGCTGGGGCTACATGATCCGCAATCCGTAAAAAATTCTGAGGAAAATTCAGAGCACTGAAAATATAATTAATACTCTAATACAATAGAGCTGAAAATCGAACACACGAGTTTCGACTCAAGTGTCCTTTCAACTACGTCAACTACGACAATCGACAATTCGATTTTCAACTCTATTATATTTGCACAGAGTTAAATTTTCAATGCTCTGCATTTTCCCGGCCCGCCGAATTCCAGATTATAAACAGTAGTTGGTTTAGTAATTACAGATTATACATAGCCGGTGACTGATAATATCGAAAGTTTAGGCTTTGACTAAACTCCAAATTGTAGTTAAAAGAGCTTGTACCTACTTTAAAAATATGATACTGCTCTCCAGTAGCATAGGCATATGTGACTGGATTTATATCAAAAGTTTTAGGTATTTAACTGTCCTCTGTCTGTTATTATGGAAGGACGTTTCAAATTATCCATTGGGATTGTATTTCAACTTTTCAGACGAAAATATGACGCAACGAAACACTTGGCCAGTTTAACAATCTTAGCTAATATAATAAGTGTCGGATAGCTTATTCGGACGTCTTGTCGCTGCATACTACGAGTATATCGAACGACAGAGACGAACCGTGCAAATAAGCTGTCTGACGCTTATCAGTTACAGATTGTGAATCAGACCGAAAATTTCGTTTCTCGTAACTATGTGAAGTGTCTATATACTCTATAACTTAGTTGAGAGCTTTTACCAAAGTTTTGGAACACGGTGTCCGTTACATACAAAACCTCTTCCAAACATTTGAGTCTGCTGGTGGGACTATGTTGGTTCGAAGCTTTTTGTAACGTAGACTAGACCCGGCTTCTGCTGTATTTGAAGTAATGCCTAACTTCTATTCTAAATGTTCGATTTTCCCAGCATCTTTTGCCGTGAAAATAGTAAAGTTGTATTTTCATTTAAGATTTTTCATACAGCTTCGTTAGTTATAGGGTTTGCTTTTTAGGGTTCCGGACCCAAAGGGTAAAAACGAGCCCCTGTTACTGAGACTTTGTCTGTCAGTCCGTCTGTCACTTGGCTGCATCTCCAAAACCACAATAGCTATATCAACGAATACTAATAAAAACAGAATACAATAAATATTTACAATACATCAAACGTGATTTTTTTGCCGTTTTGTACGGAACCCTTCGCGCGTGTTTGCGACTCGCACTTGGCTAGTTTTTTATTTTGACTTAATTAACTTTGACGACCAATAAGGCACTAATACCAAAGACATATAACTGAATACCAGGTCACAGGTGAGCCCCTCACCCACAGGTCTGTGACATAAAAAATGAATGAAGTAGTGGGTGTAATCACTAATGGCTATCGATCGCGTAATTAGTACAACCACATAGTTATTATATTGATGTATGAGCATATTATTAATTTATGACTTACTAGTTACTATTGAGCAAATACTTGTTGGTATACGAGTGGAGTATAGGTACCTACTGTATACAAATAACGAAAAAGGTTTTACTTCCTGCTGTCACCGCGTCATACGAGTACTCTTTTTTGCTGTACCTACTAATGTTGCTGTGCAGACAGATGTGTTAATGTACTAATGTTGTACTTAAGTTTAATAATAATAATAACTCCCCACACCGATTCGGTGATGGTGGCCGATTTGAAACCAGGCCAGTTACGCAGGAGTAATTTTATAGTGCCCAAGTGTGTGCGCAGTCCACAAGAGCACTCTCTCTTCCTTTTACTCTCATAATTCAGTGGGACGGATAACCAAAACGACTGACGAGAGATCAGGCGCAGGTCCGACTTTTTACATGCCCATCCGACGCATGGATCATCTGTCTTGTCAGACAATCAGGTGATCAACCTGCATTGTCCTAACCAAACTTGGAAACAACATTTTTTGTTGTTCCAATGCGGGAATCGAACCCACGACCTCCGAGTCGAGAGCCAATGCTCTAACCACTAGACCACGGAGGCTGTAACTTAAGTTTAATGTAAATATTGAACATATTACTATATTATGTACTGTACTATCAGGCAGTCGGTGTCGTGACACGTATACAGGTAGTGACGGCTGTCCGTCTGTCCGTTGTCTCCGTGATGGACATTGGACAGCTTCGAGCGCTTTTGTGTTGATGTTCAGGCAAACCTCGAAAACGTTTTGTTTTCAATTGACAGTTGACGTGATCCTGTCATACATATTTAAACTCGTGATATTTCCTTTCCGTTATACATAATATATTATGTTTCGAAGTCCGAACCGGTGTAAGTGATAATTTTCAAGGGTAACTTTTATAGCGGCGTTGAGAGGGAAATGTCAAGTTCGGGTCACGACACGATTTTGGATATAACTCCATCTGTCGGAAGCTACTTATAACTCCATTCCTATCGGCTTCCCTTGTCACTTACCTTTTGCAAATCTTCATAGAAATCCCTACCTATTATACAGGCTCCGGCTTCCCTATGAAGGACAAGCAGCCTTCGCCACTGCTTCACACATAACAACTTAACTTTCTAAAGTACGGCTCAATATATAGTTGGTGCCAGGTGTAAAAATTTTAATTCTTATATCCATTTTTGAAGTGATGTTCTTGGAAAAACACTCTTTTTGTATTTTTTATTACGAATCAAGTTTCACTTCTGGCACGTGTACATACTCAATATACTTACGTTATGTTTTTTTTTTCTTTATATTGCAACATTCATTTTTTTTCTAGTCAATCCACATCTATAGGATAGGTAGGGGGGTGTGTTACAAGCCTATTCTTAATCTTCACTTTTACATGCTTCAAAGTTAATATTAAACTTCTATTTTTTATGCACTCTACATTTTAAGAGACAATATTAAATTAGAAACTTTAAACAGAGAGATGCTGTATTTAATTAAAAACTGGTACGAACTCGACTTTGCTATGAAACTAAAAATATACGATAAAAAAATGTATTCGACGTTAAGTTCCTGTCCCGCGGCTCGAAGGCCGAAGCGGCGCGGGGCGAAGGCCGGGGCGCCGGGGGGCGACGGAGTTCCGCGAGGAATAATGAAATTGTGCTTCAATATTTATGAAACTTTTATCTACGATGGGCGCGTTCATTACGGAATTGTGCGCTTTTTACACAGCTTCGTCTCAGACGGGCCGGGGGGGAGTGGGCTGTGGGAGGGATAGATGCTACATGTTAGTTACTATGTCTACTCTGTTCAAAACCTAGACTCCATCTGACTCATAAAAACTGTCGGTTCTTTATCTCTCGTAAATTTTTATTTAATTCAATGGGCTGTGTGCGAGTTTTTGACACTAATCGCAGTATAGAAGTTAACTAAATACAATTTGTATGGCATCGAAACAACGTCCCTAGTGGCAAACAAAACTAACTAATTCGAGCAAAGGAGTAAGTATATCTATCTAAGTGACAACTGAAACACACAAATTACTTAACGTGTATCATGAACGGGAATTACAGTCTGGGTCGTCTGGGTGCTTGGTATGAATTTATAAATACCGCGACCGGGTGGGCTTGGCCCGAGAGCTTAATTCGCTGGTTTGTTAGTCGCGGTCGCGCGTCGGATCGCTACTACCGTTCAGCCTAAGGCAGGGGAATAAAAAATGGGCGCCCGAGAAATCTGCGCGGTCTGCGAAAATCGAGTTAAATGTCAATGCCATATATGACAGCTCGACACTCACCACTTCGATTTTTAACTCTGTTGTATTAGCGCAGGGTTCTATTTTCAGTGCTCTGAATTATCCCGGGCCCACCATTCCGGATCATAATATACTCCCAGTCTAATACCTATTATTAAGCCTAACCATTATAAGTTTTGACTATGTATTTATCATTTTATACTGATACTTATTAACAGCTGCGTATGTCTCTGTTGCAGGAATAAAATGTCCGGTGTGCAGCAAGTTCGTGCTGCCGGACGACATCGAGTGCCATCTCGTCATGTGTCTCACGAGGCCGCGCCTGTCCTACAACGGTGAGCTCCTCCCTGACCACCCTCCACAGTCCACACACAGCACGGCCTCTCGCAGTGACTCTGTAGCCCGAGCGGAACAGGGGGCCCAGCAGGCAGCAGGAACGTTTGACAGCGACGTAAACGTTAACGTTATCGAATCAAATTTCTATGGGCTTTTGACTGACTTTCATACCATTTTCTAATTTGAGCTCTGTGGCCTTGGGTAGACCGTTTGATTCGCACTCGAGAGAGTGCAGGTTCGAATCCCAGGTTGTGGCGTGTACCAATGAGACTTTCAGATATCAAGTAAGTAGGTACATTATACGGATGCTCTAACGATGGCGGAAAACATCGCGATCGTGAGGAAACCCGCACCTGGCCCCAGACGTATTGACCAGTCATTCCTCTGGACTCGGCTATGTTGTGAGAATGCCGTATGCGCTTGGGCAACCATACGACATTTAAAAACCGACTGCCCCAGGCATTGCAGTATGTAGAGAGTGGTAACTTCGTTCGGAGAATACTGTATAAATCGTCCAATAAGAATGAAAAAGGCCTAAGTATACAGTTCTCATTCGATAACGTTACATTAACGCAGCTGTCAAAAGATTCTGCCAGGCCCACGGTCGACAACAAATCGTGACCGCTACATAATATAATTTTTATTCGATTCGATAATGTTACGAATATATTAATGTCAGCTTTAACGGTTCGTGCTTTTGCTACTGCTACTGCCTACTGTTCAGTTCCAATTCAATGTTTTTTTGAACATTAATGTGTTAAACTAAACGAGTGTGTCATTCTACTTCTTTATTGCGCGACAGTTAAATTACTTTTAAATTGGTATCCTTATAATGTAGTAGTGACTTTACAAAGAGAATCGGATCTGAATTATTCTGAACAGCGAATAGAGTCCACCGCGCTAGTCGCTAGCGAATTTCATAATGCTTTTGTTTGTTCTTTGTTGTCTTTAATCAAGATTTAGGAACAAACATGCATTCAACTAATATTATTTTGTAATTTCGTTATTATAAATGTTACATAATATTATATTAAGATAAAGGACAACATATAATCCTTCATAGTAAGTAGGTAAATAGTCATCGGCCATAATAACAGTCTGCACCGGTAACTACTAACTAGTGACTACGTACACTACACATGCCACAGCGGACAGCCTTCACAGTAATATCACACATCAGACGGCAGACCGGATGACCGTTCACCGGATTCGACTGATTCTGTGTGCTGCGTCCACCTGGCTATAACTTTACCGCACCCAGCTACTCGTAATATTTTTATTAATTACTAGTTGTTGCCCGCGACTTCGTGCGCCCAAAAGGAAGACTCGAGGGTCGTATTCCGTACATTTTGCCGCAATAAAAAGTAGCCTACGTCCTTTCCCGTGGTCTACTCTACATCTGTGCCAAATATAACCAAAATCGGTCCAGTACTTTCGGAGCATATTCAATGCATACAAACCTTTCCTCTTTACTATATTAGTGTAGTCTATACTAATATAATAAAGAGGAAAAGTTTGTATGTTTGTTTGTTTTTTTGCATTGATTAGGCTCCGAAACTACTGGACCGATTTTGATGAAATTTGGCACAGATGTAGAATAGATCACGAGGAAGGACATAGGCTACTTTTTATCGCGGAAAAATGTACGGTTTCTCGAAATTAACTTTTACGCGTACGAAGTCGGAGCAACATCTAGTTGTTTATAATGTTGTGACAATATTGGTACTTTATTATTTATTTACATAAATAATAAAAGGTATTAATTAATAACGGAATCGTCTCTTTATGTTTCATTAAAAAGAGTGAACTTAATTCGCCTTTTACCTGTAATTACATTTTAAATAAAAACTCTTGACATTAAAGAGCGCTCTCAAGTACTCTCACTTTGCATAGAAACAAGTGATTGAAGTTAAACGATTCCTGTCTAACAATAAGGGTCAATTAATTATTGCGCAGAGTCTACTGAACTACAATTTTTTATAAAAAATATAACCTGGACACGCACATTTTATATCATATGTTACCCGGGCCATTATTGCGAATCTCTTGACACCTTATTCATTAAAATCGGAGCAGTAGTTTAGCCGCTACGGTGGAACGAACATATACATATACAAATATAGACTGCCAAAATACGCCGTTGTCGGGTAAAAAAAGAAGCGTAGGGAAGTCGTGCGCATTCGCGTGAATTCGCATACATTTCATCTTATGAATCAAGCCTTAAATTGCAGAATTTCTCTAGTATGAAATGGCCCTAAGAGAAAAATGCCATGGAAAAACATAAGTAACGTAATTTGTGTGTGTTCGTATTCCAGAGGACGTGCTCAGCGACTCGAAGGGCGAGTGCGTCATCTGCCTGGAGGAGCTCAGCGCCGGCGACACCATCGCGCGCCTGCCCTGCCTCTGCATCTACCACAAAGGGTGAGGCGAGCCCCACTTCACACGAGCAGTAAACATGCCCCCGCTATGGGGAACAAGGAATAAAAAATCACCCAGTACACATAGTACAAATATGACGACCTCCGTGGCTCAATGGTGAGCGCAGTGGCGCTATAGCCGGAGGTCGCGGGTTCGAATCCCGCCAGGGAACATAAAAGTTTTCTGTATTCCTGGATCATGGATGTGTATTAAATATGTGTATAATATAATAAAAATATGAAATATATGTATAGTATAAAAATTATTAAATATATTTCCGTTGTCTGGTGTAACACAAGTTCTTCGGATACTTACCACGGGGCCAGACTGACGTGGTGTGAAGCATCCATAGATATTATATTATTATTATTATTAGATAATAATAATAATAATATATTAATATTATTATTATCTATCTATTAAGCCATGGTCGTTGCTTACATACATCTACCGTGGAGCCATGCTTCAACACGAATAGGCCGGCAGGTCGGAGATACCACAAGCCACAGGCTCTCAGTAAACCGTGAAACAACGCTTACGTTTAGTTGTGCCGAGTTATCACACGCAAATCTTCTACTATCTGAGCTAGAAAAATAGATTTCCTACATAGATTCGATAAGAGAAGGTTTGGGTTCCTGAAATGTATTAATATAATCTAGATTTCGATGACTTACGTTAGTAAAATGTCTTGGAATTTCACTGTCTACCGGCCGCACTCGAGAGACATTTATGCCCATTTGCACTAAACTTAAGGATCGCCTAAGTTCTTTCCTAACTTGTTTAGGCTGCTCCTAGCAAAAAATACTATTGCACTAACCTTAGGCCATTCCTAAGTCCACTTAGGATATTCTTAACTTTATGAGCCCGATTAGGAAGTGCGTAAGCGTAGGCAACACATAAGTCGGTGTTTTATCTAGTCTTGTAGATTATTTGTAACTATTGATATAGTTTTATTGATAAACTATTGTCAGAGATCTAGCCTTAGACTATGTCCAGAAACTGCGTATTCTTACGCACGTAAGGTCTACGCACGTAGTCGAGGTACTAGGGCCCCATACATTGCGTCCAGAAGCTACGTGCGTATTATTTTAGCTATGCGCGTATCGTACAAAATTTCGTAAAAAAGAAACGATAAGATAAGAATCTCTACGTGCGTAGGTTTACGCAGGCTTACGCACTTTCTGGACAGAGTCTTAGATGTATTACAATAAAAAGAGGTATATTTTTTAGCAGATTTTTTATTACAGTGATTTTAAAAATTCAAAGCTTAAAATAGTCAGATCACAATCACCATGGCAGGGGATTTTATATTTATTGAATTTCCTTGAATTTGTAGAAGTCGATTTTCATAATGAACGACACGCGAGAACTAGAATAACAAGATCACGACCAAACTGCTCCAAAATTTCGATGAAATCGTCTTCTTTAAGCGATATAGGATGTGCAAAAGAATTATTTCTCTTTATTCTTCGTGGCATCGTGAGAAGTTACTTTCGATAGAATGCACGGGCCTTCGTCGCACAACAATCGCACAAAATTTATTTTTTCCTCCGCCGTAAAGTTTGCGGTTTTTACTTTTTATTTTAACTTATTTTACATAATAGGTATATCAATAACGATTCCAAATCAATCGATGTATAATTTTAGTCAACAGTAAACACGTTTAAAATATATATCTGTTTGACGTCTTGTAATGACAAGACAATTGACAGCCTACGTTACCAAATAAAATAAACCAAGGTCTTATCTTTTGTCACTTTTTAACACACGACGGAATCAATGTAAAGAGAAGGCCAAAATATTTTCTATGGACTACATTACTTAGCCGGTTTATAAAACCATAAACAACCAATCTTTACATTCGTTCAATCATTCACTTATCTAGGCAATGCCTAAGCTACGACATAATTAAGATATATCTGTTAGTGCAAACAAAATGTTTAGCTAGGCTGTTCTTATCTTTAAGTATATCTTAACTAGGACTGGCCTAACTCACGTTTAGTGCAAATGGGTATTAAAGCTTACCTACTTAAGGAGCTACTAGTAGAGATTTTAACAGAACTGTATGGACCTTATGTCTGCACTAAGCAGCTTCTTAAGTAAGCATTAAATGTCTCTCGAGTGCGGCCGTTACACTCAGAGTAAAGAAAAATGAAGCATCATTGTTTGTAAAGAACGTAACTCGCGCAACGTCTAGTCTATGACAGCGCGTTTTATTCTAAAGTACGCGCCGAGAGCGCCGCGGGTATTGTTCCTAACAGCTTGCATTTGGGTCGCCACTCGCCGGCCTAGCCTGTAGCTACTGATGTGTCGTGTATAACTACAGCGGTTTACTTACATTGAAACACTGCAATGGCTCGTTTCACAAAGACGAAGACTACGAATAATACGACACTGACGATTTAGCCCCGATTTAACCAACGTTTCAAAACGACGTTTGACGCTGAGCTACGGTTATCGATATGTCTGTCCTGTTCTGACATTGAATGGGGGATGGATCGAGTCCGGGTATATTTAAAGAAGTTTGATGATATCGTGCTAAGTCCCGATTTCTCCAGATTTCTTTAAACGCGCTTATCGCTAAACTCGGATTTGATCTCTCTCTCTCATTCAATGTTAGAACAAGACAGACGGATCGTAAACCGAAGTTGGTGAAATTGGGGCTTAATTGATCAGATGGATTGTATTGCTAGCCATACACGTAACGATATGTCCGATAAGTTTGCCTGTGCAGCTGTGTAGTACAGGTAGGCCAGAGCGTGTGTGTTCTGCTAGCTGTGCAGCCTGCAGCCTGCAGGTCTTCACACCATTCAGCTCGAGCTTACCGGAGAGGTGTAGCTGTGCTGGCAAAACAAACCACTTCTTAAGTTAGCCATCAACTTAAGGAGTGGTTTGTCTCAGTCGTAACAACGAGTTCGTATTGTTAACAGAATTATGTCCTAGAGACAAGGAGCCCTTAATGTCTTCAATCCAAAGTTCATCAAATTCATACTTACGATGATATTAACCCTATATTTCTGTTTCCAGCTGTATAGACCAGTGGTTCGAGGTGAACCGGTCGTGCCCCGAGCACCCCGGCGACTAGTCGCGCCCCGCGCCCCCGCGACCGGTCGCCGCGACTAGTCGCCCCCGCGCCGTGTCGCGCGCGCACAGACTGATGTACATACGTGCTAGTGATGTTTTACGTTTAGTTATAAAGACGATTTGTATTAAGCGCTAAGGAGCCCGCGAGGGTTGTATCATATGTATAGAGACGTTTGGTTTGCTGTAAGTTAGGTTATGTACGTTACATATCTGTTCCGTAGCTTATGTATATTATTTGATCTTTTTCATCTTGATAATAAAGTTGATTTGTTTCTAAATTTTCTAAAGTTGTTTTATTTCGGTTCTGATATTGATACAACGGTAAGTCATTAATTAAGTATAGCAAATGCAGAACGCACACTTAGGCTTATTATAATTATAATAAACTATGTACTGCAATTAATAAACGTAATATTATAATGGCTGTGTTCCGCGGGAAATAGCGCTTGTTAGCGCTTGCTAGCGTTAAAGAAAAAAAAAACAGATTATCGGCCAGGACACGTTTGCTAACTTCATACTGCTAACATAATCCGCCATTTTGCTTATTTAATGCCAGCGGCCATTTTGCTTACGTTTTTTTGCTGGAGCTATTTTCCGCAGAACACAGCCATTGTGTACTCTAAATATTGCTCTGCAAAATTGTATGTTATTATCGCCGTAAAAGGCACCAAACCGTCATACTACCTATGACGTATACATCAGCTCTCTTGTCAGACTAGCACTAGCGTATTGCACAAAACTAATCTTGGGCACCTACCTCAGTAGACTAGTGCTTTTACCTCTGAAAATGGTCAAAAACAAAATAAATTTATAGTAGGATGTAACCCATTGGAAAAGGAAGAGAATGTAACAAAAATAAAAGGAAAAATAGGGTGAGTTTTTAAGGGTAGAAAATGGTTTATCTCGATTTCCGGAAAAACTACAAGTTCTATGGAAAAAAGTCAAATGGCAAAGTTTTTGGTTTTTAATTTTTATCTTGTACAAAAACAAAAAACATTTTTACGAAATTTAGTGAAAACTTACCTTTTTATGTCCTAAATACACTGTACCTATTCTTTTCTTTGCATTTTCTGAGAACATTTACTATGGTAATGTATGTATTTTTTTTACATTATCAGAAAGAATAGATTTCAACAAACAAGAAGCCCACCAACTTTTTAAAAAAAGCTGATATTTTGACGGGAGAACTTTCGATTGAAAATTTGGATAAATTTTTCGATATTACGACAAAATAAGGTGAAAAAATAAATATTTGAAATCAAAAAAATTACAGTGTATTTTGGACATAAAAAGGTAAGTATTCACTAAATTTCGTGAAAATTTTTTTTGTTTTTGTACAAGATAAAAATAAAAAACCAAAAACTTGGTTATTTGAATTTTTCACATAAATTTTGAGGTTATATGAAAAGAGTGTAAATACAAAAGTTGTAGATCTTTTTTTTCTCTACAACTTTGCCATCCGACTTTTTTCCATAGGATTTGTAGTTTTGCCAGAAATCGAGATAAACCGTTTTCTACCCTTAAAAACTCACCCCCTTCACTTCCCGAACTCAAATCGCCCGTAAATTATTTTTCCTTTTATTTTTGTTATATTCTCTTCCTTTTCCAATGGGTTTCATCCTACTATAAATTTATTTTGTTTTAAAGCCTATCGGCACTGGTCTACAGGAGCCAACACCACACAAGATTACTAGAGACTAGAGAGAGTATTGAAACACATAGTACATAATATTCTGTATATTATATTGTAACACCGACGTAGGGGCGCAGGGGCGTACTCAACGCATGAAGGAGCGGTGTCGCGGGCCGCGCCCCATGCGGCCGCCGCCCCACCCCACGCCGCCTGAAACACAAGTTATTTTGATTTATTATGAGAGCTTTAATTACTATTATTTGGAAGAAATTATGGAATGAACACACAGCTAATACCACAGAAAAAAAAGGAAGGGAGTTTATCAAAGGTCACAAAAAAATGTACTTATGGATAATACAAGAATTTGGTACCTATCACAGATAAAATTTGAATACAACATCAATTAATATACCTAGGTAACACTAAAAATGTTTAGAAAATGAATGAAAAACGGCTTAATGTAGAAAGTTGCCAATACTTTTATTGTTTTTCGAAGTAGTGAACCACTGAGAAAAGCAGTGGGCCCATTCTTCCTTAGGGGTCTCTTCTATGGCATTTTCATACGCTTTCACCGCATCTTCAGGGCTCGTAAAGCGAACACCTCGAATTTTATCTTTAGTTCTTGGGAATAAATGAAAGTCGCAGGGCGCCAGGTCAGGACTGTATGGCGTATGACTCATTATCTCGACACCTGCCATATTCAAATATTCAACAGTCCGTTTTGGGGATTGTGCTGAAGCATTGTCGTGGTGAAGGAGGATCCTGCTTCGAGGACGCTGCTGTCGAATTTTTTCCAAGACAACAAGCAAACAGTGATTGACATACCAGTCTGCAGTAACTGTCCTTCCATCTTCTAGCACAACTGTCGCGAAATGACCTTTCCGACCAAAGAATCAGGCAATCATCTTTTTTCCTTGACTTCTTCCTTTCTTTACCTTAGTTGGCCGATCCTCGAAACGAAACACCCACTGAGCTGATTGTCTTTTGGTTTCGGGTTTGTAGCAATATCCAGCTTTCATTACCTGTGATGATGTCAAATACAGCATTTGAGTCACCGCCGTTGAACTTATCTAACATTTGGCGACACCAGTCCATGCGAAGGTGTTTCTGGTCGTCGGTTAAAACTTGCCCGTATCTGCTGATAGGTCACTCTCTTATCTTCTTCTATCATGCGTCGCACAGCACTGATGTTATCTTCAATAGTCGCTGGTAAAGGACGTCCCTCACGCGGATCAACATTGAGATCGCTACGTCCACGCTTAAACTCGTTAAACCAATTGTAAATAGTGGCACGAGATGAGGCTTCATTAAGAAATGCTAATCGCAGCCTATCATAGCTTTGTTGTTGAGTAAGCCCACAACGAGTCATAATAAATCATTGACCGAACCGAATTTTCTCGCGTTAGGTTCATTTTCACGTGTAACAAGAGTTTTAGATTTGCCGCCAATTCACAAAAACAAATGACAAATGAATGCAATATACTACATAAGGTTACCAGAGAGTTCTAAAATTTAAATTCGCAACAAGTTTTCATTAGCAATGTTTCTAACTGGCCAGTTCTAAACATTTTCAGTGTTACCCACGTACTCGTAGTTATTTTATAACTAATAAACTCGAGGTGTAAATTGGTCTAAATTCGCCCATAAGAATAGTTTGAAAATTTTTGCTGTACGAAATAATATTATATAATAATGATGATGATATACTAAGGCAAACCAAAATAAGCTGAGGGAATATGCCTATCGAGTAAAAGCGACCTCTAGTGACTACTTGATATAATATAAAAATAAATGAAGTGATTGATGAGTTATCATTACTTTGTTTCAATAACTGCCGCTATATGTAATTATTTCTCTTGAATGTGATGTCGAATACTTGTTAAATATTAAATGTTGATACTAAAAAAATAAAAGAATAAAGCTTTCTCTACTACTTCACAACATTGTTGTGTATATGTTTTCCTCTACAGTATAAAGTCTCCCATAGCAAGTGATTGTGTGTCCACTTGGCTAGTGGCTAGTGTCCAGTGGCTAGGGGAGTGGCTAGTGGCTAGTGTCCAGTGGCTAGTGGCTAGGGGCTACATACTCATGACGTACTGCTGCGCGGGCGGGAAGTGGCCGAAGTGCTGCCCGCCCATCTCCCACGCGCCGCGACCGCGCCTGGGGACACAAACATATAACACTACATGTTACCGGCAACAATACAAGCGGGAACCGTACATTCAGGCGCAATATAAAGTAGCCTATGTCCTTCTCCGTGGTCTAATTTATATCTATGTCAAAATTCATCAAAATCGGTCCGGTACTTTCGGAGCCTATTCAATGCAAACAAACATACAAAGCTTTCTTAATATTAGTGTAGATGAGCATCGCAGACAAAAATATTCATTATTATATTATAAAGTATAGAATGCGGAGAGTTATGAACTTATGATGTATGCATTCGCTGAGAAAGGATTACCCAAAAATCAAAATGAATCCAACAAGGGTACGGAGAAACAAACGTAAAGAATTACAAATTAGTATTACGAATGAGTAGAAACTCACAGATGGCGGTAATGTCCAGGCACAGGCGTCGCGCCGCCGAACCTCCGCGAACCTCTGAAAGACAAACAATTATTAACCTTGTATAAAAATTCTCTTGTCACAGTGTTTGTTAGAGAACTCCTCCGAAACGGCTTGACCGATTTTTATGAAATTTTGCAGGTGTATTCGGTAGGTATGATAGGTTGTTAGATATTTTTGATACCCTTAAGTGATAACGGTGGCCCACCCCAAAAACATTTCTTTAATTTTTTAAAAAATTTTAATTTTTTTTATAAAATATGACAAAACAATTTTCCTTAATTTTAATTCACTTTAGAATTTTGAAGTCGGTTAAAAATTAGTAAAGAATATAAAATGAAGCTTTGTTAGATTACAGTTTTCACCTGATGTTAGTTCGTTATTTTTTTCTGCAAATCTGATCTAATTCTTTTCGCACATTGCAATTCTTGACTTCCGATCAAATCAGACGCTTTAATGGAGGTAACATTCAATGCACACTCCACGTCTTACGTTTCGCACAATAAGCTACTACTACTACGGGTATTTCGGGTATATTATGATTTACTGCTTTTGTAAAACCAATTGAAATCAGCTGTGTGAGATCAGTGGCCTGCGTCGTAGAGAATGCAAAGTTTTTTATTTTGCATTATATTTTGAGTGTCCTAGTTATTTGTCCGCTTAAATATCGTACGTAAGCAGTAAATCATGTGTTCGAAATTTATGTAAGTTTTGCAAAATATTATGTATCACTAAGTCTTAGCGACTGAAGTTGACTATTCGCGTGTACCTGGCGAGCTGGTGCTGCGGCGTGTGCTGTGGGGTGTAGTGGCGCGCGCGGGGCGCGTGCTGCAGCGCGGTGAAGTCGTCCACGTGCAGGCTGGGCGGGCGCGACGTGTTGGGCGGCCGCGAGCGGAACGCGTCCGAGTCGCGCGCGCGGGCGAGCGCCACCGCCGGCCGCTTGTCGTCGGCGGCGAGCGTGTCGGCGCGCGCGTCCGGCCCGCCAGGCACGCCCGCCACGCCCGCCAGCCGCCGCACGCCCGCCGCCAGGGACTCCGCGCCGCCGCCGCCCGAGAGCAGCGTCTGGGCCAGCTCCAGTATGTCGCACGACACCTGAGATCATAACAAACACCTGAAAGCTTGTAAGCAAAGGATAATTGCTGCCATAAGTAAAAAACAAAATGCCTGGACAGTTTGCAAGTCTAATATGTCGCACGATACAAATTTTATATTATTTCGATGAGTAACACGACATACAGATATTAACTTGGTCACTAAACGCACTACTATAAGTACGCACAACTACTATAAGTAGAAATTGAAAGAAATCTATAAATATAATGATATCGTGTAAAACCCAATGTAACGCCCTCTTTTAGAAATGAACCAAAAACGAGCAGACGGATCGCCTGATGGTAACCGAAGCCCATGGACACTCTTATTGCCAGAGGAGTTACGTTTTTAACTCTTCTGGTGTTGCTACTTACGTTCCCAGTCCTTAAAAGCCCCAACCCCCCTTGGGCCCGCGGTACTTCACTCACTCGAGCAACGCAAGCACTATTTCACGCCGGTTTTCTGTGAGGCCGTGGTATTTACCCGACTGAGTCGGCTCATTCATGCCGAAGCGTGGCTCTCCCACAATCAAGCTTATTTTTTATTTCGCAATAACAGTAACGTTTTCCCCAGGCGACTGTCACATGTACAAGATACCAGGAGAACATAATAATTATCTAGGCACCAGTGGTGTGGGGTTCTTATGACTCTTTTCCTATCGGCTTCACTTACTACTTACATTTTGATGATCATCCAAATCACTACGTACAGGTATACAGACTAGGCTTCCCTATGAACGAGAACCAGCCTTGGCCACTGCTAGGCACTAGTACCCACCAGGTCCAGCGCGGCGTCGTCGTCGGCGGGCGGCTGGGGCACGGTGAGCCAGTAGCCGGCGGTGAGGCGCTCGTGCGGCGCGTGCCCGCAGCGCAGCGCGCGCGCCGCCCACTGCGCCGCCAGCGGCTGCGGCTGCGGCGCCGGCGGCGGCTCCACGGTACCCGGCTCCTCGGCGTCGGGGAGTTTCTGGAGGTGGGAGATGAGGAACGTCGCGTTGGACAGCACCTCCTCGTCCGCGGTGCGCTCCTGAAAGTTGCGAGTATCGGCTGCGTTACCATCGAGAGTTATGTGTATGAAATCAATGAATAATTTCAATTACTAAAGGCTGCTGGTAGAAATCTGTTTTCGAGATGACCACACCTATGTATTGTATTACATCCTGTTATGTTAAGTTTGTAAGTAGATAAAGAAATAAATAATTATTTGTATTAAAATTATATTATTGAATTCGAAATACGTACTGTTATAATATTTTTTTGGTGAAATTTTTACTGAGTTTAAAAAACTTAAACAATCTTTAAAATAAACTACTTCAGGATAAACCAAGAAAGCCAAATTACCTTTAACAATTTCTCCAAGCCCATGGCGGGATGGTCCTCGTCTGTCGGCGAGTATTCCACCATGTCGCTCATCTCGGTCGGCGTGAAGGTACTTTTCCTCCCCCCTGGGCCCTCGCCCTCCTCCGCCCTCAGGATCCGGATCAGATCTAGGTACAGGGCGAGACACTCCGCGCGGTCCTCGCCAACTTCCAGGGCCCACTTGAAGAACTTCCCCAGGGCCGCCCTTTTGCGCGTCACGAATTTTCGGAATTGCCCAAAACCATATTCATGCTCTGTGAGAACGAAGTAGGCTCGGAGTATCGACGATGCGACGCCGCCGGTTTTCTCATTAGATAGACAGTCGGCCGTGGCGTCGAGTAACGTCGCCAGCGCTTCGCGGCTCGGGAGGGAGTTGCCGACGACCGAGTCGGGCTCGGTGTGTGGCGACAGCGTCACCTCGCCGTCGCAGAGCGCAGCCAGCGCGTGCGCGGCGCACTCCTGCGCGGCGGCGTGCTCGGGGGAGCTGTGCGATTTAGTCAGCACCGAGCATAGCGCCGTCTGAACAAATACACAACGTTTCGTTTTCGTGTATGATTTACTACTTATGAAGACAATTAGGCAGAAAAATAATACTCTAAATTAAAATTATTTCTCGTATGGGTGATTCTCCACTAAACGCAAACCCGCGCATGTGAAGTATGACTTTTTCGAGCATTATTTTTCCCCCTAAGCGTGTTTATACTTTATACATAAAAGCAGTATATGTCATGCCTAAAAACACTTTAATTTTTTTATACTTTACTAGCTGTTGCCCGCGGCTCCGCCCGCGTAAATATAGTTTTTTTGCGGTCGCGGATAAAAAATACATAAAAACAATCCTTGATGCGGATTATATATCATGCTAAAATTTCAGCTCGATCGGTGCAGAACTTTTTGAGTTTTTGAAGCGTACACAAACCAACATAACATTTTTACCCGACTGCGCGACGCAAAGGAGTGGTAATGTGTTTATCAGCCTATGTATGTATGTATGTATGTATGTTCATTTGAAGCACTATACAGACCAAACGCCTGGGCCGATTTTTATGATTCACACGTCAATCGATTCCTCTTAGTCCGGCGAGTGTCACTAAAGACATGACGTTAGTAAAAATTCAATATGGCGACTACTACTACTTATATTGTACTACGCCATATTGTGAAAATGAAAAAAATGAAAGTCAACAAACTATATCAAGTGGGGTATCGTTGAATAGGTATTTAAAAATCATTGTTAGTTTTCTCTCAACATTTTTCGATTCGACTGACCGTTTAGGATCTATATCGATTTAAAGTTGCGTAACAACCATTCTCACATTCCAGTGATGTAGTACTGATGCTGATAGGAAATCCAGTCTGGTAAATAGCTAGCTAGGTACTCATAACTAAAAAGTATAAAATAAAAAATTATAATTTAAAAAATTTAAAAACCCGACTGCGTAAAAAGTGAACCAAACTAAGTAGGTACATAATTAAAACTGAAAAGAAAAAAACAAGCATTTAGATATCCGGTGGTCTAGAATTCTATAATATATTATTGAATTAATACTATTGGAACATAACAACTGAACAGTCGGGATCCATTATTCGACAGCCAATCTAATTTTTCAATGGATCCTGACTGTTCAGTTGTTATGTTCCAATAGTATTAATTCAATAATATATTATAGAATTCTAGACCACCGGATATCTAAGTGCTTGTTTTTTTCTTTTCAGTTTTAATTATGTACCTACTTAGTTTGGTTCACTTTTTACGCAGTCGGGTTTTTAAATTTTTTAAATTATAATTTTTTATTATATATAAGATTGTACCTGGAGGTCGTTGGCCTTGGGTCCGCCGCTCGCCATGGCGTGCAGCACCGCGCACTTGACGGGCGCGTGCGACAGCAGGCACGCGAGCAGGCCGAGCGCGCGCGCCAGCCCCGCCCCCGGCCCGGCCGCATCGGCGCCGACTTCGTGGACTTCTGCGCCGGTTTTGCGGACGTCGGCGCCGATCTCGCGGACGTCGGCGCCGGTTTTGCGGCCGTCGGCACCGATCTCGCGAACGACGGCGCCGACGGCCGCGCGGGCGACTACGGACGCCGTGTTCGGTGCCAAATCGGCCACCTGCACGCACACGCGCCGCAACATGTGACCCACGGGCCGATAGGTCGACATGCAGATCACCTGGAATAACCACAGTCTTTGAAGAGAACACCTAAACAGATACACAAAACGTGTGCAGTTTACGCGCGATCACAGTTAAATATGTCTTCCATAGAAGTATGTAGTGTAGTTCCAGTATCTTATGAATTTGATAATATCCGGGAGATACTTTTATATCAATAATAATCAATATAGACACATCTTACGAACGACAACGTTTTCTCTTTCTATTTTTTTCATTCTATTCAGTTTCAAATTATAACGTCGCGTAATTAATTTACGTAACAAATTATAACGTAAATCAGATAAAAAATATGTATACAGCCGAACGTATAACCGCTTCCTTTTTGGAAGTCTTTTAAAAAGTAATATTCATGAGGCTCTTAAAAAAATTACAACTCTACAGTAATGATTAATAATTAAAAACGATTACCTGTATCATATCGACGAGGTCGTTAGCCAGCGCGTGCAGGTGCGCGGACCACAGGCGGCGCTCGTTGGCCGCGTCCGCCAACTCCCGCGGCGTCGCCTCCAACTTGGTCTGCAGCGGCAGCGGCAGCGGCAGCAGCTCAGAGAACACCAGCAGCCCGGGCACGAAGGTGTACGGAGCCGTCATGATGTACGAGATCACCTCCGAGCAGAGAGAAGTCCACAGACCCCGACGGATGGAATCTCCGTCTTTCGCGTCGTCGGCTATAGGTTGAGCGTACGCAAGCAGCGCCCTCACTGCTGCCTCACCAGCCTTTTCGGCTGTTCGATACCCGATAGAACCCCCGGGGAAGGATTTCGCGATGCCGTAAGTTTTTAGCAAAATCGGGGCGGCAGTTAGATCGCGAAATCTTGGCCCGCGACAGCGCACGACTCTGACTAGCATCTCATCCAGTAGCCTCAAACTAGGGACGAGCATTTGTGCCAGTTGGAGACCTCTAACGGAGGCAAAGAATGAAGTGTGCATACTCGGCTGGTCGAAGTGTATCGCCAGTCGGTCTAGTATCCCGGATATATGGGCTACGCCGTCCAAAGAGAACAGCTGCAGAACGTTATATTTATACTTCAGTTCGACGTATTCTTCGGTGGGCGATTCGCACACGATAGGAGAGTTTTTCTCGTAATCGGAGATGCAATAGTGACGTAAAATTCTTAAACAAGTCATCAGCTCTCCCGGCAGGTCCGCCGAATGCTCCAGACTGGCTTTGAGCATTTCTATACATTCCGCGAGGTCTTCTCCGGCTAAAACGTTACTTTTCTCGACAGGTTTCAAGTATGGAATGACTTCTTGGAGCACACTGGACACGCTGGGCTCGAATCTGTCGTGATCCTTCGACACGTTGATCAATCTCTGTCCATATTTCTTTAGAAAAGGGACATTAGCTGCGAATCTTACAGCCGACACAATCAGTTCGATGGCGTAGCCCTTAGCGGGTGATTTGTGCTTGGATGGGGATTCGTTTTTACTTTTTGCCTTCAAGTCAACTTCGAAGACCTCCATAAGACACTCAGCGTTATCTCCCATCACGATGATGCTGGGGACTGCAGTTTTGCCGACACTACCGAAACTTAAACAGTACAGGGCCTGAAGTCTGTCGATTAGTTCATTGTCATTCGGCTTTCCGACCTGGACGTCACAGATAGATTGTAAATAATACATTGCTTTAAGTCTATATGCGAGCTCAAGACCTAGGATTTGCAAATCGCTGTAGTTACTCAAGTTGCTGTCGTGAGGGTAGGCAGTCTCCTCGGAACTCTGTTGTCCGTAAGGATGAATGAGGATTTTAAACAGTATTTCGCTGACTTCCATCTTTTTGTACAAGAATTTAAGACCGTTGTGAGTATTGACCAGCTCGAATATGAGGTCATGTATAGGACTGGTAACCACCAAGTTGTTACATGTGGAAGGGCAGCTTAGGAGGTAGATAAATGTTTCGAGTATATTATGAATGTTAAAAAACTCAAGGAGTATCTCATTGGAACACTCCTTGCTTATTTCGAACTGCGCCGACGCAGGTAGAAAACGCTTGGGTTGAGACAGATGGAAGCATTGCGAGCGGTACGTATAGAGAATCTCTTCCATGGAGTCGACTATGAAGTTGATGTCTTTTTCGGGTAGTTCGGTTTCGTCCGATTCATTGCTTTCTGATGTGATTTTATTGAAGTTTATGACTAACGCATGAAGTTTTTCCAAAGCTTCGTAAATGTTTAGTTTCTTTATAAGAGCACTCAGAGAGAACTTTATTCTGCCTAAAGGATTGCACTGCATCATAGCTATTAGAGCCTGATAGCCATTTATTGGTCTTCTCGAATTGTCGTTTTTATCAAACTTCGGGAACATAGAGTTTTGCATGAAACATTCAATCGCTACTTTGGAAGATAAGCAAGCGTTTAGTGCCTTTAAGATCATAAGACGTAAACTCAGTGCCATGTATTCTTTGGAGTACATCTCTAGCAGCTGCATTGGTATGTTGATACCGTTGTCCAGCAAACATTTCATGACATGGCCGCTGTGTTGGTGGACCATTAGCGCCTCGACCAGGCGAATACCGCACTTCATGTGGCGTATTTTGTACGTAGGCTGCTGCTGAGCGAGGGCGAACTCGAAGTTCAAGCCGATCCGGCAGAACGTCACTAGCAAGTTGCAAATGTCGACGAAACCGTCGCAAACGTCCTCCTTCTCGTCTGTGCGAAATATCCTGAGAATAATGTCAGTGTTTCTGCACAGATTCGACAGCGAGACGTAAAGTTGCTCGCACTGGTGCACCCAATCCTCGCGCGATGAATTGTCAATATCTAAGAACGTGTTACAGAAAAATTTCTGCTCCCGCTTTTTAGCACTCTTGGCTATATCAGATATTTTAAACAGATCGACATTAGCATCACATAGTTCATCGAAACTAGCACTCATGACGTCCCTGACGTTCTTATCGTCTGACAGTAAATAAGGTTTGTTCACATGGTTATACTTTTTCCACTCGTCCTTGAAAGGATTGTAGTACTTTATAATGTCGTCGACGCCGCAGTACTCTTTCACGTCGTAGTCTACGTCCATGTACGATCGGTCGTCTAGATCGTCGCAGATATCTTCGTCTGATAATATAGGCTCGAAGGGTTCTGCATCCATAGATTCTTCATCAGGGTTGCGCACGGGAGTTTCGACAGTCTTCGTAGTATCAACGATAGGGACTGTAACCAGGCTAGAATGTGGTTGCTCAACAAATGCCGTATCGATCTCTTGCGAGGGGCTCCGGATGGAACTTTTATGCCTGTAGTTCGGATGGTAGTAGTCGATGCGTGGGATGAGTTTGCCGTTTCTATCGTACTCCGGGGGATCTTCCGACCTGACAGAATCGATTGGACTAGCGGCATCTCCATCGCGAGGAGACAGTGGTCTTCTGCTTTCCCCAGGCGGGGTCCTGGGTCGTTTCCTCGGGTCGTCTCGACTGGGCGAGCGACTGCCATAGCTTGAGGCTCGTACGCGGTATGGCGAATGACGCTTCCTATCGTACGGCGAAGGCGCGCGTCTCTCGAAGGACGAGCTTCTTTTGTCATAAGGTGATCTTTTCTCGTAGGTGCTCTTGTCGTACGGTATTTTGCGTTCGTAGGACGGCGCTCGTTTGTCATACGGCGAGCGGGGTTCGTAGGAGCCGCCGCGGGACCGGTCGTAGGACGAGTCACGGTGGCGACGGTAGTCGTCCTTCTTGTAGGAGCCACGGTCCCAGTCACGGTCGCGATCTATGCTACGGGATCGAGAGCGACTGACAGGCCGGTACTCACCCTTTACGACGTAATCCCGGTCGCGGCTTCTAGACCGGGATCGCAGACGGTCCAGTCTATCCAGGTCCCTGCTCCGATCCCTGTGTCTGGATGTTTCGCGACTCCTTC
This sequence comes from Glaucopsyche alexis, assembly GCA_905404095.1. NCBI lineage: Eukaryota > Metazoa > Arthropoda > Insecta > Lepidoptera > Lycaenidae > Glaucopsyche > Glaucopsyche alexis. The sequence goes on from FR990056.1 coordinate 22,686,184, forward strand.
CTCTGTCGATGGAACGCCGGCGACTTCTGCCTTCCCGTCTCTCCCTATCTCTTTCCAGCTCCAAAGACCTGGGACTGTGTCTCAATCTATCTGCATCTCTTTCACACGGAATATCTTGTCTATCCTTCTCCCACTCGCTGTCCTCAATGTGATGATAGGTTCGAGGATCCTTTGGAGCTTCGTTAGGATAGTATTCATTTCTGTACACTTGATTGTCATAATTTTCTGGATACTGATTGGGTCCATATGCTTCTGGATTGCTTGTGGCGACGTTGGCTGTGTATGGTAGAGCAGGTATTGGGTTTGAGGCCTCCTGATTCCACTCAGTGGTCTGGGGAACATTGGCTGGCAAGGAACTGGCTTCCCTCGACACTGGTCTTTGGATTGGAGGAGGCTGGTTGACGATTGCCGGTGTATCAGGCACAACTTGTGTTAAAGTACCATACACAGCTAAAGTTATTGTTGTGTAGAAACCTGAAAATGAAAATATATTCTAAAGTTAAAGCTCAAGCTACTTGACCTTGTTTTTATTTATGTCCTAAATGCTTCATAACTGTTCCATTACACACAAAAAAAAATACATTATTTTGAAACCTAAAAACCTACAAAAAATTATTTAAAAAAAAAACTGTTTAAAAACCGCAGTATACACTATTCGCCATGTATGTTGATAGATTATTATGTGTGCTGTGATGTCATACTAGTACTATTTGTAATCTATGTGATAATCCGTAGTATTAAAATGGCGGTGTGACGTTCCGAAATTAAATATGAGTCAAGTAGCATAGTCTCATAAGTATTTGTGATTATAATCCTGTTTCGGTCACTCACTCAAGATAGTGTGTGAATGCGACACTGTGCAGACCAAAACGGGATTCATACATTAGTTATAATTTTTGGGGGCGGCTCCCAGAATGACTGATTTATAAAATATAAGAGGAAGGAACTAAAAACTGGTGATAGGTTCAGCTAAATACTCTGTAGGAAAATTATTTTTAGTGTAATCTTACAGTAACTTTGGAAGTAATTAAAAAAAAACCTACTGTGCATTGAAAATTATGGAACCTTAATCATGCATAAAGCATGTCCTGACATTCTCCTGGTTCAGGGGTCAGCAACCTGTGACTCGCAAGCCACATGAGGCTCTTTGAATGTGCAGCTCCACATACAAAGAGCCTCATGTGGAGCTGCAGCTCTTTAGTACTATACGCAAAAATTATTTTATTTTAAAATATCGTTCTGAATTGATGAACGAGGATAAGGCACCATTTCTATTTCTATCGCTCAGCAACATAGACTGTCTGGCTTCAAAATCGCTTTACCCCACAGCCAGAGGCGGCGTAAGGTGGGGGCGACGTGGACCACCGCCTACGGCCTCACGCCTAAGAAAAAAATTTGTTATTATTATCCATTATATATTGTATGTTGTTTATATTAACACTCTCTAGCGTTTAATATAAACAACATACAATATTATTTTGTACTGACACTCTGTTATAGGCTGTTGATTTTATTGTATTTTCCAAGTGCACATACAGTCTTTCAGGGTTTAAAATTTTACCTGTAAAATAGAAATATGTAGGTTTTAATGCACTTCCGACGCAAGACAGTTTAGCGCCTTCACCAGTTCTTATGAACAAATAAATTAGTTTTTTATCAAAAAACTTAATTTTGTGCTAGTACTTTTTATTGTTGAAAAAAATTTTTGGCTCTTCAAATATGAATTTAGAAATTGTGTAAAGTGTAATTTTTTACTTTTCCGACTCCAAAGGTTGCTGACCCCTGTCCTGGTTTGGTTATTTTTTTTATAAATAAAATAGTAATTACCTCTCAAAACAAGCCCATCAGTGGGGATCCTCGGCTGCTCCGCATCATTACTACACTCCATGTGTATCTGTCCATTCTGGCAGTACTCCAAACTACCCAAGGCCTCGAAAGTAGATGCTCCGGGTTTACTGAGGTCATTCACGAAGAAGTCAATGTGGAATTTAGTGGGGTTGGTAGCACCCAGTCGCACTCCTCCAGGGAAGTCTCCTTCCACCCGGGCACCGAGTGGTATTATCCTTATTTCCCGAACAAATACAGACTTCGGAAACTGGACCAAATCCAAATTTAGTTCCTGAAATTTAGTGATTCGTGTTGAAGTAAGTTTACAATGCGTCTGTGCCATTTTGTTATCCGACTTTTGAAGTGTTCAAAATTGAAAACAAAAACATTTACATACATTGTAAGACATTGTGATTTTATAATGTGAAATGTGAATAACTAAAGAAAATAATTATTCTCCCTCAATTGCAACAAGAATTCCAATAGCCAAACTACTTACTGCCACTACTTTGAAGCTGTAGTACCTACAGTATTCTCAATTTATTTTACTATAATCATCTATCAAGTGAGAACATATTAGTTTTCTATTTCAACATAGACTGATGTACACTTACCTCACTAGTATCATGGGAAAACGTGTCGAAAAATAGCAAATCCGGCTGCTCAGACGCCATTGCTCAAAACTTTTTAGCTTCTCACAGAGTTGGTATTTGGTAATGTATAATGTTACAGCTTACACAAAAAGTATATTCACATTGTTACAATGATATTTATAAGTGTAAATAATTTAGAAAACTTGATAATTTCTTGACCATTCCTTGACAAAAAAACATACAATAGTTTCAATTCTCCTTCTTCTTTTTTTTTTTTTTTATTTATTTATGGCGTCGGCTTATCACCATTTGCCAATGTCAAGTATATTATTTTCATCAACGTAGGTACTGTATTTCTAAATCGTCAAGTCCAAAGTCTAGTCAAATTCAAAATAAATAGTCACGGTAGTCAATCAGTCAAGTCAGTCGATTCAGTAAAGTGGTAGACGCTTTACTGAAACTTCCTAGGGAGTTTTGGCGGGAAACCCAATTTAGCACGCATTTTGTAGAATGTATCACTTTTCCACATTAATGCACCTCAACGAATAATTAATGGTTAATATTCCACCACTATAACACATTAAAAACCGAATTAACACGAATTTAGAAAAATAATACAGAAACACAACATTGCTGATTGACTTTCCCGGCAAAACTCCCCTCCTTCTTCTTCTTCAAAATTATAATTTATAAGTTTATAACACCTCAAACGTCATCTGAATTATTTTTTAATGTTGTATTACTGTATAGCATAAAACCATTCCCAGTTTAAAAAAAGTCAGTTAAATCTTTAGTTGAATTTGAGTTAGATACTCTAACGGCCGCACTCAGAGACGTTCATTAAATTAGCCCTAATCAGTATTTAACTAATGAACATTAAATATCTTAATGAAGCGTATCTCCCAGAGTCAACATTTAATGGATCGTTAGCTAATGACAAATTTAATCATTCGTAGGGCGGTGCATCTTCGAAAAAAGTTGTCGATTACTTAAAAACTTGGAGAAGATGTAGCCATACTTAAAATTAATTAATATGAAACTGTTAAGTTTGTCTTTGATAAACATCAGAAATCATGTAAAGTAGTAATATAGTTAGAATTTATTTAATAAACAAAGAAAATCGACAAAAAATCATCCAAAATAGCTATTTATCGAATATTTTGGTAAAATAATTTCAATTTTTTAATATGGCATTACAGTTGCTAACTGTCAAATCTTCAGTTCAAACAAAACAAACAAAAAATCTAAAGTTTAAAGTTTATTACACTCTACATTTTTAGTATTCTGTAATAATGTAATTTTGAATTGTGTTTCAAATTATAATATTAATATTAAGGTGAATATCCGTCTATGGTGAATATATGATTACCAAAATTGAAATTTGTGAAGGAAGATTGAAGAAATAAAACAAGAAGCGGAAAAATATTAGAAAAGTTACAAAATAGTAATAAATAAAAGAAATTATTTTATATGTATTGTCTTTTATTAATCAAATCCAAATTGTGCTACATGAATCATGATGCTCGGCGAGAAGAAAAATTGTTCTTTTCAAAAAATATTTTATTACAATATTATAGTAACTTAATCTAAGACAAAAGTCAATATACATAATAAGTACATACATAGAAACAGCCTTGCAAGGAGCATCTTATTCTATTTATGAAGCTTTGGCACACAAACATTCTTTAACAACCTTTTTTAATTTATTAATGGAAAGAATCTGAACGTTTTCTGGGATTCTATTGTATACACCTTTAAAAATTAGTCTGATCACTCATCACAGGTATATCTAACTAATTTCTTTTTCTTGTATTCCTATATAATGTAGATAAGTAGATTCTTTCTGATATACAACACATTGTCCATTGAATTGTGTATTTGTCCAAATGTATTGTGAAGCGACGGTCAGAATACCTATTTCTTTAAACTTATCTCTCAGAGATTCAAAGGAAATTCATGATTTGGTAGCTCGGAATGGAAAGAATGATGACATCTTATAAATAGAACATAGGTATAGCTTGCATCTGTAGCACAAATATTGTATTCTATTTCTGTACACTTTTGAAGTGATTCCTCCAGGACTTTTTATTTTATTAATGATATTTAATTCAATACACCCAATCACCCCAGGAAAGTGTGCAATTTCATAGAATTGTCGTCTGTAACAAGAATATAATATAATAATTATTATTTAAATTACTATTTAAATTATATAATTATAATATAATCATTAGATGTAGTTTAATTAATATTATAATAATACATTATCTTGGCATACATTTAGTTCAAAACGAATAAAATATATCAGTAGTAGTATCAGTACCTGTACAGTAGCCGGGAACTTGACAAAATCTTGCATTTTCATAGCAATTAACTTTGCTGACAATTCGTGAGACCGATTACTGACAGATATTAATATAAAAATAAGATAGCAACATACAAATAATATTATTACAAGCACATAGTAAACTTTCATGATTCTAGTTTTGTTTATTATTTTAGGTAAGTACTATAATTTAGAAACTAACCTGAAAACTGCCTGTAGCTAAATATCTTACAGTAAACAGAAGCATTATTTTGGGAGTAGGTAAATGGTAATCCTCTTCTAATAGGTATCTGATCTATTTAAATCTGATTTCTACTACATATTATTATTAAGTTTTTTACAACATAGGACTTCGGAGTGAATCTATATCTAATATGGAATTCTTGGATTGAATATTTTAGTGAAAGGATCCGAATAATGTCTTCTATAGCGTCTTGGTCATCTTGGTCCCACATTTCTGAATCTTAAAGAAAATTTTTCTAAATCTATAAAGTCCATCTGATTAGACATTTTGCATAAAAATGCTAAAAACAACGTAGTAGTAACTGAGGTAATAACTACAATAACTAGTAATAGCGTATTAGTAAAATTCAAATGTAAATTATTTACAAAAACAAATAAATAACCTCAAATTCGATCGACTTAATCCACAATTAGCAAGTTAAATAGTGGTTTTGCGGTATTTAAATTTAATGATCATTAAGTCACGTTAACGATCCGTTAACTGACTCTGAGAGTGAGATTTTTTAAATCTATACTAAGTAATGGTTTAAGTAACAATTAAATGACTCTGAGTGCGGCCGTAAGGTTTTTTTATTAAAATATTTATTAATTAAAACAAATGTTTTTATTTTGTATTTTAAGTACCAACTGTGGAGAAACCTCAAATGGCAATATTAAGATGTCTTTCAACAAAGTGTAAGTTCTGGTATCTTTTGGCCATGTCAGTTTCTCAATGGTCCAATCCACGAAGTAAAATGTAACCAGGAGTCCGAACGGTATAGGCTTTTCCATAGTAATTATGTACACAATAATAGGACCAGATCTCAGTTCTCTTTTCTGCCACTGGCTGCGACGAGTGATTCATTTCATGTCGCGCCCTCAGGGCCGAGCCGTCCCTATGTGCGATGTGTGCGGCGCACACAGATGCCAAGACTATAAGGGCGCCGCGGGCGGCTAAAACGTGAAGATTCATAAAAATAAGAGGCGCATCATGGGTTTCGCACACAGGCGCTACCGAGGGTCGGCAAATCTGTCCCCGTAATTGAGACCATTATTTTAACATTACGTTCGGACTCCTGGTATCTATACTCCGTGGTCCAATCAGTGATGGTCCAATCAATTATAAATTAGCTATTTACCACCAAGACCTAGGAATACAGAAAACTTTTTGTTCCCTGGCGGGATTCAAACCCGCGACTGTCTGTCAAAATCTGTCTAATCATTTTGAGTTACATATTATCTACTAGTAGAGGATACGAACTAAGGTCGACCTTCACTGATGTGTTAACCAGATGGAGGTGATATTCAAATAAAATACCTAAGTTTCTGAACATAATTTAACTAGGCAACCCCTTATAAAATGGTCAAGACTATAATTAAAGTACCTACCTATAAACATATTTTTTTTTCATAATTTCACCGACGTGTTAACCAAACAAAACAAACTCCAATGAAAAGTTTGTAATGTACACAACATGCAACACCTAGGTTGACTACCTTTTTCTGGTCCCTATTACCTGCCACTTGGCAGCCGCGTTTAAACAGGTAAGTAAATATAAAGTGTGACATCCATCCGAAACCCATGAACAACTTTCTCCAAGGAACACAGGTCGAAATATGAAAAAAAAAATTGGATCTCCCATACAAATTTTATTTGCTAACCGTGTGGTTTGTATGGGAGGTCCAATTTTTTTTTCATATTTCGACCTGTGTTCCTTGGGGAAAGTTGTTCAGTTTCATGAGTATTATCACTGGGTTTCGGATTGATATAATACTAACATGTTACACGTTTTATTAGTAATTGCGCTCTTCTGTTCACCAATCGAGACAAAAGGGGCAATTCTGCTAAATAAAGCCTGCATTAATACAATTACAATCAAGTCCCGATACGCTTATACTCCCAATAGGTGTTTTTATGAACAGCCTCAAAATCGCTGGTGGCGCGATACGGAATATTTACCAAAAAACTACTTACTAGATCTCTTTCAAACCAATTTCGATGGAAGTATGCATGGTAATGTACATCATATATTTTTTTTAGTTTTATCATTCTCTTATTTTAGAAGTTACAGGGGGGGACACATTTTCCACTTTGGAAAATGTGTCCCCTTCTTTTGTCTCTCGTGCAAACTATTCAGTTTAGAAAAAAAAAAATGATATTAGAAACCTCAATATCATTTTTGAAGACCGATCTATGGGTTTGATGAAAAAAAAATTGGGTTTCAGTTTATTGCTTTTTTTTTTTCAATTTTTGTGTGAAAATCTTAATGCGGTTCACAGAATACATCTACTTACTAAGTTTCAACAGTATAATAGTTCTTATAATTTCGGAAAAAGTGGCTGTGACATACGGACGGACAGACAGATAGACATGCCGAATCTATAAGGATTCCGTTTTTGCCATTTGGCTACGGAACCCTAAAATATTGTTAGGTAGCTAATCGAAACTGATAAGTTTATAGATTGGCAAGTCTGATTGTACCTAAGTCTATGGACACAAGCATTGCCACTGTAAACATCGACCAATCAGAGAGCAGTGTGTTATTTTCCGTATTTTAAAGAAACGTAAAATGAAAAGCTCTTTTGTGATTGGTCGAACCGTTTGAAATCTTACGAACGGATATCCGTTCATTTATAAATTTACCACGAGACGTCGCAAATTGATAAATTTGCGAAAATGTAGGCGTAAAATAATACAATTTATCTCTCGTTTAGAATCCTACGAAAGTTTATAAATTTCCTAGAAAATTTATAAACTTACGGATCTTGTTATTTTCCGGTAACATATAATTATATAAAGCCTAAAAGCCCTGTCAAGGATAGGTGATCCAGCTGAGCACCCCAGGCTAGATCCGATGCATCTGTTGCTAAGAAGTGCGTCAGCGCGGTTCTTGTTGTTGTTGCTGTTGCTCGTTTAAAGTTGTTTTAACGTATATTAAGCTAAGCGGACTTGGGCTCGCAGTCGCGCGCGACCTTCTACGTTAGTCTTTCCCAAAGTGGGCGATAACGCCCGCCCCTCCGTGGGCGCTGGAGGCCTAGAGGGTAGGAGGGAGGGCGGTAAGGGGTCCAGAAAAAATTGGGGGGCATTGACGTGAGTAGTGTTCAATGTTGTTTATTGGTTAATTTTGAAGACAAACAGATACTCTCCAGGCGGGACTATTATGTTATTGAGGTTTTTAAGGTGAAAAAATGGGGGGCGCCACAAAATAACTGATTTTCAAAGTGGGCGTTAGACAGAAAGAGTTTGGGAACCTCTGCTCTACGTCATAGTAAAAAAGTGTAGGTAAAAAGAAAAACAATAGGTACTTTCGGTAGTAAGTTTTCATGAAATAGGTATAGTGCGATTCAAATGAGAATAGGATCGAGTCGGCGCCATATTGTGACGTCATAGCTGTCAATTTTACCCAATTGGGTACCTAATTAGGTAGGGTGGACAAAAAAAAGTTTTTTTTCTTTTATTATAATTTATTTACAAAATTGAGTGAAAAAAAATGTTATCTGAATATAGCTCTTCAATTTCGCTCACCTCTGTATTACTATCCGAGTAGTCTTCGTCGTCTATGTAACACAGCGCCTCGTTTACTCATTTTCGAGCAAAATGAGTATGACAATAACAAAAACAGTATAATTTTGGCAAGTTGCCTTGCACCAACAATGAAAAACAAAATGTTAATTTATGATTTTAAAAACGATTTATGAATATGTATTATTATAATTAAATGTTTAGATAATTTAACGTAATTATTTAAATTCGATGTAAGACTATTATTACTCTTCTTTTATTTATGGCAATCGCGGTTGCAAAGGTTTTGCACCATTCTGCTAGTGTCGAGTATATAAAGAATTATTTTGACTATTATTATTGGCAAATAAGTTTTTCTGCTAACCGTACTTTTCAAGTGACATTTGACAGATAGAGGTCATTGACGTTCCTATTCTCATTTGAATCGCATTATATAATGATATTATCTTAATGCGTAATGTAATATAGTGCGTTATTAGCTAAATAAGTATGTTGAATTGAATTTTGAATAAAATGCTAAACAAAAAATATCAATCAAATAGAAGTCCCGCTTAGGACGCAACTGTCTCTTTTCTTCCTGTGATGTTCGTTGTGTGTGAAATGTGAATACGAGATGAATCATGCATGTGTAAAAATCGGACCATATTATACAGGAGCTTTAATTCGAATTTCTAAGACCGCAGAAAATTCAGCGCATTGAAAATAGAACTCTGGACCAATGCAATAGAGCTGAAAATCGGACACACGATTTGACAACTGTCACATTTGAATTTGACATTTGACTTAACAATCGTGTGATTGATTTTCAGCCTTATTGTATTAGCGCAGAGTTCTATTTTCAGTGCTCCGAATTATTCCGGGTCCACCGGATTCCGGATCATACTGGGCCTTATAGTGTGAGAATTAAAGTCTACATTTTGTAAAGGCGTGACTCCTGTTCGAAACATTACACAGAAAACATGAAACAAAACATTTGTTTTCATACACAAGCTGTCTCCAGCTACAGAAAATGTTTTTGGTCGAAACAAAACATTTTGTCCAGACACGATCTAAGTTCCGACGAGGAAGACGTATTAGCGCTCGCAGTTTTAGTGATTGTAGGTATAGAATCTAGGAGAAAAGAGGGGTTCTGAAAAGGCCACTTTAAGTGTTTCATAAAAGTATTCTTTTCAACTCATAAATATGTGCGCCATTTTACGCATTTCTATTGAAAACTGTCAAAATTGGTGTTTTTTAATTAAGCCAGGCCCTATATTATGAGCGATCACAAAAACAAACACAAAAAACACAACAAGCAAAACTATAACCCTAAAAAACCTGTACCTAGGTGTCATGTGAACGATGTGAACACTAGATAAGAAATGAAACATTTCTTCCCCTCTCTACCCGCGCGGGAATGTTTTCCGTCCGTCTCCGAAAACAAAAACATTGTCTATTCCTAGACAAATGTGTATAGCCACGCCCCAATGTTTCATGTTTTCTGTGTAATGTTTCGAACAGGAGTCACGCCTTAATATGTACAATAATTATTAACGTGCGTGAAAAGTTTTTCATTGTATTATTTTTTATGTATTCAGTCATTGTAGGCATGCATCTTCGGGGAATCTAGTCTAGATCTCTAGTCTAGTCTAGTCTAGTGTTTTCTCGAAGGAATCTTTTCTCATAGACCATTTTGTCCCATCTATTCTACTGAACTTACTTTTTTTACTTTACTTCCTCCATGATTCCATTACTTGTGAAGTCAGCGGTCAGCGGTTGGCAACATAAGTTACACGACAATCGACATTAGTTTTTGTCAAACATTGTTAACTTTCATAACTTTGCGAAAACAACGATACCCATCAGTTATTCATTTCGGCAAATTAAGCGGAAAGTCCGAAGCGATAGAAAAACACTGATATTATAATAATAATTATTAGGATGTTAGCCTTGGTCGAAGAGCTGTTGACGCCTGACGGTACCTACAAGTTATCGTACAAGGCGGTGCCAGGCGCTAACCGGGCATTTTTCCTCATCTTAATTCTTGACCTACGCCGCATTTTCACGTCGAACCTAAAATAAAACTGCAGTTAGCAATCGTCGTCAATCGTCATCGACATCTATATTTCTATTTATATAGATGTTGCCCACGATTTCGTGCGCGCAAAAGTTAATTTCGCAGAAACCGTACAGTTTTGAGCGGTAAAATGTAGCCTATGTCCTCCCCGTGGTCTACTCTACATCTGTGCCAAATTTAATCAAAATCGGTCCAGCAGTTTCGGAGCCTATTCAATGCAAACAAACAAACTTTACCTCTTTATTAACCGACTTCCAAAAAAAGGAGGCGGTTATACGTTCGGCTGTATATATATAGCCAAAGTAATAAATCCGGATATTATATGTACTATCCAGCCATTATTTATAATGTCTACTCAATTTAGACAAAGTGATTAATGACACAGAATTAATCACATTGACTGGCAATTTTATATAATATCTTCGAAGAATTGGATAAAGTAATAAAAAAGTAGGTACAGTTAAAGATTATAAAATTGTATTTCAATCTGCCTTTATATAATAATAATCATAATGTTTATAATAATTATAATGTTTATTATAATTATTATGATAACATTTTCATAGATACAATTTTATTGTGATCTATATAAAGTAATTTAACTTTATGAAATATTTTTTTATAATAATTTTACCCTTTTTAGGGTTCCGTAATACTTAAGTAACCCTTATAGTTTCGCTCTGTCCGTCGGTCTGTCTGTCTGTCTGTCCGCGCCTCTAGCTCCTGTAATTATGAATATAAATTGATGAAATTTTGTGCAGTTATAGATTGTGTATAGATCACAGTTTCGGGATCATAAAAAAATAATAATTTTATATTTTAGGGGTGGCTCTCCATACATGTGAAGTGGGGAATACTTCGTATTATACTATCTATAATATATCGTAGTATATCGGGAATACTATCGTAGAATAGGTCTTTTAAAATAAAGGCAAGGTTACGTTACTTTTTTATAAAGTTGACAATTTTCGAGTAATCGGCCTCCAAACTTGTTTGTAAGTTGGTCCCTCCCCCCCTAGCATTTTTAAACTATAGGAGATAGAAACTTGCAAATTTTCATGCTGATAGATCATGCTAAAAACTCTTTTGGAGTATTTAAAAAAAAGCATATTACGCATTTATAGTTACGGAACCCTCCTTACACATGTCCTGACATGCTCTTGGTAAGGTTTTAGTGATATATGTTAAATTATTAACTAACGTTTTAAATAAACAATCGAATATATAATTATTGAATACGCGCCAAGCTTCCATTAGGTATTGTATAGTTGTAAAAATAAGATGACCATGATGATTACTGTAAGTTACATAGTGGCATATTATGCTTGCAGTTCTTTGAACTCAGTTCTTAAGTTTGAGTTTGAGTTTGAATGCCGAAATGTTCAAACGCGTATATTTAAAGACTGAGGAGTTCTGATCAAAGCTTATGTGATCATCAGGTCACCACTGACAGACATGCAGAACTTCCGCGGAAGCGGAAGCAGAAGCAGAGTTCTGTTGCATCACTAAGCTGAATCGTGTTTATTACTTTGGCTAACTTTGGCCCGCTATTATGAATAATATCCGGACAAAGTGATTAATTTATCACATTATCTAGACAATATAGTTATTATATATAATGACCAGTCATTATGTATAATAGCTATTTAATCACATTGACTGTAACATATATATGTTTTTTTTTGTATGTTCGCGGATAACTCCGCCGTCTGTTGGCCGATTTTCAAAATTATTTTTTTGATGTAAAAGGTATAATTCGAAGTTGGTCCCATTTTCAGAAAATTGGTGACCTGATGATGGGATCCATGAGGAAACGAGGGAACTCCTCAAAATTTATATGGACACATATGGTGATTTCGACTTTTTCTGAAGTAGTCCAAGCATATGCTACCAAAAAGTAAGATTTTGCTCCAAGGTATACCCTGGATCCAAAAGTACAGAACAGAACTCCTGACTCCTTATAGATACATGTTTGGGGATTTTAGCGTTGTTTAAAGAACTACAAGCATATGCCACTTCGTCAATTAGAGTAATCATCATCATCACCACCACTATCACAGCATACATCATCACATTACGATGATAAAGAAGGTACTTGTCATCAGTGACGGATTAACCCTTAATCAAATTAAGCAATTGCCTAGGGCATCACGTCTGGGGGGGCACCAGAAGAAGCACAAAAAAAATAGAGTCATAACCCCGCTCCCGCTTGCCTGTTCGCTGCCCGCTAGTGCCTCCCCGGTGGGTCAGATCTCTGTCATATATATACCAGCCGCTGGTATATATATGACAGAGATCTGACCCATATACAGAGGCGTATTTAGAAATTTTGCACCCCAGGACATTTAACATATTTTGCCGCCCCATTAACCCTTCATTTGCGTTCAAACTGAGAATGCGACTAAATGTTTTTTACTCCTTTCAATCTTTTTAAACTTTAAACCCTGAAAGACTATTGTACTTTAGAGAAAAAAAAACAATAAAATCAATAGCCTAAAACAGGAATCGTGAACCTATGGCACGCGTGCCATCGAATCCTGAAACCTATAGCACAATATTTTGACACAACATTTTGGGCACGTGATCACAAAATTTTGTAAATATGTACGACGAAAAAAGTGTGAAATAAGTATTATATGACTAACCAAACTTAAATTAATTGTCATCTATTTTGAAACATCAAAAATTACGCAAATTTTACTGTAATTGAAATTACAAAATCATCCTAGTTTTACAGTATTTTATTTAGTTAATCCCTAAACAAGTTGGAACAGATTGAATATATTAAATAGGAAAAAATTTTGCTCGCTCGCTTCGCTCGCTCGCGTTTCACATGAAAAATATATTAAATTATTTAGTACCGATGTTCTGTTTTAGCTGGTTGATTGTATAGTATTTTTTAGAATTTCACCGTTATTTAGTGTTTTAGTTTAACGTTTGAACAGATTTTAACCTGTAAAATGGAAAAAAATTTGCTCCCTCGCTTCGCTCGCTCGTAGAATATATTATATTATTATAAAATTTAGTACCGACGTTCAGCTTTAGGCTATTGATATTTGTATTTTTTCACATTACACAGACTTTCAGGGCTTAAAGCTGAAAGAGGTAAAAACGAAAGAAAAATGAGGGCCCATTATTCCTATGAGCCCATGGCTTCTAATAGGTTAAATACTAGTATTTAATGTACTTTTAGTTTTATTTTATTGAGCCCTCCCCGAAACTAAAACCTGGCTACGCTCATACGTAATACAATTAACTACCGTTGTCTGGTACCCGTAACACAAGTTCTTCGAGAACTTACCACGGGACCAAATTTTATCAATTTATTATGTATAGCTGTTGCCCGCGACTTCGTCCGCGTCAACTGATGGCGCAATAATGCAATTGAAATTAATGAATTTCGACCAAATTTTATTACCATAAAAAAGGTTATAGTGAGTCAATCTTAAAAAATAGACATATACTGTCATGGACATTTATTTGATCATTTAAAGTGGAATAATTATTTCATACATATTTTTGGGTAACTTGAACCGTTTACGCAGCGTACTCAACGGAAGCCCCCAAATATGAATAATTTTCCCAGTTTTTTCCACATTTTCCACTGATTCTTTGCTCCTATTGGTCGCAGCGTAATGCTATATAGCCTAAAGCCTTCCTCGATAAATGGACTATCCAACACAAAAATAATTTTTCAATTCGAACCAGCAGTTCCTGAGATTAGCACGTTCAAACATACAAACAAACTCTTCAGCTTTATAATATTAGTATAGATTACGGAACCCTAAAAACTAATGTTTCTAGGGTTCAAGTTGACATACGGGGGCCCACAGGCGTGGATTGCTTAGGGCATCAAGTAGTCTTAAGGCCACGTAGACCAAGCGAAATAGGCATTTAACGCTTCCAAGAGTTGCCCGCAATTGCCGCAAAGCGAGCCGCGCGCCTACGTCGCCGGCGTGAACTTACATGAACCCAAAGTGTTACAGTGTAGACGTGTCGGCAGTAGGTCATCTTATTTTATTATTTGTATTGAAAAAGATAATAAAATCCATAGATAACTGTTTTAATGCAACACATAGCACACATAATTTGAATATATATTATAGGTAGGTACCTACCTAAGTAAAAAATGCTTAAATTATATTCAATTATTTTGACAGTTTCTATGCAGTGTGTTCTGTTACAAGTATAAAAACACGCTGTGTTCGATGTGTGCATGGAGACGAGTACCTATCGTTAGCTCGTGTGGTCACTAAAGTACGTGTCGTTTCGTGAGATAATAATACTGTATCAGGTAGGTGCTGACGATTTGATGGTAACTACTTAGGCAGACACTTGCAAAAAATGTATTCCTACTGCCGAGTCCGCACGTTTGCCACTTGCTGCAAAATCCAAACCTCCACAAACGTTTGACTTTTTGAAAATCTAGATTTCCGAATTTTTTCTCCCAAAAATCCGGATTATCCGGATAATTCAGATTTTTTCATTTTTTTTAAATTTGTTGCATATTTTATAAAACTTTAATGTTTATTTTACTACTATGTTGTAGCAAAACTTACACTCATTAGTAAAAAAAAGAGTTACTTTTTTATAATTTAATTTAAATAAATTCTGATTTTAAGTTGTAAGTATTAGAATTACAATCTGAATAAATAAAAACATAATGAGATTATATCAAAATTATATACTTAATTATGTATTTTTTTTTATTTTTAGAAATATTTTTGATTACGTTTCAAATCCTACAATGTTCAGTTTTATAGTTAGTATTTTATTTTAAATAAGGTATGTATATATTGTTATTTACTAAATGTTCCAGCAGAAAGAATTATAAAAAATTGGAATAGCCTGTGATCTTTTTAACGCTTTTTTTACATATTCACCACTACCGTTTTCGTGAAGTTCCATTTCTATGTGAAAGTACTAACGTAGGAAAATTAATACAGTTTAATAAAACGTAGGAAACTGAAAATCCTTTAAATCGAGATCCGGGGAGTGAAGACAAATCATTTGAAGCATGGGGCTGAACAAATAATTTTGTATGGACGAAATTGGACCACTTTTGAGTTATTGAAAGTAAAAATCACCCACCTGTTTAGGTAATAATTGAACACGTAAATGGTGTTTTTAATTCCCTCGGTAACTAACAGAAGTACAATAAGCAATTCTAAGCACAATTTAAAACCTATAACTGTTGTAAGATCTTTATTTTAACATTTTACTTACAAATAAACAGTAACATCTTACTCTTCATTGCACTTTGAAGTTTCCGCTATAAGATGAAAACTACATTACTTAAAAAAATAACAGTGGTTTACACAAATCGTTGGTGCTATTTTTGACACCTATATCTTATCTTTAAAATATTATCTAAAAATAATTATTTCTACGCAAAAACAGGAGCGTTGATTTTCATTTAGTTTTGCTACTGACTCGTTCGGCAAAATTCTCTCTAATCTTAAACCAACCAGTCAGGTATTATCGACTCCAAAACTTCTTCCTGATATCATAGAGATAATATTTAGGTATTTGGACTTAGATATTCATTATTTAGAAGATAATTAAATATAGTTAAACCACTACATTTCTTTTTAAGCTATCATATTAATTTGGCATTCTATGATTGTAGAAATTAAAATTGCAATAATATGTTTCGACTTTCGTTAGTAAGAATTCAATAAATATAAAAATACAAAGCTTTAATTGGGTTTGGATTTGCTTATTATACTTCTTACTATAGGTCTACCAGAATCTGATGGCATTTTAAAAAAAATAAAAAATGTGATTTTCATATGGCAATGTCAAGTATGACCCGTCAAATCAAAGTACGTGATCTGTCAACCGCTGTTAAAATTTTGTGAATTTGTTCTTGGAATTTGTTGTTTTTGTGAAAATATCCAAAAAGGCAATTCGATCTCAAGCGATGAATATTGTTTTCTATGTCTATAGTAAAATACAGAAAGAAGAAGGTGTAAATCGAACTCAATCTTATAATTTAAAGCTTGTGGTAGAGTTGACCAGTAAGTTAGAGTGAGTTGTTTTGATACTTTTAGTTTTTTTATATTTTCTAAGGTAATTATTGTGACTTCTTTAAATGTGTTTCCAGTACTACTATAAGGTGAATCGTAGCTGATGGCACATCGAATGATGGTTTGTTTTCCATGCCTGGTAAAAGGAGGAGAGGAGGAAAAAAGAAAATCAACATAAGACAGTTTCGATTTATAGTTGATTAGGAATAAAGTAAACGAGTTCTATACAGTTCGGAAGGAAATTCCAACATTAAATAAACTGTTGCCAATTTAATTGTATGTTATTCGTAATAAATAAGTATAATTATAAAGTAATTCACGGTTGATTTATTTTTCATGAAATATCATTATCATTACATAGTATAAAACAAAGTTCCTTTTTTGTCTGTCCCCTATGTATGCTTAAATCTTTAAAACTACGCAACGGATTTTGATGCCGTTTTTTTAACAGATAGAGTGATTTAACGGGAAAGTTTTTAGGTATATAACATGCATAACATAGTAGAGGTACACAAATAATTTTAGAGGTTTCTAAAGTCCTAAAAAATCACATATTTTGCGCTTACATTGAAAAAGCTGGCTGAACACTACGAGATAGATCAAAATTATGTACTACAGTTGTATACATCTTTAAAAAGCCTACAAAAAATTCCGCAATGGCATATGTCTATCTCTTAGGGATAACCCACAATAACCATTTTTTTATCCTTTACTTTGATTTTAATTAATAGCTTATTTACAAAGCGATTTTAAGCAATACAGTATTAATCCTCATCCAATTAAGTACCTTAAATACATTGTGCATTTAAGATAGATTAATACTGCCCTTTACGGCATGTAATTTAAATGAATATTTTCGAAGATATTACAGATTTAAAATGCAGGGACATAGTGTTGCTGCGCGGCGCGGGCTCTCGCGTTTCTACATCGCGCTATCGAAAACGCGGGATGTACATATACAGTATAAAGAGGTTCACGAATATTTTGAACTGCAGCACAGAATACATAATAGTAACTGCAGTTCTTAATTCTTATGGAATATCCAGAGGTGGTTTGTCAGTTTTGTTGGAATGTCAAATAACTTTACTTACTACATAGTACATACTTAGTATAAAACAAGTCGCTTTATCTGTCTGTCCCTATGTAGGTATAGTATATTGTATGCTTAGATCTTTAAATTTACGCAACGGATTTTGATGTGAGTTTTTAAAATAATAGTCTTTAAGTATTTAGTTTTTAAGATATAAGATTATGGTAAAACTTATATTCAAGTGTGATAAATATAATATTATGTAAGTATATTATCAAGTGGTCGCACATGTCGTGTCGAGGTGATAGGGTCCCATTTTTAACAATTTGCATTGGGCAAACCTAAAAACATTTTCAATATTGTATCAGAAGTATATTGCTGTAAGTAGGTAGAGAGTTATTCGCCGAAGTAGTTTTTTCTCCAAGAACACTATTCCACGCGGGCGAAGCCGCGGGCAAAAGCTAGTTTTCTATATTATACACCGAACATTCTTCACGTTCACACAGTCTTATTATAATTCATGTTCAATAATACTAAAGACATAATTAAAAATTAACAAGTATCAAGATCGTTTAATTCAATTTCCCCAGTATTGCACACTACAAAATTTTATTTCCCTATTTGCCATGAGATTCTGGTACACCTATACTTGTGCAATTGAAACTGAAACCATATTCAGTGTTTTTATAAATTGGATCACCTATTAATGAACTGTACTACTACTGAAAAAATATAAAATTGTAAGTATCTTAGAAACAGTCCATACATATACATATATAGCGGCCATAATATTTTAACAGATCTTCATCCCTCGCATCTCCATTTAATGGATTGACTATGTTCTACCAAATAACTTGAATAAATGGAAAAATGTGTCAACAATTTCAACAGGACAACAAATAATATCAAATTATCCAAAGGCATGTATTTAAACTCACGACAAAACATATTTATTTCTTATGTTTACGCGAATATTGTTCATTGTTTTAAACACTTACGGATTTTGTCGCGTTACGTAAACGTAACCGTAAAACGTAAACCGTGACAAAATCCGTAAGTGTTTAAAACAATCACGACAAAACAATTAAATTTTGGATGTGAAAATACCGAATATTGAATACTAAATTACCATGTTGGCTAAAGAATGTAAGGAATAAAAAATTACAAATCTGGTGACTAAATAATACCACTGAATATTCCAAACTGGCAGACTGATATTATATTAGCAAACAAATAACCATCTTGGCGACAATTTGTGAGTACACATTTAATTTAAGAATAGGTACATAATATATTTTCCGTAATGTAGGTAACTCAAAAAACATACAAGCAGCAAAACCAGCGCACATAAAAAAACAAAGGAGCGTACAAAATTCCCAATTTTTAATTTTCCTCGACTTGGTGTAGATATTGGGTAGATTCATTTTGAAATTTAAAAATAACGGTTATTCATTTTTCGCAAAATTAACATAGGTGTCGTTACCAAGTTTTTGGGGGTGCTGGATACGAAAATGACATTCATTTTGAAATTCCAATATGGCGGACATACTTAATTTTATAAAAATAATATGGTTGTCCCTGGTTTCTGGGGGTGCTGATTACAAAAAAGTCATCCATTTTAAATTTCCTTAGTAACCCCGCAACCTCAAATTTTCTTCATGATGGGAGAAAAAGAAATTCGAAAATCCTGAATATTCCAACATTTCTATAGCTTTATGCATCCCGGCCCCGGTATCTCAATGTAGAGCATTTATATTTTTTTAATAAAATAGATTCTATCTCGGAAACGGTGCATCCTAATGAAAAATAATGAAAATTTCCTCCCCCTTAGAAACTCCACATCATATTTTCTTCATGATGGAAGAAAAAAAATCTGAAAATCCTAAATTTTCCAAATTTTCTATAGCGTTTTACACCGTTCGTGTCTCAAAGTAGAGCATTATCGTATTTTTTTTCTATAATGGCTTCTATCTCAGAAACGGTGCATCCTACTTGAAAAATAATGAAAATTACCTCTCCTTTAATAACTCCGTAACCATATATTTTCTTCAAGATGAGAGAAAAAGAAATTCGAAAATCCTGAATTTTCCAACATTTCTATAGCTTTATATATCCCTCGTATCTCAATGTAGAGCATTTAATTTTTTTTTATAAAATTGATTCTATCTCGGAAACGGTGCATCCTATTGAAAAAATAATGAAAATTTCCTCCCTTTAAGAACCTCGCAACACCATAGTTTCTTCACGATGGAAGAAAAAGAAATTTGAAAATCCTGAATTTTCCAAAATTTCTATAGCTTTATACACTGTTCGTGTCAAAGTAGAACATTGCCATATTTTTTTTCTAAAATCGCTTCTATTTTAGAAACGGAAAAATAATACTATTACTGGAAAAATAATAAAAATTTCCTCCCCCTTAACCCGAAAATCGCATATTTTTTTCATTGATGCCAAAAAAAGAAATTATAAAATCCTGAATTTCGAAAAGTTTCTATACCTTACATAGCTGGTACCTCTACAAACTACATGTTAATTTTACGAAGATTGGATAGTCTCCATTTTGTACAATTAAATTGGAAGACAATTTTATAATCAGCATATGAAACATGGAAAAAGACATCCATTTTTAATAAAAAAAAAAATATACGCCATTTTGGAATTTTAAAACGGATTTTATTTTCATATTATTCTGCACCCCCAAAAACCTTGAAAACGATACCCATACCAAAGAAAAAAAAAAAACCTCCAATAGTATCCAAAACTGGGATTTTCCGTAGCTTGCAAATTGAATTTTTAGCAGCTATTAATTTATCAATCAAATCTTTATAAGCTACTTACATGGTATAATGGTCACCAACTTATCGGTGCTAATTGGATTAAATTTCGCTACTTTTTATCTGCCGATTTTTGTATTTTTTGTCACTTGAGTGATTTCACCAGTTTGGTAATTTAGTCGCCAACATATTAATTCGCTGCCAAATTCAGCAATACAGTATGCTCACGTGCAGTCACCAACTTATTTTTTGTTCACTCGATTAATTATATCCCTTATTCAAATATTGTACGTCTAGAGTATATACTAATTACAATTAAAATATGTAATTTTCATAGTAGTAACCAAGATTGATTGAAGTAATTTAGTCGCCAACATATTAATTCGCTGCCAAATTCAGCAATACAGTATGCTCACGTGCAGTCACCAACTTATTTTTTGTTCACTCGATTAATTATATCCCTTATTCAAATATTGTACGTCTAGAGTACATACTAATTACAATTAAAATATGTAATTTTCATAGTAGTAACCAAGATTGAAAAAATCGAAAAATCCGGATTTTTCGAATTTCGAAGTATCCGGATTGCAACCCCTACTTACGAGTGACTTGGTGTGTTCTGCAAAGGCAAGCATGACAGATGTTGAGCTCGTATCCTTATATTTTATTGTAAATAGAACAGCCTCCGTGGTCTAGTGGTTAGAGCTTGGCTCTCGACTCGGATGTCGCGTGGGGAGTTACTTATTATTATTATTGTAAAAACAGAAATCGAAATAAAAAGAAACGAAAAGTACGGCAAAGAAGATGGTAGATGTTACAAATTCATAAAAACCGTTTACTGGCTTATTCAATAATGTACTAAGGCTACTCCACGCATCAGCTACTTTTTTCTCATAATACACAACACAATAATATATGTATGGACGCTTCACACCAAGTCAATCTGGTCCCGTGGTAAGTTCTCGAAGAACTTGTGTTACGGGTACCAGACAACAGAAATATATTTAATAATTTTTATATTATACACATATTTAAGATTTTTAGTATATTTAGTATATTTAATACACATTCATGACCCAGGAACACAGAAAAAATGTTTGTTCCTTCAGCATTCAAACCCGCGACCCCCGGCTTGAGCACCAACACACTCAACCACTGAGCCACAGAGGTCGTCTCATCTGGCAAAAGCAACGACGTGGCGACGATAATGTTATTGTGTATGGTTATAATATGTATAACTAGCCGATGCCCGCAACTTCGTTTGCGCCTAACTGACGGAAGCGGAACCCTATTTTTTAAACGAAACCCTAAAATAAAAGTAGCCTATGTTAGACCTTATGACATCAGCTATCTGCCAGTGAAAGTCCCGCGAAAATCGGTCCAGCCGTTTCAGAGATTAGCCGGAACAAACAGACAGACAGACCGACAGACAGACAGACAGACGGACAGACATTTTAAAAAATTGGTATTTTATTGTAAGTACCGAATATACTTTCAGATGCATTATGTGAAAAGCTGTTAATTTGAAGTTACAAACAGACACTTCATTTTTATTTATCTGTACCTATAGATTTATTTTAAAAATAAAAAGAAGCATAAAAAAATACAAAACAAACTTTCCTATAGATTTTTATTGTATTATATGTCCAAGACCCGGGAACACAGGAAACTTTTTGTTCCTTCGGCGGGATTCAAACCCGCGACCCCCGGCTTGAGCACTAACATGCTCAATCACTGAGCCACAGAGGTCGTCTCATCTGGCAAAAGCAACGACGCGGCGACAATAAAATGTAACATGTTATTGTGTATGGTTATAACTTATATGTATAACTAGCTGATGCCCGCAACTTCGTTTGCATAACTTCGTTACCCGCAACTAACGAAAACGGATCCCTATTTTTTATACGGAACCCTAAAATAAAAGTAGCCTATGTTAGACCTTATAACATCAGCTATCTGCCAGTGAAAGTCCCGTGAAAATCGGTCCAGCCGTTTCAGAGATTAGCCGGAACAAACAGACAGACAGACAGACAGACGGACAGACAAAAATTTAAAAAATTGATATTTTATTGTTAGTATCGAATATACTTTCATATGCATCAAGTGATAAGCTGCTAATTTGACATTACAAACAGACACTTCAATTATATTTATCTGTATAGATGTATAGATTTAGTTCAAAAATAAAAAGAAACATAAAAAAATACAAAGAAACTGACTTTCCTTTAGATTTTTATTGTATTATACATATCCATGACCCGGGAACACAGGAAACTTTTTGTTCCTTCGGCGGGATTCAAACCCGCGACCCCCGGCTTGAGCACCAACACGCTCAATCACTGAGCCACAGAGGTCGTCTCATCTGGCAAAAGCAATGACGCGG
Organism: Glaucopsyche alexis; assembly: GCA_905404095.1. Lineage (NCBI taxonomy): Eukaryota > Metazoa > Arthropoda > Insecta > Lepidoptera > Lycaenidae > Glaucopsyche > Glaucopsyche alexis. The sequence continues at coordinate 22,708,947 of FR990056.1, forward strand.
CGACGATAAAATATAACATGTTATTGTGTATGATATGTTCAAAAATAAAAAGAAACAAAACAAACTGACTTTCCTACACTGCGTTAGAAACGAAAGAATTGTTCGATAAATACACGGGTAAGGCGTGCGCTAGCAAAACTGACATAGGTCTGTCCTCGTCAACGCCTAGCGGGCGACCAGGGGGGTGAAACTCTCATACATGCACAAATTAACAGAGTACAGAGACATCTAAAAATGACTGTCCGGTACTAACAGTTTGAAAGTTTTCGGATTGTCACAACAGATGCCACTAAGCGACTTCTACATCGCGCTATCGCTAACACAAGGCGTATTTATAAGGGCTCGCGAACATTTTACTATGCAGCAATCATATCCCACTATTAAAGAGGAACTTGGTCGTTGTTGTGTCTACGACTTTCGATAAAACTTAATTTCTGTCCATAATTCAGTTCAATAAAAATTATCAGGCGGTACTACTTCCATCTAGCGGGTTTGATAGTAACTAAAACGGTACAACGCCATCTAAAAACGACATTCCGAAACTTTTGCAAGACTCAGTTTCAATTTTAGAGTTGCGCATCTATACTAATATATATCTGTATTATCTATGCGGGCGACTGTGGGGCGACTCTAGCGGCTTACGCACGCTGCATTTCAATATTAATTTATTGTTAAGGCGAAAATATACGTAGATGACGTCACAGATTCGGGCGTGGCCTAACACTTCCCGCCGCGCCACCCGCATACACCCCGCAGCGCACGCGATCTCCGCGCGCGGCCGCGCCGCGACTCAAATTATAAACTGAGGAACGGCCCTTTTAAACGACTTTAGGATTGATTTAAATGCAACTTGAAAATATTAATTTATTTCTGGTCTATGAGCAAAGAAAAAACGTAGAATGTATTAGCCGCTTCTCCTTCTTCTTTAGAAGCCGGTCGAGGTTATTCCCGAAATCTAGAAATTATTTGGTAGGCAATGCGGCTTCCAACCCATCACTTTTCATTTCATTTTCCACCTCTACGCCCACCAAAATGGAATACTTAGTGCTATTGACAGAATCACTAAAATATCCACTAGGTGTTTTTTCGCTTTCCTAAGCGACAAAAATACCGAAAATGAGTTATATCAATGAGTTTGTATTTTTTTTTCCTCGTCGATTGGTCTAATCGTCGTCTTCCTAAGACGATTTTTTTGTCGCTTAGATATAGTGAAATTTATACAAAATCATGAATGTTAAGCGACAACAAAAAGCTATTTATAAAAAAAAAATCATTTGGATATTTTGAAGAATTTTAAAAATCTACTTAGTCTATTTTTCATGTTTTTACTTTTCTTTTGTTTGCACAAAAATATTTTTACTTGTTTAAAAAATTCTTTTCGTGAACACTTTGTACATTTTCTCCATACAAATTATTTGTGTATTGTCCTTACAGTGTATTTAATTTGATACCATTATTTTACGAAAGTGCAACTTGTAGAATTTTACCCATAGTGAAATAAAACAATATTGGCTTAAAGATAGTTTTACATATTTGACACAATAACTATTCGTGCTATGTAGATATTTTTACTTGAAAACTTTTTTTTTTAAGTATGTCGGTTAGATATTTTTTTTTTGTCGTCGGTTAGATAAAATGTAACTAAAAGTATTAAATTTACAGTGTGTGGGAACCTTAATGAACGCAAACATTGCTTAATATATTTCTATATTTATGCGCCTAATGTTTCGCTAGTTAGTCCTGTCGGTAGTAGAAAATATCAATATACTAGGTTATGGGAGTAAACTTTGCGCACATACTTGGACATAATAAAATAGCTCATATAGCTGGTCTATTTTCAATTAAATTGGCAACAGTCACTGAAATCGGTGTGGTTTCATTATTATTCCTTTTTTAAGGTTCCGTAGTTCATGTCCCGGAATCCTTATAGTTTCGTCATGTCCTTCCGTTCGACCGACCGTCCGCCTGTCCGTCTGTCCATCCAAACGGTGGTGCTTGAAATATGAAACTTTGAATGGATAAGTTTATTTATCACGTCGACATAGTGCTAAAATAAATGAAGAAAATTTTTGGTTACACCTACACGAAAAGGGGAGATATAATTAGGTACATAGACATTATAAGAACATTGAGAGGTTTCTGAGATTATATTTTGATGTACGTACGTATCCGTTTGCGCGATATTCCACTTTTAAGCGCATTTCTTGTTAAAATACGGCGTCCCCGTACGGCGTTACGTAATAAACTTTGAACGAAAACTATAACGGTCCAAAAAACTTCATAAATTCAGGAGTTATAGAGACTTAAATTGAATCAGTTTAGATGAAGATATCTGTGGCTCAGTGGTTAGCGCTTTAGTGCTCAAGCCAGAGGGCGTGGGTTCGAATCCATAAGAGAATAAAAAGTTTTCCGTGGATTCCTTGGAAAAATTACGTTAACTGGGGTTAAGAATTAACTTCAACGATTAACGAATTAACGCTACCGACAAAATATGTTACTATGATAAAATTTTTAAGCGATTTTGCCAAGTTGATGTTCATAAAAAAAATATCAGAATATAACAAATATTGTTCATCTCTTTTGTTACATCAAAAGCTGCTATCACTGTACATTTTTAATGACAAATGTATGGCGGTAGTAGCGTTTTTCAAGGCCAGGAAGCCAAATGGACTTCCACCCTTCATGGACAGATGCAATAGTCTCTTCTTAAGACACCTATCATGGCCATGCCATCAGACGATATGATCAAGGTGCATAGCTTCTCAAAGCAACACCAGGTTTTCCTATCGTCTAGGGAGAGTAGAGGATCAATGTTCACTCCAATGACATAGTCCGGTACACGGACGGATCTGGTACAGGACATATATCAAAGGACTTAAAAAGCGTGTAATTTTTTTTGTATGACGAAAAATCTCTAAACCATGGGAGAAAAAAGTTAATGAGAGTTATAAGTGAAAAAAAGTTTACAAAATCATCCTGTATTATTGCACCATTTCATAGTGTTGCTAATAAGGAACAATTTTCGGGAAGTAACGGTATACAGCAAGCTTCAGAAAAGCGTTATATTTTGATAAATTGTCCCATATTTTGAAGAAATGTATGGAATGATAATAAAATGCTAAAATAAGCTCTTTCCTCAATTTTGTCACATACTTACATTATGGAAATTGTTTCTTACTTGCGATACTATTTAAAGGTGCAGTACACAGGATGTATTTTTTTTTCATAATTTATGGGTTCGAATCCTGTCTAGGAAAAATGAGTTATCAAAAATGATGCAGTTTAAGTTTTCATCAAGTCGGCCTCGATATTCCGTAGGGCTAAATTTCTATTGCTAATTTTTTTTTACTTTTCTTACAACGCCCAGAAGAATAATTCACCATGTACTATATCTTTTTTACTTTTTTTCTATACCTAATCGTTTTAAAATTATTTTTGCTATTTAATTATATGTATTTTAATGTAATTGTTTTATCTGAATTATTTGATTTTACATAAACCACTTTTCCAGGCCAGGATTCGAATCCGCAAATTAGGAAAAAAATACATTTTGTATTATTGCACCATTCGATAGCGTTGCAAGTAAGAAACAATTTCCAGAAAGTAATTAGGTATGTGCGAAAAAATTGAGGAAAGAGCTTATTTTTAGTATTTTATTACATTCCATACATTTCATCAAAATATGAGGCAGTTTATCAAAATATAACACTTTTCTAAAGTTGAGTGTATACCATTACTTTCCAAAAAATTTTCCATAGTAGCAACACTATGAAACGGTGCAATAATATAGAATGTTTTTTTTAAACTTTTTTAACCCTCATTTACTTTTTCTCCCATGGTTTAGAGGATTTTCGTCATACAAAACAATGACACTTTTTTTAAGCCCTTTCATGTGATATATGTCTTATAGTGCTACAAGGATGGGGACTTTTTGTCCCTTCTTCTTTCATCTAAATTAGTTATTGCTTGTGTTCAAACGCTAAACATGCTAGGACGAGATAACAGCATCAGTCTGGTATGGGTTCTAGGCAACGGCAATATCTCCGGCAACAAAACCGCGGATGAGCTGGGTAGGCTTTGGGCCAATTGTGTCACGGTGTCATGCCCAGAATCGGTATGTGGAATATCTCCCAGCACTACCAAGAGAGAACTCAAGGAATGGGGCCGCAGCTTAAGTATAAAGCAATGGGCTGAAATCCTAGGCCTTGAGTTTTTACTTCTATATTTTTTATTATTCAAGATCAAAATTAGCTAACGTTTTAGCTCGTTTTAGTCAGACAAGGGAACTGCAATTAATTTTTATAAACAAGAAGAAGGAGAATATTGTCAGTTAGGAGCAAAAATTTACAATGTCATTGAATAATAAATTTACTAAGATAACTTTAGCCTTAATGTAAGCAACATTTATGTAACTTATCTTGTTTTATTTTATAAACTCTTAGGCCATTTAGATGAATACTCCTATATTTTTTTTAAAGTGTTTGGAATTAGTTATTTTTACCTGTTATTACAGAAAATGTATCTATAGCTTATCTATTTTTACATGTTGCTGAAAACCTTTAAAATAAAATGTAGGCAATTTTACTTGCTATTACATAACTTTCGTTGATAGCTTAGATAATTTTACCTATTTTTCGAATTAGAACTTTTTTACCTAAGCGACATAAACTGCCTGTAATTCGAAAGCTATATGACTCGTTTTAATATCAAAAATTGCTATAAAAATAAGATACACGTTGTATCTTATTGATATATAGATATATAGAAGTATGTTAAAACCATCTAAATCCGACTATTTTGTGATTTTTAATGATTTATTTTTTCTAAAAATTTTAACGTTTAAATCACTCTTCTATAAAGTTTACTAAATTTATGAGTCATATGTGTCTTTCTTTAATTATTATATTTTCTTAAATTATTATTTTTTATCAATTATTATTATTTAAACTGGAAATATCATAATATGTATTATATAAAATATGAATTTGCTCTCCTACGCTATCGAATTGGATTTTGTCTGTAATGGTAGTTGTATGTGTGTTAAATAAATAAATAAATGTCGTTTAGGCATTTTTACCTCATATACTATATACCTCAAAACGTTGATATACTAAATAGACAATTAAAACAGAAATAATATAATATATCTATGGACGCTTCACACCACGTCAATCTGATCCCGTGGTAAGTTCTCGAAGAACTTGTGTTACGGGTACCAGATAACGGAAGTATATTTAATACTTTTATACTATACACATAATTAAGATTTTTATTATATTATACACATATTTAATACACATCCATGACCCAGGAACACAGAAAACTTTTTGTTCCGTCGGCGGGATTTGAACCCGCGACCCCCGGCTTGAGCAACGACACGCTCAACCAACTGAGCCACAGAGGTCGTCATAGAAATAGAACTATACACTTTCTGTGAATTTTACAAGTACATATTATATAATAAAATATTATACTATAATAATATATACTATATAATATTATATTAAAATTTCAAGTAAGAATTTGAAGGAACAAAAAAGTACATTCAACGATCGAACATTTTCATTCTATCGCAGGCAGAGTGCTCGCTAAGGTTTTCATAATTTATTTTTTACGGCATTTTGTTCCCTATTATTTCAAGAGTATAATAAACGATTGCGAAATAGCGGCACCGCGGAGAGTGACACAACCTCCTCGTACGAAAGTCAGCGGCTCACTGTCCCGCGCGCCCGCGCACGCACCGCTTACAAATATTTTCACAAAATAATAGTTATTTACGTATATTTTGAAAACAAAACGGTATTTCGAAAAACCCAACGATGAAATGTTAGATAAATATATTCTTCACATTTTCGTAAAAGAACCATCTTTATAGCCGTAGTAGGTAGTAAGTAGATAGAAAAAGAAATCTGAAAACAGGGCTTTTTAATTTTAATTTATTTAATATTAATCTTCGTCTTATTAAAAAAATTAACGATGATATTAAAGATGAAGGATTGAAGTGTGAAATGTATATTTTTTTGAATTTTTTTATTCCCATTTTTCGGAGTAGTTCCGACTCAAACTGAGCGATTTTTAAGCTTTAGGGGCTATTTGCCCCTTAAAATAATTAAACCAACATGCAAAATGTAACCAGAAATTATTCTTTTTTAAGTTATTAGCTTTTCGTAGATATGATTTTTGAAAGTAAAACTATCTTGAACTTCATGAACAAAAAGAAAAATATTCAAATTTAGCCTCCTCTTCGGAATTATTTTTGATCGAGTGAAGTTTTCAATATTATGTTTCGAACCACAAATTGTAAAAGAACATTAAGTAAACAACAATGTGTTTTTTTTTTTGGCTTTTTAAAGTTACTATTTGTTTGTTTATTATCGATTCAAAGTCATGTAAAATTGGGACCACGCGGCCTTAATCCGTCACTGCTTGTCATAGTATTTTACACGAACACGGAGATCTTTGAACATTACTCTGCCGTTTATGGACCTATTTGCAAAATTCTTTTGTTGTTGTAAAGGATTTAATTCGAAATTGGTCCTTTAGTCACTAAAGTGGAAACGTGATGATGCGATCTATGAGGAATCGAGGGAACTCCTCAACATTTATATCGACACATATAGTGATTTTGACTTTTACTGAAGTAACACAAGCATATGCTACCAAAGAATAAGACGTTGTACCAAGATATACCCTGAATCCAAAAGCACTGAACAGAACTCCTCAGTTTTTAAAGATATGCGTTAGGAAATGTCGGAATTGTTTAAAGAACTGCAAGCATATGCCACTTTGTAACTTACAGTAATCATCATCATCATCTTAATAACAATACCTAATGGAAGCTTGGCGCGTATTTATTTCGCACATTCGGTCGTTTATTTTAGACGTTTTTAAGACGTATTAATAACTTAATAAGATATATCACTAAAAAGGGTGAAATTATTATTTTTAAACAAAAAATTAAACCGACTTCCAAAGTAAAAATACACAAAAAAGTATGAAATAAAACTTATTTTATAAATAATTCTCCTTTTAAATTTGTCTATTTCTTTACTTAATCTTCTTATTTTTGAAGTCGGTACCAGCGAATATGAACGTGAGTTCTATAAAATATTGTAGTATATCGTTTGGGCTGGTAGCGACTTCAAAATTAAGAAGATTAAGTAAAGAAATAGACAAATTTAAAAGGAGAATTATTTATAAAATAAGTTTTATTTCATACTTTTTTGTGTATTTTTACTTTGGAAGTCGGTTTAATTTTTTGTTTAAAAATAATTATATTAGTATAGAAGTATAGATATAAAGGGAAAAAGTTTTTGCATTGAATAGGCACCGAAACTACTAGACCGATGTTGATGAAATTTGGCTGATATATAGATTATAGAGTAGACCATGGGGAATGACAAAGGGTACTTTTTATGGCGGCAAAATGTACGGTTCCTGTGGGATTTCCTTTTGCACGCAATAAGTTGCGGCCAACGTCTAGTCTTAATTTAAACAAGGATAAACCATGATTGACAAGGGTTTAACAGGCGAAACAAATTCAGAGAACAATATTGTAACTAATTTGTTACGACTTCTTTTAATTTGCACCTTTAATCATTTTATTCACCTCTGCATTTTAACTACGGCTTAGTGTTTTTCAATGTTTAATTAACCTGGAAGTTTGTGGACCGGAGAATACGTAAATAAGGCCGTGTCCTTACAGAGAACCGGTGAGAAATAAGCTTGCGTGGTGTTTCGCCGATAGTGAGGGGCGAGGGTACAGCCGGAGCCTGCAGGTCCAAGGAGGGGTTGGGGTTTGTTTCTATTTTACAGATTAGCAATGCTCTTGTAACTCTTCTGGTGTTGCGGGTCCATGGGCGGCGGTAATTGCTTACAATCAGGTGACCTATCCAGTATAGTACTTCTAAAGTCTACTCCTTTCGCGTCAATTAAAATCTAGATTCTAGAATCTAGATTAAAGCAGTTCTTTCGAATCAACATCAAGGTATCAATGTTCAAGTGGCACAAATCACAATACTTTTTTCAACTTATTTTGATGAGCAGCGCCCGCGCCCTCCTGTCACAGCACGTGATCACCAGAAAAAGTTGTCAAAAACACTGGAAACTACCACAGGCGAGCGCGGGGGGCGGCGGGGGGAGGGGGGGCTGTTTACTGCCGACCGCTACCTGCCCGACCACCTGTATGAGTGAGGATACCAGCCGTATGGGTTTCCCGGTTTGCGGGGAAAATTTATTAGGACGTTCATAAGTGTATTTATTAAACTTACTTAATTATACCTCCTGTAAAAGTAAAGGAAAGCAATAAAATTAAATTTCAAAAGAATAAAACATAACAGAAATTCGACTGTGAATTGTATATTCTTTTATAAAACTTATTTTGTTCGCTAGGGATGATCCCATTTTAATGACGAAAATACTAGTGCGAGCATCTAGCTTAAAGACTAATCAAATTACAAATTCTATTTAGGCTAATGTTTACAGTTGGTACTTGATAGAGCTGCATCTGCAGCTGCTACTGTTTGCGCTTTCAGATCTTTTTATTTTTTAATATTATGATAAACAGCTCAGCAGTGTCCTCGGCTTTGCTAATGTAAAACAAAAATAAAAATGTTTGTGGCCTGATGCAAAGTTTACAACCTTTTTTGAAATATTGAATCGAAGAGTAAATACAGTAAATTTAAACAAAAATACCATTAGTCCATCTTAATTTGCACAATACAATTCCAATCGTTTTATATTTAATATAATACGATATTATTATTATAATTAATATTTTCTAATAAGAATCTATGCCCCTTACTAATAATCGCTGCATAAGCTTGGTATAACTAATACAGTGTTTTGTCTCCTTCTATCGAATTAAAAATGTCACTTGTGTGACGTGAACAAAACACTGTATTAATTATACCAAGCTTATACAGCGTTTATTAGTAAGGGGGTATAAGTATTGAAATCGTTTTGCTCGTATGATCAGGATAGTGACCGCGGGCGGGCCGTATCGCGAAGGCTGTATATGGCACTATATGACACTATATGGCTGTATTTACTCTCGCGGCTCGCCACCCCGCGCCGGCCGGCGTCAGTCACTGCCGCGCGCTCGACACGATCGCACGTTCACGTCTTATCACGCGTCGCGTCTCCTGTGTTAACTGTGTTTTGTGCTACTTGTGCTGCTGTGAGTGGATGCGGTAGTAACATGTGGGGCGCCCGAGCGGGCTGGCTGCTGCTACTGGTCAGCGCGGCGCTGGCGCAGGACACGCGCCATCTAGCAGGTACTTACGTGCTCTCGGTACACGCTAAAACCTGTGCAAAGTTACTCGAAACTCTCACCAACTTATGCTTACCTAGTTTATCTGAATTCGAAGCAGCAGATTTCGAAAGTTATGCACCCAAAAAGTTAAGATTTAAAAGTAAACTTGACAAACTTATTGTAAAAACTAGTGCCGTGTTACTTGTGGAACTCACCAACTTTTCCTAGTAAAATAATACGCTGCTCCTAAAGAAATTAACCCAAAAAAGTTAAGATAGAAAAGTACACATGGATGTACCCAAAAAAGTTATCAAAGATAGAAAAGTAAGTCGGTGACAACTTCAAGTAGCGGTAGGTCCCGAGAGCCTCTACAGTCTACACTGTCGTGTCCGGGTTACTGAACTCACTTTTCCGCTGCTCATTTCAAACAAGTTGGAAAATGTCACTTCAAAAGCTTAAAACAGACTTAAAACGACTTAAAAATGCTAATAGGCGTATCCTACTGTACTATATGAATGTGAAAGCTTGTTATGGATGCATGGATGGATGTTTGTTACATTTTTACGCTAAAACTACCTATTGTTTAAGCGACCGAATTAATGCGTCGTACTTCTTTATTGCGCGGTAAATATTTGACATCGGCAGCATTACGTGATCTGTTGTCCTATTTCTTAACGGTTGGAAAATCCGATCTGAAAGTATACCAGCACATAATAAGTTAATAACTTATTAAATAAATACCTATATAATTAGAATTGGAAATCAAATTGGAATGTAAAAATAAAAGTAGTAACAAAATAAAATTGACTAGTGTCCACGAGCAAGTTATTTAAGCCCCCCGATTCAAATATGTAGGAGTCAGCTGTAGCAGGCATATTCGCCACGTCACGACTCACGTGTGTATGTCTGTATGTCTATATATTTAGTGTATGTAAATGTTAAAATCATCAAAAAAGAAAGTAGGTGGCGCGACCAGTCCGCGCGGCGCGATTTTATTTTGTTACTACTTTTATTTTTACATTCCAATTTGCTTTCCAATTTTTAATGTTGCTATTAAATACGTAAAGTATATCTGTCCATTTGTTCATATAACTGAATTCTTATAAGATGCTTGTTTTGTCCTTAAAAATTCCTATAAGTTACTTCTAGGCGCTTGTTGAAAACATTATACCTACTTGCTTGTTAAATTTTATGCTATTGCGTTTAAGAATAAAACTAAAGTTTCTTTATATTTATTCTTGTGCAATATGTAAATAATGTAAACTAACCGTACACGCAGGTAAAACGTGATGGATTGTAGATAAATTCATGAGATAATAAGAAGAAAATGTATATTTTTAAACAATTTTATATGAACGCTAACAGATTCGCCTTGACAATTTCACGAATTACATCTTAGTTTACAAAAGGTTAAAATTTAGTCACTAGTAAGTAGTACACTATATTTTTATTTAATTCTAATTGTCTTGGACATCTATGACTTAATCATATTTCCTTTAAATCTTTTTTATTCTTGAAACAGAGTTGAAACTATTTCGCTGTAATTTTTTGTACTGAAGTAAAGTTATCGTATAACTGCACTATATTGTCCTCGTATCTATCTGTATCACGTCTGTGTGTGTGTGTGTGTGTGCAAGTGTGTGTGCAAGTGAAATGCTGACTTGCCCGAGTTCCGCACGATAGCTCCGCCGCCCGCCGCGCGCCGAGCATAAGACATCAACGCGCGCGTAATTCTCTACACCTACTTTTTACGAAAAAAACGCAAGGTTTTTGTCCCTCGTGTGATATATTATGCTGATGTAAATAAATATTATGCATAAAACATACCGTTAGTAAATTAAAAAAAAAGCAGTTCTAACGAGTATAATTTAAGTGAAAATATAAACTATATTTTAAATACATACTTTAAAACATTGACCCAAGGCGCGTTGAAACAAGCATTGTATCAACGCGCCTTAGGTTTTTTCAAATTAATTCAAGTTCCTGTTCGATTTCATTAATTACTGTTTTCCTAAACAGCGTGATCTATCAACGTTACGTTACAAATGGAAACTTAATGGAAAATAATGGAATTGTATCTCCTATAGTTAATGCCATATTAGTTAATGTCAGGGGGACCAACTTGTAAATCACTTTGGAGGTCGATTTCTCGAAAATGGTTTAAATTTTAAATAACCTACCTAACTAAAAGCATGTCAGACATATACGCGTTTATAATTAAGGAGAGTTTCGTAACTATAAACGCTTAATAAGTTTTTTTAACTTATGTAGGTACAGATTTCAAAAGTTATTGTCCGATTTCGTTCAAAATAATTTTCCTGAAGAGTTTTTAGCATTATCTATTAGCATAGAAACTTACAGATTTCTATCTCCTGTAGTTTATAAATGCCAGGGGGTAGACCAACTTACAACCAGTTTGTAGGCCGATTACTCGAAAATAAAAAAATAAAAAAATACTTTGTAAAAAAGTCATGTATGAAATCTTGATGACGTATTTTCTTTTCAGATATATTCAACGATACACCACACGATGGGTTAAAATGAAAAAAGTTTTCATCCCCACTTCACATGTGTAAAATGTAAAATTATTATTATTTTATGACGCCAAAAAAGAGATCTACACACTTGACAGTCTTGAACTGTACCAAATTTCATCCATTTACAATCATAATTACAGAAGCTAGAAGCGCGGACAGACAGACAGATATTACCTATTCGTCTATTTATATTTATAATAATTACAAAGCTGGGGAGGACGGACTAACAGGCGGAGCGAAACTATAACGAACGGTTCCTTGTCGTACTACGAATAACCGAATAATAAAAAAAATTAGGAGAAGTAATTTATAACATGCATTTTGTGGATAGTTAACTAATGTTAACCACATACGTTTTAGTTAATCTACTTATTCTAATTAGTTACGTAATAGTTGAACATCAATAATAATCTTCTAATAGCCTTCAATTAGGGGTCTTAGGAGCGGCTAGGAGTGAGGATGTTTTCATGATGAGTAATGAGTAATGGCTTCACGTCAACTAACTTGCTAAGGCCCATTTGCGTAGATCCTTACCTCAATTCTCGTATTTAAATAGACTTCATTTTACTTTGTTTGCATTGAAAGTGAAGCGATGTGTTACCATGAATGCCGAACGGATTTTATGACATTTCGACCAAACAGAGCGCGTTTCATCTTGGTTTAACGTTCATAAAAACACCGTTTGAGAGTTAGCGTGTGGGGACTTGATTGTAGTTGTATTTGTGCAGGTTTTATTTAGCAGAACTTCCCCTCTGGATTAAACTTAACCCATGGTTTAAATATCATGCACATTCTTTCATAAACACGAAGAACGAGAGAGATAACATGTTATTTAACACAGGGTTAACTTTATCCCAGATCTGTGCAAGTAGACCTACGATCGCTTTTAAAATATCATTTAGCATTATTTATTGTAACTGGAGAACTGGAGGTCGCTCTGTGGTCGAAATTCGCTCGTAATTATTCATATAATTTTTAAGCTTGAACTGTAAAAGGATTCTTTTTCCTAATAAATAGAAAAAAAGTAAATATTGTGACAGACAGACAAACGTCAACGTGTAATAAAATTTTGTTAAAAATCTGTGTGTTTTATTATATAATGTATTTTTAAGGATTATTTAAAAGCTAATACTTTCTGCACACCTTTCCCCGCACAAATTTTAACTGTGCCATATATCATACAGCATACTCCTCCGTTTGCACAATTCTCGTAAAACTGTACTGAAAGTTTTTGCTTCAAAAAAAAAAAATACTAAAATGTATTACATATCTGAAGTTTCTAGATATTAATATTAGGTACTACTGCAGATAATAAAAACAAAATGTCTTCCTTGATTGCATCTAACATTCATCTTTAGATTTTTAAACCTTTGATCATATATGCTTCGTTCCATTTGCACGTTCAAAACGTTATTTTCATTATTTTCATTCACATTCTGTTCCTTTAGCACCACTATGATCATTCGTAACTGTTTTCACCCCTGTTCCACACGCAACTGTCATCTGTCAAAAAACGCTAAGAATGATCACGCCATTTTGCATATTTTTACCCAGCTCCGTACTTGGGTTAAAATTAGCACTTTTTGACGTTTTTAACGTCAGCTGTCAGTTGTTCCACTAGTCACAAAAATTGCTAAAAACGAAATTTTCGAAATTTTCATTATTAACGTTATTTCGCTAAAGAAACACCATTTTGTGGTAAAAATTATCGTAGCGTTTTGGGCAAAATAAGTGCCGTGTGGAACGCGCTAATAATGAGCAACTATCCTCGTGTACTGACGATGACGGCGCGGTGCGCGGGCGCAGGGAGTGACATTGACCGCCGGAAGGCGCGCACAACGATTCACTTCCGGTCAACACACCGTCCGTACTCACGAGTGATATAGTCTCTATTTCCCGCACAATAAGGATCGTTGTTTTTTGACGGCGACTGATCTTTGGAGAATTTAGAGATAGCGTTGAGGTTCATTACTTTTTAATGCATTATAACTCTTAAACTTTATGGAATAGGGTTCAAATTATTTTATAAAACGTGTTAACCTCAATTAAATCTATATGTGTGTCAGTCACGGCTCACCTCAGCGATTGTTTGTCGTAGTTTGCATTTTTTTGATGACGCGGCGTTTGCACGCGGAAGTTTTTAAAACGTGACTTCGTTGTGTTCAATTATAATTGTTGACGAATCAGCTTCTATTGTAAAATGTTATAAGCCATAAGCCATCACGTATTTGTATTTGTTTCTGTCAGATTAAAATAGTTGTAATTATTATTTTTACTTATTCTTTCTCTTGAAGAAGATTGTTTTGGCAGCTTAAAAATAAAAGTGGGACTCGCGTATTAAGAATTCCGTATAAAACGGCAAAAAAACACGTTTACCCTTTGGGTTCGGATGCCTAATATAATAACACAAGAAAAGGAGTTAATATAAAGAATATATTTTTAAGACATTAATTGCTAGTCAGCATGGGTGTAACTTGTACCTACCTAATACCTATCTACCATTTTGTTTGCAAGTAAAAGTTAAAACAAAATTCTTCGAATTGCTTTATATAATTCACAATGTTATAATTATGTATTTACAAAATTTTGTTTTCTTAAATAGTCCTCTATTTCGGAAAAAATATTAAGTTTATCCAGTTTCATTTTTGGTGAACTATCACAAAAATGTATCTACAGAAAATAGTAGAGATATTAATTTAACATCGTATATTATTATCGAGTTCTGTAATAAATGTGTATCCGGCTTCTACTTGTGTTTATATTTTTGAGGAAAATAAGTCAATATATTTATTTTATTTTCTCAAGAATTTATTAAAATTCATATTATGATAACCAGTTTGCACCGGATAAATGCCGTATAATCTACATTTTTGTTTTTAGAAGCGGCTAATGAGTATCTTCTATATTTCTCTTTTTAGCTCCCGACGCAAAAGTTTTAAGTTTCAAGCGTTGATTACATATATCTGAGTGTCTGTTCGAGTTCTCTAATAAAATATAATACCTACTATTATTATTTGTTCTGGCGTTCGAGGCATCGTAGCCCCTAAACACTATTTGGACAGCTTTTTATGCGTTGTTTTAATCGCAAGTTGATAGCTATAATTCTTGTTGATAGCTTGAAGTTCTTAGCTATAATTCATCATCATGCCATTGGCATGAGATAGTTGTAAGTTTATACTCATTATGTCAAACTCTACCTGATCCAATCGGTAGCGAGTGTAGCGGCGACATGCCGCGCGATAGGCAGCTTGGTGTATAGCAGCGGTTCTCAAACTTTTTTGGTGACGGAACCCTTTTGGAAGGCGAAATACTTGACGGAACCACAATAAAACAATTATTTTATAAATGTATTCTTTATACATAAGCATAATAAAAGTACAATGTAACAGTTATTACAGTTACAACTTATTACATACTAATAGTTAGTTACTACATAGCAAGTAAAAGAAAATAAAATGACTAAAAGTACATTAAATACTGGTCTTTAACCTATTAGAAGCCCTGGGCAGTGGGCACATTATGGGTCCCCATTTTTTTTTCGTTTTTACCTGTTTCTGCTTTATAAAAGCATTTCTGCAGAGAGGTGTTTTATAATATTATTTTATTTTTATAATTTTTTTATAATTTTTTACAGGGGCTTCGCGGAACCCCAGGGTTCCGCGGAACACACTTTGAGTATGGCTGGTGTATAGCTACTGTAACTAAATAGATCAATGTTGGGGGTTTGTAATTTTTTACTTTATAAAAATGTATTTAGTCACATAGTTCATTCCTTCTGAATGAAAAATACTCGTATACTTGTCTGTCGTGTTGAGTCGGACTATTTCTAAGATGTTTAAATGATTGTCACACGAAAATTTTGTATCTATAGAGATTAGAGACAAATATGTAGGTACCTACTTGGAAACGAGCAATGAGATGAAGTATACACCTTACGGAAGGACAACCATATTGTGTTAAGAATAATCCCCCACTTTTTATTGCTATCGTGTAATTTAATCATTCCCCATAAAAAATAAATACTTTATGCAAAATTAAGATGGCCGGATGCTCTGTCCTGCTCTGGCGTGGTGCGAGTGAGTGAGACGGCACGAGCGTCTATGGGACAGGTTTCGCAACACCTTGAACTCGTGGTGTACCGCTACACTGTGATAGTTGGATTCACTACACAATACACATAGATACAATTATCTTTTTATATCTTTTATTGATACTCGGTGATACTTTTATTGATAGTCCGCTTTCATTGCTCAACATGAGACTAGCGGCCGTATTCTCAAATGTGCAAAGCATGTGTGCCCCTAAATCAGAGGGGCAATTCTGCTAAATAAAACCTGCACTAATACAATTATTACAATCAAGTCCTGATACGCTTATATTCCCAAACGGTGTTTTTATGAACGTTAAACCGACGTGAAACGCGCTCTGATTGGTCAAAACGTTATAAAATCCGTTCATGGTAACATGTCACTACATTTACAAAACTAATGAAGTAAAATGAAAGTCTATTTAAATACGAGAATTGAGGTTCTGGTGACTTGAGTGCCTCATAATTTAAGAGGAGGCGTTTGAAACGAAAAAAATATACAAAAATGTCGACGAAAAACTCCTGCGGTATCAGGGCAACATACTCTGTGAAGAAATCGCTTGGATAGTTGATTTTATACTCAAACAGTGAAGGCTTTCTTTTGAGAACACATTACACAAGGTACTCGAAGGCCTAATTTCTATCTTTCTCTTCTATAAGACCTCTCTCTCCCCCACCAGCCGAGTAATCCATCAGTTTCATAACTTAAAATGAAATTAACGTCAACCGGCAATTTTGTTGTAAGACGAGAAAACTAGTCAATAGGATGTCTTGTAACATTAATATCTAAAGCTAAACTAATAAATTACTAACGTCAGCAAAAAACACATTTGATATTTTGCTAGTGATTTAATTTATAATGTTGTAGTTTTTTTGGTGACCTAAATGAATTTGTATTTTTTATTTTTATTTTTACCAAAGCATAATAATAGATTGTTAGCCTAGGGTTGAAAGGAATCAATTCCCGAGGTAGTTAGCAGCGAGGGCGGCTATAGTCCGAGTAGGAATTCTTTTACCCGTGGCATACACTCTACTTTTCATTTAGAATATGAGGAAAATAAAACTAGTTGTTTAACTAATCTATTTATTGATAATAATATATTAGTAATTTAGTATCCCGGCAATTTGTGTTGAGTTTTTAATTTTTAAATATGGAACTTGCCGCTCGCCGCGGCACTCGCGGCTTATTCCGCTCAAAGCGGTCGCGCTCGCGCTAAATTTACACTGGCTGTTTAGAAAGTCATGTCATTTTTAATAGTTTTTTCTTTTTACATAAAACTCTTCACAGCTGCCAGCAGTTCTATTTTTGAAGTTTTGAAGATATATACAAATTCATTCCGGCCCGAGGGCCGCAATGAATTTGTATGATTTTTTCCCTCCCTATGAAAGTAGCGTTTTCCACCCAATAATCAGATCAAAACAACACTACTTTCCGAGTATGAGAAATGAAAATTATTTTTATGCCCATATTATGTTTTGGTCATTTATAAGGCCCTAGGGAATAAAATTTAAAGTACCTACTACTATCCTACTATGTATTAATTATTATTATAAGTTTGAATGTTTGTGAGAATGTATGGATGGATGGATGGATGTTTGTTACTCTTTCACGCAAAAATGCTGAACGGATTTCGTATCGAAATTTTGCTTATGCGAAATTTTGATATGTAGTATAGGCTCTAGATTAAACCATAGTCTACTTTTTATCTCGAAAAAGTACAGTATGCCCGTGGGACTACATTATTTACGCGGGCGGAGCCGTGGGAAAGAGCTAGTAATACATAATAGGAAAGTTTGCAGGAGATGACAATATGATGGTAGTAGATTAAGCTCTGGAATAACACATAGGTAGTCTACATTTTATCCCGAAAAAGTGCCAGTGTAATAGCAGTGCTGTCTAATAGGGGCCTATTTAAAGTAGCAAAAGGATCTAGTTTAATTGATTAATTTCCTAAATGAAATTAGTTCTACTTTCTGAAAAAGTTTAATTGATATAATTTTTAGTAAAAAGTCTTGCAAGCCGAGGTAAGAGTTACACAAGACGGGAAGTGCTCAAAGCAATTACGTATCGATTAAAAGTGTTACGAGCGACACGCGAGCGCACCGAGCGAGCCGAATGCAGCGAGCGCACCGAGCGAGCCGAGCGGGGAAGCCGGAACACATCGGCTGTTAGTTACCACACTAGTTGTTTTTGTATTGGGTTACTACTAGTACTAGGCTCGCAGATTGTCGCAGTTATCTACCGTCTACGAAAAGTCCTTCCTGCTCCTACCTCTTCCATTTGCTGATGCAACTGAAATATTTGACCTTGTGTAATTCTCACTTCTCAGATTAACATTGAATGCAAGTCAATTTCGTAGAATACCTACATAGATTCAAAATATATTATGTTAATTATAACTAGATGGTAATCACAGTAGGATGTAGATTGTAGTTTTTGCGTGCGGTATTTCGTACCGGTTCTTATTGTTGTGTTTTTGTGTCGACTAAATGTCTAAGGTCAATATGTCATGACGAATACTATCCATGATGATCTATGATGTATTGGTCTGTGATTTATTAGGTACCTTCACTATCTGCTTCTCAGAAGTATAGATCACATACCTACTTAAGTGTTGTATCATGTATGGTTATTTTTTTACTATAGCCTAATCGATTTGCAGAATATTGTTTTGATTAATTATTATTAATATCTATTTAACTAATGTCAAGGTCTACGCGCAAAAAATAGGCATTTATCGAGGAAAGAGTACTTTAAAAATGTATAAAAAGAAAAATCCCCGTGTCTGCTTGTATCATTCTGTTTTTATCCAATGCTCAGAATATTTGCAACTTAGATGTTTTCCTTAACCATTACTTGTAATTTTTATTGCCTTACGTGTCATTGGAAAATTTTATTGTAAACATGATTAATTCAATCACAATGAACAACGGAATAAGGAATTAGACACGTCTTTACCACTTCTGTGAGCCGGATAGAAATAATTTATCACGGCTATGTAAATATTGTTGATTTTTATCATTCGTGTGTTTGACGTAAGATGTGCCTTTTGTATATGCAACTACAGTCGGCGATATATACATACATACATACATATAATCATGCCTCTTTCCCGTAGGGGTAGGCAGAGACCACTTCTTTCCACTTGCTACGATCCTTACATACTTGTTTCGCTTCGTCCACTTTTATTCTTACCATCCATTCCTCCTTTAAGGTGGGTCCACATTTGTATCAAGTAGTCGTATCCGTATCAGGCGTATCGTATCGAGTATGCGTATCCTAAGTGTGGACGCCCATTTTGACCATAGCGTATCTTTCATCGCGTGAGCCACAGTTTCGGGTTCATCGATCTCGTGATTCATTCAGTCAAGAACTCCCAGAGTGCAGACATGGACCCAGAACTCATCTCCGTTATAGCTCAGAGTGTAGCTATGACATGTGCTTGTTTTATTGTGATAAATAAACACAGGATACAAAAAGACAGAGCCAATCAATTGTATCACACTATCGTTATCCCAACCCATGATTACAAATGCATCCACGCAGGAACTAGGTACCTACTTAGGAGTAGCGTCCCGTGCGTTCAACTGCACACACGGGAATGCAAACTTGTCTAATCATGTATTGGCATTGCGTATCGCTTTTGATGTTCGGGAAAAACCGCCTCGAGATGGATCGCGGCGTATCACGTATCAAATGACATAGCCGTATCATGACACTGTATCAAAATGCGTCCACACTAGATCATTCTGGCGATCATGATACGCGTATCCGATACGACACGTATCAGATACGCGGTTTAATAGCGATCGGGGTGTATCATGATACGAAGTGTATCATGATCGCGATCATTTTGCGTCCACACTAGCAAACATGATACGCTTCGATGCTACGCGACGGAGATCTGATACGCGAAAATGATCATGTGTGGACCCACCTTTACATTCAACGTAGCAAAGCGACTCTCCATGGGTCACTTTTCGCGGCGATATACATAAATACGTGAAATATATTTTTTTTATTTCATTATACATAATATTATGTTTTACTTTTAAGGCCACGTGTAAAAAAATGAACAGCTTCGAACACAGTGTTGAAGAAAACTTGTCACGGTAGGTAACTTAATATTGGTCTGAATGTTCCAAAACTCGTTGTTAAAGAAAGTAATTTGAAATAAATTGTGGATATTTTTAATTTTCTAAAGCCAAGTGTGTCGAAATGATAATGTTGTGCCAAATGCCGTGTTTGGCAACGTAATTGCGTCTAATGCGCGTTTGCCGTTCCTCTGTGATGCGCTGCGGCCGGCGCAGCCTGACCCCTGACATTTGGGAGAAAACCCTACAGTTATTCTTACGAAACTAGTAACTGTCGCGGTCGGTTTGCGTGGACCTACATATAAATATATTAATAACATATAGACTGACGCAATCAATATTTTTTAATTCATCTTTTCTTTAATTCACCTACTATGAAATTAAAGTTTTTTTGAAAAGAAATATTAAGTAACACTAAGCGAACACACTTCTGGATAATTCTACGAAAAACCTACGCATTTTTTCCCAACCCAAAAAAGAAACCTAAAAACTGTCCACGCGGTCAAATTCCATTTAAAATAAACAGACACCTCAACGACATGTCAAGAGACAAAGTCAACACTCGATGTGTGCTGCGCGCGCGCACGTGTGTGTGCTACGCGGCCCGCGCGCTCAGTCGCTCACAGTGCCGCACGTGTGTGTGTGTGTGTGCTGCGCGCGCGCAGTGCCAGGCAGTGCCTGCCGCGGACTGCCAATTACCCGGTGCCAGTAGGTATACAGAGTTCCGCGTATTCGTCATTTTACCTGCATATTACTTTACCTAATCATGGATTAAATATTTTTATATTCGTCTTAAAACATTTTACAGTAATTATTCGAAAAGTAAAGGGCCATACTGACCATCCAGCCTGCAAGCTCAAGGCCGTGGATTTGTAGGCAAAATTTTGTAAAATGATTCGACACTTGACACTAATGACGGCATAATAGTACTGGTGCTGGATTTGCTGAATGCACCGTGAGTATGGCCCTAGATACACGTGTTGGCGATTTAATTTTAGATGAAAGCAACATAATATTACACCGACATGGGTTTTTTATTGACTGTATATGGGCGACAGTAATCGCTTTCCATCAGGTGATCCATCTGCTCGCTTCTCCCCAGTATTTCAAAAAAGTTTGGTCATTTGTTTACATGATAATGGCGCATCGTTTACATGTCTTTGACTTTTTGCTGCTGCGTAATGAGTGCTCGTGTAATGTGAGATTTATGTGACCCGGTTGAGTCAGCGTCTGTTCCACTTTAGTTTCACTTTCATTATCAAATTAAATACTTGAAACGCCGCGTTTTTGCATTCTGTCACCACCTATTGTCCGTCTGTGAACCACAGAAACAATAAACTATTGTGCGAGGTTTAATGTTAACTGCTAATTGTTAAGTATTTGTTTTTTAGAGAACACTATGATCCCTTTAAGTCATTTTCTGACGGCTCTATAAATAACATTAAGGTTTATTATATAAAGCAGAATGTTACGGCATACAAACTCGAGCTCAGAGGTCCATCCACATATTACGTCATAGCGCATGGGGGGTCATACTAAATGTGACAGTACATGGTAAGTACAGGTACAGCTGGCTACTAAAAAAGAGTAACGAATGGGGGGGAGTCAAAAAGTCGAATTCTGTGTGACGTAATAATATGTGGATGATACTAAAGATTAAAACATGCTTGCCTGTGCCTGATAGACGCCAAATTAAGCGTGGCGACGCGTTACTTCGTCAGTCAACCTATTAGATGTTATTAGATATTTCACATACCTAAATGATGATATATATAAGAATAAGAATAACTTATTTGCGAAATTTTACATCCATACATGAGTACAGTAATTAATAATTATATATCAAATCAACATATTTTTTTTATACACTTATTAATTGTTTAACGTTGGCGCCTGCACTAGGCTAAGCCTGTCCTGCAGATCGCCAACATATTTCTACAACTATTTATAACAGACAATTGTTAAATGAAAAATAATATTGCGCGATATATGTGTGTGTGTGTGTGTGTGTGTGTTTGGGTGTGTGTTTGTGTAAGTGATGAATGTGTGTCAACCTATCTCTCTCAAAATTTTTTCAATCTCTTCATAATCTAGAGGTGTAAGCCAGTTAGACACTTTTTCTTTAACTTCATTTATTGTGTAGTCCTTGATACAAAATTTGCAGCTTATTTTATTGTAAATGAATGGGTGTAAGAATGGGCCAAATCTGCTTGCAAAACTTGTGTGTATTTGTGGTAGAGGTAAATTTAAAATTCTTTTATTGCGCATGTTTTCATAATCAGGAGATTTAAGGAGGGCCCGGTGTTCTTTGATCATTACTCGGAGTATAAAAATACCACGAACTGTGAGTAAATCAATTTCTTTGTATAGGCACGCTGTAGAATACCAGATAGGTTTTTTTAAAATGACTTTGAGTACTGAACGTTGTGCTCTCTCCAGGATTATCATGTTCATAGTGGCGGCTCCTCCCCATATTGATATGCAATATGCTATGACGGACTGGCATATAGATTGGAGTGGCAGATGAACGTAAGTTTTTAAAGACATAAATAAGTTTTCGAATCCTATTAGGAGTAGTGACAAGATGTTCCTTGAAATCAAGTTTGTCATCCACTATGACTCCTAAGTATTTTACAGAGGTAGATTTACTTAGTTGTTTGCAGTTACATTCCACCACTTGCCGGCCTTCAAGAGGACACGTATGCACTGTAACATTGAGGCTAATAGGGGGAGCTGATGCTTTTGTTTTATGAAAGAAAAGAACTTTAGACTTAGAGGCACTCAAAGTGAGAAGGTTGTTCTGGAGCCATTCAGATATATTTTTAAGCACCCCTTCAGCCGTGTCTACTGTTTCTGCCCAGTTTTTCCCATTAAAAATTATTGCAGTATCATCAGCGTAACAAATTAAGTCGGTATTGTTCAGAATTATATTAAATATATCGTTCATGTATAAAATAAAAAGTATAGGACCTAAAACACTGCCTTGCGGTATGCCAAAATCCATATTTTGAAGGTTACTTTTGTGTTGATTAATTTTTACACATTGAGTACGATTGCTCAGGTAACTACGAAACCATGCTAAGGCGTTACCTCTTATACCAGAGAGTTCCAGCTTTCGTAGTAGAATTGTAATAGAGATTGTATCAAACGCCTTAGCAAGATCTATAAATGTACCTATACACGTGCGTTTATTATCTAGGTGTTCTGAAACAATATCAGTCAATAGCTTAACTGCATCTTCCGTTGATTTGTTAGCGCGAAAACCAAATTGTCTATCTGATAGTAAATTAATATATTAATATATGGTCTCTAGTCTCTACACCAGAAAGTCGATTCTGCTAATTAAATTCTGCGACCTGCATGCAGTTACGATCCAGTCCTGATATGTTAAAAACTGCAAAATGGTAATCTCAAAAACGTCAAACCCGTTTTGATTTGACCAAACTCCAAAAATTAGTTTATGATTTCAATGCGATTCATTTATTATAGGGTTCCGTAATACTTGAGGAACCCTTATAGTTTCGCTCTGTCCGTTTGTCTGTCTGTCTGTCCGCGCTTCTAGCTTCTGTAATTATGAATATAAATAGATGAATTTTGGTATAGTTAAAGACTGTGTATAGATCTCGGTTTTGCCACCATAAAATAATATTAGTATTACATTTTAGGGGTGTACATATAAATGTAAAGTGGGGATGAAATATTTTTTTTCAATCTACCCCATCGCGTGGTTTATCGTTGAATAGATATTTTAAAATAAAGGCAAGGTTTCATAAATACATTTTTACAAAGTCAACCTTCAACCAAATCGGGTCCCAAAGTGGTTTGTAAGTTCCCCCCCTGGCAAAAGTAAAATGAAAGTGTAAGCTAATTACGAGAATTGGGGTTATATGTACAAAGTTACAAACTGCATTATGTTCTTAGGGTCATTAATTTAGTGTCTCTAGTTTAATACGAATGATGACCAAGGTCCTATATTATAGGTCCACCTCGAACTAGTCAGAGCGAGAGAGTTGGCGCGTACGACATATGTCATCATTATTGTGTTATACCGCCGGTTCACACAAAATAAGGATGCATAAATATCATTTAAATGAAGTTTATGTATCCAGTATCCGGAGTTCTAACGCAAAATGAGGGTTGGTATGGTGTGTCTGTGTGTCTGTATATATGAGTTAAAGCTGAGAACCATCTCGATTCTCGATCACATCAGCATTTAACTAAAGAAAACTGCATAAAAACTGTCCATTCGTTTGGGAGCTACTAACGTACTCGTATCTATGTTCTGTAAGTCCCTCCGTATGGTATCCCAATTCCCATGGTCGGATTCGTAGACAGTCACGCCAAATTTATATTAACCCTATACCCCTATTTTTGGGTCGGAGGTTAATGTAGTCAACTGAAGTAGATTTTTTTTAACCTCCGACGCAAACATAAGTTTAATGCATCTTAGCATTCGTAGCTGCCATAGTTTGGGAGCTAACTTTTTATTTGTTTTAAAGCTGACGTGATTGAGAGCTATAATTAATTATCATCAGCTCTCTTACTGCTGGACAATGTCGGGGTTACTTTATTTTTTAAATTTTCTCTATATTAGGTACTAGGTGTATCCGTTTTCTCCTAATACTGATAAATATGTTTACACAACGAATACGCTATTCAATGTTTCTGTCTTTGTCTATCAAGTGACTTACAAACGTATCAGACAAAGACAGCAACATTGAATAGGTAATTGTTAAATAGTTGTGAAAATATTTTATCAGCAAGGGTAGTTCCTTACTCATTAAACTTATTGTTCTTTGGTCATTAACAGCCTCCGTGGTCTAGTGGTTCGAGCATTGGCTCTCGATTCGGAGGTCGTGGGTTCGATTCCCACAAGGGAACAACAAAAAATGTTGTTTCCAAGTTTGGTTAGGACAATGCAGGCTGATCACCTGATTGTCTGACAAGAAAGATGATCCATGCGTCGGGTGGCATGTAAAAAAGTCGGTCCTGCGCCTGATCTCTCGCCAGTCGTGTCGGTCATCCGTCCCACTGGGTTACGAGAGTAAAAGGAAGAGAGAGTGCTCTTGTGTACTGCGCACACACTTGGGCACTATAAAATCACTCCTGCGTAACTGGCCTGGTTTCAATGAAACCGGCCACCGTCACCGAGATCGGAGTGGGAGTTATTATTATTATTGTTCTTTTTCAAATGATATATAATAGTGTCAGCTAGCTTATTTGCATGTTTTGTCCCTGTCGCTCGATATAAAGCGAGCAGTGACAAGACTTCCGAATAAGCTATTCAACGCTTATTAGAATATTGTAAAAAAGACCCTAAGTATTTTTATACGTACCGCCTACGATATTAACATAACATGACTAACTAGCTAACTAGTGTAGGATACAATGAATATTCTCAACACGTGTAAGTATATTATATTTTGCGCATCTAATTGTTCATTTACATAATATTATGTCCATGGCCTCCATGCACCATATTATTGTCTACCAATCCTACTAACATCACTAACAAAGTAGCAAGTACCATTGGTGCGCTCGAGTACCGTTGAACCTGGTATACACTATTATTATATAGATATTACGTATAACGTAAAGCTAAAACTTTCAAAGTTTCAGTGCACTTTTACGAGAATTGTGCAACCGGAGATATATGAAATTTGATATTTAAACAACAGAAAACTAATATTTTTTTAAATAATGTTTAGAATTATTTTTTCACGACTTTTGCGTGCACGAAGTCGCAGGTAACATCGAGAACTAGGTAGGTACTATCGAACAAGTTGCCGCTCGACCAGGTATAAGATAAAAATCGCGTGTAAATACGTAGCTCAACCACATCTGCAGTCGTTGCGGTCACTTCCTTTGTGTTTAAATATTTCGAGACGTCCTAGTGCAATGGAAAATTTTTTGAAATCTGGTCGAGTAGGAAGTTTGTCGATATTGTATACATACATTTAATACAAGGTAAATATGAGCGCCGATGGCTAGTAGGTCGGCGGCGGCGGCGTCGGCGGCGTGATCTTGAAAGGGTTGAAGTTTGTTCATGGTAGTAAAAAAGTGTAGTTCATTCATAGCTGTAAAAATACTTTTATTTATTGGGTTACATACAACTAATGACACTTTTTGTAGTGATAAAAGAGACAACGTAATATGTAATACAATTTCAAAGCAGGAACTACTTTGGAATTGGCAGTTAACTGTGCTTTGATTCCAAAGAGCTTAATCTCTGTAATCTTTTTCTATTTTCGTTTTATAAACGTCTACATTTTCAAGAACTGACGTCGAAGCCATCTATATAGGATTATTTTTTCACTAGTACAATAAATCAACATACGTAATTGTTATCAAAAATAAAAACTACTAGCGATTTTTGTTACTACCCCTTTGGAACAAAAAACAAAATTATCAATCCCCGAACTTATCCGCTAAACTAATACAAAATGTGGATGCATTACGCATCTATCGATGCTTTGTTGCCAACTCGTGCGCCACCCGGCCGATCGCTTACCCCACCCCGCCGCCCCCTACCTCGTACGTTAGTGCGTCTATACGGTATTAGATTGGTTATAGGCAAAATTAAATGAAATAAAAAAAATAATAATTGAGAAATGTACTCTATTATCGATACCAATGATGTGGAAAAATTATTGTACCGATGAAAAAGTATTCCTGTATAACTGACTGCGTATGATCTCTAGTGAACAACCAATAATAGCGGAGATTCAACCTGCAACACGGTGCAAAATCTCCCAAACAAGCATATCTGCCTGTAGGTGGCACGCTCCCATAGTCCAGCACCATCCCGGTTGACTTTCCTAGATCTGTCCGTGAACCAAATTATATCCTTATGGCGAACATTAATTGGGATCCAATCCTCCCTAGAAGTTATGAAAACTGTGTATAGCTTCTAGAAGTTATGCACCTTGATCATGGCGTCATGGCATGGCTATGACAGGTCTCTCAAGAAGAGACTGTTGCAGTTGTCCAAGTAGGGTGGAGGCCCGTTTCATCTTACCTGTCATCATGGCCCTTAGAACAACCTTCTTAAGCCCCAATATATATGAACAGGCAGAGGAAGTGGAGTCAAGTGAATCAGGGCTACGAGTAAATTGGTGGGTG
This sequence comes from Glaucopsyche alexis, assembly GCA_905404095.1. Lineage (NCBI taxonomy): Eukaryota > Metazoa > Arthropoda > Insecta > Lepidoptera > Lycaenidae > Glaucopsyche > Glaucopsyche alexis. The sequence continues at coordinate 22,736,041 of FR990056.1, forward strand.
CCGAAGAGAGCGCACCCATGATTATCAGACAGGCCAGCCTCTGTACACTATTTAATGTTTTGATGCAGCTGACTCGTACAGTTTTTTTTCTGCATAGTGTGGCATACCACTACATAATAAACACTACGCATATGTGAGAATCGCCTCACTATAGCTGTGTTTAACCAAGCATAGCATTGCCTCAAGTCTTCAGAGCACATCTAGCCTTTTTTTTCATAATGTCCTCGATGTGCTTATTACAATAAGTCTCATAATATCTAGGATCACTCCAAGTTATTTGATCTCGCTTGCAAACATGGTAGTTTAACCGAAGAGTGTTGGTAGTTTTAGTCCCTTCAACTTCCTCTTATTAGTGTTAGGTATCAAGACTGTCTTGTTAGCGTAGACTGTTAGCTGGGCCCTTTTGCACCAATTTTGCACCTGATTGCATTAGCCCAGCGACTACTGATGCGCATTTGTCCTCCACTAGTATTGCTAGGTCGTATTTGAGCTTGGTTCTCGACTCGGAGGTCGTGGGTTCGATTCCCGCATTGGAAAAAAAAGTTGTTTTTAAGTTTCATTAGGACATATTTTCAGGCTGATCACCTGATTTTCTGGCAAGAAAGGTCTATGCGTCGGGTGGGCATGGTAACGTCGGACCAGCGCCTGATATTTCGCCAGTCGTGTCGGTTATCCGTCCCACTGGATTACGAGAGTAAACGAAGAGAGAGTGCTCTTGTGTATTGCGCACATACTAGTGCATTATAATAATAACTTCTGGCCTGGTTTCAATGAAACCGGCTACCATCACCGAAATCGGTATGGGAGCTATTATTAGGTCGTCAGCGTATCCTTGAGCATAGAACCTTCTATTGTTCAGTTCTTTTAGCAGCCCATTCACTACCAGGGACCACTCCAGCGACAGTACCCCAGCCCTTCCTGTGGGTATCTTTGGGTCAACCTGCTCCTGAGCGTCAAGCCCATGATAGTTGATGACGCTATTCTGTTGTTTCGCGTAGCTTTGATCCACTCTATAGTAATTCTTGACGCCAAGCTATCAGGGTAATAGATCAGGTTTAGTTTTTGCTGAACGCGCCTTCAATATCTAGAAAGGCGCTAAGCGCAAACTTCTTATCCATAATGGCTTTATCAATGCGATCTACTAGCTCCATCATTTCAGAAGATCTGCCTTTCTAGTAAGCATGTTGTATTATATGCAGAACTCTTTCGATGAGAGAGGTGTCACTTAAGTGAATTATGTGGATGTTCTCCTCATTTAAAGCATGAAAGAAGTAAGGCATATATGGGTATGTCTGACTTGGGTACTATGAATGCTCATAGTCACTGACTGAAATTACACATTATGACTATTCCTCTCGCTCACTCGGCGCGCCGATGTCTTTTCGCGGCGGCGGCGGCGCGGCAAAATCGTCGGCGGCGGCGGCGCTCATATCTAATACAAGGTAGGGCCTTGCCTGTATTAAATGTATCTCATTTTATGCTGATGGTACGGAAACACGGTACATTCCTACTTCCGCCACTGCTGTGTGTTACAACATTGTTCTGTTGGGTTTTTTCCTCTCATTGCATTATGCGGATGAAGATCTTTTAATATTATGATCATCACTTTAACTCGGAGGCATTTATTTAGTCGAGATGCATTCGATTATTTCGACGGAGAAGTTCGAAAACAAAATATGGGATTTGGCGTAAGGCATCGCAAGCGACTGGTCACTTAGCGTTAGCGATGACTTTTGTCAAATCCCATACATTTTTGATTTCGAATTTCGCCGTCGAAATGCATCTTGACTAAAAGCCAGTGTCTGTTTCACATCCTACTAATATTATGAATGTGAAAGTTTGTGAGGATGGATGGATGTTTGTTACTCTTTTACGCAAAAACTACTGAACGGATTTCGATGAAATTTTGTATGGTAGTTTAGGCTCTGGATTAAAACATATGCTACTCTTTATTTCAATTAGTACAGTGTTCCCGATGGATACTATACTTACTCGGGCGGAGCCGCGGGCGACAGCTAGTTATAAAGGTGTATGTCATAGGATAATTAGAAAATTAGGATCTTTGCGATAATCCTAGGATTACTGCAAAAAACCGGATTATTTGAAAACTTGATTACCGAAAAGAGCACTAAAAACGCATTTAGAGCCTTTATTCAGATTGGCCGAAAATCTGCAAGGGGTAGTTCTATAGACTTTAGGAAGGTAATCAGCGAATACGATATAAAGCGTCAGAGGAATCCTAGGATTTTCACAAAGATTCAATAATCCGAGGAGTTTCGCAAAGATCCAAATCTTCCAAATATCCTACGACATATATAATATACTTATCTAAATATATAAAAGGCAAACCTGACTGACTCATCTATCAACACACAGCCGAAACTACTGAACGAATTATGCCGACGCGGACGTATGCAAATAAAAGATTGGTAGTCGCCTTATAAGTGTCGGATAGCTTATACGGAAGTTTGTGCTGCTCACTTTATACTAACCGACAGAACGGACAGAACACTTTATACTAAGAGACAGACGTGGTAGAGCCATGCTTCGGCACGAATGGGCCGGCTCGACCGGAGAAATACCACGGGCTCACAGAAAACCGGCGTGAAACAGCGTTTGCGCTGTGTTTCGCTGAGTGAGTGAGTTTACCGGAGGCCCAATCCCCTACCCTATTCCCTTCCCTACTCTCCCCTATTACCCTATTCCCTCTTAAAAGGCCGGCAACGCACTTGCAGCTCTTCTGATGCTGCGAGTGTCCATGGGCGACGGAAGTTGCTTTCCATCAGGTGACCCGTTTGCTCGTTTGCCCCCATATTTCATAAAAAAAAAAAAAGAACACGAAAATAAGCTGTCACGCTTAGGTATAGGTAAATTGTGAAATGGACCTTTACTTAGAAATAATTTTTCAAGCTAGGTTAGGTTAGGTTCGTCAAATAAATAAGTAGGTATCACATTTAATTGATAGTTTAAGCACCCTACTATCTCGGGGCTTTCTTCAAAGAGTTCTGAGTTTTCAAAGAGTGAGTTAGGCAGTCCCCCACGATAGTCAACTGCGATATACTGCTAATTAAGTCTCGTTATTTTGTCGAGATATGCAATGAAAGTGTGAACATCCTGTAGGTCTAGATTGTGTAGAATGTTACCAGGAATGCATGAGCGTGAGGTAACGTGCTTCCTATGGCAAACCATTAGATACTTAGGGAACGTACCCATATTACGTGACAACATTTTACCCAGTTTTTAACCACCCCTCCCCCACACGGTGACCATCCGTAGTATATAATAATAATAATAATATCTATGGACGCTTCACACCACGTCAATCTGATCCCGTGGTAAGTTCTCGAAGAACTTGTGTTACGGGTACCAGACAACGGAAATATATTTAATACTTTTATACTATACACATATTTAAGATTTTTATTATATTATACACATATTTAATACACATCCATGACCCAGGAACACAGAAAAACTTTTTGTTCCTTCGGCGGGATTTGAACCCGCGACCTCCGGCTTGAGCACCAAGACGCTCAACCAACTGAGCCACAGAGGTCGTCAAGACCCCGCCCCCCATCCTTTTCATGTGGTACGTGTAGTAGGAAAATCCCCCTAGTAGGAAAATAAATAAGGCCCAATGCCTGTCGCGCAAGACTTTCCTAGATGTTGACTAAAACCCCTTCCCCCACCTGGTGACCAAAGTGTTTTTGAAGACACCCCCACCCCTCCAAACAGGTCACGTAGTATGGGTATGTTTTATAATGTATACCTTCCTTTTTAAATTGATTTCGATTAAAAATTACCAAATAAATCGTTAATTTTTTAATAAGAGTTCTGCAGTTGACGTTTTCTGCAGTTTAAATATGTTGGCATCTTTTTATAGTTATGGGCTTCAGTACAGAATGTCAGTGTCACTACTTGACTTGACAAGTAAGTATACCAAGAGATCCTTTAAACTATAATAAATAGCAGATTGGAATTAGCAATACTTACTGCTATATAACCACCTCCTTTTTTAAGTTGGTTATTAAGCCTACAAATATTAAACGATATTACTGTTTACCAGAGTCGGAGTTTCAATAAAGGTTGATGGGGGTAGTTCGATATATCTCCAGTTATTGTACCCAAATCAAACTGGACGAGGAATATATTGCGTTTTATATTATTGTCTCTTATGTCGTCGATGTAATAATGCGATATTGTTAAAGAGTAGGGCCAGTCTAAGGAGATATGTCATTAACTGTGATGTAGACATCACAGTTAACGTGGATGTGTAAAGTGAATGCCCATAAGTTCACTTACAATAAAGTTTAACCTTTGAAAATACATATTATGTAAATAATTTGGTTTTCTTCTATCTTAGGGATATCTTTTTCTCAATCTATCAACAGCTTCAACATCGAATATCGATGTCTTCTTACAATAATGGTCCCAAAATAACTTCCTGTAGGCCTAGCAGGAACAATCGACAGGTGCGTAAACATACGTTATCTAATAGTGGGCGCTGTCATATTTTCATACAAATCTTCAATTGTTCCTGCTAGACCCCCAGTTGTAGAAAGCCCTTGAAATATTTATTGTATGAATGTTTCTTTCTATCAACAACAGGAGAAAAAGTTGTGTATCTAGTACTGGGGACGCATAGGTAACGTATGGTATTTGTTGGGCGTGTGTGAATTACCATACAATCGGGGGTGAACGACCTTTGACGTCACACACCGTCAGAGAAAGATGTTTGCCTAATTATTGGTCTATGCGTAAATTGTGTGCTGATCTTTATATTAACTATACAATATTATCCAAATTCCAGACGTATTGTAATTATGAAATTCTACCAAACGAACTAATGTGACATCGGTTATTTATTTATTAGACGGTAGGTAAATAGGTGACGTTTAATTTGGAAGCATTATAGAACTCTACTGTTTCTTGTTTACATTTTAAGTAAATTAGAAGTGAACGAATCACGTTGTAGTCGAATAGGGGATCGGACTGCATCTGAAATATTAAGTTTCATTAAGATATTCAGAAATATTGAGGCATTACTACTTGGTAAATGTAAAATAAATATATTATTTTATGTGTAGTTTACTAATTAAATACATTTAAAAAGTACCAAAAAAAATTTTTTTTTGCGAAATTGGTAAACAAAACCATACATACATCATTAGTTTACTTACATCATAAACAAAAACATTCATTATGTTAAGTATGAACTTAAACGCACAAATATCGGAGATATTTACAAATATATTCCTTCAGCCGTATACTTCATACACCTTAATTTATTAACCCTACAAGTTACTTGTAGGTTAAATTTAGAATGGAGCGTTTTTACGAGACTTACTAAATTTTTTATACAAATCAATGTACCTTTGAAAATATTGACTTTTGATATACGGTTTCTTCTGAGAAGTTACCCATATTTAAGAGTATTCTAGTATATACCCATATTCATTTATGCAATAAAAAAAAATTGTCCGCTTGCCTATTGTAGTCGATAAAATAACGGCCGAAGTGTTCAGAGCAGTAACGCTGATAGTTACTCAAAGAATAATTATTATCATTGTTTTTATGCTACATCACAGACGGCGAAGGCAAAGATATAACTAACGTAGCGATTTTATGTCAACATAAAATATCGCTATTCTGTTTATATGAACTATCACAACCGGCTAAGATACTATAAATATTTTCATATTACGTACAGCTGTATTATGAAATACCTATATCCAGGCATATTTATTCTTTAGATAAAAAGTATCTTCGCCGTCCGTGACGCCCATAATTCCATGTTATTTTCTATTGTATCTACTATCTACTGGTTAAAATATGAAACCTAATTCTCGTATTTATCTTTGACTTATAATCTACTTTCAATGAATTATGAATTAATTGTCTCGATATCTCTAACTGGTATTTTTAAGTTTGGACGGGTTTGAAGTTTGTTTTGAGGTTTTAACATATAGGGACTGGATCGTAACTGTATTATTGCAGGATTTAATTAGCAGAATCGATCTTAAGTTTAAAGTTTCAGCTCTAAAAGACTGTGCACACTGTTCATAGTAAATGTAAAAGAAAACATTAGGGTTTATGGGTTCTATTGATCTTTTTGTTTACGTTAACGTTTATACATAATGCTACCAATTTAAACGTCACTTATGTACAGCTGCTGTGCAATAAAGAAATACGATGACTCATGACACACTAAAGTCAAAATTAATATTTTTGTTAACGTTTAGATTAAAATGGATCTGAACAGAGCATTAAGTTTGCAGTGAATCATCATTGCACAATGCACATGACAAAATTTACCAATGACGCCGTAAGCCGTATTCTGATTAACCAATCCAAAGTAGACTAGTTTGCCATTTGTAAATGCTTAATAGACTAACTTACTTTCGGAGTTACAAAATTCGACAGTTTTTACTGAAGCTACCAGGGTAACAGAACCTGGCAGGAGCTTTACTCATCACGGGCGGTCAACAGCCGCCAGCTATTGTTCTGTGTCAGTCACTCCGCAGACGCTAATCTGCTAACAAATATCGCCTACGTGTATAAACAGTGCGAACATTACCGTCTGTGTCTAATTAGTATGTATGTTTAATATTTACCAACTGCCAAGACGATGAAAATATTTAATTCTACATTAAAATAAGTAGATTACAATTAAGAAGCCTACTTGCTCAGTTATGTTTGATAATAATCTTAGTTATTAGTATAGCTACACGCGTAAGGCTGCTAACACGGACGGATGTATTTTGTCTTTACAAGAATAGACATACTGATTATTGACAGATTGTGTGGACAAAATGACAGATTTCCTTTGTCCATTTGTCATTAATTTTTTGTACAGTCGTCGACAAACTCGGGGTACCACAGGAGTATGTGTAATTTCTTCTGCAAATAAGGATCTTTCGTATTCTTTAAACGAGACAATTTTGTATTTATATAATCGGTTTCTCGAAATAGGCTGCAAGTAGTTTTGGGGGAGAAAAATCGATCTAGCTAGGTCTTATCCCTGCGAAACTGCGCATTTTTAAGCTATTTATGTGTTTTATTTCGTCGTGCAACAATATATCAATAATTTCAACAGTATTATGTCAGTCCGATTTGCAGTTTGGTTTGCGTTTTTTGAACCGTACTTGTTATTTCACCATTAACTTCAAAAGTAACGATGGCTTAATATCGTACATTTGACACAAAATATACCATCAGCTGTATACAAGAAAAGTTGTGTTATAGCAAAGTAAATGTCAAAACGTCAAATGCCAATCCTCGGTCTTCGGCTGCCCCAAACAACTCCAAAAGTAGGACAGTTGAAGTGTGGACACGTTTTGCCTCCATATGCCTCGTCTATAATATATATATTTCTATCAATTTCGTAGCGAAATTGGCCTTAATAGAGTCAAGCACCTTCCAAAAGCGTGTTTTGGTGACGTACTCGTATCGGACTACCGGTCTTGTCGGTGTAATGTGATATGGACTGCCGACTGGGGGACGTTAACCTCGCTACCGAAATACTATACAGTCCTGTTGACAATTAATTTTAGTGTCTAATCTAAAGGTTTCGAAATTCAAGATAGGATGTGACGTACATTTGACAGAACAAATTTTCGTACAATAAAAAATTACGCCATCTTGATTTTCATCATACATCAAATGTCAGCTATCTTGTTTTCACCATACTTCAAATGTCAAAATGGCTTCAAAATGTCAAAATTGGGGCCATTTAACTGGAGGCACTTTTTGCTTCAACACGCCTCGTCTATGGACTGATCTCTACATTAAGAATTCGTCATGTTTTCTGTGGAATATTTTACTGTCAATTGACTCCAGTCGGCAGGTTCACAGTTCACACTGTTCGACTACTTAATAACTAAGTACTTGGGTAGCTTGCTGTTCTTGAAACAACGCTGAATCCCCAAACATATTGTATCTTTAAAGATCAGTTCTGTTCAATGGTTTTGGATCCAAAGTCTACCTTGGCACAAAATCTTGATTTTTGATAACATATTATTAAGTAATATATTATAATATGCTATCAAAAATCAAGATTTTGTACCAAGGTACTATGGCTGATTGGTTAAGAATAAGATATTATGGCTGGATTACCTCAAAAAAAAATATTAAATAACTTTGTGTCCATATAAATTTCGAGGAGTTCCGTCGATTTCTCATAGAATCCATGGGCCCAACTTAGAAGTAAACTTATTATGATAAAAAAAAAGAATTTTAAAATTGGACTACACTAAAAAAGTAAAAACTTATGCGTGGTGATTTTTAAAAAATACGCGTTGACTTGAGAACCTCCTCCGGTTTTTTCGTCGATTAAAAAATTGACAAATAGGTCAATTTCTTGTTCCCGATAAATTTTACATTCTTAATCTTCCTGCCTATAAATTAGGTATGGCTTATCCTCAGGTTCAAATCAACAAGTTAATTCAAGATTTACCGTCGGAATTCGGTAATACGTCGTCGTTTAAACCGCGGTATTAACAGACCCGGGGTTTAGGAGATTAACGAGAACTCTATTAGGTCTATTAGTTATTGCAATTTATATGCTATATTAATATGTATATAGCTTGTAAATATTATAGATATAATATTACTAGCTTTTTCCAGAGCCTAAACTACTACCATACCAAATATCATCGAAATCCGTTCCGTAGTTTTTGCGGGAAATAGTAACAATTAACAAACATCCATACTCACAAACTTTCACGTTTATAATAGTAGATGAAGCATGTTTAAGCAAAAAAGTCCACACTTAAACTTTTGGACAGTCGAGGTTTGACATTTTAACTCGAGAATTTGACATTGGCTTTCCGCAGTTTATGAAGTCCTCATTTATACTGAAATCAAGATGACGATTTAAAATTAAACTTTATATACCACACAATAAGATACAGGTTGTATTGAGGGTTCGAATTACGAGCTGCGTCGAGCCACTCTTGCAATGTAACGTAAAACTTGTACCATTTGTAAATTTTAAAATAATTTTTAGTTTGTTTCTATAAAACTATTATAAATGTGTCAGAATATAATTATCGTGGGCCAGGCGATCCCACTTTCTCAGTGTTGTCACTCACTGCCACGACTGCAAAAACGCTAACGACCACAAGATCGGAGACATCACCATTCACCACGCACCACATCTACACTAATATTATAAAGAGGAAAACTTTGTTTGTATGTTTGTTTGTAATGAATAGGCTCAAAAAGTACTGGACCGATTTCAAAAATTCTTTCACCATTCGAAAGCTATATTATCCACGAGTAACATAGGCTAAATTTTATTTTGGAAAAAAATAGGGTTCCGTAAGATATTTGGGGTTATCGGACACAAGGTGTAAAAAATCAACCAGAAAAGTTACTTATTTTGCGTACGCTGCCTAAACTATAAAAGATAGAACCATAAAATGTTCTAATTAATTGTAGATCTCATAAATATCTACAAAAAAGTCCGCGACACACTATACCTATCTATGTCGAGTGAGGCACAACAACAATTTTTTTATTTAGAAATCTTGATTTTTTTTGGACTACATTTAAACGCGTTTATTTTACTCATGCTATTAATCCTTATCAAAAAAAAAAAAATTTCATCACTAAGTAGAGTTTATATAGATAATATTTGGTCTTTGAATGATTAAAATTGGACGTTTGGTTTTAAAGTTGGGCGAAATTAAAATATTACGATTTCTGCTCCACGGCCCGTTGCGAAGTAGGCGTCACCAAGGCGGGAGTGTGCGTGCGGGAGGGGAGTTTAGATCTATGAGGTAGCCGCAGTATTAGTATCAGTATTGTACCCATAGATTATACAGATATATACATTGGACCCGTGCGAAGCCGGGGCGGGTCGCTAGTAGCTTATAAGGCTATTGTAGATAAAAATCTTGGAGCACTAAAATCGAAGCTGTAAGCAGCTATCTGTCCCCCAAACATCAACGGCAAAAACAGTGATAAGAGTTAAATAGGAAGCAAATCCATATTGTCTTTTTTTTTTTTCGAAGGTTGTCCTTGGTGATTTTTTGGTCTCATTTTTTACGACGTTGGAATTATGACTTTACGTCATTCATAATAAGTGTTAGTACGTGGGATAAGGAGTGCTATAATATGTTTCATCTCTTACTAATAGCCGGGTATCTATATTCTATGTTATATAGTAAAAATCATGTGTCATTCATTTGTCATTTTCGTCGGCTTCGTAGATATAAGGGTCATCTGCCACCGAGACGGGACGCGGCGCTTCATTTTAGGATAGCGATTCAAAACTGAACTATATTCACTACACAAGAGGATACACGTTTCATTGCGAGAGCGGCGCGTCGCGTATTTCCATATTTCCATGGCGCTAAGCTGTTACGTTTTGAAAGAAATGCCGTCACATAATTTTCATGAAATATGTAGCTATGAAATTTGAATGATGATTTTAAAGTCATCATCATAAGAGCATCATAATGGTGATCGTCGTATCCGTCGCCCAGGAGGTCGTTCCGCGCACTCCCGCCAAACGAGCCTGCCCTTTGCCCATCGATTTGCCATCCCATTTCGTTACAATCGTTTCTTGATATAACTATTATTTGGGGCAATACGGTCAGAGGTAAAATAATTATGTTATATAGATTACATGCGACGACATTAATGTAGGGAGCATTACCGGAGTATATAACATCAAACTGCTTACCTTCGAGTATATAATTATAGACGAGGCATATCGAGGCTAGAAATGTTCGCACTTTGAGTGCCGCACTCTGGGCCACTTGAGTTTTACTAATATAGGTACCTACCTATACCTAAAACTGGAATTATATTAAGTGTTGTTGGAATTTAATTACTCAAGGTATTTCAAATTTTGTAGCTTCTGCTTCTTGCAAGTTTCAGTATCGTGAAAATTTTTACTTCCTAAGAAATACCTCATACTATCAATTGAAATGAGTAACTGAAACTTATTTTCAATTTTAATCTATGGTTATTTTGAGTTTTAATAAAGTAGTAGATTGGTGTAGTTGTAGAATGTAGAGTTTAAGTTTTTACCTATACTTTAATCGCGTTAAGAATGCAGAGAGTTATCATCATCATAAAAGCTTACTTTTTTTGGTGAATGTAAACACGGCTTAAGCCGTCGTTGGTCAATTTTGACATTTGCATTTTGCACTGATGACACGCTGCATTTCTAAGGTCGAGTAAAGTCACAGGTTAAGTATAGATCCATGTCAGCCTGGTACTCCGAAGCGAAGACAAGAGGAGGCCATAAATCTAGTGCAATATCAAATATACTAAAACGATTTGTCTTGCCCGCCCGTGTCTTGGCAGTCCACTTGTTGACATGTTGGCAATTGGCATGCTGCCTGATTTACAACCTTATGCTATTAGAATAAGGTAGAATTTACTGCAGTGCATGTGCCGTTAGGAAAACACCTTAATGTTTGTTTTTGTGTCTGTTATTGCTATGGTTGAAACAGTCCATACGGTATGTGTGATTACATTTCCAATATGTGACGGCTGACCTTAAATGCTTGTTGTTAAAATCTTACATAGAAAATTTCATTTGAATAATATATACCGATATACCTAATTTACAATTTTATACCGGCCTCACAAAATCCGGCGTCAAATAACAGCCTCACTACGCCGAGTCAGCTCAGGCGTAGGGTAGGATTTTGATGCTCAAGAAGATTTTGGTAGGTTTTAACAGTTTTAACGGGAAACGTTTGCTCGTTTCGGAAATGTTCCAACCAAGCTGAACTGCAGTACCAGGACACCATACCTGGTGAAGAGGTTGCAACTTGCAGCTGATGATGCGAAATAAGTAAATTGTAAAACAATACGTGATGATACAATACCGGTTTACGAGTGTAGCTGTTATGGCACATAAATATGTTTTACGACCGCTCGCGCTCTAGGATGCTAGAAATTGCGTTTCGGTATCATACAATACAACTAGGTAGTTGTGCCTTGTGTGTCCACTCATGTTCCTAAAAAAATAAAAATATAAATAACCTGCTGAGCCGGCGTATGTTGTTTTGCCTTATATAAAAAAATATATTATGACTTACCGAATATGCAAAAAAATCTTAAGAATCGATCAGTTTCGGAGGAGCATGTCGCCTAATACTATTTTTATGACGTAGGTATTCGTCTGCGAAAAGATCAAGAAGATTAAAGAGCTATTTATGTTTTTACTGTGCTTCCATTCTTCCCTTAATTACCTGAGAGGTCAACAATATCTTCTATCCCTCTCTTGGCCCATTACTCGACCGCGGCGGTGGCGCATCGGTTTATCAGGGCGATGACGTCACGGCTCACGGGACAAATCAGCCCATTTGTGTGACGTATGCGGGGTTCCCGGGACGTTGGCTGCCCGCCAGAGGTTGTTATGTGAACCTGGTGCCGGTGGTCATCATCATCAGGACTGAGGCACTTCTCGGAGGAGGTCCTCGATCGGAGGAGGTATCCTCATCGTCATTACTAGTTTTCTATATAGGTAGTTAGGTACCTATTCAATATAAGCTTATGTTGAAATTGTGTATATGTCGTTGTACTATTGTGACTGATATTATAAGGTTTATTTTTACTAGCTAAATGTAGCCATAAAATAATTAATTAACTTTACGATCAAGAAAAAAATCCGCAATATTATTCTCTTAAGAAAAACCGGCAAAGCATGTTAATGACTTACTGAATTTAAGTAAGCTTCTATTATATTCTAAGGTTCTATTATATCGAATAAAAAGTAGTAGTAATATTTCTGTAAAACAAAATGCTAAGTCAACGCCAAGTTATCTCTATAAGAGCGTCACAGACGGCGTAGATACAGTAATATTTTATATCTTAAGATGCCTGGATATATTACATATTAAAGTACGTAATATGAAAATATAATATGGTATCTTAGCCATCTGTGATAGTTCATACAAACTGTATAACAAGCGATAATCTTGTAGTGTCATTGTTGTCTGTGATGCCCCATATCTTGTTACCAAATACCATATGACATTAGTGTTGGTGACGGTTCCTCCGTGGTCTAGTGGTTAGAGCTTGGCTCTCGAGGCTGTAGGTTCGATTCCTGCATTGAAACAACAAGAAATGTTGTTTCCAAGTTTGGTTAGGACAATGCAATGATCACCCGATTGTCTGACAAGAAAGATGATCCGTGCGTCGGATGGGCATGTAACAAGTTCGACCTCTCGCCAGCTGTTGTGTCGGTTATCCGTCCCACTGGGTTATGCGAGTAGAAGGAGAGTGCTCTTGTGTACTGCGAATACGTAACTGGCCTGGTTTCAATAAAACCGAAATCGGTGTGGGGTATTATTATTATGTCGGTTCCTACAACCCGAAGTTCAGACTACAATTGAATTGTGTGCACTTTCCCTCATTGAGTTATCTTCTCTGTTCCAGGTACGTTGGGTAACAATTATATCATCATTAGAAAGTAATTACGACCACGAGTGAGTATTGACTATTGTTACCGGTGCGCCCGCGCACGATACACTTAAATAACTTACCTACTAGCTTTTCCCAGCGGCTCCATCCCCGTAAATATAGTAGGTCCAGTATGGTATCCCACGGGAACACTGAACTATTTTGGGATAGCCTATGTTTTAATTCAGAGCCTAAACTACTATCGTACCAAATTTCATCGAAATCCGTTCTGTAGTTTTTGCGTGAAAGAGTATCAAACATCCATCCATCCATCTTCACAAACTTTCACAACCCGAAGAAGGCTTGATTTTTTCTAACACCTTCAACAGTTATCGTCATATTTCAACCAATTTCCACAAAACCTTAACAAATTATACACTAAAACCTTCCTAAGGAACTACTCTGTCGATAGGTGAAAACTGCATAAAATTCATTCAATAGTTTTTGAGTGTATCGCGAATATACAGACAGACAGACGCGACGGAAACTTTAATCTATACTATCCTAATATAATAAAGAGGAAAAGTTTGTTTGTTTGTTTGTTTGCATTGAATAGGATCCGAAATTAGAGAACTGATTTTGATGAAATTTGGCACAGATGTAGAGTAGACGACGGGAATGGACCACGGCTACTTTTTATCGCCGAAAAATGTACGGTTTCTGCCAAATTAACATTTGCGCGCATGAATTCGCGGGAAACATCTAGTTTATAATATTTAGAAATTTAAGATTTTATGCCGACCGAAATAAACTCAGAATATCTATTTCATGTAGATTGTAGATATAAAAAGATGCAACATTAAAGTCGTAAGACAGTCATATAAAGGTCATGAATAATATTAACCTTATTATTTCAATACAGATTATTTTAGAAATCATTTAAATAATGCCTTCCTGCGTATTTTTGATGACTTCTTTGGAATTCAGTGGGTTAATGTTTCTTCAAGTTTAATAGTTCACACGTATCATAAGACCCATTTGATTTTTGTAAAATACTGGTTTGAGATAAGTTTAAATTATTTAGATTAGAAAAATATTAAGCTATAAGGTTTAGTTTATATACTCTTTAACCTACTTTACCTGTTTAACAATCGCCTAATAACAGTAATGTGACGAACAGCTTTTTGTCGCTGCTTACTTTAGCTATAAGCTACTAATAAACTCCCCCCACACTGATCTCGGTGACGGTGGCCGCTTTCATTTAAACCAGGCCAGTTACGCAGGAGTAATTTTATAGTGCCCATGTGTGTGCGCAGTACACAAGGGAACTCTCTCTTCCTTTACTCTCGTAATCCGAGTAGGACGGATAACCGACACGATTGACGAGAGATCAGGCGCAGGTTCGACTTTTTACATGCCGCATGGATCATCTTTCTTGTCAGATAATCGGGTGATCAGCCTGCATTGTCCTAACCAAACTTGGAAACAACATTTTTTGTTGTTCCAGTGCGGGAATCGAACTCACGACCTCCGAGTCGAGAGCCAATGCTCTAACCACTAGACCACGGAGGCTGTTAAACTTCTAGAATAACTTCATAGACCATAGTTCATAGTCACGTCGTGGACGAGAAAAAGCGAATCTATACTAATATTTGTATGTTTGTTTGTTTGTTTGCATTGAATAGGCTCCGAAACTACTGAACCGATTTTGATGAAATTTGGCACAGATGTAGAGTAGACCACGGGGAAGGACATGGGCTACTTTTTATCGCGGAAAAATGTACGGTTTCTGCGAAATTATCTTTTACGCGTACGAAGTCGTGAGCAACATCTAGTGTACAATATGTTGACAATATGTTACGAATGTGATATCGCGGCCGCGCTATCCAGTCATTATAATGTAATCTCCGTCTTGTTCTCACTGAATGGCGATCGTTCGGGCGTCCCACTCGCACACATTACACCGTGCAAGTAAGAGCGAGAGAGACATTTGGCGTGGCGTAGCTGCGCGTGCGCCGAACCGTTACCTGTGATACGGATTCAAGCAACAAGAAATGTAACGTGCAGTTTATTACTATGTGTAACTCAATAGGGAATATGCACGTTATTTTTTTATTTTTTTATATAGATCTATCTTGTTTGGTAAATCGTATGGTAAAATCAGTTTTTTGATATCATTAAAAATAACTAAGATATGAACGTTTAAAGTAGTATATTAGACAGAGAGATCGGACGTGTATCGTGACGTCACATAACACGACTTTCATAGAAAGTTCATACTAAATGTCGTTTTGCTAGAAAGAGATAGATTACAAACTTTGACCGCTCATATCTTGCTCATTTATCAACAGATATTGATTTTTTTTTCGCCATTTCCTTTATTTTTCAGTCTAGTATCATATTATTATGTTTTAAGCTATTTTTATATTTTATGCATATTCCCTATTGTAGACGCTAAGTTACAAATTCCGATCTGTGTAATGTAAACGTTCATGTGATTAGTTTTTCAGTCCATAATTTAGTATCCTGTCTGTTCTTAAGAGAGTCATAAATTGACTTTTGTATTTACCTAGAGTTTCATACTCTAGGTAAAGATTTATTTTTTTAACTATTCGCGTTAAGAAGACGGTGGATGATGCGTACATATGTCAAATTGACCAATGTTGCAACTGTGTATCACATACCGATTAAAGTAAGCTATTTTGACATATAATATGTATATGTATAATATGCAACTAGACTACATATTAGTATAGTGCAGGGGTCGGCAACCTGCGGCTCTTTGGTTGTGCTGATGCGGCTCTTTAGTACATACGCATATTATTTACTTTACTTATAAAAAAAACATTCAAAATCGTTCTGAAGCGATGATCGAGGATATGGCACCAATATTATATCCAAGCTTTTCCCGCTGCTGCACTCGCTTTTCCCTACATCCAGGGGCGGCGTTACGTATGGGCGACGAGGGGCACCGCCTACGGCCTCGCGCCTCAACTACTACTACAACAAAATTCTAGCGCTGCACTCGCTAGCGTTTAATATAAATAATACAGTATATTATTTTGTACCCACGACGTTGAATTTATTGTATTTTCCCAAGTGTAATGTATAGTTGTATACAGTCTTTCGGGGTTGAAAGTTTAACTTGTATTATTATTTTTAAACAAAAAATTAAACCGACTTCCAAAGTAAAAATACACAAAAAAGTATGAAATAAAACTTAATCTCTAAATAATTCTCCTTTCAAATTCGGCTAAAATTTTTACTATTTCTCTACTCAATCTTCTTAATTTTGAAATCGGTACCATCCCAAACAATATTCTACAATATTTTATAGAACTTACGTTCATATTTGCTGGTACCGACTTCAAAATTAATAAGATTGAGTAGAGAAATAGTAAAAATTTTAGCCGAATTTGAAAGGAGAATTATTTAGAGATTAAGTTTTATTTCATACTTTTTTGTGTATTTTTACTTTGGAAGTCGGTTTAATTTTTTGTTTAAAAATAATAATTTCACCCTTTTTAGTGATATATTTTGTGAAGTTATTATTAATACGTCTTAAGAACGTCTAAACTAAACGATCGAATGTATAATTGAATACGCGCCAAGCTTCCATTAGGTATTGCTATTAAGATGATGATGATGATTACTGTAAGTTATAAAGTGGCGTATGCTTGCAGTTCTTTAAACAATGCCGAAATTTCCAACCGCATATCTTTAAAGACTGAGGAGTTCTGTACAGTGCTTTTGGATCCAGGATATACCTAGGTACAATATCTTATTTTTTGGTAGCATATGCTTGTGTTACTTCAGTAAAAGTCAAAATCACTATATGTGTGGATATAAATTTCGAGGAGTTCCCTCGATTCCTCATGGATCGCATCATCACGTTTCCACTTTGGTGACTTAAGGACCAATTTCGAATTAAACCCTTTACAACAACAAAATATTTTTGCAAATAGGTCCATAAACGGTAATGTTCAAAGATCTCCGTGTTAGTGTAAAATACTATGAGAAATGCCTTTTATATCATCATAATCTGATGATGTATGGTGTGATAGTGGTGATGATGATGATGATTACTCTTACTGACAGGGTGACATATGCTTGCAGTTCTCTAAACAACGCCGAAATCCCCAAACAAGTATCTATAAAGAGTCAGGAGTTCTGTTCTGTACTTTTGGATCCAGGGTATACCTTGGAGCAAAATCTTACTTTTTGGTAGCATATGCTTGAACTACTTCAGAAAAAGTCAAAATCACCATATGTGTCCATATAAATTTCGAGGAGTTCCCTCGATTCCTCATGGATCCCATCATCAGGTCACCTCTTTGATATCAAAAGGACCAATTTGGGATTACACCTTATACATCACAGAAAAAATTTTGAAAATCGGTCCACAGGCGGCGGAGTAATCGTTGAACATACAAAAAAAATAAAAAATAAAAATATATATATACAGCCGAACGTATAACCGCCTCCTTTTTTGGGAAGTCGGTTAAAAATTGATCCCACCAAAAACATTCTGTAAAAAACTAGCCAAGTCTTGATGGAGCTGCTTGTTTATCTCTAAAAAGTAATGAAATCTAGACAAAGCCGTGCCAAGTCTAAGGTTCCTTACTGCGATTTCTTTATTATTATAGTTAATGTTGTGTGACTTGGCCGTTGAACATTCTTTATACGTTAGTGGCTACAAGTCAATTTTGTTTACACGTAATATTATACCTGTTGTAACTACATATGTCTGTTAAGCGAGATAGCCTATACTGGTATCGGTAATTGGGCGCTAGTGTCTCATTTTAGGCTGTTGTTGATTGTACAACACATGTATTGGAGCAATGGTGTTATGGAGCCCCTTTTGTACCCTCGTCTACCCTTCAACGGCCAAGTCACAAAACATTAACTATAATAATAAAGAAATCGCAGTAAGGAACCTTAGACTTGGCACGGCTTTGTCTAGATTTAATTACTTTTTAGAGATAAACAAGCAGCTCCATCGAGACTTGGCTAGTTTTTTACAGAATGTTTTTGGTGGGATTTCACTTCTTTTTGTAGAAGTGTGGGCATATTGATTTATTTTACTAGATTTTAGTGTAATTTGTTTATTTAATTTGTGTAATGTTCGAGTAGAATAAAGTTAATTGTTCGACTATTTCTTCTTGTAAACTTGTAAGTATAAGTATCTGTATATACTAATTTAAGTATACTAATAGTTTGGTTGGGCTCTTGTGTTTTCTAATCATGGTCACCAGGTACTCCAGGTCTTCGAGTATCCTAGTTTTTATAGTTTTCCCTTTATGTGGCCATTAAACCCTAACTTTGTACCAAATTTCAGCTCTCTAAGTTTATGAGAAGTACTAGTTCTATTTTGATGATCATGAGTGAGTGAGTGAGTGTCATAAATGCGAAACTTTGCTTTCGCTTAACTTTGGAACTAAATGACCTACAGACTTGAAATTTTGGATTTTAAGTATGTGATTATAGCTTACTGGATGAGGAAAATTTCTGCATTCTTGTCTTATCCAGAGGTTCTCAAAAAGGGGCCTGAAAATGCGGCGTAATGGTTCCAGTAAAGGATGGTACGGCAGTGTTTGCTTCGCGCTCGACTTGGCGGGGGCACTGCCGTGCCCCCAGATAAGAATCTGACGCAAGACAGTTTAGCTTGTTAATATACTACTAAGTATAATATAATGAGTACTGTTTATTGTTGGCAAGAAAAAAAACATTTTTTAGCAAAGCCAACACAAAAATTGCCTTGACAACTTCAAAAACTTAGAAATTTTGTAAATTGTAATTTTCGACTCTTATGAATCAAAAGGTTGCCGACCCCCGGTTTAGTCCCCTATGTTCTCTCGCTAGATCCTGTGGCTTGTACCGCGCCGCGTGTACCGTTAGCGACAAGTTTCGCTTCAAACGCGAGCGGCGAGTTTGTGGGTTACGGTGAAAACATCATTCAATCGCGCTCCACTTTGTCACACTCCCTATTATGATCGAAATGTAGGTGTCAAATGTCGAGAAATACAGTTAATTCGATTAAAAGTTCACGGTCAGTACCCTAAATTATTTCAGTTCCAATATTCAGTACACAATGTTACCAATTTAAATGTCACTTATTTACCTTGCAATAAAGAAATACAATTACACGTCATTAATTTGGTCGAATTTCTTGATCTTTTTGTTGGATCTGAATTCTGAACAGTTATAGCGTAGTTGGCGCAGTGGACTGGCGAAATGGGTAGTTTATAATAAGAGGCTTCTACGGTCTTTTGTATCCCTAGTAGAATGGCGTGATGAACCACTTACAAACTGGGTACAATCAGGTTTTCACGGTCTACAGAGTATTCCCCGTAGCACTAACAAATTGAGGCACGCTACTTAAATTAAGTAGTGCTCAAGTCACATGCTGTACTTATCATTCAATCAATCATTTATTTGCTCTAAAAGTGGTACAATAGATGTTTAATAATTTCATTGACTGTGACAGTCTATGAATACGGGGCTCCTTATTTTATGTAGCCTTTAAGTGGCTGGATGATGGTTATTACGACTTCAAAACGACATTTTCGAATCTAATTATTAATTTTGAAGGAACTGAGATAAAAAGCATCTAAAACGGATACCGAAGTCCGAACGAGAGTAGGCCAACATTGATCTTCTCGTAGTACCTATGTTATAGTTTTCTAAATAAATAGTAGAATCCGCTCTTACTTTCTTCGTTTATCAAAAGTTATGTTTTTTTTTGGTGCCTGTTTCGCAGTTCTTGATAAATGGCAACCTGTGCATATCTGTGACTTGCCGTAAAGTAAGAAAGAGAGAAAACTTATGAATAAGTTATCCGACTTATCATACTACATATTAAAAAAGTAAGAATACTAAGATTTTATTATTTTGTTTAGAAAACTATGTCAGACTAGAGTCATTAAATAAAGCCTGTGTATACTAAGATAATGATCCCATTTAATCTAAAGGTATACAAAATGACGACCAGTACAATATAAGACTACTGATTTAAATGGCACTTATTATTACCGCGCAATAAAGAATAGAATTTCAAATTTTTTTATAATACTATTTTATTCGTTTAGATTTGCTCAGTATTTTGACAGCTATTCGTTTATTCGTAATACAGTATTTTTCAGTATTTTTATAACATAACAGTGCTCTGAAAATACGGTATATTAGACGGTTTACAAAAGGAGTAGTATACTAATAATAAAAATCAAACCTATCAAACAATCAAACCAATCATACAAAACTACTCATAAAATCATAATTCTTTTTACTTATGTCAAGTAGTAATTCCTAATTATTTCTGATTGTTTTAAAAAAAACTTAATCTTTACTTGTAGGAAAATATATTTTCTGCTACTTTTCTCTCCTAAAATAGGCTTAGACGAGAATGTTTGCTTGCTTTAGCTAGAAGATGACTAACGCACATTTAGTCGACACAAAGACCCCTCTATTATCTAATCAGTCATCTCTCGAGTTTACCATAATGTAGAGTAATGTAGTTAAGTGATAGACTTGGGAGTTCTCTATGTAGAGTTTCTCTATTTGTGTTATTGCATTCTAGTTTCATTATAAATATGTTAGTAGTAGTATGAATAAGTAACTACAATGTTATTATTTATTAGCTATTCGATTTAACATAGAAATTGTTGATTTCATTACATTTCTTGGAATAAGACAGAACAAACGTCTTCTAGAGACAGAAAGATTTTTAACCGACTACCAATTATTAGTTATTATTGGAGGTGGTGATATGTTTCGCTGTGGATATTTTTTTGGATGTTGAATTTTTCTTTCTTTACAAAGAAATAAAAATTTTGACTGCGATTAAAAATCAGTATCTAAATGTTAAATACTTAAAAGTACAAGGATTACTTGCTGAAATTTAAAATAAGAATATTTAAATACTGATCAGTATGAGGACATCTGAGTAATATTTTCTACTATTGTTGCGATAACACAATACAAGTCTAGAATATAGAGTCACCTTCAAAATGGTTGTTATTGTTCCAAAGAATTAGCGTTTTTATTGTTTCAATGACATATTCATTACAGTTATATTCATTTATATATGATGAAAAAATAAAATGACGTTATCAACACGTTAAAATACGACGTTACAATATTCATTAGCTACCTACACAGCTAGACAATATAATTTTTAAAAATAATTTTAATATCAATAATTATCGATTCAATAAATTTAAATCAGCTGTGTCGAAGTCGAAAGAGTGCATTATACAATTTTTCTTTCAAATTTCACATATACTTTTCTGCCTTAAACCTGTTTACATAGGCAGTTAATTATAATGTGCCCAAAGTTACGTTATTAGACTATAGAGCGAAACATGAGATTATGGCTCTACAATCCTCTAGAGCAGCTGTAACCTATCTTTACCGTTCTAGTCGCTAACTTCACCGTGAAAATGCTACAGATGATGATGATTATGATGAATCCCATAGATTTTGTAGCCCCATACGCCTCCGCAGCGACCCGTGGCGCTAATCTAATATCGCTAAACAATGGCTGTGTTGAATTAATCAGTAAACTGGTTCAGCTGCCCGTCACCGGTTATAACCGGTTATAACTGCTCATAACCGGCACAAACCGCCCGCCACCGGATAGATAATTAAGGCTGACGGCACGTGACAGATATTGAGACTATCAATTTTTTTATGTAGAGCATGTTTCATTTGACGTATCTAATAAGTTTGTCTTTTCGTAAGATGAATTTAATTTGTGTACTTAAAGCATTGACAGAATCTTGCCTTAATATATATTATAATTATATAATATTTTATTGTAATAGGTATATGCTTCAGATACCTAACTACTTAATATAAAAGATGCTGTAACAAAAAACAAGTTATATATTTTTCTTTCTAAAATCCCGGGCAATCGTAACGGGATTACTTACAATTATATTAACATAATACTTTCTTATCCTCTGTAATATGTGTGGAGCTGTAATGGTATACCGAAATACACAATATTAACTTAAATTACTTTGGTAATTTTGTTTGTTTATAATAAATGTTGTAAATTGCATTAAAAGTTGTCGATACTCACCATTATTCAAACAATCCATCAATTATATTGTAAAAGCTTGCCGTCGCTAAGCAAATGTGGCTTCTGTTCAAATGAATATTTTATAATACCCACTAATGTATTCATTGGTTTCATGTATTCACTAAGTACTTAAGTATTTACTTTTAGGATGAGGTTATGAATGATATTATTTTGGAGTTTAGGGTCATTTAATTTAGTGAAATCGGGATTGAAAGTTTTTGGCCCGGAGTTAAAAGTCACTGTGTCGACAACCCTGGATGTAAACTAATTAACAATACAACATATCCTGGAAGGACTAATCTTATTTTTTTTTAATTTGGAAACGAAAATTTAGATAAAGAGAATACCTTGGTACATAGTACATAATTATCCTGTGTTCGTATTGACACGTCAATAGGCGGATAGGCCTTTTTGAAAACGCAAGTGCTTGAATCTTTCGTGAAAATCCTAAAAATCTGTTATATATAAACGCAGCTTTACTCATAAATCATAAAGGTTACAATATATTTTATTACAAAAGATTTCTCGTCGACCGCTCACAATTTTTAATATCCCGATTTATTCGCTGGTGTGGCCGCGGTTTTATCATTACGTTTATTGCATTAGTCTGCTCAACTGTTTAAATTTTTAATTGAGTTTTTTTTAAAAGTGTGTCAAAAAAGTACTAGATCGCATCGTTAAATCTATACTAATATAATTAAGAGGAAAAGTTTGTTTGTTTGTTTGCATTGAATAGGACCTGGATTGAATTGAACTGGACCGATTTAGACGAAATTTGGTACAGATATAGATGTACGGTTACCGCAGGATTTTCTTTTGCGCGTACGAAGTCGCGTGCAACATCTAGTGTACATTATAAAATCCGTAAAACGTATTATAAAACTTCTTGAATTTATTTTGCATATAAGAAGTTACAGTTAAATAGAAAAATACTAGGATCGCATAAATTATTAGAAGCTAATGCAACTAGAACCTGTATCACGTACTATGCTCACACGTATGTACGTTTGCGGTATATTCTCTCAAACGGATAAAGACATGTCGCGCCAAAGCGCTCTAATATAAATTATGTTCAATACAAACTGCATTGTCTCTGCTGTTGTATTGTAGACTCTATCCAATTGGCATAAGGTGTGTTTTCCAGTAGTTAAGCAGTCGGTAGCCCACGGGAACATATTGTATAACAGAGGAATGGTTGCATTTGTTAGTGTCGACTGTCGTGTATTCAACCGTTTGTGTTTACTACCTCTGCAACATTCAAGGGGTTCATTTCTAATAGCTAGACGCTTTGAATCATATTACAAACAGTATTTTCTTTCAAAACTCCGGGATAGCAATGCACGTGTTTATTTACTGCAGAAAGATTTTTTTTTTCTTTTTCGTTTTGTAAAATCGATTGGGAACATAATTTCCTGCTTACGTAGAGACATTTAAGCAGAAAAAAACAACATTGCTTTCATTACGACACTGATTGATTTTAAAATAATTTTAATAATATCAATTCAATCAGTTGAAATTAGCTGTGTGATGTCAATGACCTTTTCAGCACCGTAGATAACACTTTCATACTAGTTTTTTTTTTCGAATTTTATTTAGATCGAAATCGGTTCCTTTCTTTTTTTGAGCTACCATACCACGAACAGACACTCGTCACGTCAAACTTATATAAGACCAATTTTGTTACCATATTCTAGCAAATAAAGATTATGATTATGATTATAACAGCTCTCTGTATTCATCGCGGTTAAAAAAATATATTTAAAAATATGTTGCCCACGGTTTCGTGCTCTCACAAAGAAATCCCGCAGGAACCGTTCACTTTGCCGCGATGAAGACTAGCCTAATGTCCTTCCCCGTGGTCTACTCTATATCATGTATCAAATGTCATCAAAATCGGTCCATTAACTTCCTTTTACCCGACTGCGCGACGCAAAGGAGTGGTAATGTGTTTATCAGCCTATGTATGTATGTATGTATGTATGTATGTATATCCTTTGAAGCACTATACAGACCAAACGCCTGGGCCGATTTTTATGATTCGCATGTCAATCGATTCTCTACCAAACATAACGTCAATTATTTCACTTAGGCTTTCAGCTCATAGTGTAGTCTGTTTTCTTAATCTTGTTTCGGTCTTTTTAGTGCGTTGCTTAGGTATCTGTCTTTTTTTTGCAGTCGGGTTTTTTTAATTTTTTTTATTATTTATTTGCCTATTCAATGCAAACAAAAAATCTCTTCTTTCTTCTTTATAATGCAGATATAGAAAAATGGAAGATTGCATCTTTCAGCTTTCTTTATGTTATTCACAATGTTTAGCCGCGCTTTGTGTGGAATGTATGAGAATGTATGAGGGTGCAAGATCCTTGGGAGTCGGGTGTTCCATACGATGTGTATTGACCGCTAATATATTATACCCACATAGCTACAATATATGTGACAATACTGTCAATGTATAAATTTCTATATCAGAGTGCAATCATAGAAAAAATGAGCTCTTTCCTACATGTCCCAAGTTCGGGATGGTTGGCGCTCATTGGGGGCCTACGTTCAGCAGTGGACGGCGATAGGCTGATGATGATGATTCTTACAAAAGTGTTCTATTTCATTGCATTTTTGTAGAAAACAGATGCCTTTTTAAAGTAGGAAAGTTGATTCCATAGTAAATGTTGCTTATATATTTCTCACTCTTGAAAGTTTAGCCACTGCCTGAAAAACAACCTGTAATGTCCTACTTTTTTTTTTCGTATATGAGATCTTTTTTTTTTCAATGAACATGTGTTTGAAAATCTTTTAGCATTTATAATAAAGAAAAAACATTTTCCTTTGCACTAGGACGCTTCAAAATATTTAAACACTAAGAAAGCGACCGCAACGACTGCATACGTGGAACTACGTATTTACTCGGCGCTGACGAGCGTTTTTCAGCTTATGCCTGGTCGAGCGGGAACTAGATCGATAGTACATGACCTAGGTACCTCCTGTTACGTAAAATACATTATGATTATAATAACTTGAGCCTATAGATCCATGAGTTAGCATATCGGTGTCCAATCCCCTTTGAGGCGCAGTCAAACCGACCTGCATAATATTATGTCATTTATTTAATACCCCGCGGACCAGCTCAGTCAGACCAAAACCGGATAAATCCAGCTGAAACCAGATAAAACCGGATATCCGGCGACACCCGGGCGCCATTAACTAACAGCCGGATCGGGAGTAGATAACTATGATTGATTATGTGGTATTCCCAAACGTGGATATTCATACAATATGCTGAAATGTTTGTTATGCTGCTAATATTTAGATTTTAGGTATTAAAGATAATAATCGGACCTATATTATAATGGATAGCTTATCTCTGGTATACTCGTAATAGCGATGAAGCCAAATTTAGCATTTAGATTAGGGCTTAAAATATTGAACAGTATAAATTTGGATTTCCCAAAATACTACGAGGAGTTACTACTGTGATATTAAAATATTATAAATTATAATTATTAATAGTTTATAGTCAAAACCATTTACTAGTGAATCCCTTATCTGGGGGCACGGCAGTGCCCCCGCCAAGTCGAGCGCGAAGCAAACACTGCCGTACCATCCTTTACTGGAACCATTTCGCCGCATTTTCAGGCCCCTATTTGAGAACCTCTGGATAAAACCAGAACGCAGAAATTTTCGTCATCCAATAAGCTATAATCACATACTTAAAATCCAAAATTTCAAGTCTGTAGGTCATTTAGTTCCGAAGTTAAGCGAAAGCAAAGTTTCGCATTTACGACACTCACTCACTCATTCACTCACTCACTCACTCACTCATGATCATCAGAATAGAACTAGTACTTCCCATAAACTTAGAGAGCTGAAATTTGGTACAGAGTTGGGGTTTAATGGCCACATAAAGGGAAAACTATAAAAACTAGGATAATCGATCTGGGGGCACGGCAGTGCCCCTGCCAAGTCGAGCGCGAAGCAAACACTGCCGTACCATTCTTTACTGGAACCATTTCGCCGCATTTTCAGGCCCCTATTTGAGAACCTCCAGAAAAGACCAGAACGTCGATCTGGGGTCACGCCGTGCCCCCGCCAAGTCGAGCGCGAAGCTAACACTGCCGTACCATTCTTTACTGGAACCATTTCGCCGCCTTTTTAGGCCCCTATTTGAGAACCTCTAGATAAGACCAGAACGTCGATCTGTAGGCACGGCAAGGCAGTGCCCCCGCCAAGTCGAGCGCGAAGCAAACACTGCCGTACCATTCTTTACTAAAACAATTTGCCTTTATTCTACTCTAACTTTATTCTACTCCAACATTACACAAATTAAATAAACAAATTACACTAAAATCTAGGAAAATAAATCAATATGCCCACGTTTCTACAAAAAGAAGTGAAATCCCACCAAAAACATTCTGTAAAAAACTAGCCAAGTCTCGATGGAGCTGCTTGTTTATCTCTAAAAAGTAATGAAATCTAGACAAAATCGTGCCAAGTCTAAGGTTCCTTACTGCGGTTTCTTTATTATTACAGTTAATGTTGTGTGACTTGGCCGTTGAAGGGTACGCAAGGGTACAAAAGGGGCTCCATGACACCATTGCTCCAATACGTGTGTTGTACAATCAACAACAGCCTCAAATGAGACACTAGCGTCCAATTACCAATACCAGTATGGGCTATTATCTCGCTTAACAAACATAGGTAGTTACAAATATAAACAAAATTGACTTGCACCAAGTCACTCAACATTAACTATAATAATAAAGAAATCGCAGTAAGGAACCTTAGACTTGGCACGATTTTGTCTAGATTTCATTACTTTTTAGAGATAAACAAGCAGCTCCGTCGAGACTTGGCTAGTTTTTTACAGAATGTTTTTGGTGGGATTAACTTTTATGCCGCGTCCGCACGTTTGCCAAACCTCGACAAGTCTTCACAAATTCAAACGTGCGGATAGAGCGTTTGCCATGGTTTGTGTAGGCTTGCAAGAGCTTGCGGCCGTTCCGATCGAGTGTCGGTTTTTTGACACAAATCAAAGGGAATTTGTCGCAAGCGCTTGCGATGCATCCACACGTTTGCGCGCGCTCAGTCTGGTTTGTGTACTGGAGACGGGCAGACGTGCCTACGCTCGCACAAAATGAATTTCTCGAATGTTATCAGTCTGAACCATGCATTTGGGACCCGAAAAACAAGCATAATTATTGTATCTAAGTGTATAATACACTTAAATAAAAATCTTAAATATGTATATGTCACCGTAAAATTGTAAAAAACCGTTAGATTGTAATAAAACTAGTGAAATTGTAAAATGCCGATAGACACAATAAAAATTTTAAATATGTATATGTCACCGTAAAATTGTAAAAACCGTTAGATTGTAATAAAACTAGTGAAATTGTAAAATGCCGATAGACTTTGGACGCGAATATTCTGCCTATAATTTAACACATTATTTTTCGTAAGATTATAAATATATAGTTATAAATATTTCGACCTATTTTTACAATGTCGTTAGTTATTTTACAATCTAACGGTTTTTACAATTTTACGGTGACATGTATAATATAAAAGTATTAAATATATTTCTGTTGTCTGGTACCCGTAACACAAGTTCTTCGAGAACTTACCACGGGACCAGATTGACGTAGTGTGAAACGTCCATAGATATTATTATTATTATGAGAAAAAAGTAGCCGGTGCGTGGCTAAGTACATTATTGAGCCAAGCCACTATACGGTTAATTTGTAACTTAATCCACCATCTTCTTTGCCGTTTTTTTTGTTTGTTTTTATTTATGTATTTTTTTACAACAATAATAATAATAACTCCTCACACCGATTTCGGTGACGGTTTTATTGAAACCAGGCCAGTTACGCAGGAGTATTTTTATAGTGCCCAAGTGTGTGCGCAGTACAAAAAAGCACACTCTCTTTTACTCTCATAATCCCAATGCGGGAATCGAACCTTCTACCTCCGAGTCGAGAGCCAAGCTCTAACCACAAGACCACGGAGGCTGTTGTTTTTACAATAAAAATAACTCAAAGCAAATGCTATAGCCGATACCTACGAGCTCAACGTCCGTCATGCTTGCCTGTTCAGAACACACTAACTCACTCGCAACTCGCAAGCGTGCGGATGGTGACGTTTGATTCCCTTTTTCAAGTCAAGCGTTTGTGGAGGTTTGGAGTTTGCGGCAAGTGGCAAACGTGCGGACGCGGCATTAGAAGGTTACAGCTACAAGATATCGCTTTGTCATCAACCAGTAGCTAACCTTTTTTACGTAGATAATTTTTTCTTGCGCAATCCGCGGGGATTCCAATAGCGTCGAGCAATTCCAATCGTACAATTCAAATCCCCACTGCCCACATACTCAGTTGGCCAGTTGGACAGTGGGGCTCGTTGCACCCGAATGCCGGTAAATAGATGGTACGTTGGACGGTACCCTCTACCCGCTGAAAACTCAGTGGTGATAGTGCAGTACACCTACTGCCATCTACGTTGCTTTAGAAAATTAAGTTGTTATTTAAGAACTATAAGTAGCTTCCGACAGATAGCAGTTGATCCAAAAACTTGCCGTGACGCGTGTCGTGACGTGACGCCATCTATGTATTGAGCTGTACTTTAGAAAGTCTTTATGTAAGCTTCCAACAGATGGCGGGTTAATCCAGAACCGTTTCGTGACGCGTGTCGTGATAAGAACCTTAACATTTCACTCTCAACGCCGCTAAAGAAAACTCACTTCAAAAAGAAAACACACACGACCTCCTTTATAAATATAAACTGATTCCGCCATAAGAAAGTTATCGTGATTGTTTAGCAAAACCTGCGACTGTTTATTAGGTACTTAATGCTACGGGATTATAAGCCCAATGTCTATTGCGTTACGGGTGGTAATTAGTTCGTCGTCGTGTGCTACTCGTAAATCGTAAATCTCTTTATCAATGGTAAACTGTGATAAGGCGAACGAGAGCATTGTTGCCGAGCTAACGCGTGCGGCGCGGCGGCGCGGCGTTAGCAAATAATGCGAAAACTTTATACGAATCGCTTGTAAAATTACGTTGATTTAAAATTACCTAAAAGTAAAAATAGCTTTTAAACAAAATTGAAAACTTTTACGAACTAGGTAGTCACAATTTCGTTTGAGCAAAACGATTATCATCGGTCAAAAAAGCTTCGATCCACCTGATTGTTTTAAGTGAACTTTTCTTGAGAAAGAAACATACCTACATAAATCCAGACATACTCGCTAACTTTCACATTAATTATAATTATACATACCTATATATTTTTTAGTTAGTATGATTATATTTTCACGGTTAACCAGCATTTAATAATGCTGCCCTACGGTAAAAAATAATTTTACTATATTATAATTATCAAGAATAAATTATGTAAAACTCATATAATAGCAGTGCTAATGTCCCTCGGTGGTGTATGAAAATCGTCGATTCTCGATATTGTAAATTAAAATTGCGGCTACAATTAGTTGCAATAGTATAAAGTTTATAGATTAATGGGATTCCTCTTTGCATATAATAACATACATGAAGTTAGCTTACACTTGATATGTCGCTTAACTGTCCTAGTTTATACAACGGCACAACTCCGCACAACTTTCGCACAACTTCGTACAACACCGCACAACCGCACAACGCAATAAACCTGTGGATTAAATACACAACTTAATCATAACTCACAGCTTAAATTAGCATGGAATGTTGCAGCTACCAGGAACACAGAAGTTAAATGCGATGTTTTATAAGGAAAGAGTTCTGCATACGTGCTCATGAATGTTCCATTCTGTCGTGTTTTTAGTCATTTTTTTTCTCTTTTCTGTATAGTTTTCTACTTCGAACTTCAATGCTGGTTGCTACTAATACTATTAAGTTTTAATTATGTATTTCTAATGGAATATATTATGTTTAAATAATACCCGGTTTATAGAAATTACTTTATTGTGCTAGGTAGCCAAATTACAAGTGATGTTTTCATGCAATATTTTTCTACCCACTTGATTTATCTTTTTATTTAAAAAGTTAAACAAATGTACCCACTAATTAATACATAACATACCTTCCCCCCCTCTTATTAACAATTCAAACTGACCATCTATCATAATCAACTCTAGTCCAAATAATTAATTAAAATTCAAAAATTATGTAATCAAGAAAACATGCACACTCTAAAACATGTAATTAGTATCTTGTCTGGAAGGCGTAGGTCTGGAATATGGAACTTTGGAATGTACATTTATCTTATTCCTGATCTTTCCTCCGGCCATGGTTATTTCACTTGACCTTGGTATTCCTAACATCTGTTCCCAACATTCTGCACTTGGAATTTCAATAATATCATCATATTCTGTGTGTTCTCCATTACTTATCTCAGCTGGTTCTATTGCTTCATTTTCTAATTCCTCTGTGACGTCATTCTGTATATTTCTAGCATTTACTTCACTCTCATCTATACTGCCATTATTTTTTAACTTTACAATCTGATCAATATGACGCCTAACTATAGCTCCATCATCAGTTTGTACTCTATAGTTAGATGGACCTTCCTTGTTGATAATTTGACCTGGTAACCACTTACACCCATTTTGATTATAGTTTCTATACATCACCTTTTCTCCTATATTAGTTTCCCTGTTTTTCCTTTGACCCATATTAACTATTTGACTTTCCATTTTCTTGTGTTGTAAATAATCCGGATGTAGATTGTCAATAACAGTACGAAGACGTCTATTTAACAGTAATTCAGCTGGGCTTTTGTTTGTGCTAGTGCATGGTGTAACCCTTAGGCCAAGCAACATATTTGGAATCTTTACATCCCAAGATCCTTCAATTTTCTTTAATTTATTTTTAACAGTTTGCACCATACGTTCCGCTAGCCCATTTGTAGCAGGGTGGTATGGTGCCGTTGTGACATGTCTTATCTTATTCGCATTTAAAAATAATTCCATTTCATTGGACACAAAAGCAGTTCCATTATCAGAAACAATTGTCTCACACAGGCCATGTGTAGCGAATAACATTCTCAAATGACGAATCACTGTGCTGGATGTTGTGTTATTTACTATAAATACTTTCGGCCATCTTGAATAAGCATCAACAACAATTAAGAAGGTTTTGTTTAAAAATGGCCCAGCAAAATCCATGTGAATTCTGGACCATGGCCTTGAAGGTAATATCCATTCATGATTTGATTTAGCAGGCATCTGCCTATTTTCAAGGCACTTCCTACAATTACTGACTAAATTAATTATGTCATTATCTAAATGTGGCCACCAGACATAACTTCTAGCTAATGATTTGGTATGAACAATCCCATTATGTGTAGTATGCAACATGTTTAAGATGGCTTGCCTTAAAGAAGACGGTATCACGACTCGACAGCCTAGTAATATGCAACCATCCTGTAGAGACAGCTTAGATCTATGTAGCCAATATGTATGCAAATTCGTATCAGTGACTTTATTTGGCCATCCACATCTAAGATAGCGAACAATACGTGAAAGTATTTGATCCTTCTCAGTTTCCATAGCAATTTCTTTTGCAGTATAAGGAAAATCCTCTGTTTTATCTGCCATTAACAGTATCTCGTACATAGGCTGTTCTTCTTGGTCTGAGACAGGTAGAGGCCAACGACTTAAACTGTCTGCATTACCAATCTGTGGACCTGGCCGATATACTATGTCATAATCATGTGATGTCAACGCTATAGCAATGCGAATTAACCTTGGTGATAAAATAACTGGCATAGGCTTTTTTGGATTAAAAATTCCAAGCAAAGGTTTGTGATCAGTTACTACTGTGAAATATCTTCCCGCTAAATAATTGTGAAATTTTTGTATTCCAAACATAATTGCTGTAGCTTCCTTGTCCAACTGTGAGTACCTACGTTCATGAGTATGTAATGTTCTGGAACTCATTGCAACTGGTCTCTCCTGTCCATCATCCATTATGTGAGACAATACTGCCCCAACACCATATTCAGAACTATCACACACCAGAATCAAAGATCTGTTCAGGTCATAATGGACCAAGGTGGTATCAAATGTCAACAAACGTTTTGCAGTATCAAAAGAATCTTGTTCACATTTAGTCCATTTCCATTTATGAGACTTGTCTAGCAATCTATGCAAAGGTTCAAGTACTGTTGCCTTGTGAGGTATAAACCTCTCGTAAAAATTATATAATCCCAAGAAAGCCTGTAGCTCTTGTACATTTTTTGGCTCTGGTGTTTTAACAATAGCCTCAATCTTACTTGGAGCTGGATGAATACCATCTTTATTGATGACAAATCCTAAAAACTCAACCTGTTCTTGGGCAAACTTACACTTGTTCTTATTAAGACGCAATCCGGCTTTTTGTATTCGGTATAGTACTTCCTCAAGACGCTGCTGCATAACCAGCATTGTACAACCGCTAATAATAATGTCATCAATGAGCACTGCTACTCCTGATATTCCAGCCAGTAAGGAAGTCATTAATCTCTGGAATATGCCAGGACAAGCTTTTACCCCAAATGGTAGTCGGTGAACTGTATACAGTCCCTTGCAAGTATTTAAAGTTAACAATTTGGCCGTTGATTCACTAACTTTCACTTGCGTGTATGCGCGATCCAGATCTAATGTTGTAAAAAATTGTGCACCTGCTACCGTAGCAAATACCTCATTGGCGGTCGGCATTGGATAGGTGTCAGATTCAGTAGCTTGATTAACTGTACTGCGATAGTCTCCACAGAGTCGGATTTCTCCTGATTTCTTTCGAATAGGCACCACAGGTGTTGCCCACTCAGAATACGAGACTGGTTTAAGAACTCCTTCTGAAACCAGACGGTCAATTTCCTTTTCTACATCAGCTTTAATTGCATATGGAACAGGACGGGCTTTTAAAAACCTAGGTGAAGCATTGGACATCAAATGTATATTAACTGGTTCACCACGAAAAGTACCAAGTCCATCTTGAAAAACATCCCCATATTTTGATATAATATTCTCTATTTGAATCAGTTTACCCATAGAAATATTATTAATATTCATTGTAATTTGTAATGGACGTAACCAGTCACGTCCCAAGAGGTTAGGTCCCCGTCCTTTAGCTATGATTATGCTTAAATTTTGTGTTATGTCTCCATATTGCACCTTAATTATTGCTTGACCTAACAATATTACAGGTGTATCTGTCCAAGTCCGTAAAGACAACGATGATGAGTTGAGTACAAGATGCTGACGATGAAATTGTATTATTCTCCATGTATGTTCATTAATCAATGAAAAACTTGCTCCGGTGTCTAACTGGAACTCCACCGGAATACCTTCCAGTAAAAGATGAACTACAAATGGTGGTGTTTTGCCTTCATTTTTAAAATTGTATATACCATTTAAATTAAAATCGTTTTCATCTTCTGTAAAGTTAATATTCTTCCTCATAGATTTTTTCTTCAGTATACAGACCTTTTCAATATGACCAGTTTTCTTGCAATATCTACATTGTGCATTAATGAAACGACATTCTCCCCCATGTCTATCTCCACACCGGTAGCAAAAGCGCTTATTTAACTTTGGTTGTACAGCATTAACATCCATAGGCTCAGGTCTATATTGTACTTTATCATCCGTTGACCGGTTCAAATTTGATCTAATTTCATCGCCCATGCATGACTGTATCATTCGACAGTCTTTTCCAGCACTCTCAGATGACAACATAGCATCAATAACATCTTGATAACTCAAATTATCCCGTTTTAAAAGTTCATACTGCAAGCGTTGATCTTTCATACCACATACAAGTCTGTCACGCAACATGCGCTCCAGTTCTTTAAAATTACATGAAGAACTGATTTTACGCAACTGGGCAATGTACTCGGTTACTGTCTCATTTGTATTCTGATTACGAGTATAGAATTTATATGACATAGAAATTTCATTTAATTTTGGGCTATAATGTTTTGTCAAAATTTCCTCAATTTCCATAAAAGTCACTTCACTCGCTTTTCTTGGCGTAATTAATGCCAAGAATGTCTCGAAAACTTCTGCTCCACACACAGTAAAGAAGTTTGCCCTTTTTGCACC
Organism: Glaucopsyche alexis; assembly: GCA_905404095.1. Taxonomy (NCBI): domain Eukaryota; kingdom Metazoa; phylum Arthropoda; class Insecta; order Lepidoptera; family Lycaenidae; genus Glaucopsyche; species Glaucopsyche alexis. The sequence goes on from FR990056.1 coordinate 22,770,558, forward strand.
CTCTAAAAGTATGCCATTTGCTTCGAAACAAAATTTTAACCTATCAATATAATTGACCCATATGTCTGTTTTTGGATTAAATTCACTGAATTTCACTGATTTATGATCCATTTTCTCCAAATTTACACTTCGTCGCCACTATTATGTTTAAATAATACCCGGTTTATAGAAATTACTTTATTGTGCTAGGTAGCCAAATTACAAGTGATGTTTTCATGCAATATTTTTCTACCCACTTGATTTATCTTTTTATTAAAAAGTTAAACAAATGTACCCACTAATTAATACATAACAGAATATACTTCACAAACCGACAGCAGTAAACAGTATTACATGTCCACGAGCGCCATGACAGGTTTAATGGAAAACCTCCACTTTAACGCTGCGTCCCCAGTGCTGACAGAAGTAATTTAAGTTTTAAAAACTACTTTCATTTTATGTTTCATTCCTCTAACTGCGAACAGTATTCATTATTTTAATCAAGTAATACAAATAGGCAAGCGGACTGATTTTTTTTATTGCATAAATGAATAGTACTCTTAAATATGAGTAACTTCTCAATAGAAACCGTATACCAAAAGACAATATTTTCAAAGGTACAGCGATTTGTATACAAAATTTCGCGAGTCTTTATACCATACCATACCAATTTTTTTTTTTGCGAAATTGGTAAACAAAACCTACATTGCATTAGTTTACTCACATCATATACAAAAACATTCATTATGGTAAGTATGAACTTAAACGCACAAATATCGGAGATATTTACAAATTTATTCCTGCGGCCATATACTTCATATACTATAACCTACAAGTGACGTCATTTGTAGGTGGACTTTAGTATGGAGCGTTTTTAGGAGGCTCGCGAAATTTTTTATACAAATCGCTATTTTTGAAAATATTGACTTTTGATATACGGTTTCTTCTGAGAAGTTACTCATATTTAAGAGTACTATTCATTTATGCAATAAAAGAAAATTAGTCCGATTGCCTGTTGCTTTGAGATCAAATTTGTGACAGAGAGCCAGAGGCGAAGGCTGGCTCTCCTTCATAGGGAAGCCTTAGCCTATACAATAGGTAGGGATTTGGTTGATGTCTTCAAAAGGTAAGTGGTAAAGCCGATAAGAATCGAGTTAGGTACAGGAACCCCACGCCACTGCAGAGAGCCTTTCTTTATGTCTACGTGTGTAGCTCTCTTGGTAGTTTTCTGGTGTCTTTTAGTACCTAGTTGTTTAGTAGAAACGATACTAGTTTAATAGTTTCGCGAAAACAGATTTGGCAACACTGCAGTGACCAGCTAGCACATTAGCTTCCAACGACGTCAGATCGTACTGGACAGTAATTAATTATAGGTACTGGTATGCTTGCTTTTTAGCTTGTAATTTTACATCCCACCAAAAACATTCTGTAAAAAACTAGCCAAGTCTCGATGGAGCTGCTTGTTTATCTCTAAAAAGTAATGAAATCTAGACAAAATCGTGCCAAGTCTAAGGTTCCTTACTGCGGTTTCTTTATTATTATAGTTAATGTTGAGTGACTTGGCCGTTGAACATTCTTTATACTTTAGTGGGTACAAGTCAATTTTGTTTACATTTGTAACTACCTATGTTTGTTAAGCGAGATAATAGCCCATAATGGTATTGGTAATTGGACGCTAGTGTCTCATTTTAGGCTGTTGTTGATTGTACAACACACGTATTGGAGCAATGGTGTCATGGAGCCCCTTTTGTACCCTTGTGTGCCCTTCAACGGCCAAGTCACACAACATTAACTATAATAATAAAGAAACCGCAGTAAGGAACCTTAGACTTGGCACGATTTTGTCTAGATTTCATTACTTTTTAGAGATAAACAAGCAGCTCCATCGAGACTTGGCTAGTTTTTTACAGAATGTTTTTGGTGGGATTTCACTTCTTTTTGTAGAAACGTGGGCATATTGATTTATTTCCCTAGATTTTAGTGTAATTTGTTTATTTAATTTGTGTAATGTTCGAGTAGAATAAAGTTCGAGTAGAATAAAGGGGCCTGAAAATGCGGCAAAATGATTTTAGTAAAGAATGGTACGGCAGTGTTTGCTTCGTGCTCGACTTGGCGGGGGCACTGCCGTGCCCCCAGATCGACGTTCTGGTCTTATCTAGAGGTTCTCAAATAGGGGCCTGAAAATGCGGCGAAATGGTTCAGTAAAGAATGGTACGGCAGTGTTTACTTCGCGCTCGACTTAGCGGGGGCACTGCCGTGCCCCCAGATCGACGTTCTGGTCTTATCTAGAGGTTCTCAAATAGGGGCCTGAAAATGCGGCGAAATGGTTCCAGTAAAGAATGGTACGGCAGTGTTTGCTTCGCGCTCGACTTGGCAGGGGCACTGCCGTGCCCCCAGATCGATTATCCTAGTTTTTATAGTTTTCCCTTTATGTGGCCATTAAACCCCAACTCTGTACCAAATTTCAGCTCTCTAAGTTTATGGGAAGTACTAGTTCTATTTTGATGATCATGAGTGAGTGAGTGAGTGAGTGAGTGAGTGTCGAAAATGCGAAACTTTGCTTTCGCTTAACTTCGGAACTAAATGACCTACAGACTTGAAATTTTGGATTTTAAGTACGTGATTATAGCTTATTGGATGACGAAAATTTCTGCGTTCTGGTCTTATCCAGAGGTTCTCAAATAGGGGCCTGAAAATGCGGCGAAATGGTTCCAGTAAAGGATGGTACGGCAGTGTTTGCTTCGCGCTCGACTTGGAGGGGGCACTGCCGTGCCCCCAGATATTCATTGTCCCAGTCGGTTGTCAGTATAATACGTGAAAATGAAGAGAGCGATCTACCTGCTTAAGTATTATATTCCCTGATAGTACAAAAGTTACACGAATTAACCTTTTGTTTTCTCAGCATACTATTCATTTCAAAATTACATTCGAGTTAACCCTTTCAATGCCACATAATCACTTACGTATCAAATGGGCAAAGTCTGACCTCGGGGGGATCAAAAAACCGCGCCAACTAAAACCATTAAGCAATACCAAAGTTGCCCAAAACAATCCCGCCAGAAACTAATTTCCCTCACCCGAGGGGACCTAAGGGTCAAGCCCATACTAGCGCAGACTGCAGAGTCGAAGCGTAGCGAAACGAAATTCTGAAATAATAAGTATAGCAATTAATCCTTATGATCACAACAATATCATTAATTGTACAATATGAACACAGTTCCTACTTCTAAACATTTTCCTTTGCACGCCTCAAAATATTTAAACACAGAGGAAGTGACCGCATCGACTACACACGTGCGTGCGCACGACATAAGAGTGATTTTTAAAATTACGGTTTCACAATTTCGCTTCGATATGCTTCGACTGTGCGTTAGTACGAACAGACCCTAATTTTCCTCACCCGGGGGTCACGAGGGGACTTACGGGGTCCCGGGAGGGGTCCTGACCCAGGACCACCTGGTGACTTCGCTAATGCCATTTTAATCCCAACTTTCCTGTTGTTTAGGACTTTGGCACGAGCTAATAGGTGCTTGACATTAATATTGTGTTACCTGAGTAGGTACACAGTTTTTGTATCGCGTCGGTGTCAAATGGCTCGATTTTTTATAAATAATCTGTGCATTTTTCAGATTAAGGTATCATTTAACTGCCTGACTGTTTATGACACACAATTTTTGTCTTATATTTCCATATTTATGAACATTAATCATTATTCTCAATATTTAGCTTTAAATGGTAAAGATTTTAAATACATTATTTAGGTCGGTTTTAGTCTTCGATTAGTTAAGCTATAGTTATAGTATTATATATGTAGGTATATTAACTAAATATCATCATGTAAATAAGGTATACGCCGCGCCGGTATAACGTATCTTCTATCAATTACAACTATCCCGGTCTCGTAGCCCCAGCCTGTCCCAGACGCCTATCACTGGTATCACATCAATCTATTGGACAATTTAAACTCAATAACACAATAATTACTAAACCCCGCTCAACTACTAAACTTAGATTACAACAATTCCGTACTTGTAACTTGTACCTGAGTTTAACACAGATAACGTTTGCCAAATTAAATTGCTAAATTGTTTTGATCAAATCGATAAATAGGTACACTAATTTGTTATTGTTGATGATGATGAATACGTGTAGTAAAATCTATAATATGTACTCTATACTAATATTACTACTATTATAAATGTGAAAGTTTGTGAGGATGAATAGATGGATGGATGGATATTTGTTACTCTTTCACGCAAAAACTACTGAACGGATTTCGATGAAATTTGGTATGGTAATTGGTAGTAGTTTAGGCTTTGGATTAAAACACAGGCTACTTTTTATCCCGAAAATGTACAGTGTTCCCGCGGGATACCCGGATAGTATATTTACGCGGGTGGAGTCGAGGGAAACAGCTAGTGGTTAATAATTTTATGTTGTTGTAATGAACAACTTAGCATTAAAACATGTGAGCTAATGGTGATAATGATGAATATAAATTTGGGAATAGCAAATGTTCAAAGATATCTATATCATATCGGTGTAAAAGACTTGAGAAGTAGAAATACCCATTTCACGATATGAATGTGGGTATGATGAGATGATTCCTGATGGTGGTGATGATAATGATGATTACTGATTATGATTACTTACTTATTATGGCATAGTAGCATATGCTTGCTGTTCTTTAATCAACGCCGAAATTCCCAAACATGTACCTATATTTAAAGTTCTGTTCAGTGGTTTTGGATCCAAGGTGTACCTTGGCTTTACTTAATCCAAAAAAAGTCGAAATCACTATATCGGGTATACATCGTACTATATCACTCATCACTTTAAATATATATTTAAAGTGATGAGTGATATAGTACGATGTATACCGGCAAGTTTTTCATAGTAAGATATAACGAAAAATAATGCGTACAGTACAATTGAATGGGGAAATTTTTATTTGACAATCTGTCGGCATATTACTCGTATAATATCTCTTAGTAATATTACAATCTAATGGTTTTTACAATTTTACGGTGACATATATAATCCATATCAATTTAAAGGAGTTCCCTCTATTGCTCATGGAATTCATCACCAGGTCTACCATTTGGTGACAATGGAACCATTCTAGAAGTAAACCTATTACAACAAAAAAAGAATTATCAAGTCATACATAAAAAATACGTTGACTTGAAAACCTCCTCCTGTTTTTCGTCGATGCCCCAAAAATTATGTTTTCCGAAAACTGTGCCGATTAACCAAATTATTTACATAACTCGATAGCGTTATCTAACACGTTACCTGCCACATGTTCATATATAAACTGCGTGCAGCTCGTTTCGCTTATTAATTACTGATGAAGCCTCTCGCAGTCGCGACTAATTACGATGGATTTATCGAACCTTCGCAGATAATCATGATATGATTAATATTATTATCAACGTTTACAAAAAGACAGGGATTTAGACAAATGAATGTTACATGACGAACGATAAGCGAATAGCATAATACTATAATATTATGTAGACTTTTTAGCGTAAGTTCTTTATATACTTAAACGCTTACTTTATAAATTTTTTTGTTATGAAGTTGACTAGGAAACGAACAGACGGATCGGCTAATGGGAAGTCTATGGACTCTCGCAACACCAGAGGAACTTATGTTTATCCCCAACGCCCTGGGGCCACCGGTAACCTCACTCACACGGCAAAACATAACGCAAAGTGATTCACGTCTCACGACAGTTTTCTGTAAGGCCGTGGTATTTATCCGGTCGATCTATTCGTGCCGAAGCATGGCTCTCCCACGTTCGTACAGAAAATAAGAAAAAATAAAAGTATTTGAGTCATGAACATGCATCTAAGCAACAAGAAAATCAGACGGGTAAAAAAGATTTAAGAACCCGTAAGAACTGAAAGACGTGTTCAATAAATATTTAGATGCTTTTTACACGAAATGAAAGCGATCTAGAATTCTATTTTGAGTAAAAAATTGTAACTATATTTTCGTTTGAAAGTAAGCGAATGAATCAATTCGAGTTAAAAATAAAAACATACGAGAACTAACTTCAGTTTTCGCTTCAATAGCTGTCCGGGTTCGGAATTGGTTTTGGATATGCTGTAGTGTATAGTCAATAGTATTCATAGTATAAAAGGCAAAGCTGATTGGCTAATGTATCAACGCACAGGCTGAACCCTTGAAATTTTAAATTTTGTACACGTATTCCTCATATATTCATCCACTAAAGAAGGATTTTTCAAAATTCATCCCCCAAGGGAGCAAAATAGGGGATGAAAGTTTCAAATCTAATTTCATGCGGGTGAAGCCGCGGGCATTTAATGCTAGTATACAATTTATCTACACTAATATTATAAAGAGGAAAACTTTGTATGTTTGTTTGTTTGTTTGTAATGAATAGGCTCAAAAAGTACTGGACCGATTTCAAAAATTCTTTCACCATTCGAAAGCTACATTATCCACGAGTAACATAGGCTAAATTTTATTTTGGAAAAAATAGGGTTCCGTAAGATATTTGGGTTTTTCGGACACAAGGTGTAAAAAATCAACCAGAAAAGTTACTTATCTTGCGTACGCTGCCTAAACTATAAAAGATAGAACCATAAAATGTTCTAATTAATTGTAGATCTTATAAATATCTACAAAAAAGTCCGCGACACACTATACATATCTATGTCGAGTGAGGCACAATAACCATTTTTTTATTTAGAAATCTTGAATTTTTTTTGGACTACATTTAAATGCGTTTATTTTACTCATGTTATTAATCCTTATCAAAATAAATTATTTCATCACTAAGTACAGTTTATGTAGATAATATTTGGTCTTTGAATGATTAAAATTGGACGTTTGGTTTTGAAGTTATGGCGAAATTAAAATATTACGATTCCTGCTGCACGGCCCGTTGCGGAGTGGGCGTCACCAAGGCGGGGTGCGCGTGCGGGTTAATGTTTAGTTTAGTTTACTTAAGTTAAATAGTTTAGTTATTTTATAAACATCAAATTGATAATATCTTAAAATATAATACATTATAATATCTATACATCTATACAGTTAAATACAATTTAAGTGTCTGTTTGTAACTTCAAATTAACAGCTTTTTACATAATGAATCTGAAAGTATATTCGGTACTTACAATAAAATACATTTTTTTTAAATTTTTGTCTGTCCGTCTGTCTGTCTGTCAGTCGGTCTGTCTGTCTGTTTGTTCCGACTAATCTCTGAAACGGCTGGACCGATTTTCACGGGACTTTTACTAGCAGATAGCTGATGTTATAGGGTCTAACATAGGCTACTTTTATTTTAGGGTTCCGTTTAAAAAAATAGGATTCCGCTTTCGTTAGTCATAAATAAAGTCGCGGGTAAATTTCAGCGATATCCCAAAGTATTGTTCAACGCGGACGAAGTCGCGGGCAAAAGCTAGTTAGTTATAAAAGTTCACTATACTATATCTTTTCTGTGACTATACTATCATTTTAATGGTTGCATATTTAAGAATTTAAGATACCTTCAAGACTCTTAGTTTAAACTAAGTAACGTTTAGCATTTATTAATTGTCTACGTAGGAAATGATTTGAGGATTTTCACAATTTAATGTTTCAAGATTTTTTTTCTATTTGTCAACATATATTATTTGTAATGAATGTCCTTATGGATTGAAATTTTAATACTTTATTCACTTGAGTACTAGGTACCTACTAAAATATTTATTTTATCTCAAAAAGTTGTACACTTGGCACTTGCTTATATACACAACCGAAAAATAAAAATAAAAAACTCGTATATGGAGCTTTATCCTTAATGTAATGGAGTCGGTCTGGTAAACAGCACATGTTATTGCCGTGCGGCAGCCGCCAGATGTTGCCGGTAACCTTAGGTAAATGTTGTACGAAAGTCGCTCTGGTTTTGTATCATATGAAATACCAACAAAATATTGGCAATGTTTTATTAGGGTTCGGAAAACGGGGTTTCATTATTGAGACTTCGTCGTCTGTCTATCCATCCGTTTGTCACCAGGCTGTATCTCCACCGTAATAGCTTGACAGTTGAAATTTTCACAGATGTCTGTATTTCTGTTGCTCTATAACAATTATTATAAACAGAATAAAATAAATATTTAATTTTTTTTTAATATTTATTTTATTCTGTAAATTTTCAATTTACAACAAACGTGACTTTTTGCCTCTTAGAGCGGAAGCCCTCGTGCGCGATTCCGACTGGTACTTGGCCGGTTTTGTAATTTTTAGTATCGTAAAATTATACACGTAATTTTTATTATATTTTGTCTAGAGTCCGACCGAAACTGATTTTCCGGCCGAAACCGAAACCGAAACCGAACATTCGGCTGTGGCTTCAGTTTCGGCGAAACCGAAACCGAAACCGAAACTCACGTGGTCAAGTAGAAAATTCCTTAAAATACTGAAATTTGGTGCATTTTATCCATTATTAGGACATGAAATGGAAACACGGTATATTAATTTTGTTGTAATCTGGGAGCACGGTAGTGCCCCGCCAAGACGAGCTAAGCGAAGTGCAAGGGCACTACCAGACTACTTTTTCTCGAAGCGTTTCGTCGATATTTTGAACCCTCATAACTTGGAATTAGATTATACCAGATACACAAAATTTTCAGGATATGTTCCCAGTAGCGGACTAATGAAAATGTAAAGTTTTGATTATAAAGGTCTAATAATTTAGGTTTTAGTGATATCCAGAAACCCCTGATTTCGTCACTGACTCACTGATGCTCAACAAAATTATAGGGTACTTTCGGAAGTCATAGAAAGCTGAATTTTGGTATGTAAGCTAGTTTTAGCACATAACCAACATAAAGATTGACAAACTTGGAACTTTTATCCTCCAACCCCTTAAACTAGGGGATGAAAATTTGTAAGAGACTTACCTACTTTACTCTAGAGGTCTGAAAATTGTCTTTCAAAAAGAAGTGAAATCTCACCAAAAACATTTTCATGTAAAGTGATGCCAAGACGATGCAATATAACTCGCACTGTCAAAAAGATATTAGATCTTATGTGAAACCAAGCTTCTGACTCTACCTAACTTCTAACTCTACACGCCTTAACTCTACAAGCCTAACTCTACAAACTCTATACTTTAGTCAAATTATGTGGCTTGGCCATTTCGTTCGTACAAGAATAGTATAACAGAAAAACAGTCCGTAAAGTTTTCACCTTACGCCTAAGCGAATGTATCGAAATGGCCAGGCCACATATTTTGACAAAGGTGTAGAGTTTGTGGAGTTAGGCTTGTAGAATTATGGCGTGTAGAGTTGGAAGTTTGGTAGAGTCAGAAGCTTGGTTTCACATGAGATCTAATATCTTTTTGACAGTGCGAGTTATATTGTATCGTCTTGGCATCATTTTACATGAAAATGTTTTTGGTAAGATCATTTATTTAATGTTATATTAAAAAATATTAATTACATTTAAATTATGTTTTCAAATTCAGTTGCGTTGTCAAAGCGTTGCCGCAAGAAACGAAGTTAGGCGAGCGTGCACGAAAACTTCCGAAATCAGAGGGCCAATTCTCTTAATTAACTTAGACTTTCAACTTACCATCAATTCATTATAAATTTATCATCCTGTTATCATAAATTGACCGAAAGTCGGTATTCTACTACACTATTTTCGTAAATTTAAAATCCCAACACAGTCATTTTGCAATGATATTGACTACAATTTATAAATAAAGCGAGCACAAAGCATCTATAAAGACAGCTGTTGCTTGACGTTTGTACGATCCAGTGTTGCCAATTATTGTCAGTTAAGGCGCGTCTCCTGCTCGTATTTTTTGAAATATTACACAAAATCATCGAATTTGGGGCATGGCTATGCACATTTGTGTACGCATACACGATTTTATCCTCTTCTAAGACGGACGGAAAATTATTTCCCGCGTGGTTAGAGAGGGGAAGGCAAAAAAAGAGATTTTTGCGTAAAATAAATATTTTTATGTCATGGCATCCCCACATGTCAAAGTGACAAAAATATCCGGCTGACGGATCGGTTCGAGTCAAATTGGAGTTAAGTTTATAAACATACGAGAATACCATTTTCTATGGATAAGTGGTTTGCTCAATCTATAATCAAGCTGTGATACAATGATAATCGCATCGCGGTATAATTCGTCGTTTGACGTTTGTTTGAAGTTTAGTTGAATACCATTTTGCTGTTTGATAGGTTCCGGACTGTATCGAAACAGTAACGAAGTTGCATTATTGTTGGATTAAAATAGCAGAATCGACCTTCAGTTTCGGTTTCGGCAAAAGTTTCGGCCACTTTTGGCCGAAACCGAAACTGCCGCCGAAACTTGATTTTTGGCCGAAACTCGGCCGAAACCGAAACCGAACTTTCGGTCGGACACTAATTTTGTCGCAGTGACGTGTTATTAGCTAACTAGCTTTTGAAAACTACTTTCTCGGGATTAAAAGTAGCCCATATGTTAATTCAGAGCCTAAACTCCTGTCATACTTATTTTTTCCAAAGTCCGTTCGGTGCAGGTCTTTGCGTAAGAGTCATAAACATCGCTCCATCCTTCCTCACAAACTTTCAAATTTATAATATAATATGATGATAAAGGAGGCGGTTAGTTTATTTTTTATATTCCAACGACATTTTATTTATAGCCGCGGCATAAACCTTCTAAGCCGGCGCGTTGTATGGCAATGTGAGGGTGTACACTGTACAATGTACACGCGTAGTACGAGTTGTCAGAAAATATTAACCATGTAATTTTTCTATAAGTTATGAAAATTTTATATTGTAGCCTAACGTTGTTGGGTTAAATATTTCGCTCCGATGACAATACATCCTGTATATCTGATGTGTAACATCCAAAATCACACCTTTGACACAACACAATGCTGCCAACTTTATCAATGCTACAAAATACAATACTGCCAACCATCGTAAAGGAAGTGTTAACATTTCCGTCCTCACAATCTGCTCCATGGTCCTCACTTCACATCTTTGAAAGCGATAGAAAACATGTCAAAAACTTGTGCTCTATCTTTCTGCAAGCCTGGTACTCTATTGATTTTTCAAAACGACAAACTAGTCCTTGTAGGACGAATTAAGGACAATAAGGACGTAACATCCTCCAGGCACGCGACTCATTTGAACAAATAGGATTCCCCGATAACGGGTCATTCACCCCCCATTTCGGGTGTTACCCGACTGGTAATCGTCTGGGGAATTACCGCGCTATTAGTGAAAATATTCCACTAATATGTTGTTTAGGATTCTGGATGTCGTAGGGGTTTTTACGATCTATGACGTTAGTACAAGTTGAAGTCGCAGTATCATAGTTTTAAGAATACTAGTGACCGCCCAGGGGTCGAAATTCGCCCATAATATTTTTTTGGCTTCCATACCCATAAGAGCTCTAGACATGAATATAAATTGGTCGTGCCCAATCAAAGACTTTATAATTCTTTATAATTATAATTTTGACTATATCATTCATGAATGTAATTATTATAACAACAAATTCTAATCTATTGAAAATTAAAAATCTAAAATAATTTTAAATAACTATGAAAAACTGAAAATATTTGCACACTATTTTATGTAGTACAATATGTCGAACTCTATAAAATATGTAAACACCTACTGTACCATATTCTTAGCAAATAAATTAATTTAAATTTGAATTTGAGCGGTTTCGCACTACGTCCGATCCGAATCCGACCCGAGCCCGTGAAAATATGAATCTATAAAACTCGGATCGAATTCGGATATTGCTTATGTACCTACTACTCCAAAAGCAATTCAGGAGCCATCTTTTGGAATACGTGATTTTACGCGGTGCCACAGCAGAGTGTTCACGTTGTTGATCATGAGTCCTTTCAATCTACACTAATATTATAAACAGGAAAACTTTGTTTGTATGTTTGTTTGTTTGTTTGTTTGTTTGTTTGTAATGAATAGGCTCAAAAAGTACTGGACCGATTTCAAAAATTCTTTCACCATTTGAAAGCTACATTATCCACGAGTAACATAGGCTAAATTTTATTTTGGAAAAAAATAGGGTTCCGTAAGATATTTGGGTTTTTCGGACACAAGGTGTAAAAAATCAACCAGAAAAGTTTCTTATTTTGCGTACGCTGCCTAAACTATAAAATATAGAACCATAAAATGTTCTAATTAATTGTAGATCTTATAAATATCTACAAAAAAGTCCGCGACACACTATACCTAACTATGTCGAGTGAGGCACAACAACCATTTTTTTATTTAAAAATCTTGAATATTTTTTGGACTACATTTAAACGCGTTTATTTTTGGTCACGGGAGGACTGACTCCTCCCGTGACCACGGCTGCTGGAAAGTAGCCGAAACGTCGGGCAAAAGAAAAGTGCACCGCGACAAAATCCGTAAGTGTTTAAAACAATGAACAATATTCGCGTAAACTTAAGAAATCAATACATGCTATTATTCCTTATCAAAATAAATTATTTAATCACTAAGTACAGTTTATGTAGATAATATTTGGTCTTTGAATGATTAAAATTGGACGTTTGGTTTTGAAGTTATGGCGAAATTAAAATATTACGATTTCTGCTGCACGGCCCGTTGCGAAGTGGGCGTCACCAAGGCGAGGGTGCGCGTGCGGGAAGGATAGATCTATGATTAAGGTATGAGGGACTTTAGATCTATGAGTAAGGTACCCGCAGTATTAGTATCAGTATTGTACCCGTGCGAAGCCGGGGCGGGTCGCTAGTGGGGGATAAAGTTGCCTCCTGTGATGCTTGCTATCCTCCTCTCTCTACCTATTAGGTAAATAATAAGTATTTTGCATTTAGTGAAACGTGATTTTAATAGATTTGATTCTTTCCGAATTTCAAATTTGCTACCTTATATTGCTACCACTCGATCAGACATCTTGAAAATATGGCGATCTCTTTCAATATTTTGGCTATATCTCTTTACAGGCATACTTTATTATAAAAATATGTTCTACAAATATGAACTACTTAGATACAATTTTCTACACTTTATTTTATGAGCATTTTTGTGTCAAATTGATATTTTTAGCGCTGCAGAGTCTTAGAGGGAAATTTTATTTATGTTGATGATATTTTTTTTAAGCAACTACGAGTATATTTTACTTTTTATGCCCTTTCAGATGATACCCATAACGAGAAATTTGTAAATAATAATTATAAAGGCCGCCAATTTAGGACGGTGGCAATTTTGAATGCACAATCCTATTGAATCAAGACAAATTGTATGCAGACTTCATTTATTTCAGAGTGTCCCCGTATCCACCTAAAGCATTGCGACGATATTTTCTTAGTCTGCTTTAGATTCACCTAAGTCTCCCTTTACCCTTTAGTCTAGCAAGGCTATCCTGTCCCATCGCTCGTCAGCCTGTCTGTATGTATTTGTATATAATATATATATATGTGTGTGTGTGTGTCGTAACCGTTGCGGTCGTGGGAAACTTTCACTCGGTCTCGGGATCTGCCGGCACAATATGTTCTCGTGTTTTTATACTTGATATATCGTGTTAGAGTCGTTTTGACGTTTGAATGCGAGAGATTTGTTGTTTCTTATGAGGTTCGGTGTAAAACGGAGGGGTTTTCCAGCTAATGGATGGTAAATCGGTATGGTACTGCGTGATTCGCCGACTGAGAGGTTACCGGAGGCCCAAGGGATAGGGGATTTTAAGGACCAGTAGGAATATTTGGCAACTTCGTATTCGTAACGTTATCGAATGTCAATTGTATGGGCGCTGGCCGCTGTCATAATTTTCATACAATTCTCTTTCGATACGTTGTTGTCAATTGTTCCTGCTAACCCCACAGGAACGTAGATATAAGTGCGCAACACCACATAAGAACCCCTATCCTTGTATTTAACTCAGACTTTTAATTTACTTCAATGAATGGAATTGTCTTGATATCATAAACAGATTTTTGGAGTTTGAACCAATCAAAACCCGTTCATGTTGGTTTGACGTTTATGAGAATACCATTTTGCTGTTTTAATATAGTACCGTATAGGTAGGCATCATGTATACCGACGTTCAAAAAGTGTATACAAATACTAACGTTGAATACATTTTTTTGAATTTTGAATATATGAGTACTAAATTGTAATTGTAACTGCATTATTGCATGATTTGATTAGCAGAATACAAACGTGTTGTATGGTTACCGCTTACTATTAGGCGATCTAGCTGCTCGTTTGCCAGACTTGTTTTGTGGGATAACTAACTAATTGTACATTATACGTTTCTTAATCCATTATTGACCTGTCATACATTTATCACCATCAAATAACGTCAATTTTGAATACCACACATTCACAATTCACACATAGAAATGATGACACGGACACAAAGCAAAAACAATTGGCTGTCATCAATCACAGACAGTCATTCGCCACGGACGGTGACGGCGGAGTTCAAACGCGACCCGACGACATGTGACGTCACACGTGCTAGTCAAATTCATATATTTTGTATTGGTAAAGATAGCTATAACATGCATTTTGTAAGTAAACCTCTGATATTGTCAAGCAGTAAGTGAGATGAATGGATGAATTAAAGCTAAAAACACTCGATCACGTCCGATTTAAAAAAAATATCAAAATCGGTTCATTATTGAAATCATTCTAATCATAATTTAAAATAATATTAGCTTTCTGCACACCTCCTTCCTTTTAAACTTTAACTGTGCCAAATTTCGCTCATTATATGATTATTCCTTCCTTTGTCCTAGCCATTTCACATTATTTGGGGTCGGCTCTCCTCGTTCTGCGGCGCCAGGACAGACTTATCTTTGGCTACTGTGGACCACCAGGTGGCTTGTGGTATTTTATATGATTTATATGATTAATAATCACAAATAATATTGTACCTACTACCTAATTTAAAGTATAATGTACTGCCAAAGGGCCTACCATTAACCTACTACGTTAGGTTAGTATTAATTTGGCATGGAAAGTAAGATGTCCCGTTCACTGGTCCTTCGTGAGTCGTGACGCAACCTCGGTCGTTCACCCGCGAGGCTGCTTCTATATATTATGATTAGCTGTCATTATACTACATTACCTAGTACTATCGCGAATAAAGTATTTGTTTAGGGTACCATATTAATAACTATAAGTAACCCTTATACTTTCGCTTTGTACGTCCGTCCGTCTGTCTGTCCTATTCTTCTGTATAATTGCGTGAAATTTGGTACTGTTTTCGAAAGTATATAATTATTATATATTTTGTTTTTAGCATTATAAAATAACAATAGTTTTATATTTAAGTGAGGATGATTTTTTCTCTCATTCTACCTAAACGTTTAGGGTGTAGTATCGTTGAATAGGTTCACAAAGAAAGGCGAAGTTTCATACAAGACTTGTTTTATAAACTGTACATGAACCATTTTCGAGTAATCGACCTTCAAAGTGACTTATAAGTTGCGCCAAGGCATTTCCAAATTAGGTAGAAAATTTTTACTTTCAATTGTAATTTAAGCTCAGGGAAATTATTTTCAACGAAAACAAACCACTATTGAATATATCCTAAATAACAGCGTATTTAGAAGTTTCAGTTGAAATTTTGTCCTCAAAGTAGGAAAATTTATCACATAGTATTTTGTTAAACTTAGCTTTCTTAATCTCTATTAAAATATTACAATAGTAATATTTTTTTACTTTTATTCGTAAAGAATGCAATATATACCTACATACTGTATTGTAATTTGTAATGTATGTAAAGTGTAAACTATATTACTACATATTACTATATATATCATAATTATTTACTTTGACCTTAACCGTCATACAAGGTTCGCCCCCATGGGTTTAGTTTTCACAATCTATCGGTATGTTAACTCCGTAGCTGCGGGTAACACTCACAAGGGTATCATAAGCGGAGAACAGTTAACAAATAATAATGATAATAATATCTATGGACACTTCACACCACGTCAATCTGATCCCGTGGTAAGTTCTCGAAGAACTTGTGTTACGGGTACCAGACAACGGAAATATATTTAATACTTTTATACTATACACATATTTAAGATTTTTATTATATTATACACTTATTTAGTACACATCCATGACCGAGGAACACAGAAAAACTTTTTGTTCCTTCGGCGGGATTCGAATCCGCGACCCCCGGCTTGAGCACCAACACGCTCAACCATGAACCAACTGAGCCACAGAGTTAACAAATAATTGAGATATTGATTTATTTACTCTGTGATATCGGCGATGGCTTTTCATGTCAAACCTCCTTGAGTTCTTGTAGTCCTACTTCCTAGTGCAAACCGATGAAAGTACCTACTACATAGACTCACAAAGATTAAGCTGGGGCCTCACGAAACATAAAATATTACATTTTAATAATTAGATATCAAAATATCAACGACAATGTTGTAGCTTGCCTGTACGAAAAGGTAATAAATAAAAGATACTTCTTTCTTAGCAATTCCAACATGATTTATATCGTTAGCTAAATTTCTTATGCATTAGCTACTTATACGGGAATTTTATAATAACCTGGCGGAGACAATTTATGTCAGATATAATTGCGCATTCCGTCCGTAGAATTTGCTCGAGAAAATATTACAATTGCTTTTCAAGTATGATTACATTTTTAAGTACAGCTATGGACCTAAAATAATGGATATAAAAACATTTTTAGCTCTTTTATAATACCTAGTGACCATCGATATTTTAAGCCTGGAACTATATTATGCTCATTGGTCCGGAATCTGGAAGGCCCTAGAAATTTCTGAGCATTCAAAATAGAACTCTGCGTTAATACAATAGAGTCGAAAATCGACCACACGAGTGTCGAGTCAAATGTCAATGTCATATATATTATGTCATGCTCGACACTCGAAACACCAGAGTCCAACTCGCACTTGACCGTTTCTCATAGAACAGGAGAGGTTACAAATATATTATTACATGATTTAGGAGATACTCGTATACCTACTACAAAACTTGTTACGAAACATCGACCTTTTCTACTTGACGTTACCATATTCGCGTGTAATCAAAAAGTTTCGCGACATTTGCTTAATGTGCGAGACGATTGCTCGAATAAAAGTAAATTACAGCGAAATTGAAAGAAATGAAATGTCGGGGCGTTTTATACCGGAGCGTGCGCTAGAGGGTTAACGTGATAAAAACAACTAAAAACCTGACTAAAGCCATTTCTTAGGTGAAGTTTGGAAATGCAATAATATTACTTTGAGTCGCCGAGAAAGTGGACATTACAGATTTTGGACCGTATTTCAGTTCAATATGTTCAGCAGTTTAAGCTATGTCATTCATAGACTTATGTTTGTCATTTATGTAAAGGCCGTACACAGATGTAATACTGTGACTTGTCATAAAATCTATTCATCAATGGAGCTCCTCGTACACGTAACGCCGGAACTGATGTATTGAGCGAACATACCGACCGGTCAATACCCGATGTCTGATTGAGTGGAGAACAATAGGCGACTTCCTGCTACACCCATCTCATGGTACCCTGGTGACTGGTCATCGCGATATCATTTGGAAATATCGATAGGTACAAGAGAGTCTTCAAACTCGTGAAGAACGGGCCGACTCGAGAGATACCATGGCCTCACGGAATACTGGCACGAAATACCTCTAGTTGGGAGATCTACGCTTCGTAGCGGGGGGCCAGCTTCATCGGGGAGATATTACGTGAAAAACTATACGAAATCCGGCGTAAATTAACGCTAGCTTTGGGTTGTCTTGAAACAGAGTGAGTGTTAATACTGGAGACAAAAGTGTGGGCTTGTAAGATCTGCAAGTAGCAACACACATGGAACTCCTCCAGTCTAGCTGTAGGTAATCGCTAAGTGTTTATACAATCAGGTGATCCGTCTGGGAGCTACCTGGTTTAACGCCATTAAAATTAGCGGAACCTTCTCTTTTTTGGAAGTTGGTTGATAAGATTTCACGTCATCACGATTCACGATACTCACAATTTGCCTACGATGGGTCACTACTATACTCATGTGCTCCTAGTAGCCGGACACGACAATTTTAGCCAATTGACCGGAGCCCTACACTTCCCCTAGTAGCGTAAGTCATAACATTGATTTGTAAATTGCTTTACTCGATTGAAAGCTCGAAACCGACAGTAGCAAAAACATCCTACTAGAGTCTAGACTATAAATGTGAAAGCTTATGTGGCTGGATGGATGGATGTTTGCGGCTTTTGGTCCCGTCGGGTACTATGCTTACGCGGGCGGCGCCGCAGGGAAAAGCTAGTATTACATAATATTATCTGGACACGCGATAGGAGGATTCAAACCTCCAAAGCTTTGCCTTCCATTACACTTTTTCGCTCTGACATTACATAATTTTCACTGCTGCTTTTTCGTTTCATGTAGAATACTCACAACGCGAACGATGTTAAAGAAGTTTGCGTTGTATATCGCTCAGTGTACGACTGACCTAAGTCAACTAACCCTATAATGGTCGGGGCAAACAACGTCTGCGGGTCGCTGATACAGCGACCAATTAACACTCGGTCGTCGGGATCTACTGTAAGCTTAGACTTTACTGTGGAGTCTACGGAGCTCCTAGGATATTAACTCCATTGATTGCTTCCTGTTTTAGCGGCGATTTAGGTATTAGATATTGCTTAACTAGTTCAGTGCTTCTTACATAGTTCAGACTTAGTGTTTGTACTTTGTAAAGTAGTTATCTGGGGGCACGGCAGTGCACCCGCCAAGTCGAGCGCGAAGCAAACACTGCCGTACCATCCTTTACTGGAACCATTTCGCCGCATTTTCAGGCCCCTATTTGAGAACCTCTGGATAATACCAGAACGCAGAAATTTTCGTCATCCAGTAAGCTATAATCACATACTTAAAATCCAAAATTTCAAGTCTGTAGGTCATTTAGTTCCGAAGTTAAGCGAAAGCAAAGTTTCGCATTTACGACACTCACTCACTCACTCATGATCGTCAAAATAGAACTAGTACTTCCCATAAACTCAGAGAGCTGAAATTTGGTACAGAGTTAGGGTTTAATGGCCACATAAAGGGAAAACTATAAAAACTAGGATAATCGATCTGGGGGCACGGCAGTGCCCCCGCCAAGTCAAGCGCAAAGCAAACACTGCCGTACCATTATTTACGGGAACCATTTCGCCGCATTTTCAGGCCTCTATTTGAGAACCTCTGGATAAGACCAGAACGTCGATCTGGGGGCACGGCAGTGCCTCCGCCAAGTCGAGCGCGAAGCAAACACTGCCGTACCATTATTTACTGGAACCATTTCGCCGCATTTTTAGGCCCTTATTTGAGAACCTCTGGATAAGACCAGAACGCAGAAATTTTCGTCATCCAGTAAAGTATAATCACATACTTAAAATCCAAAATTTTAAGTCTGTAGGTCATTTAGTTCCGAAGTTAAACGAAAGCAAAGTTTCGCATTTATGACACTCACCCAGTCACTCACTCACTCACTCACTCATGATCATCAAAATAGAACTAGTACTTCCCATAAACTCAGAGAGCTGAAATTTGGTACAGAGTTAGGGTTTAATTGCCACATAAAGGGAAAACTATAAAAACTAGGATAATCGAAGATCTGGAGTACCTGGTGACCCTTATTAGAAAACACAAGAGCCCAACCAAACTATTAGAGATCGACATACTGCCTTTACAAAAAATATTCAACTTGGTGGGCCACTTCATTTGATGTTAAAAATCGAAGGTCTGAAGTATCTGATGAAGAACCCTCAGCTCAGTAATGCCCCCTTCTACTATTGGTACATAAAAAAATCGACTGTCATTGCAAAAATCCAGTGAAGTGGGACACATCTTCTAATTTAATCTAGCCCGTAGCGTCCCACTGCTGGGCGAATGCCTCCCCTTCTGCTTTTAATACGCATATAAATACAATTAAAGGAAAACTCTGGATAAGACTGGACTGGCTTTTATACTTATACTTACAAGTTTACAAGAAGAAATAGTCGAACAATTAACTTTATTCTACTCGAACATTACACAAATTAAATAAACAAATTACACTAAAAAAAACAATTCCTAAAGTCTAAAGCGCAAAATGTATCCCACCAAAAACATTCTGTAAAAAACTAGCCATGTCTCGATGGAGCTGCTTGTTTATCTCTAAAAAGTAATGAAATCTAGACAAAGTCGTGCCAAGTCTAATGATCCTTACTGCGATTTATTTATTATTATAGTTAATGTTGTGTGACTTGGCCGTTGAAGAGTACACAAGGGTACAAAAGGGGCTCCATGACACCATTGCTCCAATACATGTGTTATACGATCAACAACAGCCTAAAATAAGACACTAGCGTCCAATTACCAATACCAGTATGGGCTATTATCTCGCTTAACAAACATAGGTAGTTACAACAGAATCTGATATAACATTACGTGTAAACAAAATTGACTTGTAACGTATAAAGAATTTTCAACGGCCAAGTCACACAACATTAACTATAATAATAAATAAATCGCAGTAAGGATCCTTAGACTTGGCACGACTTTGTCTAGATTTCATTACTTTTTAGAGATAAACAAGCAGCTCCATCGAGACATGGCTAGTTTTTTACAGAATGTTTTTGGTGGGATACATTTTGCGCTTTAGACTTTAGGAATTGTTTTTTTTTTTATTCAATAAAAACAAACTACTGACCCGTACCCTTTTTACCCAGTATGACAATTGCTATGCTCAGGACATTTATGAATTTCCTATAATTATTTTAAAATAATATATAATTGTTTACGAATTCCATCGCGGTTTTGGTAGACTAAAATCAAAATTTGAACGTTATGGCCGAATATCTCGTCGACTGACGCTCCCATCGTTCGCCTAATAATCTTGGCAATGGCAATAATAATGGCAATACGTTAGTAATATATATTCTTTGGCAATGGCGTCTTCAAAGCAGTTGGTAGTAAACACAGGTGTTGGTTGGTCGCGAGAGTGCTACAACCGTGTGAGATAATATGCTGTTTTTAGCGGAACTGGGATATTAAGCTTATATCAATATCAAATTTTAATTAAAAAGTTATTATTTGTATCTGTGAACTATTAAAAATGAAATCTACCGTAGATTAATATTTATATACTAATTAATTAAGTTATAAAATATTTTACAAAAGACCTTTTTATCCTTATTCCTATCCCAAACCATTACTTTATTAAATATTGTTTATATGATCATCAAAGAATAATTTAAACACTTGTTGAGTTGATATTCATTCATTGTGTTAAGTTCAGTCGCCGTGCAAACACCGTGTGTCAAATTTCGACCTTGTCACTTTTGCAATAAGGTTTATAATTTGTGCGTCCGTGACCGTGAATGTCCTGGACTGAACAAGGACACCCCGCGGTGCGTATCACTTAGGGTTACCATATCTCAGGATTTGTCCTGAGATTACAGGATTTTTCGACTCTTCTCAGGATTCCGGCCGGATTTAGCAAATCTAGTGATAGCTCAGGATTTTCAATAAAACACAGGTTACATTTTAAAGATCTCTCTTATTAAACTACTAAAAATGATTTTCTTTTAGTAACAATTGCAGTTAAAATCAATACTTATTTATCAAAGTGAAACAAACTAAAAATAATCTTCTTTTGGTAACAATTGCAGTTAAAATCAAAAAAGTCGCGTAAAACGCGTGCGCAAGATAATAATACGTTTTTGAGAGAAAATTCTCAAGCTGTAGAAAATCTCAGGACTTTTCCATGGAAATCAGGCCTTTTCTCCGGACTTTTGATTTTTTCATCTGGTAACCCTAGTATCACTACACGCCAAATAAATCATCACGTTTTTTCATATCACACCAATCCACGTCATGACTCACCAAAATGTATGCCATTATGTTATACTAGATGATTCCTGCGACTTTGTACGT
Source organism: Glaucopsyche alexis (assembly GCA_905404095.1). Lineage (NCBI taxonomy): Eukaryota > Metazoa > Arthropoda > Insecta > Lepidoptera > Lycaenidae > Glaucopsyche > Glaucopsyche alexis. The sequence goes on from FR990056.1 coordinate 22,792,448, forward strand.
GCAATAGAAATAAATACCACGATCTCACAGAGAACCGGCGTGAAATAATGATTGCGTTGTGTTTCACCGAGTGAGTGAGGTAACCGGAGGCCCGAGGGGGGGTTGGGGATTTTAACATCAGAGGAGTTACAAGTGCAATTCCTCTGATGTTGCGAGTGTCCATGGGCGGCGGTAATCGCTTACCATCATGCGATCCGTCTGCTTGTTTCCTGGTTCATTTCATAAAAAATGACTATAAAGTAATTAATCTTACTAGATGTTGCCCGCGATCCCGTGAAAAGTAGCCTATGTGCTTCCCCGTGGTCTAATCTATATCTGCGCCAAATCTAATTAAAATCGGTCCAGTAACAAACAATCAAGATATATTTTCTCTTTAGGTAATAATAGTAAAAGTTACCTGCGAATTCGGGCGCGCTAAATTCCGAAATCCCACGAGAACCGTACATTTTTCAGCGATAGTAGTAGCGAAGTAGTCTATCCTATCCTTTCCCGTGGTCTATTCAATTCAAATAAACAATTAAATCTTTCCTCTTTATAACATTAGTATAGATTAGTAGCTATATAACATAGATTATCCTGTTATAGTTACGTAGTTTTATCAGGTAAATTTATGATTTAATTAAAATAACCACGACAGACTTTTGTTGCTTAATTCCCAATAAATGTCACGGGCCCAGCAATTATTAACTTTAACCATAAGGAGTCGGAGTTAAACTTAAGATAAAGATAAGAGAAATACTAATGCTTCAGAAATAGTTACAGAATGTACAAGTGTAGAACTTATGATAAGTTGTGTCAGTTGTTCTAACTCTATTATTTCATAACGATTTCATAATATTATGAATGGTTAGGCAACCTCAATGTCACCTTATTAAACTCCTATAGGGCTTCACGGAGATCCCCCTTACTAACTCTTGCTGCGTAATTTCACGACAATGATTATAGTCAACGTCACGAGCCCAAAATAACTCGATAAAGCTGTTACTACAGAGTAGAAAATATATACTTAGGTACAGAGGAACAACTTCCATAGAACGATCCAAATCGATCCAAATTTGAAAAATTTTACGTCCATTTTTCCACACAATCGTGGACACACCGTACGCTTGTAGTAATGTAATTAAATCGAAAGCTAATGTAGCTGTTTATCTGGTCCTCTTTCTTCTTTTTAGGGTTCCGTAATACTTGAGGAACCCTTATAGTTTCGCTCTGTTCGTCCGTCTGTCTGTCTGTCCGCGCTTCTAGCGTCGGTAATTAGGAATATAAATGGATGAAATTTGGTATATAGTCATAGATTGTGTATAGATCTCGGATTTGGCATCATAAAATATTTAATCTTTGCTGTTACTGAAGCTGCCGGGCACTAGTCACTACGCTACACTACTCTGTTATCGTCGGAGGTTAAAAAACGGCCAAAACAACTGGTAGCGACACATTTAAATAATCAAATAACTGTTAAGTTAGCCGGTTCATTTAACTGGCGTTGTCGCGGTCTGATTGAAAGTTACTCTACCGAATGTATTGAGTAATATAGTTAATAAGCTAATTATAAAATAATTGAAAACGCAATGCAATACTTACTTAGGTAATTTGATTTTTATGTTAACCTAGTATTTGTTTTACTATTAGTATTAACACATCACGTCATTTTTTAGTTAGTATTTGTTTTAGTAATTATTTTTTATTTGTTACAGGTATGTTGAACAGTTAAAGGCCTACAACTCTTTAATTCTAAAGTAAGTGCCGACGACAGTAGAGGCAAAGAATATATTATATTACTAACGTAGTAGAGAGGTGTGTATACTGTATGTGTATCTGTCCGTGGCATATTGGTAGCTCCAAAACGGATGAGTCGATTTTGATCTAGAACTTGTTTTGTTTGATAGCTCCTTGTCACAGTTAGTCACATTTGTGAGACCCCCTCCGTAGTGCGATGTCACATTTTTTTCAAATTTACATTTAGAAATTATTAAATAAAAATATTGGTTCCGAAACCAGTATTATTTCCATTTAAATTATTTTTAATAAAATCAACATCAAATGAAACAATTAACAAAACAAAAAACTATTAATTATATTAATTAAAGAAATTAACCAAACATATAATGATTGACTATGTTAACTAAAGAAATTAACAAAACAAAAAATAATATGAATAGAATTATCTTTAAATTAAATATACAAACAATAATCTTCAATCCATGGACTTTGAACCCACTCCTTTAAATTATTTAGGTTTTCGTAAAGTAAGTTTATACTTTATAGTTTGTAATTTAACACAGATAATTTAATAGATTTTGAAATGTGACGTCACAATATTTAGGACCCCTCCCACCCCCTTGTCACACAATGTCACACTTCGTCGATCCCCTCCCTCCCCCTTAACGTGTGACGTTATTTATGGATCCCCTAAGTTCTGATTAGGGGATCATAAGCTTTACGATGTTAGTTTACTGCTAATATTCAGTCGACTTAGCTGTCTGAGGATGGACTTAATACGTCTACATTGTCAAGTCACGCTGATTAAGCATTTGCTAAGTATAATTATATTTTGTAACTTATTATAACTTTCCTACTACTATTACATTAATAAATAGTTACTACGTAACTACTATCATACATGTGAAAGTTTGTGAGGATGGATGGATGTTTGTTACTCTTTCACGCAAAAAGTAGTGCAAATAGCATCAAAATCCGATCAGTAATATCGGATTTTGATGCAATTTGGTATAGTGGTAGTTTAAGCTTTGAATTAACACATAGCCACTTTTTATCCCCCAATGTAATGTTTCTATGCGATACTTATTTACGGGCAAAAGCTAGTTATATTATAATACATACACTTGTATTTAAATTTTAAATTTATTCTCTAAATACATAAAAGGCAAACCTGACTGACTCATCTATCAATGCACAGCCGAAACTACATAACGGATTTTGCTCAAATTTGGCATACAGATAGTTGTAATGACGTATGCATCCGCTAAGAAAGGATTTTTGAAAATTCGCCCCTTGAGGGGATGAAAAAGGAGTTAAACAATTGGAAGCTGAACTCCACGCGGACGAAGTCGCAGGCAAAAGCTAGTATTCAATAAATAGGTATCTCTTTTGAAAAAAATTACACGTAACAATTAAATCTAACAATGACAACAGTTTTCCTTATTCTCCCAGCCATATAAGGCTTTTCAATTTAAGATTTCTATTCCCTTGGAGGAGTCGAAAGCACGTACAACAAATAGAGACAGATAGGCCATCTCGAACTATTTAGGGTTATTTGAATAGCGGGCTCACGGGCTGGCGCTGACCGTCGCCATGATTTGTGAGTTGTGACTGACATTTGTCAACCTCCTGCCCCCTCCTCATACCCTGGTACCTGGTAGGCCTGATGTTATTTGAGTAAAATGCCAGGGTAAGGAGATTTTTATCTTATTTATTTGTTTTGTTCTGATGAGAGAGATGGGGACAAAAAAACGACTTCATACGATACGTCATAATATTAGGTGTGTAAATTGTAATTCTATTAATATTATAAATGTAAAAGTTTGTGAGGATGGTAGAATGGATGGATGAATGTTTGTTACTCTTTCACGCCAAAAATACTGAACGGATTTCGTTGAAATTTGGTATGGTAGTAGCTTAGCCTCTAAAGCTTTAAAGCTTAGGCGCAAGTTCGACTTTTTAAATGCCCATCCGACGCACGGATCATCTTTCTTGTCAGACAGACCAAACTTGGAAACGACAGTTTTTGTTGTTCCAATGCGGGAATCGAACCCACGATCTCCGAGTCGAGCCAAGCTCTAACCATTAGACCACGAAGGCTGTTGTTTTTATTTATTTCATTTTTATTAAGCTGTCTTCAAATATAAAATTGAATTAAAATCGAAAAATTCGATTTAAACAAGTGGTAGAAGCGAAGTTTCGTAGGCGGGCGCGGGTAGTTTTAAATTGCTAATGCAATTATTCGACTATCAGTGGTGATTTTAATTAGGAGTCGCTCGCCGCATACGAATTGTGTTGTACCGCTGTCACGCGCGGGACCAAATTATTTGTAGAATATTATGAAATTGCCGAGGACTGCAGCATTTTAAGAGGGTTTTGATGCGACATTTGAGGTAATTTCTGTATGAAATCCATTGTGAAACGGAATATTATGTGAAAATGTGAATATTTTCCGCAACGACGCTACTGAACCTGGACAAGATAAAAGTACAATGGGAGTCGAACCTGCGTGCCTTTACCGCCACTCGGTGCACTCGGCTATAAAAAATAACAGCGTGCAACAGAGATAGATATATAACCTTGTGTGTGCAAGAGTGAAAGGCGCTGTAATGCGATATCAGGGACGCATCGTTATGACAGGACGTTTACTTTTATTAGTAGCTAACGACTTTGATAATATCATGGTGGTAGTTGGTAGTTGGTGCCTTATAAAAGTATCCGCATAGTTCTGAGTAAAATTAGATATGGTTTTTTACACTTACGGGCCCGGCGATTGATGCAAAAATTCATAAACGATGTTCTAAAACCAATTTTCACCAAGTTCGAAAAAAGAAAAAAATTAAATAGGTATGCCATAGAACACTACCTCTCACCTATTATATCCAGATTTAGCGGTTTTTTTCGCTATAAAAAGATCTAACAGTCTGGGAAACTGAAATAATGAGACAGTATTGTTAACCAGCCATGGTTTGCCAATAAACAGGTTGGTTCCGTACTACCGTACCGTCCGTTTCCGTAAAAGTAATGCGTAAAATTGTAAGCAAAATGTTTATTTCGCATTCTGTGGACATTTTATAATCTCGCTAATCATATAAATACAATTTTGCGTTGACATATCCATTATACAAGTGATACTTGTTGGAAACCTTGGTGGAAATTTTTCTTTTCACTTTTCTTAATGATATCAAATGAACTTTCTCCGTACTAAGGTGAAATTGTGTAAACGTCTCGACTCTCATCTGATAAGATTGTCACTGCGTCACGTCGCGTGGTGTTACTTCGTCACGTCGCGCGTGTCCCGCGGATGTCTGGCGGGATTACCCGACAAGCATACACCGCGAGGAGGTCGAAACAAATTCGCTGATAAATTGCCTGCGCACATCTGCGGCCCTGGTGATAGCGAGACAATTTTTGTGCCACGTCAACGCATTGACGGTATTCAATATTTAGAAACAATAAATGACTGCTTATTTGATTTTGATAAGTATTTGATAGTTAAATCTTTAAAAACTATCAAATACGTTTAGTTGAAAGTTCGTATACGACTTCTTTTGCAGGCTTCATAATATTTTGTCATAGAAGGATCATTTAACGGCCCGTTTCAATAACATATCTACCATTAACTATTTGCTAAAAAGTCACATTTGTATAACATAAAACCGGCAAATGATTGAATGACGACGTTTTTAACAAATAGTTATTGGTAGATAGGTTTTTGAAACAGGCCGTTTAAAACTTACTTAATAATAAAATATTGTTTAATTTAAATACATGCGACATTTGAAAAAAAAAACAATATGCACAATATTATGATTTTATTTTAAATATGAAAACTACGTTCAAAGAGTTGTTCAATCAGTTAAACACAGCAAAAAATTTAGTTATCCGTCCCAGATCCCATTACAACTCTTTCACAGAGTGGTTTCCGTGAAGGCTCTTCACGATAAACCTCCTGCCGTCTGTAATCCTGGTGAAGAGCATTCTGCGTACCGGGAGATAAGGGACCGCTAACAAGATGCTTGTGGATATTATTTTTCGTTTAACTGGAGTGCCTTCCACATTCGTACAGTTGAGTAAGAGACTAGTGTTACAAATATAAGTTTCGTTACTTTTGGTTATGCCGTATGAGTTCAGAGAAACACAGTTCTAATGATTTAAAAATAGAAGTGTGACGTACTTGTGTTCATTTTATTATCTAAATATGCTAATAATACTCGTTAAAATTTACTTTTTGTACTGATATTTACCTAGATGTATCTTTCTTACAATAAATAGTAAAGTTTCTTGATAATATTATGTACAATATCGACATAGTTCCTGCTCGACCAGTTTCTAAACAATATACTTTGCAATAGAACGCCTCAGAATATTTAAATCGCAATGACTACAGACGTAGTTGAACTAAGGTGAAATAAACCAGAAAACGAGCAGACGGATCGCCTGATAGTAAGCGATTACCGCTGCCCATGGACATGCGTTCCCAGTCCTTAAAATCCCTAACCCCCCTTAGGCCACCGGTAACATCACTCACTCGGGAAAACACAACGCAAGCTTTACTTCTGTGAGCCCGTGGTGGTACGCTAAGATATTTAATTTAGGTAAAAGCCCGACTCGACTACTGCGAACTGCTCCGTGGCTTAGTGGGTAGACCGTTTGGTTAGCACTCGAGAGAGTGTAGGTTCGTATTCCAGGTTGTGGCGTGTACCAACGTGATCTTGTTAAGATCTCAAGTACATTATACGGACGCTCTAACGGTGAAGGAAAACATCGTGAGGAAACCCGCACATAGTTGGCCCCAGCCGTACTGACCAGTCATTCCTCTGGACTAGGCTGACTGTGTTGCGAGAATCATGCCGTATGAGCTTGGGCAACTACACGACATTTAAAAACCGACTGTTCCAGGCACTACAGTATTTCAAGAGCGGTTACTTCGCTCGGAGAATCCTATCCTAGTTCAAGAGCGGTTTGTTCCTCTTTCACGCAAAAACTACTGAACGGATTTCGATGAAATTTGGTATGGTAGTAGTTAAGGCCCGGATTAAACGTCGTCGTCAGGCAACGTCTAGTTTATTATAAAACACATTCTCCTATGACTCATGGCAAGCAATGACTGTTATCACAAGTTCAGCGACCGGAACTATCGCCCGTGGTCCCACCTTACCTTACTCTACCTTTAACTTACTCTACCTTACCTCATAACATAATTAACATGTTTGAGTTGGCTACAAGTTGGTCTTAGTCTAAGTGACCTGAACTTTGTCTAACCAGCTGGAACTCTCAGATGACTATGATATTGTATGCCACTTTGATTAATCTTAGTCGGAACTCGGAAATTTCACAGAGCAGTATAACTTTTAGGCTTTTGAGGACATTACGACGAAGTTAAAATAAACTAGAGGTCGCCCTGTTATCGAAATAGGCACATATTATCCTACTAATATTAAAATGTGAAAGTTTGTGAGGATGTATGGATGGATGGATGTTTTTTCCTCTTTCACGCAAAAACTACTGAACGGATTTTGATGAAATTTGGTATGGTAGTAGGTTAGGCTCTGGATTAAAACAACTACTTTTTGTCCCGGAAAAAAACAGTGTTCCTGCGGGATATATTTCCGTTGTCTCTGGGTACGGCTACGGGTACCGTAGCACAAGTTCCTCGAGAACTTACCGCGGGATCAGATTGCCGTGGTGTGCATACGCCCATAGATATTATTATATTATAATATTATGATTTTTTCAGATTTTGCGAGCCAGCCGTTTAGCTTTTAGAGGGGGGATGCCCTATTTAAAAAATAATTTGCCCGGTATAACTGTAATTGGTAATAAAGTTTACCTTAAACCATTTAAGTACAAAGTTTAGGCCTAATTCAAATTTCCAGAATATACTTAAATCTCAGAAGGGTGCAGGGTTAATTAGCGAAACGTCTGACCTGACGCGGGCGGCCCTTCGGCAGTTACGCCCGGGAAAACATTTGGATTATTATAATCTATTATCGTGAAGGAGAAATTATGGCCGCTTTATTTTCTCTGCTACTCATATTTAAAACAATACGTGAAACGTAGGAAAATATTTACTCATGGCTAGATTTGGAATATGAGCCGTTGTTTTCTAATGCGGGGTTTACACGGGTGCCTAAAGCCGCACGCGTAAAAATCTTGCGATCTTAGGCTAAGGACTCACGGAGCGGTTTTCACCCGTGCCCGCCGCGGTTGCGGGCCCGCAACTTCTGTTGAATGCAGATATGTATGTAAAAAATTAAAGCCTGGCTCAAAGAGTTAGCATAGTTATCCAGTGAGGAAATTCTTTGACCCTGATAGGCACTCTGCCTGATGGGGACGACCTAGAGGTTTTCTTCTTTTTATAGCCTTTAATTATATTGTACTTTAGTTTTCTCTTTTTTAGTTTTTTTTTCTTCCTTTCTTTAATCTGTAAATAATTTAAAGTAGGTAGTTATTATTGTTACTATTCATTTATGCAATAAAAAAATCAAGCACAACTCACGGCGCGTTCGTATCACATTACCACCACCAAGAACATAACATCAACCTTTTTCAAAAGTTCTACGTGCTGCACTTCAAAGTCTTTGACAGACAGTCAGACGATCCAAGCCTTTCCTTTTTCCCGTAAACTTCAAGTACGGAACCCTTGCAATGTAAATATATCTCGCAAAGTAAACACAGCCAGAGGTCTGTCGCACCTAATTATCTGTTAACCAGAGGACTGTGTAAATACACTGTGTAGAAAGCGGACCTACTGATATAAATGCGAAGTACACTGGGTAACCGAGCTTTGCTCGGAGCTTTAGTAGATTAAAAAAAAAAGAATCACAAAAATATTTTACCGGGGTTCAAACTGCGAATCCATCGCATTCCGAATTTCAGAAAAAAAAGCAAATGTTAAAGTTGTAACACACATTATGCACACGTACACGTACATTTGGTCCGGAGCAGACCACGTATTCGCTTGCTAACTAAGGGAGAAATATCCTATAAAAGGAAATTTATATCTTTTTCTATACTGACAGTTAACACCAGTTTGTACCGCCCACGCCATTTTAACCTTGTCGTGGTCATGAACTCAAATTAATAACTATGGCGTGGAAACCCGTCACCCGGCTACTGGTAAGAAAATAAAATTATATCTTTTGGCGTTTCTTATCCCACATGCGAGCACTTATTACAAATGCCATGAAGTCGTAATAACGAATACATAAAAAGGAGACCAAAAGATCACCCAGTCGGGACGACCTTAAAAAAAAGCGGCCAAGTTGGATTCGCCCATGAAGGGTTCCGTAGCAGCAAGTAACATGATAAAAGTTCTTGTAGTTCGTTGTAACGGAATGATATTAGAAACCGCAATATCATTTTGAAGACCTATCCATAGATACCCCACACGTATGGGTTTAATGAAAAAAAAAATTTTGAGTTTCAGTTCTAAGTATGGGTAACCCCCAAAATTTATTGTTTTTTTTTTTTTCTTTTTTGTGTGAAAATCTTAATTCCTTACGCGGTTCACAGAATACAATATCTACTTACAAAGTTTCAAAAGTATAGTTTTTACAGTTTCGCAATAAAATGGCTGTGACATAGGTACGGACGGACGAACAGATAGACGATATGACGAATCCATAATAGTTACTTTTTTGCCATTTGGCTACGGAACCCAAAAAATAGAAAATACATGGATTTCTTTATTTCTTATTCTTATAGGTTTTTGCAATTGATGTTTTGTTTTTTTAAACAGAAAGTTGCTTAGTGCTTACAGCGTTGATTTTAGTCCTCCTCATGTATATTATATTCTTTATGCAAGGTCCTGAATTTTACGCAAATAATAATACTGAACTGTGTAGAGGCGCTAAAACAACACCCAAACTATAATTTACTTTCGGAGGACCAATTTGCAGTGTAAATTGCCCAATCTTCACTTTCACCTTTCGTTCAATAAGGAAATTGCTTTTTATAAAACCCACCAAATTGTATCATTTGCGATGATTTCAAAACTAAGGATGGACTATGACGTATAATGCGATTTAAATGAGAATAGGATCGAGTCGATATTAGTATTGTTTCGAATTTAGACTGTTATTTTTAATATAATATATCTATGGTTATGATAATTAATTTTATGTATAGATAATTTATTACTATTTAACATTTTATTAAAATTCGATGCAAGACTATTAATATGTATATTTGCACATAAGTTTTCTGCAAATCGCACTTTTAAGTAATATTTGACAGAAAAAGGTCATCGACGTTCCTATTCTCATTTGAAACGCATTATACATTTGACAGAAAAAATCTCCAGACAAGAAAAGTTACGCCATCTTGATTTCAGAAGATTTTGTCAAATAAATGAAGAAATCTTAGAGCATCCAACCAAATTGGTTGGATGCTCTAAACTCTAAAGCAAAATATGAAAGCAAATGTTAAAATGTCAAGATGACAAAATATGTCAAACCTCGGCTGCCCTAATCAACACCAAAAGTAAAAGTGTGGGCACGTTTTGCCTGTCTTGTCTATAATATATAGCTCTATGTTTTATTATTATTAGATTTAATTTTTTTATTTTGTTTCTATTATAATTTTTAAGTTTTAACTTATAAGTTAAAACAGCATTCAGCAATACAATAAGGTGTGGTTACAAATAATAAGATTGTTATCTTACGATGTTTTTCTCCATAATGTTCATAAAATATTCCTTTATTATTATAATATCGTGACGTCAGACGTGCTCACTCGGAGTCGGACATCTCCAACAATTCATTTTATGTGATTCAAAAATTAACTTTATAACAAAAGAGTAAAGTCTAAAACGTACTGCGTATAACAGCTCTAACTTGTTTGTGAAAAGGTAGCCAAAGGAATTGGTGTTGTATTTATATTCGATTATAATTGAAAATGGAGAACATAGGGCCGGCTACGTTTGTTGCGGTTAAGGTAAAACCAATTCAATGCGTGTGGTATAGGTGTGATAATCGACTGAAGCGGTCGCCGAGAACCGTACCAGCCCGTGCCAGGCGGCCGCTGCGCCCGCGCCGAGTACTGTTACAATGCAAACGAGTGTGTATCGATTGTTGAACGTTTGTTGCTCGCATTGTTATGGACTATGGTCTTACGAAACACCTGCGTCCTATGTGACCCTGGTACGCCGTGCTCACGGACTAGACATAATCCGTCTTACTGCTCAACTCAAACGCTACTTAAGAGGTTCTCATGCTTTCCTTGTCATTGTGCTCAGCAGAGATAGGAAACAGTTCCGCCGTCAATCATAGATAGTATTTAAAACTAGCTTAAGTAAAGACCAGGACTTGGACACATTATCATATTTGAACTTCACTTGTCTTTATTTGAACTAGTGGTAGCTGTATATTAATTCTTACTTCTTAGTAATAGTTAACTAGCACGTATCATTTAACCGTAACGGGTTATAATAACTATGGTTTAAATGCAAATATACACTTACCGCCTCACTTTTATCACGCTCACTATACTCTGTTCAGAACGAGTTTTAAACATAGAGACAATAACGCACCATAACTCTACCAATTTTAATGACACTTACTTGCCGTGAATATTTAACTAGATATTTTTGTTTAGGTAGGATGTACGATTAGATTAAATTGGATTAGAATTGAGTTTACCACGTTAATTAATCTATTTTCGCTAATTGATACACAGAGGTAAACCTTACGGTAAACTTAAGTTAAGATCAATGGGCAATTATATCGGTTGATCACGCGTAGGACCGAATATTAACGGGAATAAATTAACACTTAATTGAATTCTACATATCCCTTATCCTTCGTGTGATCGGTTTAATTTATTCGTAGTTAAACTGCAATTTAAAGTTTAAGATAGAGTTCAACGTTAGACCTCACTAGTGAATCTATAACCTTATTAATTAAATTAAATTAAAATTAAATTAAATACCATTTATTTCGGGCTGCATAGGCCCATATTATAAATACCTTATAGACTAACATACATATTACTATATTGTATTATATAACTAACACTAACACTAAACACGTATTGTCTGCGACGTGGGGCGCAAAGTGTTCGGGAGTCGTCCTCTGAATCTTCTGTAGGCGACTCCAATCGGCCAGAACTCCTCCTTCTCGAAGGTCGGTAAATGATGGGTTGGAACTCTCACCACAAAAGAACTAAAATTCACTCTATGACGAGATTCCAACCGCTCGAACCTCAAGGTGAAGTTGGTTCTGCTCCTGATGTAGTCCACGACCTGCTCGACCGTCGTAGACCAATGCAGCCGAGACACGTACAGCGGTGTCGCGGCAGTCTCACACCGCAACAGCTGCTCGGGTCCTCCGGGTGCGGTGCCGCGATGGTTGCGGACGACGGGTTTCTTCTTCTTCCTCTCGACCTTGATGAACCCGTCATCATCGCACGTTCGGTCCTTTTTAGAAAGAGGACGCTCTTTTAAAGGGGCCTCCTTCTTCCCTTTGTTTTTCGAACGCGGGGGAGGTGGCGGGGGTTCGCTAGCGGCGACACTTGCGTAACTCGGCACCGGCTCCTTAGCGGGCGGGGAGCGGGCAGCGGGGGCGGCAGCAACGATGTTCGTTGACCCGTCGGATAATGCTGACGGGCTAAACGTGACCGCCTGCGCGCCTCGACGACGAGTGACGTTTGCTGCATCAGGTGACCTACATATTGAATTAACACTTTTTAGCTGTGATAATTCACTACGTAGATCACTTATGGTAGACTCTGATGCCTGCAATCTACCTCGAACTCCGGCCAGTTCTTCCTTCAGGAACTTGATGTCCTTCAGTAGGCTGACGACGTCGACGTGGTCCAGTGTCACAGGCGGCAGCTTATGCAGATTTTTCGCTACAAAAGCTGGCACCTCATCCGGATCCGTCTGCTTCAGCAGGGAGATGATGTCCTGCACGCTTCTTTCGGTTCCATCTCTCCGTCGCGATGGCATGTTCGCGCTCTGGCCGGGCGTCTCGTACAGCAAGTGCTTGCCTTCGCAAATCTCCTCGCTGGTGAAAGAAGACTTGCAGATCTGTATTATGCTGACTTCGTCCATGGTGTCGATGGCATGCTGGATAAACGCCAGCAACTCATTGACCACGAGCGCCATGATCACGTGCAGCGGCAATCAGCCGCGCGATTCGCGAAAATATTAATTAAATAATTAATATTTGCTGCATGTGTATAACGCGGAGCGCGTCCGTTCGCGAGCTCGACACATTACACCATAACACCATTAAATACTTACTGTAATTCTAAAGTCAATAATAATAATAATAATCAACATGTTACGGCCTTCGTATTGTAAGCAGAGTAGCAACTGAGCATTTCAATTGGATAAAACAAAATTTTAAGTAACTCGAGAATTGTCAAGCAGTGAGCGAGTTGATAGTGATGAATTATAAACTAAGACCACTCGATCATGTCAGCTTTCAAACAAACAAACTAGATCAAAATCGGTTCACTCGTTTGGGAGTTACAACGCCACGGACAGACAGAGGCACAGACAAGCCAAACTTATGTTTTCGTATGGGGTTAAAATGTGTTTTGTCACTCTCTCAATCAAAACGAATCTAACGATACAGGTATCAAGTTGAAACCCTTCAAACCGTTCGGGCTTAGCAAAGAAACATACTCACCAAATAACATTACCCTTCATTCATTGATAGTCGGGTAAAAAATAAAAAAAGTCAACACTACTATAACTTACGACCAAATGGCGAATATTGGATCGTTTCATAAATAAGTAGCTCTCATCTCACTCAAGTCACTTGTAGTATTTCTTCTAAGTAGAGACAGGCACACCGCAAAGCCTATGATTAAGGGGCCCGAACTTTTAATAACTTTAAATTAGTGTTAATAATATAGTTGTAGTGTATGCCAACAGTAATAATTGTCTCAAGCACTTACGTCACGGATGACAGTGACAGATAGATGTCAGTTAGTTATGATATGGCCATTGGACTGGACGGACGCGTGGCGGGTGCTGGTGAGACAATTTAGAGATATATCGTACGATTGGCTATATCGTACAATAGTAATACTCTAAACTAGGCAATAATCTTTTTCTTCTATACTAATATAATAAAGTGGAAAGTTTGTTTGTTTGTATGTTTGTTTGTTTGCATTGAATAGGCTCCGAAACTACTGGACCGATTTTGATAAAATTTGGCACAGATGTAGAGTAGACCACGGGGAAGGACATAGGCTTTTTATCGCGGAAAAATGTACGGTTTTTGCTAAATTAACTTTTGCGCACACGAAGTCGCGGGCAACATCTAGTCTTATTAGGGTTCCGTAATACTTAAGGAACCCTTATAGTTTCGCTCTGTCCGTCCGTCTGTCTGTCTGTCTGTCTGTCTGTCTGTCTGTCTGTCTGTCTGTCTGTCTGTCTGTCCGCGCCTCTAGCTCCTGTAATTATGAATAGAAATTGATGAAATTTGGTGCAGTTATAGATTGTGCATAGATCACGGTTTCGGGATCATAAAAAAATAATAATTTTATATTTTAGGGGTAGCTCTCCATACATGTGAAGTGGGGATGAAAATATTTTTTTCACTCTACCCCATCGTGTGGGGTATCGTAGAATAGGTCTTTTAAAATAAAGGCAAGGTTTCATACGTTACTTTTTTATAAAGTTGACCATTTTCGAGTAATCGGCCTCCAAAGTAGTTCGTAAGTTGGTCCCCCCCCCTAGCATTTTTAAACTATAGGAGATAGAAACTTGCAAATTTCCATGCTGTTAGATCATGCTAAAAACTCTTTAGGAAAATTATTGTGAACCAAATCGGACAGTAACTTTTGGAGTAATTAAAAAAAAGCATATTACGCGTTTATAGTTACGGAACCCTCCTTAGACATGTCCTGACATGCTCTTGGTTAGGTTAGTATTACATAAAATATATGGAATGCAATTTCAATGTTACGTTAAAACTCGAGAACGGCTGGACCGATTTGGCTAGTTTTAGTCTTAAAATAATTGTAAAGGTTCAGGGAAGGTTCAAACGGTAAGAAATATTAGAAAAATTGCAAGAAAAATACAAAAAACGTTAATTTAATTTTCCCATACTAACTGTTCATTTCATTTATTTAGTCCAGTTCATAGTTAAGACAGAACTACGTGTGTCGGGACAGCTAGTGTGTAATATGAACTACATATTTTGTAGTTGAGCACACGGACCAAACTAGTCCTGGGACTAGCGGCCGCTCTTGACACACTTGGCGGACAACCACCGCTTATGTAATTCAGACACGCTATATAGTATTGTCATTGTAATTATCAATACTAACTCTTTCATGAAATTACTAATTGAAGTAAATAATTCATTGCGTCTACTTCCCACGAGAGCTCTTCAGTGGTCGCGACACGTAAACAGCACTGTAAATGAAACCGCGCTGGTAAACGACGAGTCAAGAGTCAGATAGCTGAAAAACGAAGTGTCAATTGTCAGATTTGACAGCTCTACATGACTTTCAGCTCTATTTTATTAGAGCACAGTGCTGTTTTTCTGTCGAGACCACTAAAAAGGCTCGTGGAAACGAGAGCTTATAGAATTTGATTATCGAAGGATTCAACAAAACCAAAATTTATTTTGTAATGAATGGTCAAAATGATCTTATTCAACAAGTAATACTTATAACATAATATGGACAGTAACAGAAGTTACTTATGTGTTATTAGTAAGTATCTATCGGTCCGTTTCAAAAATCTATCTATCTATAATTACATACATACATACATATAATCACGCCTTTTTCCCGTAGGGTTAGGCAGAGTCGCAGAGACCGCCTCTTTCCCGTAGGGGTAGGCAGAGACCACTTCTTTCCACTTGCTACGATCCTTACATACTTGTTTCGCTTCATCCACTTTCATTCTTACCATCCATTCCTCCTCTTACATTTAACGTAGCGAAGCGGCTCTCCATGGGCCACTTTTCGCCTCCGCGAGAAACGAGACGTGATGGGTGGCGAACCACATCGCCGCCATTTTGGATAATTATTATTTTTATGATTATCCATTGCGTTCCCACGGATTGGTGGAGAGGGTAGGAATAGGGAAAGGGAAGGATAGGTGGTGTGGAAAGGAAGATTGGTAAGTTAGAGTGGGAAATAGGAAATATAGGATATTACCGCCCAAAAGGGCAAGGGATAGGACAGTAATAGCTAGGGAAGCCGGGGCCGCATACCCGTATACTACACCACAACTACCGGACAGGTAAGTTGGGATGAGTATCCCATGACATTCTATCTATCTATCTATAATTATTTGTTAGAAACGTCTTTGTTTCGCGAAAACCGGTAAATGATTGAATGACGACGTTTTTAACAAATAGTTATAGATAGATAGGTTATTGAAACGGGCCGTTAATGAATAAGGATAATCTTGATAAAATAGATTGTCTTAGCTTTAATGTAAGCTCAGACAATCTCAATCCAACGTCGAGAACTCCTATCATATTATTCAGCCCTGGTCCAGACTCAATCAGGGCATAATACCTACAGCTGCACGGACAATGGGTATCCTGGTGACCTCTGCTCATCTCCTTGTCTTTGTGCTAAACTTGCA
Organism: Glaucopsyche alexis; assembly: GCA_905404095.1. Lineage (NCBI taxonomy): Eukaryota > Metazoa > Arthropoda > Insecta > Lepidoptera > Lycaenidae > Glaucopsyche > Glaucopsyche alexis. The sequence goes on from FR990056.1 coordinate 22,808,733, forward strand.
CCTACTTTATGTAATCCCAGTGTCATGAAACTGACATGAATTTAGTTGTATTAAATTACTTCATAAAATTTAAATAATTCAATGAAATTCAATCATTGTCATTAAATCTGAATTTTGGATGGGGCTCCTCTCGCGTAAATACAGTATCCCATGAGAACACTACTTTTTCGAAATAAAAAGTAGCCTATGTGTTAAACCTTTTAACCAAGTACCATAATAAACAAAAAACCATCGTCAGTCTGTTAAGTAGATTGTAAAAATCCATCCATCCACATTTTAAGCAATTCATCATCATCAGCTCGCTCACTGCTTGACAATTCGGGATTAACTTAATTATTTAATTCCTTTATAATATTATAACTGGTATTAACTGCCCGCGGCTTTGCCCGTGTGAAATTAGGTTTTAAAGTTTCAGTCCTTATTTTACCCCCTTAGGGGCCGAATTTTCAAAAACACTTTCATAGCGGATGCCTACATCATATCAATTATCAACTATATGTATGCCAAATTTCAGCGAAATCCGTTTTTATACGGATTTTTCATAGCGGATGCCTGCATCATATCAACTATCTGTATGCCAAATTTCAGCGAAATCCGTTCAGTAGTTTCGGCTTGGCGTTGATAGATGAGTCAGTCAGGTTTGCCTTTTATATATATTTAAGAAGATACTAGATGTAAAGATGTCCAATTGATTGCCGATTGAACCACATCAATCAGAATAACAGCGTGTTATACTCGCTACGGTCTTCGCCTACAATTGTCTTCGTGTTCTCCAGTTTTTGTCACTTATCGCGTTTTACTTTTGTTTCAGGTAACCACATAAAAACATATTGATTGTCGCTGCAATCACGAAATGCAGTAACTAAACAATAGTGTCAAGTATGATTTTATCGTGAGTAAGCTATTAATATAACACCAGGTACCTAATAATTACTTGTAGTTTACACAAACTACTAAATTCTTGTTATACAATAAGTACATAAATCAATGAATTACTCAACGCTGTGTCTTAATTAAACACATTAATCTCATTTAGAACATAATCATCACAGATTGGCTATAAACAGAGGTTCTAGGAGGTTATGAAGACTGATGGCACGGTAGAGAACTTTCGAGATCATAGACATATTATAGACGAGGCATGTTGAGGCGAAAAGTGTCTCCACTTTTCAGATTTTTGGGGCCATTTTGTTGTTTGAAGTATGGTGAAAACAAGATGGCTGATGTTTGAAGTATGGTGAAAACCAAGATGGCGTAACTTTTTCTTGTATGAAGATTTGTTCTGTCAAATGTACGTCATAGCCTATCTTGAGTTTTGAAATCTTTGTTCAAGATGTTATTTCGATGGACTGGTCCAGCTCTAGTACCATCTAGTAACACAGGTTGCATCTTTGATACTAGATCTGTGCCTTTTCACTTCTACATAGATTTCTTACCTGACTACAGCGAAGCCAAAAGGTAGGGTGAAATGATTTTGGCAGTTTATGTATTTTGGCAGGTATGTTTGTTCCACCGTGGTCACGAAACTATGGTCCAATTTTAATAAATGAGTTATCAATAGATTCGTAATAATAGCCCGGGTAACCTAGATGTTTCTCCGCTTCCATTGGGACTGTACATTTTACCGTGATAAAAAGTAGCCTATGTCCTTCTCCATGGTCTACTCTATATCAGTGCCAAATTTCATCAAAAGCGGTCCAGTAGATTCGGAGACTATTCAATACAAACAAACAACTATTTTCCTTCTCCTTATTTCTCATACGAGTTCCGATAGCAGCTAGTGTTGGAATAATTAGCATTAGCAATAATTATTAATTGCTAAATGCCCATTAGCAATCATTAAATTATTCGAAGTTGCTAAAAAAAACGAATGCTAATATTATCGTGCGCAGCAAATAATTATCTGCGTTCATGAATGAAAAAAATACACGACCGCGCTGGTTCGCACCGCGGCGCTAAGTGCTAACTGGCAACGTGCTAACGCTACTTGCTATTAATGCTAAAATCCGATGCGAAATAATTTTGACTCGACGCGCGACGCGACCCGAGAGTTCACGATGCTGCGAAATCGATTTTAGCAAATAGCATAGCAATAGCACGTAGCATGCTAAGACATGAAAATTAGCATGCTAATGAAATTAATGAAAAATAGCAATAATTTCCATTACTAATAGCAGCTATGTAATTTTTAAACCTGCACACAACTCCTACATTCCTAGTACTTCTGATTACGTACCCGAAAATTGGCAAATCTTTGACCACTAAACCACTCCTGGGGAACGATCTCAACAACGTGTGGATGATTAGGCCACCAACTTGGCAGACTACACAAGTCCTAGATGAATTATCAGACATTACCGTTCTAAGCTTACCTTACAATGTCAAATTTTAGGGTTCCATATAGAAAATAGTTGTATCCTACTGTATTGTAGGAACCCTTCGTGCGGCGAGTCCGTCTCGCACTTGGCTGGGTTTTTCTTCGCCGTTTCAGTAAAGTTAGGCAAAACGAACGTCTAACCTTCAGTTCAATGACGTGAAATGTTACATAGAATTGTTTACTGACCTTGCACTTGGACACAGCCGCGGCCGGCGGAACTAATGGTGTCCCCGCCCCCGCCCCCACCGCGCCGGTGTACCTCACCCCCGCCGTGTGTTGTTTGGTTTTGTAAAATAACTAAAAATATTTTTTTTAAAGTCGAAATTTTGCGTGACGTAATATGTGGATGGCCCCTTTTCAACAAAATATAATAATAGTAATACATCTGAACTCGTGGCTCGGAGGCTACTTTAAAACCTACATACATAACAAACCAGTATAGTCCTTTATGGAGGTATTTTAGTTCGCGAGTTTTTAAGCATATAATGACTAACATAGACATGCGTTTTGTCCTCACAAGAATATACATACTGACAGATAATATGGACAAAGTGGCAGCTTTCTTTTATCAAACTGTCATTTTGTCTACTCTTGCGTAGAAAGAATCCATTTCTACGGTGCTCAATGCTACGCGTGTTGTAACAGGTAATATAACGTACCTACTCTAAGTAGGTACGCATAGGTTTTAAAATCCATTAAAAGTCGAAATTCATTATTTATAAAAATAAAATGAAAAAAGAAATATAGCCATACTAATATTATAAATGGGAAAGTGTGTGTGTCTGTTTGTCCCTCTTTCACGCCAAAACTACTGAACCGATTTAAATGAAATTTGGTACACATATAGTCTAGAGCCTGACAAGGGACATAGGCTACATTTTATCGCGGGACATATACGGTTTCCGTGGGTTACTGTACTTACGCGGGCGGAGCCGCGGGCATCATCTAGTATATTAATATGTAAGTATATTTGGTATACCATTTCTTATAATAAAAAATATTAATATTGTATGTCAATTGGCGTAGACCCCTGCCTTACCACAATATAATAAAGTTATGCGTACCTTAACCTAACATAATAATTTACTTTAGTTCGCCAATGAGATAAAATATTATACTTTCATTATAATATTATCCAATATAATTTCAATCAACTATTAAATAAATACATAAGGTTAAATTTCTTGATATAGTAAATAATATAATAATAATATAGGTCAACTAGCTTAAGTATAAGTTCACAGCCCCGGCCGTGTAAATATGGTATCCCACGGGAACAATGTACTTTTTTGTGATAAAAAGCCTATGTGTTAAGAGTCTAATCTACTACTATACTAAATAACATCAAAATCCGCTCAGAAGCTTTTGCGTGAAAGAGTAACAAACATCCACACATCTATATATCCATATGCGTTTATATTAATATTAAGGATTAAGGGTATCCTGCATTAGAATTTCAGTTCTTAAAAAGTTTGATACAAAATACAAATACAAATAAATCTATGAATTATTTTCTGCAACTGTTGCAGCACAAATTAATTATACTCGGAAATTAAATTTTTCTATCAACATATTTCTACTTCAAACTTACAAATTAATAACTAAAAATATTACAAGTTGGAATGCAAACTATCTGGCTGGAAAATTACATTAGTATTCTGCGAACGAGTTTCCGTTTGTATAAGACCTGCTCCTCTTAAATACTTCTGCTTCAGGTTGTATAAAATCAAACGAAAATATAGAATACTAATTTAGATAATTTTTATAATAATTTAAATTATTATTTTTGCTTAATATAGAAAATAAAAAGTAACTAAATTTACTTAGTCACATTTAAAGTGGCTGGAATATTATGTTTTCTATAATATTATGAAGAAAAAATCTTTTCAGTTTCAGACATTCTGTTAATTGCCAAAAAATCCAACTATTTTACTTTATGTTGTGCTTATTTAGTATTAAATCTTTCTACTTTCACGTGTGTAAATCATTAGCACTAACAAATTAATTATAACTAACAGACTTACGATTTTTACGTCTCAAGTAACTTTTTCACTTTCTCAATGTACTCGAATGTTCAGTGCATTCTCAAAGACTATAAAATAAATAATTCGTTTTTATGATTGCTCTCTATTTAGTATGTTAAATTATTATTAACTACATGTTTCCAGCGACTTGGTACGCGCAAAAGAAAATCCAACGGGAACCGTACATTTTCCCACGATACATAGTAGTTTATGTCCTATCCAGTGGTCTTCTCTATGTCTGGGCCAATCAAAGTTATACCCAAACAAACGAACAAAATTTTCCTCTTCATAATAAGTATTAGTACTTATAGATAATACTGTAGCTGTTGCATAGTAACAGCTTCCGTGGTCCAGTGGTTTAGAGCTTGGCTCTCGACTCGGAGGTCGTTGGTTCGACTCCTGCATTGGAACAAAAAAAAAACTGTTGTTTCCAAGTTTCGTTAGAACAATGCAGGCCGATCACCTGATTGTCTGACAAGAAAGATGATCCATGCGTCGGATGGGCATGTAAAAAGAGTCGGACCTGCGCCTGATCTCTCGCCAGTTGTGTCGGTTATCCGTCCGAAGAGAGAGTGTTCTTGTGTACTGCGCACACCTTTGGAAACTATAAAAAAAAACTTCTGCGTAGCTGGCTGCGTTTCATTGAAACCGGCCACCGTCACAAAAATCGGCGTGGGGAGCTATTATAGATAATACTATTGTTCACTCATAATTTAAATATTAAAACATTCTAAATAATAATATGAATCTTTAAATGACTTGTAGACGTCTGCAACATAAACCACAGGTATCTACTTGTAGTCGGTCGCTACTCGCTAACTGCAAACGTCACTAAACACGATCGTGGTCAAATCCACAACGGGTTCGCGTTCGGTGAAGTCGGTCAGCAACGGTAACCGGACTCACTCTCGTTTAACCGAATTACAGTTCGGGTCGCTGTTGTCTCGAGGCAGACAGATTTTCACACAATGATTTCAAAATTGGCTGGCCTATGATGTAGGTACATTTGACAGAAATAAATCTTCATAAAAATAGTTACGCCATCTTGATTTCAGAAGATTTTGTCAAATAAATGCGAACATTAAAATGCGGAAAGCAAATGTCAAACCTCTACTGCCCCAAACAATCCCAAAAGCAGGGCAGTTTGAATACGGACACTTATCGCTTCACGCCTAGTCTATCTATACTAATATAATAAAGAGGATAAGTTTGTTTGTTTGTTTGTGTGTTTGTTAGTTTGTTTGCATTGAATAGGCTCCGAAAATACTGGACCGATTTTGATTAAATTTGGCACGGATATAGAATAGACCACGGGGAGGCTACTTTTTATAGCGGCAAAATGTACGGTTGCCCTGGGATTTCCTTTTGTCGCGCACGAAATCGCGCGCAACATCTAGTAATATATAGGTGTATGTTTTCACAGCAGATAATAATAGGTTTAATTTCATTGGCAATACACCATACATGACCAAACATATAGGCGACGCACCGAACAGTGTTGATAAAGCTGTTCCATACATATTCTGTTTAATGTCGTGTACAATAATAATAATTATTATTGGTCGATCAGATGATAATGATCACACATTTACCTTTTTTCCTGTCATGACGGCCACCGTCATTACTCGTTAATAACTGTCATTGTGACGGACGACGGTCAATCGTGAATTTCCGGTACAGATTTAAGAATAAATTACTACTATAGGTACTATTGATATTAGATCGCAGGGTTATGCTGGACTCCGCAGTGCATGCACCGGTTTACCAACTAAACCCCCCGATGTCCTTCTTCACGCTTTGGCGGGGCCATGGGAACTATTACGAGTATGACTACCACAACCCCGCTGACGTTTTGCCTCATCGGGCATCATCTCATTATAGATGACGGCGATGCTGCCATCTTCCTTCGCTAAGGGTTCCCCGGACATAAGGGAACCCTACCTCTCCTGATCCTTCAGTAGGCGGCAACCCCCCAGATGCCGTCTACGGATCAATTTTGTGGCGGTAATCTGTATAGCGCATTTAGGTGCGCTAAACGCCGCCGACCGTGTCGTCTACGACGCATCGGGTGCGACTTCGCCGAAGCCGCTTCCTTTTGCACCATGACTACGGTGCAGAAAGTAGCAGCTGAGTCCCAAACTTCCTTGCTCCGTGCCATAGCGGCAACTAGAGCAGGGAGCGATAAATCCGCGCCGAAGAGCGTATGTACCTATAATACTGCTTGTGAGATGTGACCTTTGATCTGTCACAATAGTATGTTCTGTTATATGACAACATATGAAGGCACAGTGAGGAGCAGTGAATGAGAAATAACGAGTGCACAGTCCGGAAATGACACCGCGAGCCTTTGATGCCTACATCCTACCTGAGCTGGGAGTTGTGACACACAGACAAACAATATTCAGTGTTATTTCAACACGATAAACCTCAGTTGAAATATTACATTTGTCCCATCACGCACGTGTACGTACAAAATCCGGGATTTGACAGTTAACGTAAAAAAGTAGGTACTGGAATTATGGCCTTAGTGTGAATCGCATGAATTATTTTAACCTTTAAATATTTGTTCATTATTTTTATTTACTCTAGTGAACTCGGCTATAGTATTTCACTTCTCCGTATTTCATCCATGTGTGAGCCGCCAGGCTAAGACTTAGACAAAGCGCGCCTTAAACTTAGATTTGCATTCACACTGCAGAGTGCAGACTAATATATATCGTCTCGGTATTGCTATGTAAATCTGCTACCCTGGTATCGACTGCTGCAACTGTTTATTTACGGCCCGTTTCAATAACCTATCTATCTATAACTATTTGTTAAAAACGTCAAATTTGTATCGCGAAAAACCGGCAAATGATTAACGGTCAGTTTTAATAACCTATCCGGTACAGTCAGTTCGAATAATAGACCGTATCCATAACTATATGTAAAAAACGTCGTCATTCAAACATTTGCCGGTTTTTCGCGATACAAATTTGACGTTTCTTACAAATAATTATAGATAAATAGGTTATTGAAATTACCCATTAATATACATGGCTTAGGTGTTAGTCCGTAAGATACAGGTAGTAGGTTCCTATGTATTATTTTCACCGTGGACATAGGTAATACTAGCTGGTTTCCGCAACATTTTTTGCATAAAAGTAACGGAAACGGAACCCTATTTGTAAAACCGAACCCCTAAGATAAAAGTGGCCTAAGTTACTCCTTATAACATCAGCAATCTGCCAGTGAAAGTCCCGTAAAAGTCGGTTCTGCAGTTTCAGATATTAGCCGGAACAAACAGACAGACGGACGGACAGACAACATTTAATTATGAGTGCCATATAATATAGTGAAAAATCTAATAATTTAAAATTACAAACAGACACTTCAATTTTATTTATTTGTATTAATTTTTTAAAGAAGAAGAAGGAATCTCATGAAGATAGATATAGTACAAAGCTCAGCTTAACGCGAAAGTTTCAGAAAGCCTGAACTTTAATGCACCGCTTAAGAATTTTTAATAACGAGGTGCCTATTATAAGCTCCCTTTTGTTCCTTAACCTGGACACTTAGAGCGCATTAATAAATAGTTACTGCTTATGTGTGTAATGTGTGTGTGTGTGTGTGTGTGCACGTAAATGTGTAAAGTATTTCATAAAAGGAATTTTGTATTTTAATATGTTTTTAAATTTATTTATAACTTATTAAATATGTTGGTTGTATTGTATGATGTATGGTGATTTTTAACCGACTTCCAAAAAAGGAGGCGGTTATACGTTCGGCTGTATATATTTTGTTTTTTTTTTTTTTTTTTGTATGTTCGCGGATAACTCCGCCGTCTGTAGGCCGATTTTCAAAATTCTTTTTTTGATGTTAAAGGTATAATCCGAAGTTGGTCCCATTTCCAGAAAATTGGTGACCTGATGATGGGATCCATGAGGAATCGAGGGAACTCCTCGAAATTTATATGGACACATATGGTGATTTCGACTTTTTCTGAAGAAATCCAAACATATGCTACCATAAAGTAAGATTTTGCTCCAAGGTATACCCTGGATCCAAAAGTACAGAACAGAACTCCTGACTCCTTATAGATACATGTTTGGGTATTTTGGCGTTGTTTAAAGAACTGCAAGCATATGCCACTTTGTCAATTAGAGTAATCATCATCATCACCACTATCACAGCGTACATCATCACACTATGATGATAAAGAAGGTACCTCTCATAGTATTTTACATTAACACGGAGATCTTTGAACATTACTCTGCCGTTTATGGACCTATTTGCAAAATTCTTTTGTTGTAAAGGGTTTAATTCGAAATTGGTCCTTTAGTCACTAAAGTGGAAACGTGATGATGCGATCCATGAGGAATCGAGGGAACTCCTCGAAATTTATATCGACACGTATAGTGATTTTGACTTTTACTGAAGTAACACAAGCATATGCTCCCAAAAAATAAGATGCTGAAACCAAGGTATACCCCAGATCCAAAAACACTGAACAGAACTCCTCAGTCTTTAAAGATACGCGTTTGGAAATTTCGGCATTGTTTAAAGAACTGCAAGCATATGCCACTTTGTAACTTACAGTAATCATCATCATCATCTTAATAACAATACCTAATGGAAGCTTGGCGCGTATTCAGTTATACATTCGATCGTTTATTTTAGACGTTTTTAAGACGTATTAATAATAACTTAACAAGATATATCACTAAAAAGGGTGAAATTATTATTTTTAAACAAAAAATTAAACCGACTTCCAAAGTAAAAATACACAAAAAAGTATGAAATAAAACTTATTTTATAAATAATTCCCCTTTTAAATTTGGCTATTTCTCTACTTAATCTTCTTAATTTTGAAGTCGGTACCAGCAAATATGAACGTGAGTTCTATAAAATATTGTAGGATATCGTTTGGGCTGGTAGCGACTTCAAAATTAAGAAGATTAAGTAGAGAAATAGCCAAATTTAAAAGGGGAATTATTTATAAAATAAGTTTTATTTCATACTTTTTTGTGTATTTTTACTTTGGAAGTCGGTTTAATTTTTTGTTTAAAAATAATTATAATTTTTTATCCATATATCTCGTACTAAATGTAAGTTATTGTGACATTTATAGTACGGTATGGCAAAATATGTAAACAAACGAACGCTTAAGAACTTGGCACATAGGCATGTCACTGATTTAGTAGTTATAATTCATAATTGAATATTTTATCGTTCAATAATAATAAATGATTTTTTGTTTATTTTAAGATTAAATTTGATATAAACAGTGTATATCCACGAACTACACTCGATCTGGTAGGTAGGTTCTGTGTATATATGTCACCGTAAAATTGTAAAAACCGTTAGATTGTAATAAAACTAGTGAAATTGTAAAATGTTGATAGACTTCGGATGCGAATATGCTGCGTATAATTTAACACATTATTTTATTCGTTAGATTATAAATATATCGTTTTTAATCTTTCGACTTATTTTTACAATCTCGTTGGATATATTACAATCTAACGATTTTTATAATTTTTATGGTGTCATATATTATACAACATTTCCGGTTCCGGTTGCTAACTAGTAAACACGCACGTCAAAGAGCTCCGAGAAATAAAAATAATAAATAGTGTCAAACAGTGTCTGATCAGTGCAACAAAACATTAAAACCTTAAATAAACTTTAATTAACTGTAAACAGTGTAAAAAACTCAGTGATAGTGCGAAATTTCACCCTAAATGTGTTAAATAAGTGATTCACCTAAATTATTTAACTACCTTCACAAAAATAATAATTACCCGCCATCGCTAAACTGATACCAACATTACAGTTCAAGCAAGTTCAAGAGTCACCCTGACAGTGACGTTGACAGCGTGGACATTGACAACCTTGACAGCACGTGTCATCTACGACTTACGTCATAAGAGGGATACCACTTATGAAAATAAAAAGTCAGCAAACAGTGATACCACACATAAAAACTTAAAATCTACCTAAAATACGATATCATCTACACTAAAAATCCTATAAAGCAATACTTGATTATTGTCTGTTGCATTAATCTGCAGACTGCGAACGGAACAGACCTGAAATAAGCGAAAAACCTAGGCGAAAGGTCAGCGCACCGAATTAAAAGAGATCGCTGTGGGAGAACATTTGCAGTACCTACATCGTGATTCGCGATTGATTGATATTGCGTGGTTGACAGTTGTCATATTTCCGGAGACAAACGTAGCGTCAAAAAAAAAAAATGACGGACTCGTTCCAAAGTCTTCTAGATCAGTTAAAGATACATATGCACGAACAAACTAATGAAATAATGAATAAAATTGATATGAAACTGAATCCATTTCTAAACGAAATGAAGGAATTAAAGGAAAACAACACCGTTTTACAAAAAAGAATCGAAGTTTTAGAACGCGAAAAACGGAGAAATAACTTGATTGTCTATGGATTGAAGGAATGAGAAAAATCACCGCGCGATTTATTAGAAAATGTCGTCGAAGCATTTGGAAAAGGAACAACTTTAGTGTCCAAAGAAGATATAAACCTTGTACGCCGTGTCGGGAATAAAATACCAAACACGAGCGACAAAAACAAACCTAGACCAGTATGTGTATCATTCCTGCGAACATGGAAGAGAGACGAAGTACTGAGAAACAAAAAAGAATACGAAAGGATCCAGCTAGACGAAGACTTTCCAAAGGATGTGATAGCTAAAAGGAAAACACTAATTCCGCAACTAAAAGAAGAAAGAAAGAAAGGAAACTACGCCATTATTAAATACGACAAACTTGTCACTAAAGAATCCTCCTTGGCAAGACAAGGTAACGAAAAAAGAAGACTCAACTCGCCGAATGGAGAAAACCCACGTAAAATAAACGCTTTCGAAAGAATGAAAGGTAAAGATGGCACCCCCATCCTCAAAAGCAATACCAATAACCCTAGCACATCAAAAAAAGCATAGCAACCAACGGCAAGCAATCAAGATACCGGAAATCAAACAACCAAATAGTTAAATACAATAAGCAAATCAGGAAAACATCTCATAACATTCCCCAACCCGGCTGGTCCCCGTGGGGAATTAGACCAACACCCTCCAAGAGCACTCAACAAGAAAACAAGAAAACATATAGTAAGGAAAAAACAAACAGAAACAAAAATATATTATCCATAGCTACGTTAAACACACTCTCTCTCAGGACGGAGGAGAAATTAGATGAACTCATAGAAGCATTAAAACACATAAATTGGGACATATTAGGATTAAGTGAGGTAAGAAGAACTGGCGAAGAAATAATAGACTATGGAAAATACATACTTTGTTACAAAGGACAAACACCAGGACAGTATGGAGTAGGTTTCTTAGTAAAGATCGAACACAAAAATTCTATAGAAGACGTTATAGCCATTTCAGAGAGAATTATTATACTAAACATGAAACTATTTGAAAAGAAAGAAAATTGGTCTATAATTCAAGTATATTCACCCACAGAAAATGCAAAGAAAGAAGATAAAGACAATTTCTATGAAAAGCTACGGATGGCCGTAGATAAAGCACATACAAACTTGATAGTAATTGGGGACTTCAACGCTCAACTGGGACCAAGGCATAAAGAAGAAGATAGTATATTGGGTCAGTATAGTACAGGGAAAAGAAATAATAATGGCGAAAGACTAATATCGTTTGCATTTCAGTTCAATCTCAAAATTATGAATAGTTTCTTCAAAAAGAGTAAGAACAGAAAATGGACGTGGATATCTCCGGACCATAAAACAAAAAATGAAATAGATTTTATTTTAACGAACAGACCCAAGATATTTAACGATGTAGAAACCCTAAACCGGTTCAACTTCAATACAAACCACAGAATGGTAAGAGGAAAGATGATAATAAAGGAACAGAGAAAAACAAATAGAAAATTTACAAGCAATAAAGTAGAATCAATACCTTTCCTCTCCCCATCGATATGATAAATACTCTGGAACAACACCTTGAAGGAATAACAGAATTCGATGGAATACAAAAAACATACGACATTCTTGAAAAGGAACTGAAAAATATAGGAAGAAAGCTACGAATATCAAGGGTGGAAAAGGACAAGATTGGACCGGAAGCAAGGGAACTATTAAAGACCAGGAGGGAAATATTAGCAACAGAAAATAGAACAGAAAACAAAATAAAAATATCAACTATCAGCAAACAAATAAACGAAAGTATAAGGAAACATAAAAAAAAAAATCAGAACAGAACGACTAAAATATCACATTGAAAGGACAGGAGGGATTAAGAAAGCCTTAAAAGAACTGAAAGACAATAAAATGTGGATACCAAAAATAAGAAATAAACGCAATGATATTATTACAAATAGAAAAGATATCACCGAACAGGCTACCGAATTCTACGAGGAAATGTATAAAGACGTGGAAGGGCAAGAAAATACAAACACAAGAACGGTAAATAGAAATGAAACTATACCATTTATACTAGAATGTGAAGTTGAAAAGGCGGTAATGTCACAAAAAAACCAAAAATCTCCAGGCGACGACCAGATAACAAATGAAGTACTCAAGGGCACATTACCGGCAATATTAAAATACCTCACAAGACTTTTTAACAGCATTTTGTATAAAGAAGAACTTCCTAGCCAATGGTCACTGACCACAATTATCTTATTACATAAAAAAGGAGACAAAGATCAATTAAATAACTATAGGCCCATCAGTCTCATGCCTAATCTATACAAAGTTTTCTCTAAAATAATATTAGCCAGAATTGCGAGAACTCTGGATGAGAATCAGCCACTTGAACAGGCAGGTTTTAGACAAAATTTCTCTACGGCAGACCATATCCTTGTAATAAAACAAATTGTAGAAAAGTATACAGAATACGGACAGGAATACTACATGGCATTCATAGACTACAACAAAGCATTTGATTCTATTAGACATCAGGCAATCTGGCAGGCACTAGAAGAACAAGGAATTGAACAGAAATACATACAGATTTTAAAACATATATATGAAAATACAAGAGCTAAAGTTAGATTAGAAAGAGAAGGAAGAGACTTTCAACTCCAAAGAGGCGTGCGGCAAGGAGACCCAATGTCGCCCAAGCTATTTTCAGCCGTATTGGAACATATATTTAGGAATCTAGACTGGGAACGATACGGATTGAATATAAATGGAGAGAAGCTGCACCACCTAAGATTCGCAGACGACCTAGTACTCCTAAGCAACGACCCAGGCTCCTTACAAATAATGATCTCTGAACTAGTCATGCATAGCAAAAAAGTTGGACTAGTAATGAATGCCACAAAAAAAAAATTAATGACGAACAGTATAAAAACACCGGTTACAGTAGACAACAACACCATTGAATATGTTGATGAATACCAATACTTAGGACAGACAATTTCACCAGTAGACCTATCTGAAAAGGAAATAGACAACAGAATATGTCAGGCATGGAAACGATACTGGTCACTGAAAGGAATTATGAAGAATGACAAACTCCCAATAGCTCTAAAATCAAAAATATTCAATACATGTGTGATACCAATACTATCCTATGGCAGCCAAACCTGGGCTCTTACTAAGAAAAACCTGCAAAAACTAGAAGTATGTCAAAATAATATGGAGAGGAGCATGCTGAACATCAAAAAGAAGGACAAAATCAGACTGACTTGTATCCGGCAAAAAACGAAAGTAGTAAGAATTTTAGACACAGTGAAAAAGATAAAATGGAAATGGACAGGACATATTCTAAGAGGAAAAATAAATAAGTGGTCAAAAAGGATTATAGAATGGTACCCTAGAGAAGGCAAAAGAAAGAGAGGCCGACAACTCCGGAGATGGGAGGATGACATTAAAGGAATAGCGGGAGCAACATGGACAAGAGAAGCTCAAAATAGAGAAAAATGGAAAATCTTGGAGGAGGCCTATGTCCAAGGACAAGCCAGGAAAGAGAGAGATTAAAAAAAAAAAAGTAAGAATGTAACTAAAATAATAATACCTAGGTACTTAGGTTAAAATTAATAAAATAAAATACAATTATAATGATACAATATAATACTACAGACATGATAATACAATTGTTTAGTTATAATAAAACAAAATAATATTAATTCATGTAAAATGAAATCTAATAAGTAAATTAATGAATTGTACCTACCTTTACAATATTGTGAAACTGGCAATAAAGGCTTATTCTATTCTATATTATACAACATAACATATTTAGCTTTCGAAGGTTACGTCGGCATACGTTTATGTGTAACACGGAGACATTAAACAGTAAACGGCAGGTGTTGATAGCTATAAAGCATAATACAACAACTTTTATCACCCCGCCCGACAGCCGGCACAGTCCTGCAAGAATTTACCTTTTTAAGGCATACCTATAGAACCTTCGGTTATGTGTACACTTGTACAGTCGGTGTGTGTGCGATCTTAAAAATCCAGCGCCGCATCGCGTATCTAAACGTAAACAAAACGATAAATTCGAATAAATAAATGTGGTATAAGATTATTTGTTGCACTGTAAACAACTGACATTTAAATTGGTAGCATTATAGCGCGAGCGTCTTATTGTCTTTGTGTTTAGATCAAAAACAGTTTTCAAATAATATTCTAACATGTCCAAATACACAGAGATGCACAAATACATAGGAATATCGAAATAGCCGCCAAATCAGAATTACCATACCAAGGCTTTGATGACGTATTCAGGGAAATGCGATTTCCCGCCTAATGCCGGAGACAAACACAATTAGGCCCCGCACAACTTCTGTGCGCCTGGTACAGGACAGCCCAATATTATTGTACTGTCACTATAATATTGGTAATATTGGTAAGGCATATGATCTGAAGGCCGGAGAAAATTCAGAGCGCTAAAAATAGAGTTGAAAATCAGTGTCGAGTTGTCTGACATTGACATTTGATCTTCAGCTCTTTTATATTAGCCTAAACCTCTATTTTCAATCTGATAACTTTTTGACAGTGCGAGTATGGTATTGTCTTGGCATCACTTTACATGAAAATATTGTTGGAGGGATTTCACTTCTTTTTGAAAGTTGTTACGTTACTATTTATAACACTACTACAACAATTTTCAGACCTCTAGAGTAAAAATTTGCGTAGGTAAGTCTCTTACAAATTTTCATCTCCTAGTTTAAGGGATTGGAGGATAAAAGTTCCAAGTTTGACAATTTTTATGTTGTTTATGTGCTACTTCAGCTTTCTAGGACATCCGGAAGTAATCTATTATGTTGTTTATCATCAGTGAGTCAGTGATGAAATTAGAAGTTTTTCTATAAAATCTACCTAAATTATAAGACCTATACAATCAAAACTTTACAGGTGTAATTAGTCCACTAGTGGGAATATATATCCTAAAAATTTCGTTAATCTGGTATAATCTAAACCCGAGTTATGAGGAATGAAAAGGAGAATTAGAAAAAATCGACGAAACGCTTCGAGAAAAGGTGGTCTGGTAGTGCCCTTGCGCTTCGCTTAGCTCGTCTTGGCGGAGACACTATCATGCCCCCAGACAATGGGTCTACATGTATTTCGATACATACATAAGCTGCCGCTCGGCAATGGCAATAAGATGAAAATCGCTTAACAGCGCCGTTGAATTGTGCGCATATACACATACCTACTCACGTATAAATACGTAGTTCGAGTCGTTGCGATCACCTCTATGGTGTTTAAATATTTTGAGGTGTCCTAGAGCTAACGAAAATGTTTAGAAACCGGTCGAGCATGATCTTTGTCGACATTCTACATGCGAGGTAGCAATTAATTATAACATTGTATAGGTATGAAATTAAAAGCATTCGAAATTAAATCTTTATTATAAGCACCATTGCCGTGTGTAATAACGTCAAAATATAATTAGTAAGTTGCAATGTTAGAATAATTAGCACGAAAATCCATTTTATATTGATATTCAAATTGGAAATATAATGTATTAGCTTTTGCCGGGAGGCTTCTCTGACGTAAATACTGTATCCTTATGTCTTTACCTCTATAATCTATATTTATGGCAAATTTCATCAAATAGACCTAGTAATTTCGGAGCCTATTCAATGCAAAATCATTTTAGATAAAGACTGGTGTTGCCCGCGACTTCGTGCGCGCAAAAGTTAATATTGCGGAAACCGTACATTTTTCCACGATAAAAAGTAGCTCATGTCCTTCCTCGTGGTCTACTCTATATCTGTGCCCAAATTCATCAAAGTCGGTCGAATAGTTTCTAAGCCATACAATGCAAACAAACAAACACAAATAAACTAACTTTTCCTGTTTATAGTTATTATTATATAGAAGTTGATATAGGTCGCGCAACGAATTAAGATCTTTCGACAAAAGTAGAGGGGGTATGCGCAGAAGTCAGTTTTTGGGTGTGTTTGGCGGTAGCGGGCTCGGGCGGGGAGGTGTGGATGCGCCGAATGCATGCCGAACGTGGCTGCCGGCACGCTATTGGTACGTTAGTAATATACATGCTTTGCTATTGGTCACATGCGCGAACGATCCCCTCCACTTTCACTGAGCGCTCATAAACCGTTGCGCGACCTGTACCTACTCTATTTGTGACAATTGTTAACTAGTTTTATAGGATTCGGTTTCATTTGGTCGCAGAATTGACCAGAAAATAGCCAATTTATGTCAAAATTGTAAATCGCTCTTAACATGTCTAATTTAAAACATGCAAACTTTCATTTTCATAGACTGTACATTAGTCGCAGTTTTATTGGCATTTAAGATAACATTTTGCTGACTCCAAGAAGAGGCATCCAGCCATCCAGCTATTACAATAAAATATAATGCATGAACTCTTCAGGGCATTGCAGAAGCAGCTTAGCAAGGGAAGGATTAACGGTCGGTGCAGACCGGCCTCAGCGGACGGTCGCTCTCGCTGGACGTCAACCATGTTGAGTTGCCGCGACCGGCTACATAATAAGCGGCAATTCTATCTATACTAATATTATAAAGAGTAAATATTTATTTGTTTGTTTGCATTAAAAAGGCTCCAAACCTACTAGACCTATTTTGATGAAATTTGGCACAGATATAGAGTAGACCACGGCTTTACTGTAGCAAAATGTACGCTTCCCGTGGTATTTCCTTTTGCGCGCACGAAGTCGCGGGCAACATCTAGTATAAAATAACCGCCTCCTTTTTTTGGATATCGGTTAATAAAGATGTTGCCCTCAACTTCGTTGCGCAGAAATCCTAATGTCCGGAAAAGCACATGTCCATCTTAAAAATCGAATCTATCTCTGTGATTTCATCAAAATTCGCTCAGTGGCTTAGGCGTGATTATGTAATAGACAGACAGACAGAGAGAGAGAGAGAGAGTAACCTTCACATTTATTATACATATTAGTAAGAAAGTAATAATAATAAGCATAGGAAGTAGCTAGTGCCGTGTGTCGTGTCGCGGACCGCGGTCGCCTGTGTGATGTGTTCCGTCTGCTTCGGTACAGTCTGAGCAAGCTGTAACGGGATTAAAATCAGTTGGAAATGTATTCATTTTAATATTACTGAATAAGAGATGAGGATTATTGCACAACAAATGAAAGTAATAGAATGGAAAAAATTGCGAGGATTTTTGTCTCTATAACGGCTAGATGATACTCGCCTTGGGATTTAACTTGGCGTAGACAATATACATTCAGAGTGACGTTTATTTGTTTATATATCCTAATTCCTACGACTTCACATTATGGCCGATAGTGTTTTTATTAGTTCAAACGAAAAAGTATATCTAAAAATAAATTTCTTAATTAATTTTATTAATCCATCTTGTACTTTTATTTCATTATATCGCTTTATTACGTTTTCCCATGGACGTAGCCAGGGGGGTGGTTTAGGGGGTTCAAACCCCCCCTCCGAAATGGGCCGGCTGGTATATATAATACAGAGATCTGACCAATATACAGGGGCGTATTTAGAAATTTTGCGCCCGAGGCCAATTAACATATTTTGCCGCCCCATTAACCCTATCTGAAAGATGATTTTTGAAGTTATTTTAGAAAAATAATCAACAGCCTAAATCAGAACTTTGATACTACCCAACCCCCCCCCCCCCCCCCCGCGTAGTCGTTTTATTTTCTTGAACCTCCCCCGAAACTAAAACCTGGCTACGCCCGTGCGTTTTCCTAAGCCAAATACTAAACGAAATACGCATTCGATATATGAAATTGAAATGAGTCAAGTAGCACATCATAAAATCAAAACAATTCATAGTCACTTATGATTCACTGCCTTCTTAACGCGATGTTAAAGTGGCTTACTTTAATTATTGGTTAATGTGAACACAGCTTACGCGTCATTGGTCAATATTGACATTTGTATGTCTGATTCAATGGCTGTGCCGCGGAAAATAGCGCCAACAAAAAACGTAAGCAAAATGGCGACCGCTGTCGTTAAATAAGCAAAATGGCGGATTGTGTTAGCAGTGTTGAAGTTAGCAGTTTCAACACTGACTGCTAACTTCCGCGGCACAGCCATACAAATGTCAATATTGACAACAATTTTTTTTTCTTTAGCGTTAGCAAGCGCTTACGAGCGCTATTTTCCGCGGAACACAGCCACTGCCTCTATACTAATATTTTGCATAATAATGTGGAGTATATATTATGATATAAGAGAGACCATATTCTGCGCGAAATAAGCATAAGTTATGATTGGATCATCCACAGTGTAAAGTGAGCGCATGTCGAACTAGTTCGTCGGTAACTTTAAGTAGGAAAATTATGAAAAACAATTTCGTGGGAGCGCTTGTGGCGTAAGCGGGCGCCAGGCAGTAGGCAAGTGGGCACATTAATGTAAATAGCTACATTAATTATAAAACTATAACCCGACTATGTAAATTTGCTTAAATTACCCGGGCTATTATATATTACGAATCTATTGACACCTCAGTTATTAAAATCGAAGCAGTATTATAGGCGCTACGATGGAACAAACATACATACATACCGACAAAATCATTACCCTTCCTTTTGGCTTCGCTGTAGTCGGGTAAAAATTCAAGCTTATAGACGTTTTTATAGAAAAAAAATTTGAAAGAAATCGGATTGTAACTTTTAAATAAATAAAAAAATACTAATGCCGTTCCTACCTCTAATGCTACGGCCGCACCTGCGTAGTGCTTCGTGCTTAAAACGATACCATTGGACGATCTGCGTGTATCGTCCAATGGTATCGTCTCATAGCACGAAGCTTCGTACGATAGACGCAGGTGCGGCCCCAGCATAACAGTAATTGTGCGGTGAAGCAGCGATACTAATTGAAAATTACATGAACCTCCTGCACGGTTCTGTGTTCCTGGTACGTTACGGGGCTTTAAGGCAGCCCACGCGCAATCATTTAGAAAGAAATACCTAAAATAAATGTCAAATAAGTATAACTTACAAGTATTTCCACAAACAAAACAAAACATGTATTTAATTATTTCATTATAATTATGTACCTGTTAGAGCCTGTACCTAATTTGATGATTGTTATAATATTAATTGACGCAAAATGTGATCAACTACGAGACATCTACCGCCAATATCATCAAATTAGGTACAGGCTCTAACAGGTACATAATTATAATGAAATAATTAAATACATGTTTTGTTTTGTTTGTGGAAATACTTGTAAGTTGTACTTATTTGACATTTATTTTAGGTATTTCTTTCTAAATGATTGCGCGTGGGATATATAAAAGAACAAGATATCATTTTCTTCTTACTCTTTCGCCTACGACCACACTGTTATTTCGTCCTTTGATATGTCAGCCATTAAATATTATAATTATTCAAAATCTAAATATTTAATACACAGAAACATTTTTGTGTCTTTTCATATTTTCCAATGTTTACATTACATTATCAACAATGTTGCCATAAATCAGAAGTATCTTACCTCGTATTTCCCGGTGGGGACACAATAGGTGTGGGACAATGCTATGTAAATAGCTGAGTGAAATACTGTGTCCCTCTACCTTCTGTGTCCCTAGCATCGGGAGCCGGGACTCACACCTTTTGTTGAGTGCTCAGTATAGAAAAAGTATGTTTCTAAACCATAATCGGTATTTTTAACCCCCGGGTATAAGAGGGGTAGTTTGACGTGTATGTCTCTGTGTCTGTCCGTGGCATCGTAACTTTCAAACGTATAAACTATTTTGAAAATTCGGCGGGAAACTAATTTTTCTTCATTTATTTAACAATTTTACACACTATTTTATTAATTTGTGACACATGATTCTGTGTATACGTATACCGCCAATGGAAAGTCCAGCGATGACTTGGCTTTGGTTTTTCCGTGTCCATTTATTGACTACTGCACTCTGCAGTAAAGTAGTATTTATAGTTATTTCGTTAGAATCGTATTAAAAACGATCCGGTGACAGGTCTACGTGCTATTATGTTATATTTACTTCCTCATCCTAAATTAATGTTAAATTACTATAGTCCGTAATTTAAAGCTCATAAAATAAACAGATTCCAAAGAAAAATGGGCCACAAATCACAATCCACAAAGTTATAATTTTCCAGGGCAATTTATGAAATAATTTTGACGCGTCCGCGTCGGCTTAACGAGAGCAAAATATAAAACGAAATATATTAAACTGCGATACAATGTTGTGACGTAGGCCGTAGCCCGGTAATGTCGACCGCGGCTGTCCGAGTGACTGGCCATCATAATAAGCGGCCAGTTACAGTTTCTTTGTGTCGGATTAATATGGGTCGTTATCAAATTTGATTATTAGGCTATTAAAGGAACGTGGAATCACCGTTACCAGGATAATTTATTTTTAAACCCCGACGAAAATAGCGGGGTATTATAAGTATGTCTATTTCTGTGTGCATGTGTGTGTGTGTGTGTTGTGTGTCAGTCAGTGACATTTTGGAAGCTGACGTAATCAAGAGTGTTCTTAACTGCTTTACAGTGACGAGGTTACTTAAAATTTTGAATTTTGTTCATTGCTTAAACAAGTAATCGCACTGTAACTTCTAGGTTAGGTCATTTGTAAGCACTTTGTATATATATACTCAGTAGATATGGACAGTGTTTTTCTTCACTTGCGTGCAGTTAACTTCTCGTAACAATTTTGGGTGGCTTAAAATTACAGATTTGATATTTGTACGTCGATGTGATGTTTATATAGTATTTTTAAATTGTTTTTATCTGTAATACCGTTTTTAAAGGATGCGTGCTCTACAAGGCGCGTTGCTCTAGCTTCTATGTCTGGTCCCATTAGTAACCCGGCTTGAACCCACACGTCGCGGTTCGCGGTTGCGGCGAGCGGTGAGGGATTGAGGAAGATGTAAATCAAAATTTATTCCCCTTTTTCAGCCTTAACAAACAATTTAAGCAATAATAAGACTAACTGTGAAAAAACTGTGTTGATATAACGAAAATTGAGTTTTTTATAAGCAAATCAATATGGGAACGCGCGAAAACTGATTGCGCCCGTCGAGTTATGGCTGTGACGTCACATCGCCGTACGTAGCTAGCGAACTATGCAATGTACATACAGTATGTATTTGACACGCGCTCTGTAAACTTACCTTCGTTCATTTCGATTCATTTTTATATATTATTATAATAAATATGACTTAATAGGGAAAATTGTTAAATTTAAACAAAAAATTAATACCAACTTTCAAAGTAAAAACGCACAAAAGAGTATGAAATAAATTTTATTTTCTAAAAATAATTCTCCTTTTAAATTCGGCTAAAATTTTAACTATTTCCCTACTCAATCTTCTTAATTTTGAAGTCTGTGACAGCCCAAACAATATCCTGATAAAACAATATTTTATAGAACTCACATTTAAGTGGTACCGACTTCAAAATTATAAAAATCGAGTAGAGAAATCAAAGATTTCAAACTCAAAATGGGCTATGAAGTATATTATTTTGATAGAACAAATCTTTATCAAGTAAAAGTTACGCCATCTTGGTTTTCACAATACTTCAAATGTTAGCCATCTTGTTTTACCCATACTTCAAATGTCAAAATGGCCCCAAAAATCTCAAAAATGGGACCATTTAACTGGAGATAGTATACGTCTATGAGAGAAATAGTAAAAATTTTGCCGAATTTAAAAAGGGAATTATTTAGAAAATAAGATTTTTATCATACTTTTTTGTGCGCGTCTGTTTTCATTTTTTGTTTCAAAATTATATTTTTTTCCTTTTTTAGGGCTCCACTTAGGGCACACAAGGAACGCTTATAGTTTCGCTCGCTCCGTCCGTCCGTCTGTTATACTTCCGTAATTATGAATATTGATGGATGAAATTTGGTATAGTTATAGATTGTGTGTAGATCTTAGGTTTGGCATAATAAAATAATAATAATTTTATATTTTAGGGGTAGCTCTGAAGGGGGGATGAAATATTTTTTCATTCAATCCCATTATGTGGGGTATCGTTGAATAGGTATTTTAGAATAAAGGTAAGGTTTCTTTTAACATTACTTTTTTACAAAGTCGACTATTTTCGAGTAATCAGCCTCCAGTGGTTTGTAAGTTGGTCCCCCCTCCCTTAGAATTTCTAAATTATTGTAAAACTTGTAAGCTTCTATGCTAATAGATCATGCTAAAAACTCTTTAGGAAAATTATTTTAAGCGAAATCGGATAGTAACTTTTGAAGTAACTTGAAAAACCTATTACACGATTTCCAAACGTGTGTCTTTAAAGACTGAGTTCTTTTCAATGCTTTTGGATCTAGGGTATACCCTTGGCACAAAATTTTACTTTTTGGTAGGATATGCTTAATTTACTTCACAATAGCCAAATCCTTAAAGATGTACCTATAAATTTTGAGGAGTTCCCTCGATTCCTCATGGATTCCATCATCTGGTTTCCACTTTAGTGACTAAAGTCTAAAAGGACCAATTTCAAATTTATATACCCTTTACAAAATCAAAATAATTTTGAAAATAGGTGCACAAAGGTAGGGTAATGTTCAAAGATATCCGTGTCCGTGTAAAATACTACGAGAAGTACCTATTATATCATCATAATGTGATGATGTACGGTGTGATGATGGTGGTGATGATGATTACTTTAATAAACATAGTGATTTATGCTTGCACATTTTTAAACAACGCCGAAATCCCCAAACATGTATCTACAAGGAGTCAGGAGTTCTGTTCAGTACTTTTGGATCAAGGGTATACCTTGGTGCAAATCTTATCTCATCATCGGGTCACCACAGTGATAACATATAATATATTTATATATAAAAATTAATTGCTGTTCGTTAGTCTCGCTAAAACTAGAGAACCGAGTTAGACCGATTTGGCTGATTTTGATCTTAATATGTATTTATATATACGTTAGGGCTATATACATATATAGCCCTAACGTATATCCTCCTTTTTTTGGATGTCGGTTAAAAAATAACGTAACTTGTGACCTACCTACTAAAATATAATAGTCAATCTATGACATTTTGTTCATAAAGTTTTTGTCGATAACTCAAACAAGTGACTACACCATAAACATAGTTATAAGCGAGGGAAAAAGTAGGTAGGGAGTGTTTTGTATTGTCTTATTTCATCTTTTAAGTTTCATTCAATAGATTAAATAGATTTTTTAAGTAGGTACCTAACATATCTGCGTGACTCGTGTTTTATTTCTCTATGTAAAGCCCATTGTTTAAAATACATTGTCACTAAAATACTGAATTCATTCTGAGCATATTCTATAAACTAAACATTTAGTAATGCAAAAATATGTAGGTAGATGTTTCGTATTTATTTAGGTACCTACTCAGTACTCACATTAAAATTTTCTTCGCAATAAATGTCTACTGATTTTTGTAGCTATAACACTTTCTTCCTTTTCAACAGTTTACACAACTAATTTTCTCAAGATTTTTGTCGTTGGGCACATGAAAAAGTATTTTTCTGGAGTGCTAACCGTTGTATTATACATAAAGGTGTTATACAATTATATCTATATGCTATTTTTTCACCATAATTCCAAAAATTTCAATAAAACTTCAAAATTACTGCACGAGTTCGTTAGCGCGTGAACGAGCAATGACTTCCCGGCGGGCGAAGTGACGTCACGCGTTAAGCGGTCAAGCTCGCGCTGATTTTAAAAACATCCAACTTTAAATATTAATAAAAAAATCAGTTTTTGAGATATTGAAAAAATTCTTTCACTAATATTTTTTAGATTTTATGTTTGATTTGTATACATTATAAAATAATTACACTCATCTAGCTCATTGTGTTGGGGCCTGGTTTTATTCATTAAACTGAAGATAAAAATATAGAAGAGTAGTGCTTAAGGGTCAGCTCACACTCTTTTTAAGATATTGCGTTAATTTTAAGCGTTCGAATTGCGAGCTACTGGTTTTGTGTAGTAAATATAGTTCAATTTTGAATCGCAAACTTAAAAAAAAACCAGATCTTTGCGTTGTATCACGGTGAGAACTAACGCTAAAATACGCTATAGTAATATAATAACACAGCATTTTATGAAGAGATAGTAATAAGACACAAAACAAGTATACAAAGGTTTTCTGACACTAATTAACAAGGTTTTATGATGTTATTACTAGACACCGATTTTAGCATTTCATCTCGAACGATAAGAACTAAGGCGAGTAACATTTGATCTCACAAAACCTACAGATCGGTCAACACTCCGTGCTGTTTCGCTTCATTATTGAACAATTTGCATTTGACTGACGAGTAACGATAGAAACATGTTACTTTACAGTTTACATCTAGAGAATTCAACTGTTAATAAAATATTGGAAGTATACATTAACACTGTTAAAGAGTGATTTTTGCTTTAAATAATACGTTGAAAGTAATATCCCACCAAAAACATTCTGTAAAAAACTAGCCAAGTCTCGATGGAGCTGCTTGTTTATCTCTAAAAAGTTATGAAATCTAGACAAAATCGTGCCAAGTCTAAGGTTCTTTACTGCGGTTTCTTTATTATTATAGTTAATGTTGAGTGACTTGGCCGTTGAACATTCTTTATACTTTTGTGGGTACAAGCCAATTTTGTTTACATTTGTAACTACCTATGTTTGTTAAGCGAGATAATATCCCATACTGGTATTGGTAATTGGACGCTAGTGTCTCATTTTAGGCTGTTGCTGATTGTACAACACACGTATTGGAGCAATGGTGTCATGGAGCCCCTTTTGTACCCTTGTGTGCCCTTCAACGGCCAAGTCACACAACATTAACTATAATAATAAAGAAACCGCAGTAAGGAACCTTAGACTTGGCACGATTTTGTCTAGATTTCATAACTTTTTAGAGATAAACAAGCAGCTCCATCGAGACTTGGCTAGTTTTTTACAGAATGTTTTTGGTGGGATTTCACTTCTTTTTGTAGAAACGTGGGCATATTGATTTATTTTCCTAGATTTTAGTGTAATTTGTTTATTTAATTTGTGTACTGTTCGAGTAGAATAAAGTTCGAGTAGAATAAAGGGGCCTGAAAATGCGGCAAAATAGTTCTAGTAAAGAATGGTACGGCAGTGTTTGCTTCGCACTCGACTTGGCTGGGGCACTGCCGTGCCCCCAGATCGACGTTCTGGTCTTATCTAGAGGTTATCAAATAGGGGCCTGAAAATGCGGCGAAATGGTTCCAGTAAAGAATGGTACGGCAGTGTTTGCTTCGCACTCGACTTGGCGGGGGCACTGCCGTGCCCCCAGATCGACGTTCTGGTCTTATCTAGAGGTTCTCAAATAGGGGCCTGAAAATGCGGCGAAATTGTTCCAGTAAAGAATGGTACTGCAGTGTTTGCTTCGCGCTCGACTTGGCAGGGGCACTGCCGTGCCCCCAGATCGATTATCCTAGTTTTTATAGTTTTGCCTTTATGTGGCCATTAAACCCCGACTCTGTACCAAATTTCAGCTCTCTAAGTTTATAGGAAGTACTAGTTCTATTTTGATGATCATGAGTGAGTGAGTGAGTGAGTGAGTGAGTGTCGAAAATGCGAAACTTTGCTTTCGCTTAACTTCGGAACTAAATGACCTACAGACTTGAAATTTTGGATTTTAAGTACGTGATTATAGCTTATTGGATGACGAAAATTTCTGCGTTCTGGTCTTATCCAGAGGTTCTCAAATAGGGGCCTGAAAATGCGGCGAAATGGTTCCAGTAAAGGATGGTACGGCAGTGTTTGCTTCGCACTCGACTTGGCGGGGGCACTGCCGTGCCCCCAGATTTTTGTGAAATAACATTTTGTGGTTGTTATTTGTTTGCTTATTATATAAAATTAGATTGTACATACATACATACATATAATCACGCCTGTTTCCCGTAGGGGTAGGCAGAGACCACTTCTTTCCACTTGCTACGATCCTTACATACTTGTTTTGCTTCATCCACTTTCATTATTCCCTTCATACATGCTCTTCGGTTTAGGGTACTCTTGACCTGGCCTTTTTTCAAGACGTCCCCGATTTGGTCTTGGAACGTCCGCCTAGGTCTACCCCTTCCAACACTTCCATTCACACTCGCATTATACACTTTTTTCGTCAATCGTTCTTCATTCATTCTCTCAACATGGCCAAACCATCTCAGCATACCTTTCTCAATTTTTGTCACTACATCTTCTTTCAGACCACAACGTTTCCTTATCTCACTATTTCTTATCCTGTCAC
This sequence comes from Glaucopsyche alexis, assembly GCA_905404095.1. Taxonomy (NCBI): domain Eukaryota; kingdom Metazoa; phylum Arthropoda; class Insecta; order Lepidoptera; family Lycaenidae; genus Glaucopsyche; species Glaucopsyche alexis. The sequence continues at coordinate 22,835,774 of FR990056.1, forward strand.
CCAGTTTAACTCCTATCATGCTTCTTAATGCTCTCATCTCAACTGCATTTATTCTGCTTTCATGTTTCTTCTGCCATACCCAACTTTCACTTCCGTACATGAGTGTCGGAACCAACATGTGTGCATGCGGGGGGCACAGCCAAACGAGCCTTGTTAGACACCTTCCGACTGTTCATAAAGGAGTGCAAAGCTCCATTCACCATGTTTCCTGCATTCACTCTTCTTTCAATATCACTCTCACACTTTCCATCTCTTGTAAACTTTGAACCCAGATACACAAAATCATTCACCTGTTCAATTTGTTCATCTCCAATCACGATATTGCAGTCTGTCACTGCCTCATCTCTTTCAAACACCATCACTTTCGTCTTCTTTACATTCATCTTCATTCCCTTTCTAGTAAAAGCTCTACTCATCATCGTTACCATCTCCTGCAACTCCTCGGCCGAAGACGCAAGTAATACTTGGTCATCAGCATAGAGAAAACATTTGACGAGTAACTCATTCATTCTCAACCCACTTTCATTCTCTTTTAAATCTGTCAAGCAATTGTCCATGAACAGATTGAACAGCCACGGTGACGCTACACATCCCTGTCGAACACCTTTTTCGATATTGAACCATTCAGTGTATGCCCCGTTTATCCTTACACAAGCACTAGAATCCCTATAAAGAGATTGTAATGCTCGTATGAGGATACTGCTCACTCCGTTCACGGACAAATCTGACCACAAATCATTCCTCACCACTCTATCATAGGCCTTTTCTAGATCCACGAACGCGCAGTAGACCTTCTTGTTTTTAGCCAAACACTTTTCGGCTATGCACCGCAAGGAAAAGACCTGATCCGTACATCCCATTCCCTTTCTGAATCCCGCTTGTGCATCCCATACTTTTTCATCTGTTTCATTCACAACTCTTTCAATCAACACCTTCGCATATAATTTTCCGACGACGCTGAGAAGGCTTATACCGCGGTAATTTATGCAGTCCTGCCACGACCCTTTTCCCTTATACAATGGCACGATTACGGCTTTACACCAGTCTTCTGGTACTTGCCCATTTCGCCAGCATAAATTAAAAAGGCGGTACAGCTGGCTAGCCGCTATGCCCTGTCCAGCCTTCAGCATCTTGACGGTAATCCTATCACATCCTGCAGCCTTACCTAATCTCATACTTTTCACTGCTTTCACTATTTTTTCCATGCTTATCTCACTTTCATCACCATTTATATTATTTTCCATGGAAGGTGCCGGATGTTGTACCTGCACTTCCTCTCTTTCAAACAAACTTTCAAAATACTCTTTCCATCTCTTTAACACACATTCTTCTCCTTTTATAATGCTTCCATCTTGACTCCTGATTGTACTCAGCTCCGAGGTAGAAGATTTTCCTCTGACTGTTTTAATGGATTTCCAGAAAAACTTGATGTTTGACTGGAAATCTTCAGTGAGTCTCCTATCAAAATCATCCTTTCGTTCTTCTTTCTTTCTAGACACAACTTCTTTCGCTGCTGATTTCAATCTTTTATACTTCGATCTTGCTTATTTTATCTCATCATCCGTTGCCTTTTGGACTTTTTGGTTAGCCTTTGTTGCTAACCAATCCAACCACGCTTTCTTCTTTTCTTGAACAGCCCTTTGTACATCCTTATCCATCCACACATTATAGTTATTTCTGTCTTTCCTTCTTTTAGCCACCCCGCATACCTCAATAGCAACATTCACTATTCCTTTTTTAAATTTCTCCCACAACTCTTCAATCACACCTATCTCTTCTTTGCCTTTAAAACTTTCTTTCAGTTTCTCTACATACTGACGAGTATGTAGAGAAACTGACGAGTATGTAGAGAAACCTCTTTTCTTTTTCCTGTAGGCATTCCACATTCACTCTGTCCAAAACACTCGTAGGCTCGGCCCGTCGGTGTCGCCACCGTTTAAAGAGGCCACGCATTCGGGCTATGACCAGAAAGTGGTCTGTGTCGAGTCCTACACCGCGGTAAGCCCGAGTGTTTAGCACTTTCTTCCTCAGTCTTTCATCCACAATTATAAAATCAATCATACTTCTAGAATCACCCTCATCTCTTGTATACAAATGGATCTTTTTGTGGTCAAACATTGTGTTGGCCACGCACAGATTCCATTCCAAGCATACTTCAAGCAGACTTCTCCCAGTGTCATTCACTCTCTCGTCCCCAAACGTACCGAGAACTCCTTCATACCCATCACGCTTAACTCCAACCCACCCATTAAAGTCCCCTAACATCACGATTCGTTCATTTTCTCCGCATTTATGCAAGACCTCTCTCATGCTATCCCAAAACTCCTCTCTCTCTTGTTGGGCTTTTATTGACCCACCTCCGCGCAGATCCGTCGGTGCATAGACCTCAAGGATGAACAGGCGAGTGAGTTCGACTTTTAACCTAACCCAGAGGAGTCTTGGGCTTACACATTCATGCTCCATCACACATTCAACTATCCGAGACGAAAGAATCACACCAACTCCCTGACAGCCTCGGCTGGTTTGGGGAACTCCCGACCAGTATGCCGTGTAGGGACCATGAACCGTGGTGTCACATCCTTTCCTCTTGGTTTCGTTCACGCACAGAATATCTATACATCGTTCATCCATCATCTGACATACTTCATCTATCTTACCATCCATTCCTCCTCTTATATTCAACGTAGCGAAGCGGCTCTCCATAGGCCGCTTTTCGCCCCCGCGAGAAACGAGACGTGATGGGTGGCGAACCACATCGCCGCCATTTTGGTCAATCAAATTATTTTTGTGATTATCCATTGCGTTCCCACGAGTAGCGAGGGAAGAGTTTGTCCACCCCAGCAGAGCCCCGCATGCCAGGGTAAGGCTAGCCTAATTCTGGGTGTGCCCGGTCCCAGGGCAGTGTTGCACGCTAACGACTAGAGCTTGCCCCTAGCCATGCATCCATCCGCGCGGCAGACGTTGGATTGGCGGAGAGGGTAGGAATAGGGAAAGGGAAGGATAGGTGGTATGAAAAGGAAGATTGGTAATTTAGAGTGGGAAATAGGAAATGTAGGATATTACCGCCCAGGAGGGCAAGGGATAGGACAGTAATAGCTAGGGAAGCCGGGGTCGCATACCCGTATACTATACCACAACTACCGGACAGGTAAGTTGGGATGAGTACCCCATGACAATAAAAATAGGCTCTAGGAAATAGATTTAAATAAAAACATACAACTCAAATACATTTTTGAAGCCAATCATAACAATGATATCGAAATTTTCAGAAGAAATCGAAAGAATGCAAAGTTATTTTAGTTTCTAGCACAGAAGTTATGCTGCTCCATAACTTTTAGATACCTGATTAGATTGTACATACATTAAAAATAACATTATCAAAATATTAATTAATATTATTAAATCTGATTAAAATTAACATCAATCAAATCAGAAAATGTGAAATGTTAAAGACAACGGGCGAAATATGAAATAAGCCATTTAAATAAATAATTCGTTAAGGCTCTCACGGTCGCTTGTCTTGTCGTCTCCGACGCTCTAACGAACCGTCCCGTGCTGAATTATAGAGTTATAGACGTCAGCAAGTCTAGGTGGCCACATTAAGTGAATTGTATTATGAAACATCATCTATTGAATTTCATTAATCACTTAATATTAGCTATTTCGGCGCTGCTGCTTTGTTGAGCAGCTTGGTGTTGTGCTGTATATTTTATAATATGGCGACAGCACTTTAAAGTGTATATTTTGTATAAGTAAGTTTCTAACCTAACCTAAGAAGAAATACTCTTACCTGTTTCTATTTTAATAATAATAAACGACTATTAGAATTCAGAGGGTCATTTCTGCTAAATAAAAGCTGTATTAATACAATTATAATCAAGTCCCGATACGCTTAAACTGCCAAGCTGTATTCTCGTAAACGTTAAACCAATCAAACCGTTCTGATTGGTCCAAACTTTACTAAATCAGTTCATGATAACATGTCGCTACACTTATAATACAGTCAAAGTAAAATGAAAGTCTACTTTAAATACGAGAATTGAGGTACAGAAATCAGGTTTCGTTTAACTATTTGTACGATTGGAAACCTCTCTCACCTTCACCTTTATGAAATCCTGGTAGAGTCCTGTAAGTGGAATTGAAAGAACCATGGGAAAAAAATTCTTCGGCACAAGTGGACTGACTTGACCATGGTCTTACAGAAAACCAGCGTAAAATAACGCTGGGAGAGTGAGGAAACTGGACACCCAAGAGGACGTTCTTTACAAATGGGTTTCCTATAGGTTTCTTTTAATAATGATACTTGAAATCTGACAATCCGTTGCTCTTTATCTAGTCTTATTTTATTAATGCAGCTATCAAAATTTTTACAATATAGCTGTCTTGTGTGGAAATAAGACTAATGAAATTGTGACCAAAATGTGACAAGCCCTTATTAAGGTAGACATGATACTGTCATGTCTGTCGCGAATTCAATCAAATTTAACGCATCACGGATTCGGAAACAAATTATATTAGGTTTTGTGATGAAACGTGTTGCTTTGTCTTCTTAATAATGTTACCCTGGGGATGGATAGGGTTTTAAAAATGAAATTTAAAATTTATGTTACCCCCGAATTGTCAAGCAGTGAGCGAGCTGATAATGATGAATTATAGCCAAGAACACTCGATCATGTCAGCCTTTCAACAAACAAACTTTCAAAATCGGTTCATCCGTTTGTGAACTACGATGCCACGGACAGACACACAGAGATACGTCAAACTTATAACACCCATCTATAGAGATGGTCGTTTAAACGTAAAGCGTTTAAAAAAGCGTGCTTTTATAAATAAGTTGAAAAGTCGTTTAAAAATTTAAGCGTTTATCACTTATATTAATTATCGTTTATATCGTTTATAGTCATAAAGCCATAAGTGTGGTATGAGCAAAGAAAAATAGTTCTTATGACAGCGCAATAAGAGTGAAAATTCTTTAATGTAGCTCATCACTTATTTAAACGGCTTATTTTTTGTACTTATCTATACTAATATTATAAAGCTGAAGAGTTTGTTTGTTTGTTTGTTTGTTTGAACGCGCTAATCTCAGGAACTACTGGTTCGAATTGAAAAATTCTTTTTGTGTTGCATAGTCCATTTATCGAGGAAGGCTTTAGGCTATATAACATCATGCTAAGCTCAATACGAGCGGAGCTCCAATCAATAATGTTTCAAAATCGGGGTGTTTTTTTCCCTTTTGAGAGCTTTCGCTGCGTACGCTGCGGAAACGGTTAAAGTTTCCCTAAAATTATGTATGACAGAATTGTTCCCCTTCAAAAGTTCTAAAAAAAAGTCCGTGACAGTATATGTCTATCTTTTAAGGTTGGCTCACAATAACCTTTTTATGCTAACCAAATTTGTTCTAAAATTAAGCATTATTTGTGAGGGTGTTTTCATAAAGATAATATTAATCCTTATCCAAATAAATACGTTATTCATTACAAGCATTTAATTTAGAACAAATTTGCCATTTACATCATTTGATTTCAATATGTATTTTAGAAGATATCGCAGTAATAAAATAATCAACGCGCTATAATGATGTGCGGCGCGGGCAAGCGCTCCTCCTTCTACGTAAATGAAGTCGCGGGTAAATTTTAGCGTTATTCCAAAGTAACTACTCCACGCGGACGAAGTCGCGGTTAAAAGCTATAACTAATATGCTTTTTCGTGTTCATTCACTTTTTGTTAGTTGCGCTTTGCGGGTTGACGAAAACACGTTATATTACGTTACGCAATAATTCGTATTTTAATCGTAATAGTGGTGTTTTGGTGGCTTACCGTGAACTTTTAATGTAAATAATAAATATAATAATGGTCCATATGGACGTAATATAAACTATTCGTGTAGTGTTTTAGTATTAAGTTTATTAAGTTTTTGTCGTAAGATGACGACTAAACGACGTGAATTGGAACAGTAATTTATGGAACTACTTAGAAAGAAATGAGGTGGAAAAGGTGGCGATGTGTAATGTTTGTTATCCTATAAATCAACTATTACTAATGATAAGCAACATTTAAGATTAATGCATATTATCAACATGTAAAAACATTTTTATGAGTTCATATTATTATATTAATAATTATTTAGATTTCAGACAGTCCTAAGCCTGCAAAGTACGAAGGAAAGTTAATTTAAATCAGTTTAAGCGATCGAAAAACGTAACATAAGCGCAAAAAACATTATAACTTATAAGTGGCAATAAGTAGATAAGCAAATAAGCAACTAAGCAACTAAGCAGTTAAAAAAAGTTGCTTTTGAATATTTAATAACGGATAAGTTAACTTTTAATTTTAAGCCGTTTATCACATCTCTACCCATCTATTTTCGTCGGAGGTTAATAAAATAAAAGGTGACTTTCGTTATGAACGTAGCTATAATATACCAATATAATTTCATAGTTATCTACGTAATGGTTCATGACTGTGTTAATCATTATATTATTTTGTTGATAATTGTAAACGAATATAATATTTTTGTTCCAGGTATGCTGTATAAACTATAATAGAATAATAGAGTTCTATAAGGAAATAACAAAATGGACGTCTTGGTACAGCTGCATGTGGTAAGATGAGTAGCATATAAGTTTGGGATCTATTAAGTTTTAGAGTGATTGATTATATTACTTTTCTGATATACTACTCGTATTAGTAAAAACAGTAAAAAAAAGTTATTTAAAAAGCAGATTTCCCTAATAGAAAGTTATGAGCCCTACTAAGGGTCAACTGACACCACGAAAGACAGTATGTAAACTTATGTGCCATTTAATTTAAGTACCTACTTAAGTATTCGAGCGTAAGAAAACAGTACCCATCTGAAAAGTACCAGCTGGACTACAGAACTCTGATGGACTATTCCAATATAACATACATTGAACGGTTGGTTAAGTTTTTCGGCGATTAGTCCAACTCCAGGTTCAAAATAAAACCTCTCATCTGAGACCATAGAGCACGAAAACTAACAGACATGGTCAGATTAAAATCTATAGAAATAGTTCACCTACCCGACATTATTTTTTTTAAATCTTTTGTTTGCAGTTTAATACGAGTATAATTCAAGATTTGTAATTTATTGAAATAAGAAAACAAGGCACTGAAATGCAGCATTGAAAAACATAAATGTAAATAATTATAATAACCTACAAATATCAATTTATATTCAATTAGTATATACTACTGTTATTTTAGAATATTCTGTCGATAGTTCTATTCTCCTGGTACATCTGTCGCAGCCGTGAGGGAGTTATTAGCCGCTGACGAATTACGCTCGTATAAATGTTGGATTTCCACATGTTAGGGCTGCCTTCATAGCTGCTCACATACAGAATGTATATGTAACGACAAATTAGTCCCTGGTTCTTGTTGAATTTTCATTATACCCCGTTCAGCTGAAATTTAATCTAACCGTAAACAAAAAGATTAAGTTTGATCAAATCAATGTGTCATACGTCTTTATTATACGATAGACATTCAAATTGGTAGCATTATATGATGCTATTGTTTCTTTGTTTACGTTTAGTTTCAATTGGATCGGAGTATTATCAAAGAATATATATTACTAACGTAGTATTATTGATGTGTAATCATTTCTTACCGTTATTGCAATCTACGAAAATGCGTTATGTGCGTTATACTCGTTCTAGCGAGCGGTGTTAATGTTGTCAGTATTGTGTTTTATATTCAAGTAAGTCCTGCAGTCAGGTGACGCAGGGGGCGAAGCACCCGCTTGACGAGGGTCCGCGTGAGGGATTTGTGACGGTCTCGACTGACATACGACACGGACGGACATATTAGGTATCCTGCCAAAAGCCTCGCAGGTACTAAAGCAAACTGTACATAAGGTACTATCAGGGAGTCTAATCCACAAGCAGGTTGACTGTTGTCATAATTTGTTCGTACTGTTATTAATAATATGATATCAAACAGACATGTCATAGATATTTGTATTGTGAATGCGCGTGGTTTAGAATACAAATAAAATTATAGAACAATGTACCTTCTTATGAATTAGATTCCATGGTAGTACGTTTGTGCAAATATTGTCACAGATTGTTACAATTTTCACAAGGTCTATTTTGATACCAAATACGAATATAACCTGTACATACAAATATATTTTTTACTTAAGTACTAAAAGGCGGTGAGACGTGATCCTCTCTTGTTGAGCTACGACCGTATGTCGCAATAAGGGTCGTAGAGGTCATTCTATTCATAAATGTCAATGACTTAAAGTTTCCACAAAGGGCATGGCCCAAAATTCATACTAAAAAAAACCCAGTGTCGATGAACAATGAAATGTACCGGCTGAACAGACTAACATAATTATGTTATACATTACAACTACATTTTTAACTTTCATACATAGTTTCACGTCTGTAGTTTCCATAGAAAAACTGATATTATTCTTGCCTATAACTTCTATACCCGCCGTTTTTCGGGATTGCCCTTTTGGTGACAACAATCATGATTTAAAGTAAACAACATTGGCAACCATTTCATTGCTAACTCTGGGTCAATTTCGAACCATCACCTTTACAAGTTTTGTCCGAATCAATGACTTAACACACCTAATTTAATCTCAGAATCGCACCTAATTTAATTTTGATATCAACTTAACCGTGGTGGCTTAGGATCAAAGTCCCCACACCTCAGTCCCCACTACACCAACAGGCTACACCCCAACACGCACATGTCTGTGACCTACACCTCAGTGAACTTACGTATCCATCGATATCTGCTCAACTAATAATAATTAGTTACTGCTTACTGTAAATTAAGACAGTTGCGGATTGTTTCGCAGTTCACGTTTCGTTATCTCGACGGTTCGGCTGCTAACCAGCTGTATAAATGAAAGTGTGCCACAAATGTTTTAATTACAAAGAATAAATTCGCTGAGAGATAAGAAATATATAATAATAAGTAGTTGCTTACGGTTCAAATTAGCTCTGTTAAAATAATTTTGCTTTTATTTATAGATATGAAGTAACCGAGTAATTAATTTTCAAGTCATTCTCAAGGTGAAGACAAAATGAATTCAGAAGTAAAATTATAAGTTGAAAAACTTGGCAAAAATATTTAAAGCAGAACTAAATAGGCATTGAATCGTCTAAAATATTTTTAAAGCTGTTACAAAGTATGCCTTTTATATTCTCGTATCTTCAGGTGTTATACTCAGCACTCCTTTTGTCCGCAGCTGCCAAACACAAGACTTCATAAACGCCAAGCCATTCTGTCTACTCGGTCTACTCGGTACTCTTATTCTAATTGAATAGCTGGAGCTGATATGCTATTGAGTATTCCAATACAAATGTATACAATTTTCAGAATCCAATTATTCTCAATTGAGTAGTCTTGAAAGAAACCGCAGACACTTTATCGGTTTAATCTTAGCTATGATCTTTGCAAGGATTTCTTTTTTTTTCTACAAAGTGAATTCTATTAAATATAAATTGGTATCATTATTTTACCCTTCATTTCATCTCAAAATAGTGGGGGAGCCCTACTAAGAGTCTAAGAGATTATTGTAGTAACTCGAGCGCATCAGATTAAGACAGTGTAGGTGTCTATGGTAACCAAGGTATGAAAATCAATTTATTTGCTTGAGGCGTTGAAAAAATTATCAAAATTTAACCGGATCATTAAGTAGGCCTTAAGAAGCTAAAAAAAAACTCACGATTTGAATATACGACAAGTCCTTAGAGACTTATGTAAGATTTGAAAAATTACTATATTTAAATATATATTGACCTTCTTAGATATTTTATATTGGACTCAGCTTAATTTCCTTCTTGTCTTAAATCTAATGAAAAACTACCTACAAAAGCTACTTTATATGTTAATTTCCTTCTTTACTTTTTTTACGTTAATGACGCTATCCTATGTATCGCGCAACTAAAATGAAACTTTTAAAATCTCTTTTACTTCCTATCACCTAACCCACAAAACCTACTGTATCCATGACGCTCGAGTACTCAATTAGCATCATGGGCATTAGGCTCCCTAGCTATAACTTAGCAAAGTGTAATTTACAACCAATGTAGGTACCTAATACTTGCAAGTGGCTCAGAAAGTTTTGTCATCAGCCACACGTTTTATATCTATAGAGCTCGATAGACGCTCAGACGAGAAGACAGTAAAGACGTACAAAGTCTCTATTACCGTTTAAAAACCTTCAGTACAGTTTTACGAGAATTGTACAATCGGTAGAGTATGAAAATTGGCCGACAAATTAGAGTTTATGAGGGGAAAGTGTGCAGAAAGTTGATATTATTTTTAATAATGCTTAGGCTGTATGCATAAATAATAAAAATACAACACACACTGCGTCAGATTACCCGTGCATTTGATAGATACAATTTTGATACACGTTGACGTTTGTAAATCTGTCAAAATATTTACATTTTATCTAAGAGGTAAAAAACCCTTATAAAGTTCAAACTTGAAATTATGTATCCCTAAGTACATACATCTTTTATAAAGAAGATATTTTAAGAAACATAAAAGCTATAAGTAGCTAGTTAGGTTAATAACAACATGAACTACAAAAGATCGTGCCTGGTTATCGTAACATTAAGCTAACATAGGACTAGCTACATAAGACTAAGCGCTTGTTGTTTTCAGGACGGAACAAGACGGCCAAGAGCCGTATGGTGAAGAGTTTCATAAAAAAGTTGCGGCCCCGAGGTACGTCTAGACGTCTAGCGGGCGTTGTGTGTGCGTTTGTGTTACTATTTTCTGAACTTCTTTAATCTTGGGATCTCTTCGAAATATATTCTTACTGGGATCTTTATTTAAACTATAAGTAACTCTTACTACTTTTGGATTATCATTTTTTTTGATGTGAAAAATATAATCGTATATAGATTACACCGTGACTGACTTGTCGTCATGCCAATGTACAGAATTTGAGATTATTTTATACAAAATAATTTAGTTGCTTCGCATCTGTGAGGTTTTACAACTTACCAGCGATTTTTGTTAATACGCAATTTGATTTTGTTTTTCAACTATTTTATTTAAAGAATAGAATTACGTTTAACGTACTTTATAATTTAAGTACGTTAAAGGTAATTCTATTCTTTTCATATTCAAGTACATATAATATGAACTTAATTGATTTTGCAAAACATTATGTTAGGTATAGCGGGACTTAGAAAAGAGAAATAGAAATTGATATTTACCATCTACTAATTATTATTCTCATTGACCCTTACGATTTAGGGAAGTCTTAACACAAATCCAATTTTTTCTAAATACAACCTTAGTTTTCTTCACTTTATGTGTTTAAAAATAATTTTCCACCTTTGCTTAACATGTACTCTGTAGTTATTCGATTGCATAAATTTTTATTCTGTTGTTTTTTATGTAGCTATTTATTTGGGACATTTATATACGTTTTTTTTTTGTCGTGATTTCTATATTCACTAAGTAACGCCTTTTTAAATAATAATAGCATAATTGGGGTTATATTAGAATAGTTAGGAAAGTGTAACTAACTCTTTATAAGGCGGGAAACGTAGACATAACTCCTTCGTGTGCCCATGGGCAATCGCTTACAAAAAGGCGATCTGTTTGCTCGTTTGCTAGAGGGCATAAAATACTTTAACATTTTTGTAGGTTTTGAAACATATTTGCAATATTCGCGTACTAGGAGCTCAGGAGAACCGAGGGGGTGTGAGGTAAGGAGAGAGATGTCATCAATATTATTACAATACAATGAACCGTTTTCACTCATACTCGTTACCTTCAAAACGGTCTCGACGAGTTGGTACGGCTGGCAAAAAGAAAACAACCAAATCTATACCTACTAATATAATGATTGGAAAGGTTTGTTTGTTTGTTTGCAATGAATACTGGCTCTGATGCTACTGAACCGATTTTGATGAAATTTGTCACAGATATAGAGTCTAACCTCGGGGCACAAAAACTACTTTTTATCGCGGCAAAATGCATGGTTCCCGTATTTGCTTTTGCGCGTACGAAGTTGCGGGCAAAATGTAGCAGGTATATATAATTGTGGTGTCTCCATGTTTATAACCAAACTCCTCCGAAACGGCATAAACTATTTTTAAAAAATTTTATGTACACGGTAAGTCTGAGAATATTTCGTTAACTATTTTTACACCAACGAGTAATAATTTGGCAGAGAAATTGTTTGCTAGTAATGTTTAAAGGCTATAGTATCAGTTTTTTATTTTCTTAAATTAGGAATGCATATAAAATAATTTATTTACTTTTATAAAATAATATTGAATATATTTTTTAGAAATATAAACTCTGCCGACAATACCTTATTGTGGCGCCCATTCGGGTACAATACGTTATTTATCGACGCCGAAACACTGTCGTCGCCGACGGTTCTCTAAGTATTGTAACAACCACTTCGCCGCCCCCCACCCCCCGCCCCCCTATATTCGGTGAATACCCCATTACATACCGTAACCAAGGAATTTGTAAGTATTATATACAACTGGAAAGAGCTCTCGGCATCAAATCTGTGCCGAGAGGGAGATACAATACAAACCGCTCCGTCTCTTTTTAACAAGGGTGACAACAATATTTTTAATTTGGGGACAAATTAGTTGAAGTTTGGAAACATATGGTGATTTCAACTTTTTCTAAAGAAGTCCAAGCACATGCTATCAAAAAGTAACATTTTGCTCCAAGGTATACCCTGGATCCAGAAGTATAGAACAGAACTCCTGACTCATTATAGATACATGTTTGGGGATTTCGGCGTTGTTTAAAGAACTGCAAGCTGCAAGCATATGCCACCCTGTCAATTAGAGTAAACATCATCATCACCACCACTATCACACCATACATCATCACATTATGATGATATAAAAGGTACTTCTCATAGTATTTTACACTAACACGGAGATCTTTGAACATTACTCTGCTGTTTATGGACCTATTTGAAAAATTCATTTGTTGTTGTAAGGGGTTTAATTCGAAATTGGTCATTTAGTCACTAAGGTGGAAACCGGATAATGCGATCCATGAGGAATCGAGGGAACTCCTCGAAATTTATATCGTCACATATAGTGATTTTGACTTTTACTGAAGTAACACAAGCATATGCTACAAAAAAATAAGATATTGTACCAAGGTATACCCTGGATCCAAAAGCACTGAACAAACTCCTCAGTCTTTAAAGATATCCATTTGGAAATTTCGGCATTGTTTAAAGAACTGCAAGCATATGCCTCGGTTGGTTTCAACATCTTATTTTTAGGAGCATATGCTCCTAAAAATAAGATGTTGAAACCAAGGTATCCCTTGGTTTCAACATCTTATTTTTGTATCTAGGGTATACCCTAGATCCAAAAGCACTGAACAGAACTCCTCAGTCTTTAAAGATACGCGTTTGGAAATTTCAGCATTGTTTAAAGAACTGCAAGCATATGCCACTTTGTAACTTACAGTAATTATCATCATCACCTTAACAACAATACCTAATGGAAGCTTGGCGCGTATTCAATTATACATTCGATCGTTTATTTTAGACGTTCTTAAGACGTATTAATAACAACTTAACAAAATATATAACTAAAACGGGTTAAATTATTATTTTTAAACAAAAAATTAAACCGACTTCCAAAGTAAAAATACACAAAAAAGTATGAAATAAAACTTATTTTCTAAATAATTTCCCTTTTAAATTTGGCTATTTCTCTACCTAATCTTCTTAATATGAACTTTAAGCCACCACCACGGTACCGGCAAATATGAACGTGAGTTCTATAAAATATTGTCGAATATCGTTTGGGCTGGTATCGACTTCAAAATTAAGAAGATTAAGTAGAGAAATAGCCAAATTTAAAAGGGAATTATTTAGAAAATTAGTTTTATTTCATACTTTTTTGTGTATTTTTACTTTGGAAGTCGGTTTAATTTTTTGTTTAAAAATAATAATACGTCATAAATGATAATACAAGTTGCTGAAACGTATATTATAGAGTGACTTTTAACTAGTGTAAAACACTTTACCACGTGATAATGCTCATGATAACAAACATCTTACCCAAATAAACTTTTTAGAGCATTTATTATAAGTGAAAATTCCTTTAGCGGCACTGTGCATTTTTCTTGGAATGGGTAAAAACTGTTAAACTCGAGCAGGACACGTGAATCTGATTGAAAAGTCATAAAATGCAACTTGCAATTGTTTGCTGTCTTGGTTTACGCGAGCATGAAACTACTTTAGTTCGTATTTACTTGTGACCCTAACTATTGACCTTTGGCCTTGACCTTGACCGCCAATCATCCCCATCACATTTACCCTTACATTGGCCTTTACCTCCAATTGTCCCCCCACGAAAATTGTCTCCAGTTAAATGGCTCGACTTTTGAGATTTTTGGGGCCATTTTGAAAGTTGACGTACGGTGGAATCAGTATCTAAGAGAAAAGAAGTGTCTACAGTTAAATGGCCCCACTTTTGAGATTTTTGGGCCATTTTGAAATTTGACGTATGGTGAAAACACCATGGAGAGCAGAAGTGTCTCCAGTTAAATGGCCCCACTTTTGAGATTTTTGGGGCCGTTTTGAAATTTTTACGTATGGTTCACACCATGGAGAACAGAAGTGTCTCCAGATAAATGGCCCCACTTTTGAGATTTTTGGGGCCATTTTGAAATTTTACGTATGGTGAAAACACTATGAAGAAAAAAGTGTCTCCAGTTAAATGGCCCCACTTTTGAAAATTTTGGGGCCATTTTGAAATTTGACGTATAGTGAAAACACTAAGGAGAAAAGTGTCTAGTTAAATGGCCCCACTTTTGAAAATTTTCACTTCTACCGGCACTCCCGAAGTGCAACGCGTTGTTTTTTTATTATTATTTAATTCGCTACCCAATGTTAAGTTGAGGTGGATTAAATAAAAAAGTTCCTTTGGGAAAGTTTGTAATCATGAGCACTACCACGTGGTAAAGTATATTTTGCACTAATTAAAAGTTTGACGACCTCATTGGCTTAGTGGTTGAGCATGTTGGTGATCAAGCCGGTCGCTGGTTCAAATTCCGCAATTTTTTCTTTTAAAACTTTTACTATCAACTTATAACGTAATTACACAATTTATATGTTATAAAAGCTTGTCGAGAATCAAATAAATTGTCTCATAAATCTATCAGATCAAGTTACTTGATTTACTTCTTTGATTTGTTTGATTCTCGACAAGCTTTTGTATCATATAAATTGTGTTATTACGTTGTAAGTTGATAGTAAAAGTTTTAAAGGAAAAAATATTTTATTCTTTTTAGCGCATTCAAATAAAATATTGTTTTTTTAAAAAGTTTTTTTTTTTACTTTTAATTTATTTTTTACTTTTAAGTTATCGCTAGATAGGTTTCTCAGTCTGTTGATCTCATTTAACGCATCATTATTGCAAGGTCGTTTGCCGGTTAATTTGGTACAGTCAAGCTCTTCAGGAGACCTCCTAGAGATTTTACTCTACTCAGTAAGGACCTCAAAAAACCCCAACACACCATACTTTCATTTGATACCCATATTGTACGAGTGCATTAAAAATAACGTGTCGGCCATATTGGGTGTTCCGCCATGTTGGATTTTCGAGTTATTTTCAGCAAGCCCTTTCATTCGATACCCATATTGTAGGATTGCATTCAAAATTGACTGTCGGCCATCTTGGATGTTCCATCATGTTGGATTTTTGGGTTTTTCTTAGCAATCCCTTTCATTTGTTACCCATATTGTAGGATTGCATTCAAATTGACTGTCGGCCATCTTGGATGTTCCATCATGTTGGATTTTTGGGTTTTTCTTAGCAATCCCTTTCATTTGATATCCATATTATAGGAGTGCATTAAAAATAACTTGTCGGCCATCTTGGATGTTCCATCATGTTGGATTTTCAAGTTATTCTCAGCAAGCCCTTTCATTTGATACCCATATTGTAGGATTACATTAAAATTGACTGTCGGCCATCTTGGACGTTCCGTCATGTTGGATTTTCGAGTTTTTCTCAGCAATCCCTTTCATTTGACACCCATATTGTAGGAGTGCATTTAAAATAACTTGCCGGCCATCTTGGATGTTCCATCGTGTTGGATTTTCATGTTATTCTCAGCAAGCCCGTTCATTTGATACCCATATTGTAGGGTTACATTAAAATTGACTGTCGGCCATCTTGGACGTTCCGTCATGTTGGATTTTCGAGTTTTTCTCAGCAATCCCTTTCATTTGATACCCATATTGTAGGAGTGCATTAAAAATAACTTGCCGGCCATCTTGGATGTTCCATCATGTTAGATTTTCATGTTATTCTCAGCAAGCCCTTTCATTTGATACCCATATTGTAGGAGTGCATTAAAAATGACTTGGCGGCTATCTTGGATGTTCCGCCATGTTGGATTTTCGAGTTATTCACAGCAAGCCCTTTCATTTGATTGCATATTCACGTCAACCACTATACTCGTCAAGACGAATCATACGAGCCCAAACTCGATGGAACCCCATCGTCGTTTAATTACAGAGTTCCTATGGCCATATTCTAGCTCCCTGGTTACCATATAGTATCAAAGTACTCGTCAAGACGAATTAAACGAGACAAAACTTGATGGGGTTGCGTCGTTTAATTACGGAGTTCCTATGGTCACCTTCCAGCTCCATCATCAGATCCTGGTTACCATATAGTATCAAAGTACTTGTCAAGACGAACTAAACGAGCCCAAATTCGATGGGACTATGTGGTTTTATTTTGGAATTCCTGTGGCCACCTTCCAGCTCCATCATCAGATCAGCTCGACGTCATCATAATATTATTGCATTGTCATGCGGTTTACATATTCGTGCAAAATTTCAACTCAATCGGAAACCGGAAAGTGGATCAAATTTAACTTGCAAGAATCCATTGCAGACCGACAACGGGACAGGTGAAACTAAATAAAAGCTTATAAAATTAAACACAAGTTCTTCGAGAACTTACCACGGGACAAGATTGATGTGTGCGAAGTGTCCATAAATGTTATTATTATATTATAAGTCATCCTATACAGATAAACCTACCAATATTATAACTCTGTCTGTCTGATGTCGCCCGCCCGCCCGCGATGTTCTCACGTAACTATGAGCACATAATAAGCACTCATACCCTTATTAATAAAATTATTTACACCACGGATTAGCTAATCCAACATGGCTGTCTTTGTCAGATAGTTTAGAATAGTCACTTGATAGACAAAGACAGCCATGTTGGATTAGCTAATCCGTGGTGTAAATAATTTTATTAATAAGGGCGTCAGGGATTAAGATTTTTTCTACCAGTGAAAGAATTTTTCAAATCTGTTAGGTTTCAGAAATTATCAATAACATACAAACATACAATGGTTTCATCTTCACAATATCATGAAGGTAGGTAAAATAATATAAATGTCCTACATTACCTATTAAATCATATTGTCACCCGAACATTTAGAATGTTCCAAGGGAAATACACGGCGTTTTGTGTTGCAACTATTCTATTTTCATTTCTTCCATTTTACTCTACCAAAATGCAAATAATCAAAAAATAAATAACAAATTTCTAATTATCGGTTAGTAGGTAGGTTCTAAATAACTAGTGATTTTTATTTTACATTTCTCTCTCAGATTATGAATAACATAATATTTAACCGAGTTTATTAGTATTTCTTTCTTATACACTATATCGCACATAAAATCTACCAAACCTAAAATTTAAGGAAAGATATAAACTGGCTACACTAGGTTACTTGTTAGAACGAGACACAGGGATAACTTATAGCTATCTCACCGGGACCGGTTTTTTTATTGCGCACGTCATAAGCTTTAAGTCTGAGTAGTAAAGATCATTTTTGATTGAATTAAAAGAAAATAAAGTTTGAAGTACTCTTTCCTGTTGTATATAATACTTACAAATTCCTTGACCGTAACATAGAACAGCTGTAAATTATTATTGTGACGAATTAATTGTCATTAATTTTTTTTTTCATTTATAAATAAACTAGATAGAGCAGAGTCTACTTAAAGCCACTCTGACATTGGCAACTCACTGAGGCCGCCATAACTAAAAGAAGAAGAAATAAACTAGATATTATTGATAGAATTATTGATATATATATATATATGATAGATATGTTACTAGATAGAATTTTGCAGTAACCGTATATTTTTCCGCGATAAAAAGCCTATGTCCTTCCCCGTGGTCTACTCTATATCTTAGCTAAATTTCATCAAAATCGGTCCAGTACTTTCGGAGCCTATTCAATGCAAACAAACAAACAAACTTTTCCTCATTATATTAGTATAGATAACTTTCAGGGAATCTAATTCATAAGC
Source organism: Glaucopsyche alexis (assembly GCA_905404095.1). Taxonomy (NCBI): domain Eukaryota; kingdom Metazoa; phylum Arthropoda; class Insecta; order Lepidoptera; family Lycaenidae; genus Glaucopsyche; species Glaucopsyche alexis. The sequence continues at coordinate 22,854,126 of FR990056.1, forward strand.
TGGTAGAGTGTTCTCATGATCGTCTGTATTTTAATGTTCATTCAGTCACAATACAATTATACGTCAGTTTGATATCGTAATATTAATATATAATACGAACATGACAACAACATTATAACAAGGCTAACCTGCGTAAGAATTAGATTACATGATAGTGTCTATTAAAAAAAAAACAGCCAAATTTTGATATCGAATCGCTATTTAACTGTGAATGTCAGTTGCGGTTACGCTAACCGCGGTTTAAATGACGGCTAACTGACGAGTGATGTCACTGCTGTAATATATCGGTTAAACGTTAAACAGGTCAGCTAGGGTAGTAGAATTACGTTTAAATCGTTTAGACAGATAGAATTGTCGTCTGTAGCACCTAGTTCCGTTAATGAAACAAGATGGAACCAGACCAAAATTACGGCCATTAAAGTTCTCTAAACTGGGGCATTACTAGCAGCCACCGAGGCAGGGTTTGTCCTCAATTAGAGGAACTACTACATATTAGAGTTAAAACAATTTTAAATATTGGATATTTTTAATCCTCTAATGCCCGGTTTCTTAGTTTTTTTTTCGGTAGCTTCTCTATTCAACAGGGCTTTTGATTGGTTAACGCGTTAGTGCCATCACAAGCGCTATTGAATAGATAAACTATCCACAACAATACCTTCGTTATAAACGTACTTAAATTTTCATCATCAATCATACCTAAACTAATATCTACGAGTATACTAACATTATATTGTGGAAAGATTTTATTGTTTGTTTATATGCTTGTGTGTTTGCATTGGATAGGCTTTGAAATTTGGCACAGATATACAGTGGACTAAACTGTAAGAACGGGAGGAAATAGGCTACTTTTCGTCGCGGAAAAATGTTCGGTTCCGGCGTGACTTTCTTTTGTGTCCGGTGTGACGTAATCGCGGGGAGCATCTCGTCTTATGATACTTTAAGAATATACCGATATTATTCTAATATATTATTTCTTACTCCTCTTATAATGTGTCCCCGAGGTATATGGCGGCATATAAAACATTTAACGGCTCGCAGCTGCGGGATAATGTTTATAAAAACGTATGGAAATCGTTGCCCGGGGGTCCTAGGGGGTTTGAGGTTAGCTGAGGTGTCTTGGGCGGAACTAAAGGTCAGCTCATACCAGCAAAGTCTAAACGCAGCGAAGAAAAGTTCTGAAATTTAACATAGCAAAATATGGCCGTATGTCCACAACGTAATGCACATATTTCTTCTAAGATAGAAAGTATGTGGACGATATGCTCCATATATCCCCGATCTCTTGACTCGGAGGTCGTAGGTTCGATTCCCGCATTGGAACAACAAAAAATGTTGTTTCCAAGTTTGGTTAGGACAATGCAGGCTGATCACCTGATTGTCTGACAAGAAAGATGATCCATGCGTCGGATGGGCATGTAAAAAGTCGGACCTGCGCCTCATCTCTCGTCAGTCGTGTCGGTTATCCGTCCCACTGGATTACGAGAGTAAAAGGAACAGAGAGTGCTCTTGTGTACTGCGCACACACTTGGGCACTATAAAATTACTCCTGCGTAACTGGCCTGGTTTCAATTAAACCGGCCACCGTCACCGAGGTCGGTGGGGAGTTATTATATCCCAGATAGAAATTTCAGATATGCGTTACGCTGTGGACATAAGACTTAATTTGCTATGTAACGTTTTTAGAATTTTACGACGCTGCGCTTCGTCGATGCGCTAGTATGATTGACCCTGAGGCCATGGATATTATTACTTACGTAAAAAATCATTCAATAGACTTACATGAATAACAGCTCGCGGCTACGTGTGCGTGGATAGACGTATACGGGGTATGCGCGACGCGCGCGGGGCGTGGGTTTTGTCAAACCAGGCTTTCGTTCACGGGGCACCGCTGGTCGTGCTTTGACATAATTTGACACATGTGACGCGTTGTTTGAAATTATTTCGGTTTCAGACTTACTCGAGCTGTTATCTGTCGAGAAAATTACCCCCTGGGGGGTGTTGGGCCGCCGGGGGTGCAACTTTCCCGCGAGAAGTTAGATGACGTGACGCGTTATTTTTCTGTGTCACTAAGTTTAAAGCAATTACCTGCGCTGTCACCATGACAGTGGTTTTCATAAGGAATGGACCAGGAAACGAGCAGCCGGATCGCCTGATGGTCTGGGCCTGGCCTGATTACTTCCGCTCATGGACACTCGCAACACCATACACATGGCTACTTTTTGTCCCGAAATAGTATAGTGTTCCCGTGGGTTACTGTATTTACTCGGGCGGAGCCGCGGGCAAAAGCTAGTAATAACTAAACTACACTGCACAAAAAGTCTTACAGTTTAAAGCAGTGTCTTCCAGACAACTTTCAAAAAATATTTAACCACTTAGTAAGATTTTGTAAATTCTTATGTTTACACAAACATTTAAGGAACTAACAGATAAACAAATACTTCAGGGATATTTCAGGGTTCTGTAACCAAGGGGTAAAAACGATCCCCTATAACTGAGACTCGATGTCCGTCCGTCTGTAACCAGCCTATATCTCATGAACCGTGATAGCTAGACAGTTGAAATTTCACAGAAAATATATATATAACGTGGTAGGCACCTTGTGGGCGTTGTTTAGATTGTCTTCAATCGTCAAGTTGTCAGGAAATAATAGTTCTCATACACTGTACCGGTATATTGTTCGAGAAACAAAGTTTCACACTAAAATATTCACACACGACATTATGCAAACGGATTAATATCGAGACGTGGCGAAGTCGGAAACAACTTGGCAATACGTGCGCCGCTCACGGTATCTTCTCTCCGAGTCCTCCAGTCGACTAGCGTTATTCTTCCATCGTTGTCAAAAGTGACATTGACTATCGAGCTGTCAACTGCCAATTGCATCCGAACTCGTCAAATCAGTTGCAGATTTTACGTCTCAATTCCGTTCTCAGCTGTGGTTCTCCGACACGGCCATTCTGACCAGTCACACGTCCCCGTGTGATGCTCCTGAAAAAGAGAAAACCCAGCTGCAATATCACAAGTCTTTCGCTCGGCCTATCCTGATTAACTCGATTGGGTATGGTACTTTACTTGAAACAACTCTTACAAGGAATCAACACTTTTTTTCTCACACAATTTAGCTAACTTCACTATGAATCATCAAATAACAATTTACTGGCCATTCACCAGTATTCACACACCATACAAACACACTTTTTTTTACAACCATACAACCACACCAGTTTTTTTCACCACTCTTACCACCACACACACCACTTTACTCTTAATTTAACTCTACGTACAGTCTACTCAGTATCAATCCTTACGGTCGTCACTATCACCTAAATCGAGCGATAGTAACTCATTCCACTCCATCAAATAACGCTATCTCACAACAGTCGTTACTACCACCTAAATCGAGCGATAGTAACTCATTCCACTCCATCAAATAACGCTATCTCACAACAGTCGTCACTACCACCTAAATCGAGCGATAGTAACTCATTCCACTCCATCAAGTAACGCTATCTCACAACAGTCGTCACTACCACCTAAATCGAGCGATAGTAACTCATTCCACTCCATCAAGTCACGCTATCTCACAACAGTCGTCACTACCACCTAAATCGAGCGATAGTAACTCATTCCACTCCATCAAGTCACGCTATCTCACAACAGTCGTCACTACCACCTAAATCGAGCGGTAGCGACTCATGCCACTTGCGCGGTGCGCCAAGTGACGGTATCTCACAACAGTCGTCGCTACCACCTAAATCGAGCGGTAGGGACTCATGCCACTTGCGCGGTGCGCCAAGTGACGGTATCTCACAACAGTCGTCGCTACCACCTAAATCGAGCGGTAGGGACTCATGCCACTTGCGCGGTGCGCCAAGTGACGGTATCTCACAACAGTCGTCGCTCTCATCTCATCTCATCCCAACACCATTTCATTCTCATCTCATCTCAACACCATTTCATTCTCATCTCATCTCAACACCATTTCATTCTCATCTCATCTCAACACCATTTCAACACCAACAACTTTCACACAATTTACACTCTATAAACTACTTCGCAATTAGTTGGTTGAATAGTGGTCAATGGGTTACACAACTTATTCTGCACCGCTATTTTCGCAATCTACAGGAGTCTCATGGTCAGGCATCTTTCTCAAACGGTCGTGCGCATACTTGTAAGTACTCTTAGAATTTACAGCTTTTAGTGTATAACGGTCTCTCTCTAAAATTTCTAATTTTCTCTGATTACGTCCCTTATTTTCAATTAATAAAAATAACGAATCAAAAATCTATTTACTTCCGCTTTACTGCCTTTCAAAACGTATTTTTGTAACAATTTTACTAAAGACTATACCGAGTCTTCACACTACAGTCACGAGATAAACAATTACGCTCACCAAATATCTTTAGATCCAAATCCGATACTTCAATGAAGTACAGAGTGCAGATCCCTGGCCGCCACAGCACCCCGTCGCACGGCCCACACCACCCGCTGCGCTCCGTCGCGTCGCGTCTCGTCGCGTCGCGTCTCGTCGCGTCGCGTCGCGTCGCTAGTCTGTACACAAAATAAAAGAGCACAACAATTGTCCAAACTATGTACAATTACGTTCTTTTTAGTGTTCCGTATCCAAAGGTAAAAACAGGAACTGAAAAATCTAAGACTTTGCTGTATGTCTCTCTGTCACCAGGCTGTATCTCGAGAACTGCGATAGCTAGAAAATTGATTTCCTTTTTTGAGATAAAATGTCAGATTTGATTATGCAATCAAGTTAATTTCATTTTCTTTCAACAAACTGATTGAATTAGGGAAAGCTATTACAGTAAGAGTCTCACTATACCAGAAGACTCACAAGTGCGTTTACAACCTATTACATGATAACCAAGTTCACCGAAGTTCACGTGTGCTGCCGCCATCAGCACCAAACAGTCACGGCCACCACACCGTTGAGTGCGTGTCACCGTCACGCCGCCATCACCACCAGCCACAGGAACCAACCGCTCCGATGCTGCGCGTCTCGTTCTACAGGACACCGCCACTGCATGCGCGTCGCGTCACAAGTATTACAGCTTGGACACCAGACTGCAATATGTTCCATCTGCAGAGAAAACACAACAGCAGAACAACAGAACACTAAACTTTATTTTGAGATTTAGGTAAGCAATTTCATGGACACTTTGTAAATGTATCCAGGATCAGATAAATCACTGTAACATTGAAGGTCTTTAAAAATTATTACGAGGAATAAAAAGTTGGCTACCACCTGTTACCAAATCCACCAAATTCATAACCAAAGCCTGTCATTGCCTCGCCACCACGCTCGTGTCGCCACCACGCTCGTGTCACCACCACAGACGTAACGTTCATGACATGCCACCGTCGTCACGTCACCACAGTCAACACGTTGCCATTGTTGCCGCAATCGTCACGTCACCGTCGTCACCACGGTCACCACGTCGCTGTCGTCACCGCAGTTGCCACGATGCCATCGTAGATGCAGTTGTCATCGTTGTCAGTACCTACGTCACCGCCGTCAGTACGTCACCATCGTCAGCGCCGTTGCAATCTCGCCACGAACAACGGGTTATTGGTACAGGGTCACCTTACAGCACTCGGTTCGCTGCTGTCCCAATTTTGCGCAATTACGCCGTATGCATGGCGTGCTGCCTTGTTGTACACACTTCCAAACTCAATCCACAACATTCGCAATGATTATTATCATTTTTTGTAGCTTTTGTGCGGGCTATATTACACTTTTTTTTTTTCACTACCCTCACTTTTTTTCGTAAAATTCCACAATTCCACAATTTTTAATTTGATTGTTCCATTTTGTACCCTTAAATAATCTATCTTGATTTTCGGGGTTACATCCCAATTCTGATAACGCGGTAGGCTCCTTGTGGGCGTTATTTAGATTGTCTTCAATCGTCAAGTTGTCAGGAAATAATAGTTCTCATACACTGTACCGGTATATTGTTCGAGAAACAAAGTTTCACACTAAAATATTCACACACGACATTATGCAAACGGATTAATATCGAGACGTGGCGAAGTCGGAAACAACTTGGCAATACGTGCGCCGCTCACGGTATCTTCTCTCCGAGTCCTCCAGTCGACTAGCGTTATTCTTCCATCGTTGTCAAAAGTGACATTGACTATCGAGCTGTCAACTGCCAATTGCATCCGAACTCGTCAAATCAGTTGCAGATTTTACGTCTCAATTCCGTTCTCAGCTGTGGTTCTCCGACATATACCTGTTGTCGCTATAACAAAAAATACTAAAAACAGCATAAAATAAATATTTAAACCCATAAGACAACCGTGATTTTTGCGAATCGGAACCATTCGTGCGCGAGTCCCACTCGCACTTGGCTATTTTATTCACTTATTTGTTTAAAACATTTATAACACAAAGTAAATAACTTTGTTTTAAAATGCATATTATTATAATAATAAGACGTATTATTCAGCTCCAATAAGCGACGTAGCGTAATCGTAGCCGGGAGTGCATAGCGCGTAGCACTTACGTAGCAGGGATTCGTAGCGCGTAGCTCTCGCGTAGCAGGGATTCGTAGCGGTTGCGTAGCGCCCTTGTACAGGCAAGGAAATATAATATTATGCATAGAACTAGGAACTTTACTAAAAAATAATATGCTAGACTCATAAATAAAATGATTTATGAAAAAATTGCCAGTTTCTGCTGAATAAAACCGGCCAAGTGCGAGCCTTGAATATTTATTTGTTTGTAGTATTTGTTAACGGCAACAGAAATATTACAATATTATTATTTGTGAAAATTTAAACTGTCTAGCTATTATGGTGATAGCTCAGAAAATAACTTATATAGTAATTCAAAGAAAACCTATTGCGATTTGCGCGTTGATAGTTACGGAACCTTCTTAGACATGTCCTGATATGCTCTTGTTTAGGTTATTTTGTGTGATAGCCGACGTGATCGAGATTATTGTTGCTTCTATAATATATCGCATGTCATATTATGCAATAGATGTATTCGTTGTCTTATTTGTCGCTTTTCTTTTCATCGAGTTTTATGTTACACAGACGCTAAAGAGATTTTCACTTCAAAACACAATCAAGTCTATCCCACTGAGCTGCTGCATACAAACAATGAGTTTCTGTCGCCTTTTATTTGTCGAATTAGGCTATCGCCGACACACAGCCTTTCCCGTCCCACTCACACTTGTGTATAAAGTTATCACTTGTCTTTAAAGCGCCTAGTCATCAGGGTTGACAACTTTTGAAACTATTAATTATAGTCCGGGTTCCTTACATGATAATACATTGTAATGCCCGTTTTCCAATCGGCATTCATGCCAACTGACAACTGAATTCAGAACTGACAGTTTATACTGTTTATGTCAATAGGGACGTCTTGAGCGCCAATGCGCTAACCGCTGAGCCACAGAGGTCGTCAATATGGAACTTATCCAATCGAACTGATCAAGTCGATTGGACGAAAAATTGCGCGGTGTATGCGTATTAGACTGTTTACTGTTGTTTGACAAATCACAAATATTGTCAGATTCACCTGGACACAGGTAAGTAATTTAAATAGAACCCCAATACTCGTATTTAACTCAGACTCTCAATTTACTTTCAATGAAATATAAATAAATCGTCTTAAGTTTTATGCAGTTTGGACCAATCAAAACGCGTTTGAAGTTAGTTTTACGTTTATGAGAATAACATTTTACTATTTTATTATATCGAGACTGCATCGAAACTGTTTTATTGTAAGATTCAATAAACGGAATCGACCTACTGATTAAGAACTTTCTCTCAAAAATTGCAGTCGCCAAAAGTTTGTTGATCACCCAAGACAATTTGTTCCAAATGAGCAACAAGTACCTAAGGCAGATAATAGTTGCCTTGTCAACAATCGAATATTACTATTAATTCCATACAGCTACTCTATAATTTCATCAAATTCCGTAGCAACTTTAAACGACGACAACGTTTTCAAAACACCTTAAAAGTTAAATCTAATTATAGCTAATCTTAGAAGAGACAGCCCTGCGCCGTAACGAAATTTAAAAACAATCCCGCGGCAGACGACAATTCATTTTGTCCGAAATTGTTCGTTTTGTCCGGATTGTCCGGACTGTTGTTTTATAATTCAATATTGTATGAAGGTGAGAAGTATTCGGCGTCCGTATGTCGCTATACAGCCCGAGCTTTTACTCGTTAAGGCTGGCACTATATGATCCGGAAGCCGGCAGACCCGGGAATTTTCAGAGCACTGAAAATAAAGTTGAAAATCGAAGTGTCGAGTGACGATTTGTCATATATGACTTTGACATTTGACTCGACACTTGTGTGTTCGATTTTCAGCTCTATTGTATTAGCACAGAGTTCTATTTTCAGTGATCTGAATTTTCTCCGGATTTTCGGATTCCAGATTATAGTCTCAGCCTAAATCTTGTTTTTACATACAAATTTTCTATATCCTATTACACACACAAGCTCTACCGACTATGAACCACCTAACCGCCTGTTCTCTGAACATCAAGCGGTTTTAAACTTTTCTGTTTTATTATGTTATGTAGATTAGTAATTCCCAAGAGAATTCTGATAGACCGTGTAGTAAAGTTTTGTTGGCATCATAAAATTTCGCAAAAGAAAGCTGACTAACAAAACTCGGAATCAAAACAATAAACCTGGAGGCGGGTTTGTGTTTTCGTCGTTAAAAAAACTCCACTTAATAATATAAACACGACGTGCATTCTCTAAAGATAAGTGCATATAGCTGGTAAAATTATTGGAAGACGTAAAATTAATTAGCTATGCAGATTTAATTAGTACCTAGTTAGGTGCTACAGCTGAAGGCACGTAGCACTCGCCGCACGCCTTACTGCACGGGTATCACGCGCTACCGGTAAACGGTAATAAATCATACACACCTGATAGTATGTCATGATGCTAACAAGAATACAGACGTGACTGTGGGACACGGGCATATCGCACTCACGTAATAGTTATGTTCCCCGAGTGATTTATTTTTCTTGTTAATTACTTAAACGTTAACATAGTCAGTGAGAGAGTTGAAATATTTATTTGGGCGTATACATAATACATTGACCCCCTTACTAATAATCGCTGTATAAGCTTTGAATAGTTATACAGTGTTTTGTCTCCTTCTATCGAATTAAAAATGTCACTTGTGTGACGGGAACAAAACACTGTATAACTATTCAAAGCTTATACAGCGTTTATTAGTAAGGTGGAATATGGATTTCTTTTTTAACCCACGTCGAAAACAAAGCGCTGTAATAAGTTTCTCGTGTCTGTCTGTGTGTGTGTCTCTCCGTGGCGTCGTAGCTCCTAAACGGATCAGCCGATTTTGATCTAGTATTTTGGTTTGAATGCTGACATGATCTAGAGTTCTGTTAGCTATAATTCATTATCATCAGCTTGCTTGACAATATAGGGGTTACTTAAAATGTTTGATTGTTTTAATTAACTTTCGTGCACGAAATTGCGAGCAACAGATAATTTAACTCGAATGTCCTAGTTCTAGTTCTTAAGATCATCCAACTAAACATAAAACATTACTAATGGTGCATAGCCGAATTGATAAAATAATGCTAACGTAGAATAAATAGAAACAGAAGCTAAGTGCTTGTATGTAACTCACTAATTTGAACCTTAACCGCAACGGCACTGTGGGGTAAGCACGAACATTTGACAATAAAGTATTTGTAACGTAACGTAATGAGAATTGTTTGAAAATCAGTGCAGCGCCGACACAAATTTCCCACGATAACGTTACGATAGATAGATAGATAGATAGATAGATAGATAGATAGATTTATTTGCATAGAATGTAGGTAATACAATAATTAGATGATACAATGTTTTTGGAGCCTTATACATTCCACCTTACGGCATGCAAAAATTTTTACAATTATAATTTATATGAAAATTAGTACTGGTACAAAAACCAAGATTACCTACTCATTATAGTTCAATTATTTTCAATTACCTATTTAAATTACATGTGTCAATTTTTTTAAGGTAGGTATTAATATTCACAATTTCAAACAAAATAAAAACAATGTCAGTAGAAACATTAAAATAAAATAAATAAATAATAATAATAATCATATCATAATCATAAAAAACATATCATTAATTAAATAAAAAATAAAATCTATGTCAAAGTCATCATAAAATAGATAATCATTTAAATAAGTCCAAGTTCATTATATAAAATTAATGTGTCAAATTTATTATTATTATTATTTTTTATTATTTTTATTTTTATATTTATTATTATTATTATTAAATATTATTATTATTATTACTGAACTAACTATTATAAATTATCATTAATCAATATCATTAGGATTTGATGATTATTTAACTATAGAGTTTTGTCATTTAAAAATTCAAATACAGAGTAATAACATTTTTCAATGAGCACTTTTTTGAGATTCTTTTTAAATCTGCTTATAGGTTGCTCCTTAATATCTTTTGGTATATGGTTATAAATAAGAGGAGCCATACATAAAATGCTTTTTTTTAGTAGTGCAGTTTTGTATCCACCTGTGCACAATTTGTCTTCATATTGAGATCTTAAATTTATGGTCCTAATTCTAGTATGTTTTAAAGTCGGGAATAAGTGAATATTTGTTTTTACAAAAATAGCCATTTCCAAAATATATAGGCATGGGAATGTTAAAAGATTATATTGTTTAAATGTGGGTACGCAGCTGTCGCGGGTGTACGAATACTTTGATGTCATTTCTTCGTGTTTAATGCTTATCCCAATGTTCTTAGGGTTAGGGTTCTGCAGCTTCATGTCAATGGGCGATAGGAAGTGTTGCGTATTGCTGCCCTAACTCTAGTTAGTCAGTTTCGGTATGTTGTTAGAACCAGGAAAATAGGAAGCTTGTCTTCTGTCTCTATTTATTCTGTGATGTTATTTCTAACACGGATACAAAACTCGCCATTTAGATGTCCGATAACCACACAATTAAATCTAAGCGTCGTTCATTTAACTGAATTAATTCACTGGAGGTCTGAAAACATTTCTTTGCGATAAGCGCCGTTGGAAAGTGAGATTTATGGCTATGTGATAAGGTGGATATTGTGTTGTGTGGGTGAATGAAAGATGGAAGGGTAAATGAGGCAGGGAATTGGTCGGCTGCGGCGCAAACTTCGGGTAAACTAATGGTGTGGTGCTGTTGTCACTTCGTCACGTCTAAGTGCGAACATACAATTATACTACTCGCTAGTCGCTATATACAATATTATAGTAGCATACCTACTTGTATATTATACGGGTTTATTTATATTAGAACTAGCTGTTGCTCGCGGCTCCGCCCGCGTAAATACAGTATAACTCGGGAACACTGTATTTTTTCGGGATAAAAAGAATCCTGTGTTTTAATCCAGAGCCTAAATTACTAAGATACCAAATTTCATCAAAATCCGTTCAGTAGTTTTTCCGTAAACAAACGTAACAAACATCCATCCATACATCCATTCATCCTCACAAACTTTCACATTTATAATATTAGTAGGACTAGATGTTGCTAGCGACTTCGTACGCACTCTCGCTGAAACCGTACATTAAATATACTCTATATCCTTTCAAGCGGTCTACTCTACATATGTGCCAAATTTCATCAAAATCGTTCCAGTAGTATAGAAGCCTATTCAAAGCAAAGAAACAAACAATATTTTCCTCTTTATTGTATTAAATATAGATAAACTATCGCTTGCTATACAGTTTGTATGAATAAAATTTTTAAGACTACTGGACCGATTTTGACGAGGAAGGAAATAAATAAATAAAAATAAAAATATTTTTATTAAACACACCAATCAATAGACTACATTTTTTCGCGAAAAAATGTACGGTTTCCACAAGATTAAGTTTCGCAAGCACATCGTCGCGGGCAACATCTGGTCTTAACATAAACTCTTATAGTACCTTCGCCGTCTGTGATATGCCCATAAACGGCACTAAATTCGTCACTTTATGAACATTATCATGTTAATAAAGTAACTAATTTACTACAAGATACTAATTTATAGCAATATAGCTGCAATAAGCCAAAGTCAACACGATGGCGGTTCCCTTTGCCCGTGGAACAATAATTTCTACACCGCGTACCTTTGTACACACGCTCTTTGTTGTACCTGCTTTACCCTAATGAGCGGTAAAACATATTACACAATGCATATTATGGAGTTTACAGTAAACAATAGAACTTTACTAAGTAGTAAGTAGAGCAACATTTTATAAAGTAAACATTAAAGACGTAGATAAAAGAGTAGAGGAGTCGTACAGTACCTACCCACGACCTCAATGTTTTTCGGCAATCGTTGTTGTCGTTTTTAAGGATAAACCCTATTACTGTTAAATTTTCAGTGCCGCTATAACAACAAATACTAAAAACAGTATAAAATAAATATTTACCGAAGCCCTCGTTAAATATTTATTTTGCAATAAACTTGATTATTTAGCTTAATCCTAGTGCTCGATATTAGTACTAGTAGTTGGAAGATAACGGCACGGAACCCTTTCTGCGCGAGTCAAACTCGAAGTTGGCCTGTCATTTCCATAGAAAAACGATGATAGCTGAGGGCCATTACAAACGTGGTTTCACTGTACGTTAGTGAAGACATTAAGATGTGGTAATTAAACGAAAGGTTGAGACCCTTTTAGCTCTTGTGGTCTCGTAATTACGTCTGATGCTGGTTTAATATTAGACATCGTGCAAACATTGTTGAGAATGTGATGGACATCGGTGAAATACGATTCTTATGAAGTTGCTTTCTATTCACATCTTACTTAGATATAACAGTACCTGGATAATCCGAGGAAATAAATTTGAAAGACTAAAAATAGTCATAAATATCTGACCGGGATTCGAACCCGAATTTTCGAACAACCCTATCGGACTGACTTAATACAGTCGAAATTATTGATATATTGTTGCACGACGAAAGTAAAAATATATATATATAGCTTACAAATGTAAAGTTTTCCAAAGAAAATACCACTTTCCCTGCATACTAAATTACATGGTAACGCAGCATTTTTCGAGAAACCGGTTATGGGAACAAGATTGTCTCGTTTAAAGTATAAATAAGTTTCTTGAAATTCTTCTAAATAAAAATAAATTTGAATTATTCACATTATACAACAGTACAGTGTGCTTAGTGCGAGTTTTTATCACTACTCGACATGAAAAAGTAAACTACAATTTGTATGGTATCGAAACAACGCCCCTAGTGGCAAAAATAGGAAACATAATTAGCGAGTGTGAGTTTTGTGGATTTTAACTAATCGAGCGTAGTCTCACACTCACGTTCGAATGTGGGTGTTTCAGCGCTTTGATTGGTTGTTTCAAAAGTCTTGCGAGTGCCAGTTGCACATTTTGACATTCGAATAGTAAATTTGTGTTAACGACGTCGAAAAGTTGTCAACCCGCGCTCACTTTCAATTTCTCAGTGACTAGGTAGTGAATTGCGGTAAAAGCATTTATAAAAGAACATTTTAGCAATTAATTTGCTATGGCAGGACGTTTCTTTTCGCGTGGAGGATGTTTGCGGCTGCTCAATCTCAAGACGACCGCAATTTTAATGCAAAACGCGAAGCAAGAGCTCGTGCATCTTTCGATCCTTTATTGGACATTATTGTTTACCGATTGTCACACTTACTGTTCCATGAATGTTATTATAGTATCAAACTGAGAAAAACTTGTTTTCATCATTTTCAAGTTTAAATACAATTTATTATAAACGAAATGTAAAATTGTGTAAAATGCTTTGCAAATAAAATTTAAAATTTCGGCGACTTATGTCAGTGTCACAAATAATAACACTCGATATAACCCGTCACAATCTTGATGACAGCAGCTTCTTAACAAAATAATACAGTGAAAATGACATTCAATTTGGACGGTTAATCTCACAGTGAAGTCGTGCTACCAATATAACAAAAATAATAAAGCGTACTCTCGGTGAGGAAACGCGTTCGATTAGTTAGATCGGATAATGACTCACACTCGTTAGCTTTTAATTTTCGATTCGATTTGCGCTAACTCGATTTACAAGGTAGTAAAGTAATCGAAAAAATTTGTGGGACTCACACTAAGCACACAGGACACTACGCATACATACACACAAGAGCAGCAGTAAAACATACACTTAATGAACAACTAAAATGAAATAATATTTACGTTTCACGATACGTAGCGAAATGGCCAAGATTATGATTACGATATTTTGATTAGGATGTAGAGTTTGTGAAGTTAAGCCTTGTAATATCTGATAACTTTTTGATAGTACGGGTCAGTTAGTCTCGTTTTGGCATAATTTTACATGAAAATATTTTTTGTAGTAATATTAATGTGAAAATACTTTTACAACTGTAACCCTCTACTTACATCTTCTACTTTTTGTGTATTTGTGTGATTTGGAAATAATTATTTATTTAGTTTCTTTAACCTAGCGTTGTTACAGTTGACTCGATAATTTGTCAGGTTGTCCCACTCGTAGCATTAACCCTCCAGTTACTGTAACCTAACCCTCACGTTGTTACCGAACAACTTTAACCCTCCAGTGGCCATGTAGTAACTAAATACAGTTATACAGTTTTAACCCTGCAGTGGCCGATATTACCAGTTGATTACCTTTGATTGATCTACGTTACCTGTTGATTGACTAACTGATGTTACCATTTACCACTCACCATGTTATTCATTGTTTCAGGCGACATAATATGCCCGAGCGGCATGTTCCGCTGCCCCGAGGGGAAGTGCATCCCGGCCCTGTGGGTGTGCAACTACCAGAGAGACTGCGAGAAGGGGGAGGATGAGTTCCAGTCGTGCCGTGAGTATAAACCTTTATATCACGCCTTTTAGGTTAGGTTAGTTTATGATATATAGGCATATGTGCCTTCAAATATTCCATATGCTAATGCTACAACCACAATATAAATAATAATAATAACTCCCACACCGATTTCGGTGACGGTGGCCGGTTTCATTGAAACGCAGGAGTAATTTTATAGTGCCCAAGTGTGTGAGCACTCTCTCTTCCTTTACTCTCATAACCTAGTGGGACGGATAACCGACACGACTGGCGAAAGATGTGACAAACTTGGAAACAACATTTTTTGTTGTTCCAATGCGGGAATCGAACCCACGACCTCCGAGTCGAGAGCCAATGCTGTCACCACTAGACCACGGAGTAGTCAGCCTTGTTTTTTAAACTTTTACCTACCATTGAGCTCGGTAGGCGGAGCGGAGCTGGTACCGTCCACAAAGAAGGCGTTGAAGTGCGCAAGCGTTGCGGCACAACTAACTAAAACTCTATATTCGTACACTGAGACGCCGTGTATTGAAAAATTTTAATGCTGGTGTCCGCCACACAATCACGCTAACCATTGGCTTGACAGTATATTATTGTAATACGGTGATGGTGACGGTCTTGCACCGTCTATTCACCATCAATGTACGAATTTCAGAAGGTCAATTCTGGTAGTATTTATGATCATAATCCTGTTTCTGTCCGCGCGGTGTCGCATTCACACGCATATGTAGCGCCATACGCGTGAGCAATAGAGACAGCGCGTGGACCGAAACTAGATTATGACCACAAATAGTTACGAGAATTGGGATTTTGTTAGCAAAAACTGTCTTATCTTAAGTATTTTAATGTTGTTCAAAGTGCTGTTTTCTTCTTAAAATCTTAACGTGTTAAAAATAAAGACCATTGCACACTGCCGCGTTTCGGCAGCGTGCGGAAATGATTGATAGCCACCCTTTGTACTAATGACGCGCCACGATTGATTCCTCCCGTGTGCTGCGAATATTTATTCGGCCTTTTGTTTGGGTCATTACGACGCAGAGGTTTGGGTCATTACGACCCGGAGGTCTGGGGTCATTACGACCGCGTCCGGGGTCTTATTTACCCGGGTTAGGTTAGGTGTGACGCGGCCATAAATTACAATGACGTTTTCTTCTCGTTTTCCTTTCCAAACGAGTTTTCTTTTCGTTGGTTAGTTCTGCTTGGCTTTCGATTGGGATGTTATTATAAGTAGCTTAAGTACAGTGTCCCATGTGAACACTGTACTATTTCGGGACAAAAGTAGCCTATGCGTTATTCCAGAGCTTAAACAACTGCCATACCAAATTTCAATAAAATCCGTTCAGTAGTTTTTGAGTGAACATCCATCCATCCATCTATCCATGCTCACAAACTTTTATATTTATAATAGTAGTAGGATAATTATTACAATATAACGTTTATTATAAGCAGTAATTTTATTTATTTATTTAATTTTTTAGCCAACTGTCAAAAAGGTTCTTATTTTTTAACATTAGCTACAGCACAACTAACAAATGGTAATCTTAGTGTCCATAGAAAAACGATAATTGCCGAGGGACATTAAGGGAGTAGTTGTATTCCATTAGGTGAATGAATTAAATGAAATTCATTAGGTATTTTAACAAATTTCAAAATAACAGATTATACATATTTTGTACTTTGTTGATTATATATATTTGTTGATTATACACTAGATAAACTGAGTTGATCTGGCGGAAAGTCTCACTAGTTGAATATTTTTTAAATTCAAGGATAAAGTTGCTATAATTCGGCGATGTAACTAGTTATATGGTAAACATTTGTTACTTTGGGAGTGAAATGGAGCTTTAAACTATTATAACCAATAAAAATAATCATTTTCTGCAAAGTTTTTAATAGGCAAGCGGACTATTTTTTTTATTGCATAAATGAATAGTACTCTTAAATATGAGTAACTTCTGAGAAGAAACCGTATATCAAAAGTCAATATTTTCAAAGGTACAGCGATTTATAATACAAAATTGCGCGAGTCTTTATACCAAAAAAAAAATTTTTCTTGAGAAATTGGTAAACAAAACATACATCATTAGTTTACTCACATCATATACAAAAACATTCATTATGGTAAGTATGAACTTAAACGCACAATAATATCGGAGATATTTACAAATATATTCCTGCGGCCATATACTTCATATACTACTTCATATACTATAACCTACAAGTGACGTCATTTGTAGGTCGACTTTAGTATGGAGCGTTTTTAGGAGGCTCGCGAAATTTTGAATACAAATCGCTGTACCTTTGAAAATATTGACTTTTGATATACGGTTTCTTCTGAGAAGTTACTCATATTTAAGAGTACTATTCATTTATGCAATAAAAAAAAATTAGTCCGATTGCCTATTCCTTTCTGTGTCAGTGACATCTATCGGTAGCATTGTCAGTTACAAGTTATGTTATCGTAAAACGGACCTCACTAGTCAGGTAAACTTGGTTTTATTGTCACGTTATTGTTTATAAATCCGTTATCAAACCAATAGCGCTAATGAATAGAGAGCATAACATAAAAACAGGGCATAACTTACATTGTACTACTCATCAAGATCATCTATCTCACCTTCCACCTCCACATTCCAGCGGCACCCGAATGCGAGCCGGGCGAGTTGACCTGCGGCCAGTACGTGTGGAACCGTACATATTGCATCCCGCCGCACCACCGCTGCGACATGCACGTCGACTGCGTGGACGGCACCGACGAGGCCGACTGCAGTGAGTACACACCTTTATAATAAACGAAATAAATGCCCGCGACTTCGTGCGCGCAAAAGTTAATCGTGCTGAAACCGTACATTTTTTCGCGATAAAAAGTAGCCTATGTCCTTCCTTTGGTCTACATAATGTATATCTATATGTCTGCCAAATTTCATCAAAATCAGTCCGGTAGTTTCGGACCCTATTCCGTCTTTATAATATTAGTTATAGATTAACACAAAAAATAACTGATCCAAGACAAACCAAATGAATGAATATTGAATAGGTTTGACTACCTAATAAAAATATGTAGTACTTTTCCCTGACCCTTTCTTTATCAAAAAAATGAAATTTCTGGAAAAATGCATTCATCTTCCATAAACGAGCTTGTTATCCTGGCAATAAGCAATAATAATAAAGTAGGTTTCGACAGCATGTAAACCATCCCGGGAAGGGCATAAAGTCTTTCCCCTGCGAGAAAAAAAAAAACTTTTGACATCATAAAACCTAGCTTTTATGTATGTCATTTATAGAACTAAGTAATTGTCATAAATTAAGACTCGGTGTGAAATATCTTGCATTATATTGCATGCATTGCATATTACGCAATAAAAATTAAAATGTACAAATGATGTTTTTCCGATGGAGCGTTATTAAACAACTGGTACAAATAATGCAGCTACAGCTGTGTGAGACAGGCCGAACCGCTGAGTTATGCCGCCGTCGTGCACAGATGTAAGCTGCAGAGCGCAGAGCATATCGAGCTGTTCCCCTACGTATCGGGAACTTATTTCAATCTGTACTTGACAGATTTTTCAAGCGATCGTAGCGTAAGACTTGTTAGAGGATGTGGGGATTAATTTACATACACCAAAAAACAACACGCGATTTTTTCGATGAATTTATTAGCTTCCATCCTATAGGCATTTGTCTGTGCTCTAGCTGCGAATATAAACCTTGGAACTTAGGGTCTGCTAACACCGAAATTAAACGCGACGCGGCGCTGAACATAGCTATTCAAAATTGAACCACATTCAATGCAAATAAAGATTTTGATTAAGCCAAATCAGTTTAGTGGTTTGATAATAATTGTTTACTGTTCTATACCCAAGTTTATGGTATGTATATTGTATAGCAGCGTTTTCCGTAAGGGGTCGTCCATTAATCACGTGATGCCTAAAGGGGGAGGGGGGGGTCTCAAAAAATCACCAAGTATCACCAAGGGGGGGAGGGGGTATAAGGAGACATCACGTGTATTAATTTTTGAATCTAGTCTATGCATACCGAAATTATTATCGGGTGTAAATTCGTAGTGTTGTTTAAATACTTTCAAGACAAATGACTCGTATAGTTTTAATTGCTTAAATTATTCGATTAAATTGATTTTTAAGTTAAAGTTTTTCTTTAAACATGACCTGATTACTATGTAAAAAAATACACGTGATCTTAGGTGGGGGAGGGGGGGTAGTATAAAACCTCACCAAATATCACCAGGGGGAGGGGAGGGGTCTAAAAAGTTGTAAAAAACATCACGTGATTAATGCACGGCCCCTAATGATTCTGTGAAAGCGACGACATAATGAGCACCAACGAGTTCGGACTTGCCCAGAAGTTACGCATCTTCGCTATATTTTACTTAAATGGACACCAAAATTGAGTTACGAGTTAAGGCACGCGGATACCAGAAATACCCGATGTTACGTATTGTTTTGTTACTAATGTCATTTTCTCTAAGGGCTGTGAACTGTCATCATCAGCACTAACTTCTTATCTACAGCTAAACGTCTCTCCTAAACGTGAGTAGGGTCTCTCCTAAACGTGAGAAGAGTCTCTCCTAAGTGTGAGCAGGCTACCCACTTTTTTACGTATCTCTTTTAATAGAAATAGAAATAATATTTATTTGTGAAATGCAGGTATATACAATGTTACAGGTGTTAAAACTTAATAATAAATAGTTCAATTACATTTCCACCTTCATCAAGGTATACAAATATTTAATAATGTACATATTTAGGCTTATTACTCTTATTAGTGATACACATGTCGAAAGAAACAAAAAACAAAATTATCTTTAGTGTATAAAATAATAAATATTAAAACATGTCCAACTATTTCAGGGCCTTGTCATTAGGATATTCAATAATCGAGTAATATGACTTTTCAATAACTTACATAGACATAATCTTGTATTGTTTTTCGTATAGAAAATATTGTGAGTGAAGCTTACTGGCATACTAAGATTACTATATTCTACTTTCCTAAATTCCTACTACTCTAACGGCCGAACACTGAAACATAGTTAATTTAAGTGACGCTCAAGTCACATGCTGTCCTTGTCATTTCGGCTAGCAGAGACAGCGACAGCCTGTGAATAGGAGGGCTGTTATGGTTGATAAGCGTTTCAGTATTTAGCCGTAAAGGCCATACTTTATTTACTAAATATTGAGGGCCCACATAGTACATAGAGCTGCGGCTCGGCATACGGAGCCCATCCATACTAATATTATAAATGGGAAAGTATGTATGTTTGTCCGTCTTTCACGTCAAAACTACTGAACTGATTTAAATCAAATTTGGTACACAGATAGTCTAGTTTAGAGAAAAGACATAGGCCACTTTTTATTGCGGTGAAATGCACAGTTTCCGTGGTCTACTTTATTTACAGTTACACGTAAAATGTACTATACCGATTATCATGAAATTTGGCACAGACATAAAGTAGACCACGGCAATGGACATATTAAGCTACTTTTAATCGTGGGACATATACGGTTCCCATGGGTTACTGTACTTACGCGGGCGGAGCCGCGGGCATCAGCTAGTAAGTCATAACTCATAAGTCATAACATCTAAACTTCTGTTCATTCAAAACGCAATAAAGGACGTAGATTAATGAAGGTAGGTAGGTACTAATTAGTGATATTATGCATCATACTGTGGGTGCAATTAACAGACGAGGACTTTAATTAAAATAAATGAATATTTAAACTGTGATTTATTGGAAAATGCAAATGTAACAATAGCGTACCCGACTGTACTTTACACATCCAATTACATCTAAACGTAAACAAAATCTACCTATTTCTTTATTGTACTGCAAGTACCTAACGTTTAAATTAGTAGCATTATAGCGTTCTACTGTCTCTTGGTTTACATATAAAAAAATTACATTAAATTGGATCTGAACGGAGCGTACCGACCATTCAACAGCGCTATTGAATATATAAACTTCCGACATAAAACCTCAAAAACAGACGACCTGTGTGGCTTAGTGGTTCAGCGCTTTGGTGCTCAAGCCGGAGGTCGCAGGTTCGAATCCTGCCGAAGGAACAAAAAGTTTTTCTGCGTTCCTGGGTCATGGATGTGTATTAAATATGTGTATAATATAATAAAAATCTTAAATATATGTATAGTATAAAAGTATTAAATATACTTCCCGTGGTCTGGTACTTGTAACACAAGTTCTTCGGATACTTAGCACGGGGCCAGATTGACGTGGTGCGAAGCGTCCATAGATATTATTATTATGATGGGCGTATTCAAACTAAAATACTTTCAGCCGAGCGCCGATGACACTCTCTTCTGTATTAATGCGAGTAATGGGGGTCATTATGAAAGTCGCGAACCAGCACTTCTCGGCTACTACAGACGCGTAACAGAATAAATAGAGACAGAAGACAAGCTTCATTGAATCGCGAAATAGAGATATATAGGACATCGCCATTCGCCGCGCTGCACTGTCATAAGCCGTGTTCGGAAATGACGTACCGCCGCGAAGCCAAGGAATATATTACTAACGTACTACGTATTACCAAGTGAAGTAAAAACAGTTGATACTGTGGCCGAAAAAACACATTATGCCACGGGTTTCTGCGTCTGAAATGGCGGTACCTACATGAGCTTGCATTCTGTCTTCATTTATTCTGTGGTTTCGACGTCACGACAAACGTGGAGAGGGGGAGGGAAAGGGGAGGGCAGGGGGTGGTAATTATTCGCCATTAAAACTCCGAGCGGCTACTTGTTGAGCATACCAATATTATCGGCATTCGGTGCAATTTGCTGAAGAAGACATTCGAACGATTATGTAGAACCGCGAAATGGTACAAAAAACCGGCCAAGTGCGAGTCGGTCTCGCGCACGAAGGGATCCGTTCAAAATTTACTCCGTTAAAAAACCGTGTTTGATGTATGGGAGCACCTCTTTATTTATTTATTTTATTCTATTTTTAGTTAGTATCTGTTGTTAATATACTTTTGAAATACTATAGTGCCTGGGACAGTCAGTTTTTAAATGAAGCATGGTTACCCAAGCACATATGGCATTCTCACAACATGGTCAGCCTATACCAGAGGAATGACTGGTCAATACGTCTGGGGCTAACTATGTGCGGGTTTCCTCACGATGTTTTCCTTCACCATTAGAGCATCTGTATAATGTACTTGAGATCTGAAAAAGTCTCATTGGTACACGCCACAATTTGGCATTCGAACCTGCACTCTCGAGTGCGAAACAAACGGTCCACCCACATGGCCACGGAGCTTCAAACCTACGTCCTACAATCTAACACCTACACCCATCATTGTCTTAAGTTTTTACTCTATAAAAGTGTCGTCTTCATTTTCTTTCATAATAAATTAAAATGTGCAAATGAAAGCGATATCGTACGGCGTTTCGCGCATCAGTAACTCAATTTCTACAGCATTTGCACGTGTGTGTGTGTGTGTGTGTGTGTGTGTGGCGCTGTTACACATACGAGACTATATGTGTGCGACTATTTTACATACCAGGCATGTATGACACTGGAGACGTCCACTTTCCATTGGCCCGGTGATTCATTTTAGTTTTTTACTGCTGACATTCTCTGCCGTGCTCATCAGCTTTTAGTTTCACGTTTAATAACTAGGCTGATTGGATATTAGAGGCCTTTTCCAATATTGAACCGATCCATTATTGTAAATATGTTGGTGAATGTCTTCGGACTTCTGCAATCTTAGTCCTCCTGAAAAGTAAATTTTGTTACAATATTATATGCCTAGGAAAGATTAATAATTTGCTATACCCAATTGTTGTGGGTTCGAATCCCGCCAACGAAAAACAATTTTATGTGTTTCGGGGTCATGTACGTGTATCAAATATAAACACGTGTATGCTAAAAAAACGTATAATAGGTCTAATATTATGTGAAGTATAGTAATTAAATGTATCCCTATAAAATACTGCAAAATACTTTTCTAATTTAAAATACCTTCACCATAGTTTAAACTTATAAACAGCGTTGGACGGAGTTGTTAAAAGCTTATTAAAATGTGAGTAAACTCTTCCAAGCTAATGCATAGTAGATTAACTTCTAAACTCCACTCTCCGAAATCCGCGACGTGATTCTTTCCACGAACAAAGGCGGCCTTTTAAATAGAGTCAGTATTTTTACTTATTTATGACTATCGTCTTCTATCTGAGAGTATACTGTGCCATGCACAATACAGATTAGATTTTAAAATGTTGTGAGATTCTGAGAAAGTATGTAGAGTATTATAAGATTCGATAGTATAGATAATATCTATACTATCGAATCTTATACAGATACTAATACAATAAAGAGGAAAGGTTTGTTTGTTTGTGTGTTTGCATTGAATAGGCTACGAAACTACTGGACCGATTTTGATGAAATTTGGCACAGATATAGAAATGACCACGGGGAAGGAAGGCTACTTTTAATTGCAGAAAAAATCCTTTTTTCGCGCACGAAGTCTCGGGCAATATCTAGTACTCTATATAACATAGGATTGCCAACCGACTTGTTTCCCCAGGACATGTCCTAGTTGCAGCAGTGTCGTGGATGATTTTAAATAATGATAGTTTAAAAAAATTACATTTATCCAACCGCACGACCTCCGCGCGGTTGGGTGATTGCCATTAGGTTGTACTTTGTGGCGTATTCAATAAAGCTCAATTAGCAGCGCCACGTCTAACAGGGCGCTTAGGCTGCTATCAGACGCACTGCGTCGTAGCGACCGCGCGCAGTCGATATATTCAACTGCACGCAGTTCTACGTCCGGCTTCGTACAGTCTCGATGTCAACTTCACGCGGTCGGCTGCAGTCGTGTAGTATCCGCACGCTGTCTATCGCTAACCGTATGCAGTTAGTGTGCAGTTAGTCAAAGAGCATATAGGCGTCGGGCGCGTCGAACAATTTTAATAGAAAAGGATTTTGATACCGACTTATTTTTTAAAATAAAAAGTCAAGAATAAATCCACGGCCGCGCTGCATGTTGCATTATTCAATTCGATAACACCGTTGCCAATGGCGGCACCGTAATAAAAAATCCGACATCAAATCTTACTCGGAGTTCCTGAGCTAGATGCGTGGCGTCAATTGCGTAAGTCAGATCCGACTGCAGATGCATGCAGTTGAACATATCGACTGCGATGCAGCCCGTGACGATGGCAGTCTGAAACCTAATCATGCCAACGTAGTACAATTACGAAGTCATACGTTCAATAACAACTTAGCTTGCGACGTCACGGCGTTTATGCTAATCACTTCACTTAGTAGTTCGTCGAACGCAGCTACGAGACTAATGTGCGTCTGTGTTCAGATGATATTTGGTTATACGAAAATTTAATACATTTGCAGCTGAAAGCTACAATTGATTGGGGTAACTTTATCAGCGAAATGAGTTAAGTTAATGAATGTGTAATTCATAAAACTTTTTGTATAAATTTGCATGGCCCTTAAAATAAATTTATTTAAAATATGGTTATGTAATTTCTGCGTAACTTGATTTAAAACTTACAAAGCTCATTCTGATTTAGATACTAACAGAGAATATCAAACCCCATAGGGGTAGGTGTCTAGACTGCAAAACAAACATATTGTAGCGGACTTGGGTAGAGTTATTGGTGATACGCACGGTAAAGTGGTAACAAACATTTTATTCCAAACGTTGCGGGGCGCCTCCATACTATAACCCATTTCTCGCCCTCGCAGGAACCGTTTGGTGGCTAACTATCTCGTTAATACATAACGGTTTCTGGAAACTTTACATAAACTCTATAATCTAGATAAATTATGTTTATTTACTCTAGATGATTAAGTCCCAAAAGATCCATCTAAATGATGAATCTTTTTAAATTTAAGAATAATAAGTATAGTGTGTGTCAGTGAGAAATTTTACCAAAACCTTTTGTTTATAAATTATAAAAATTGGAGTAAAATAAAACCAACGTGAAAGAATTAGCAAAATATATCATTACGTTGAATATAATATTAACAACATCAGTAAACTTCTCCTTAAAAGTTATGGAATCGATAAACATTGGTCAGTTAAGTTAAACTTAGTTTATATATTGTCTCGTTTTTGTTCAGAAACCCGTTAACGAACCTAGAGCGCTATGAATAGATAAACTACCCACAAATTCACTTCACAAACCGGCCATTAATTTTGTATTTAATGTCATTATAAAATTATTTTACTTCCAGCGTACCGCAAATGCCAGGCAGACGACTTCCAGTGCGGTATAGAGGGGGCATCTGCGGGGAAGGCCTCCTCCCAAGGACCCTGCATACCGAAAGAGAAGCGATGTGACGGGTAAGAGACTTTTATTCAACGAACTGTTGTGCAGCATAACCAAAGAATATAATATATTCTTTGGTTATGCATCACAAATGAGCGTAGTTATGCTACGTTAGTAATATATTATATTACTAACGTAGCATAACTACGCTCATTTGTGATGCACGCCGACCGGATTTGTACTAGGGCCTCATAAAAACGAGGCTAAAAATCTTGCGATGCACTATAATTATTCGCGTGAGGATAACAATATATTATGTCAATAAATCACGCGTACATAATATGTCAAAAAGGCTTAAGTACTGTAATTGGTTAATCTGAACACAGCTTATGTCCCATTTTTTTATTGTAATCCCTTGTGTATTGTTAGTGTAGATAAACTGGAATTAGGTATAGCTGGAGTGATAAACGGTCTCCATCATAATGATGATTATCATCGATATTGTGATCAGCTACCTGGACTGCCGCACGGGCCGCGACGAGCAGGACTGCCCGGGCCAGGCGCTGGCCTGCCGCCTGGACCAGTTCCGCTGCGCCGCCGGCGACCGCTGCATCGACGCTGCGCTCAAGTGCGACCACGCCGACAACTGCGGCGACAACTCCGACGAGGCCAACTGTAGTACGTATACACTTAGGCCTTTGCATCCATTAATGGATGATTTATACAATATTCTCCAAGCAAAGTAACCACTCTTGAAATACTGTAGTGCCTGGGACAGTTGGTTTTTAAATGTCGTATGGTTGCCCAAGCACATACGGCATTCTCACAACATAGTCAGCCTAGTCCAGAGGAATGAACTGGTCAATACGTCTGGGGCCAACTATGTGCGGGTTTCCTCACGATGTTTTCCTTCACCGTTAGAGCGTCCGTATAATGTACTTGAGATCTGAAAAAGTCTCATTGGTACACGCCTCAACCTGGGATTCAAACCTGCAATCTCTCGAGTGCGAACCAAACGGTCTACCCACTAGGCTACGGAGCTCTTACGACGTATACAGGCTGTTTAGTAATAATAATACAGCCAAGCATATACATAAATTACTCGCAGTCAAATACAATCTCATAGACACACACACACACAATTGTATTATAAATACAAACACACACTGCAAAACTCTACTGGGATCGCAACATTGTCACAGACCGCACGATTCTAAGCAATAGACCTGACATAACCCTCACTATAAAACCTGAAAAGACAACATGTCTCATAGACATTGCCGTCCCGAACGCCAATAACCTATAACAAAAACACAATGAAAAAATTCAGAAATACATGCTCCTCGCAGATGTGGCGTTAAAATACTGTTAAAATAGTCCCTATTATCATCTCCTCAACCATGTCATACTCGTTCTGTGTACCGTATTAACTTAGTTCCTAAGAGTGCCCAACAAATTGTCCAGATTTCCCGGCGTGCCACATCGGGCAGTTCCGCTGCAACAACGCGCTGTGCATCCCTGCCAGCTACCACTGCGACGGCTACCACGACTGCGCGGACGGCAGCGACGAGGGCAACTGCACCGCCGTCGCCTGCCCCGACAACAAGTACCTCTGCCCGCGCGGCGACGCCGGCGGCCGCAAGTGCATCGACCGCACGCTGCTGTGCGACGGCCGCCGCGACTGCGACGACGGCGCCGACGAGGAGACGGCTTGCTGTGAGTTAAGCTAACTTTGTCCATCCAGACTTTCACGTGAATGTGTATCGCCTGCGTATCGCCTTTCCCTTCCAGTTGCAGCTCGTGCAGAGACTTCTCACATGGGAGATGATCTCTTGAGACTTAGTTACGTAGTAGACTTGAGACGTAGTCTGAATGCCATTGATGAGAGATTATAGCCATTCAGAAAATTATTTTATAAAGATATTAACAGTATTGTGAATATCAGCCTCCGTGATCCAGTGGTTTAGAGCTTGGCTCCCGACTCGGTGGTCGTGGGTTCGATTCCCGCGTTGATTATCTCCAAGTTTAGTTAGGACAATGCAGACTGATCGCCTGATTGTTTGACTAGAAAGATGATCCATACGTCGGATAGACATGTGAAAAGTCGGTCCTGCGCCTGATCTCTCGCCAGTCGTGTCGGCTATCCGTCCCACTGGGTTCCGAGAGTAAAGAAAGAGGGAGTGATCTCGTGTACTGCGCACACATTTGGACACTATAAAATAACTCCTGCATTTCAATGAAAACGACCACTGTCACCGAAATCGGCGTGGAGAGCTATTATTATTGTGAATACTGTGTTAAAGGAAGGAAGTGCTTTCGTGTCTTAATGTTAATGTAACATATTCTCCATCTTTCAGCGACGGCATCATGCCCGGCGCTGGAGTGCGCGGAGAAGTGCGTGGCGTCGCCGACGGGCGGCGCGTGCGCGTGTGGCGTGGGGCGCGCGCTGGCGCCGGACGGCAAGACGTGCGGGGACCGGGACGAGTGCCGGGACTGGGGCGCGTGCCACCAGCTGTGCGTCAACACGCCGGGCTGTGAGTGGCGTGATGTTTATGTTACTTTGAAATAACTGAAAGTATACAATAAATGTATACAAAAATAATAATTAATAATAATGCAAACAGATAAAACACTATATTTGTAAACTTGGAATGTGTGCATTGACAGGCTCTGCCTTGTACAGAGACATAGGTAAACATCCCTGTATGTAACTTTTTGTTAAATTAACATTTTCATTTCAATCTCAAGATTAATAGGCTCGCTTATTGTTTGACAAATTGTTTTGCTAGCTTTGTCAAATAATGAGGAGCGACGATCTCGATCACATCAGCTAAAAACTAAAGATACTGCATTATAATCTGCTTATGAAGAATCATGTATACTTAGTTACGTGGTCACTAACTTACGGTCGTCCGCAGCGTACCAGTGCGCGTGCGCGCCGGGCTACGTGCCCGCGGGCCCGGGCGGCGCGCGGTGCGAGGCGCGCGGTGCGGGCGCGTGGCTGGCCCTGGCGCACGCGCGCGGCGTGCTGCGTCTGGACCTGCCCGCGCCCGCGCCCGCGCCGCAGGTTAACGCGTCCGCCGCCGCCGGCCTGGACTACCACTACCGCCGTAACCTGCTGTTCTGGTCGGACCTGAAGACAAGGAAGGTGAGCCCTCGGTCCTCACACTACAATCTGTTCATATCCAGTTTAGTTTTTAACATAAACAAAAATATGAAATTTATGTGGTATTGTATTTCTTTATTGCGCGGTAAGTACGCGGTATGTAAATTGGTAACATTATTTATTTATTTATAACGAACAGCTTCAACCACTGCACCTATTGCGTATGTGTTGTTGTTATTTTTGTTAATTTTATGTATTTCTAAATATTTTTAAAATAATTTTATCTGTTTGCACACTTTCGTCCACATAAACTTTTATTTGCCGGCCAACTTTCATACGCCTCCATACGCACAATTCTCGTAAACCTGTACTCAAAGCTATTAATTAACTATCTTCCTTACAGATTCACTCGCAGCCGCTTTCCGGTGGCTTGCCGGGCGCGGGGGGTGCGGGGGGCGCGGACGTGTCGGCGGGCGGGTCGTGGGCGCCGGTCGCGCTGGCGGTGGACTGGGTGGGCGACAAGCTGTACGTGGCCGACGCGCTGGGGCAGAAGGTGGGTATCGTTCCAGGTGTATACGAGATAAGATATTGTTCAACTGGGCAAGGCGTATATAACGAATAATCAACAGTGGCACTGTGAGTTGAGTGCGAGTTTTTGTCGCCGTGAAACTAAAATTTGTATGGCATCGAATTAGTTACCGTTGCTTGCCACTAGGGGCGGTGTTTCGTTGCCATACAAATTGTAGTTAACCTCTTCACGGCGAGTAGGGACAAAAACTCCCAGTCTGCACACTGACTTTTATAACGATTCGAGAAATTAAAATAACATTGCAAGTGAATCTACGACACTGAGTAGTTCTAATGTAAGACGCGGTGTGTTGCAGGTGGACGTGCTGGAGCTGGACGGGCGCTGGCACGCGGTGGTGCTGGGCTCCAACCTCACCGGGCCGGCGGACATCGCGCTCGACCCCACGCTCGGCCTCATGTTCATCGCGGATGGCAGCCAGGTGAGACGCTTGTCACATGTTACTTCTTGTAGCACACGCATCAGTTTCTTTGTAATTTGTTATGGGTTAAAGGCTAGTGACTCGATCAGAAGGTTGTGTGACTAGCCTTTAACCTAGTTAGGTTTCTTCTTCTTCTTTAATTTAAGGGCAGGGCCCTTGTCAGTTTAGTTTCCGCCACTTTTCTCTATCCTCCACTAGTACCTTGAGCTATAGCTATATGACATGACATTGATATTATCTACATGTCCAGTTGGTTTTAGATAGCTCGATATTAAGTTTTGTAATTTTATGGCGATGCTAGAGAAGACTTGTGGCTAAATTATCTGACATCAGACCCTAATGTCAAATCACATTTATTTTCGAATTTTATCGTCGTAATTAGCGATAGCAACTTGACTAAAGCTCTGATCGTGTGCGAGCCCCTTCACACTTTCATTCCTCACTTCACTCTGCAGCGTAGACGACGATGTCTGTGGAGTTGGTAATATCCGTTAATTTGTGTGCGTTCAGATCGTGCGCGCGAACATGGACGGCACGCACATGCAGTCGATAGTGACGGAGGCGACGTACAAGGCGTCCGGCGTGGCGGTGGACACCATCGCCCGCCGCGTGTTCTGGTGCGACGCGCTGCTCGACTACATCGAGACCGTGGACTACGACGGCGCGCACAGACGCCTCGTGCTGCGCGGCCTCCAGGTTGGAACTCTTACACACCAAAATACGTTCTGTATTAAACGGTAAAAAAATCACATTTATCATATGGGAGTTCCCCTTGAATATACATACATACATACATATAATCACGCCTTTTTCCCGTAAAGGGGTAGGCAGAGACCACTTTTTGCCACTTGCTACGATCCTTACATACTCGTTTCGCTTCGTTCACTTTCATTCTTACCATCCATTCCTCCTCTTACATTCAACGTAGCGAAGCGGCTCTCCGTGATCCGCTTTTCACCTCCGCGAGAAACGAGACGTGATGGGTGGTGAACCACATCGCCGCCATTTTGGATAATTAAATTATTTTTATGATTATCCGTTGCGTTTCCACGGATTTGTGGAGAGGGTAGGAATAGGGAAAGGGAAGGATAGGTGGTGTGGAAAGGAAGATTGGTAAGTTAGAGTGGGAAAAAGGAAATGTAGGATATTACCGCCCAGGAGGGCAAGGGATAGGACAGTAATAGCTAAGGAAGCCGAGGTCGCGTACCCGTATACTATACCACAACTACCGGACAGGTAAGTTGGGATGAGTATCCCATGACCCTTGAATATATTTTATTTTATTCGGTTTTAAATATTTGTTGATATAACAGCAACAGAAATACATAATAATCTGTGAAAATCACAACTGTCTAGCTATCGCGGTTCATGAGATAGGTACAACCTGGTGACAGGCTGACGGACAGACGGACAGACATACAAACAGCGAAGTTTCAGTAATTGGGTCCCGTTTTTACCCTTTAAGTACGGAACCATAATAAAATATGTAAATACATATCTTTAAAATTGGTAGTAGAGGCAAGTCCAAAAAATAATTTAACAAATTCGGAAATACAGTTTGGTACTCCAATATCCACTGTCTCCATCCGAAATTCAATTTACGACTGGAAAGTGATCAATAATTAATTACGCTAAGCGATAACTGTGATGTATCATGATAGTGAAGGATTAAGCGATTAAATTTTTGTTTTTTCTCAATTCTTTTTCTCCTCCGCAGGTGCCCAGCCCGGCGCGCCTCGCGCTGTTCGAGGACCGAGTCTACTGGTCCGACGGCACGAAGCAGGGCGTCAGCTCCGTCGACAAGTACGAGGGCTCCTCCAGCATCCAGTCTGTTTACAAGACCAAGGACATCCGCGATCCTAAGGCCATCACAGTGGTCCACTCCCTCAAGCAGACGTCGGTGAATAATCCGTGTGGCAATAACAACGGCGGCTGCGCGCAAATGTGCATCGTCACGGCGCTTCAAAATGGCGGCCTCGGCTACCGCTGCGCTTGCAATATTGGCCACAGACTCGAGGCAGATTTCAGGAATTGTGACGTCATCAAAGAGTTCCTTATGTACTCCCAGCAAAGATTCATTAAAGGCAAAGTTCTAAATCCGGTGATCGAAGGGTTCAGTGAAGCGATTCTGCCGGTAGTGTCGAGACGAGCCCGCTTCGTGGGTCTGGACTTCGACGCTAGAGACGAGCACATCTACTACTCGGACGTTCTACAGGACGTTATCTATAGAGTGCACAGAAACGGTACGACTAAGGAGATCGTTTTAGCCTCGCAGAACGAGGGCGTGGAGGGTTTAGCTGTGGATTGGGCGTCTAAAAACTTGTACTACATAGACTCAAGAAAGGGCACCCTGAACGTCCTATCTACGAGAAATGTGGCGTTTAAGAGAACACTGTTGAAGGACTTGAAGCGGCCGCGCGCAATCGTGGTGCATCCGAACAAGGGCTACATATTTTTCTCCGAATGGGATCGACCGGCCAACATCAGCCGAGCCAATACCGACGGAACCGGTCTGCTAGTGTTCGCCAACGTGACGCTGGGCTGGCCGAACGGATTGTCCATCGACTTCTCCGCCGACCGCCTGTACTGGTGCGACGCGCTACTCGACCACGTGCAGCACGCCAAACTCGACGGCACGGACGTGAGAACTGTCAACTCTCGGCTGATTCGTCATCCGTTCTCCATCGTCATCCACGGCGACTTCATGTACATCACTGACTGGCGGCTAGACGCCATCGTGCGTCTGCATAAACTGACCGGCGAGCAGGAGGACATAATGGTTCGCGAGCCGCAGACCAACCGGCTGTACGGCGTGAAGGTGTACAGCGAGGACGTCCAACGGATCGACCCGATGCAGCCCTGCGCGCACAACAACGGCAACTGCCAGAAGTTCTGCTTCGCGGTTCCGCGCAACAGCACGGAGCTGCTGACCGTCCGCTGCGGTTGTCCGTACGGCGAGAAGCTGGGGCCGGACGGCACTTCCTGTATACCGGACCCCAGCGCCGAGCCCCCCGTCCAGGCCTGCCCCAACTCCTGGGACTTCACCTGCAACAACCAGCGCTGCATCCCCAAGAGCTGGGTATGCGACGGCGACGATGACTGCTTAGATAACAGCGACGAGGAACAGAACTGTACTAGTGAGTTTTGTATTTCAAATTATGCGTCAATATGCGACAAGTCAATTTAATTCGATCAGATAAAAAATACATAAATGGCGACCAAAAGCTACGCTTATTAGCTTACAAAACTTAATTATTCGAGTAACCCGACGTCAAACATAATTTCTTTTTTTTTATTGTTACTAAGACTTCTAATAGAAGTTGTTTTTTAAATACGTACTTACATAACGTTAACAAATAACAATATGACATGTGTTGCAGAAACAACGTGCGGCGCATCGGAGTTCATGTGCAAATCCGGTCGGTGCATACCGGCGACATTCAAGTGCGACAGCGAGAACGACTGCGGCGACTTCTCGGACGAGGCGGGCTGCGCGAACGTGACGTGCGGCGCGGCGCAATTCCGCTGCGACAACGGCCGCTGCGTGCCGGCGTCGTGGCGCTGCGACAGCGAGAACGACTGCGGCGACAACTCCGACGAAGGCACGCATTGCGCCGAGAAGACCTGCGCTTACTTCCAGGTATTTAGCTTTATTTACACTGGAGACCTGTTAACCTTTCCGTCAGTAGTAGCAAAGCGTTGATAGGGAAATTTAAGCAGGATTATTTTCATTTAATTGTAAAGGGGAAGCCGACTGGAATCGTGTTCTAAATATTGTTCACCACTACGTTGGCATTAGGCCTAGGGCCCTAATCCAAGTTGTATATATCCAGTGTCAAATTGCAGCACAAAACGCATTAACTGTGTACCTATTTCAGTTCACGTGCCCGCGCACCGGACACTGCATCCCGGCGTCGTGGGTGTGCGACGGCGACGACGACTGCTTCGACAAGCAGGACGAGGCCGACTGCCCGCCCGTCTCCTGCCTCGCCAGCCAGTTCAAGTGTGCCGACCTCAAGCAGTGCGTGCAGGTAACCTTGCTAAAAGTTCTTGCTCTATTGCAATAAAAATGGGAATTTTGGTGGTAAACACTATTTTAATCCTAAGGGTTAATTCACACCGAAACCAAACGATACGCGACATAGCGCTACATTTTAAGGATAGCTATTTAAAATTGAACTTTATTCATCACATAAGAAGATACACGTTTCATTGTAAGAGTTCGAATGTCAAGTTGCACCGTGCTGCATACAGCATGTGCAACATCAACTGACCCTAAGATTTTCTATATACTGCATTCTTGCAATACACATTTGATTGAATCTGTCGTACGATGTGCAGGAGGCGTACAAGTGCGACGGCATCCCGGACTGCAACGACGGCTCGGACGAGGCGGGCTGTCCGTCGCTGGCGCCGCACGCCTGCGCCGCCGACCGCCAGTTCCAGTGCGCTGCCTCGGGCCTGTGCATCCCGCGCACCTGGTACGTACTACGCACGCTACAAGTGCGACGGCATCCCGGACTGTAACGACGGCTCGGACGAGGCGGGCTGCCTATCGCTGGTGTCGCCGCGCGCCATGTCACGGCTAGTTTGTTCCAGTATTTATTCTGTATATAACTTACTAGCGACCCGCCCCGGCTTCGCACGGGTACAATACTGATACTAATACTGAGGGTACCTTACTCATAGATCTATCCCTCCCGCATGCGCACCCCCGTCTTGTTGACGCCCACTTCGCAACGGGCCGTGCAGCAGAAATCGTAATATTTTAATTTCGCCATAACTTCAAAACCAAACGTCCAATTTCAATTATTCAAAGACCAAATATTATCTACATATATTTTGTACGTGGTAGAGCCATGCTTCGGCACGAATGGGCCGGCTCGACCGGAGAAATACCACGGGCTCACAGAAAACCGGCGTGAAACAGCGTTTGCGCTGTGTTTCGCCGAGTGAGTGAGTTTACCGGAGGCCCAATCCCCTACCCTATTCCCTTCCCTACCCTCCCCTATTACCCTATTCCCTCTTAAAAGGCCGGCAACGCACTTGCAGCTCTTCTGATGCTGCGAGTGTCCATGGGCGACGGAAGTTGCTTTCCATCAGGTGACCCGTTTGCTCGTTTGCCCCCTTATTTCATAAAAAAAAAAAAAAAAAAAAAAAAACATAAACTGTACTTAGTGATGAAATCATTTATTTTGATAAGGAATAATAGCATGAGTAAAATAAACGCGTTTAAATGTAGTCCAAAAAAAATTCAAGATTTCTAAATAAAAAAATGATTGTTGTGCCTCACTCGACCTAGTTAGGTATAGTGTGTCGCGGACTTTTTTGTAGATATTTATAAGATCTACAATTAATTAAAATATTTTATGGTTCTATCTTTTATAGTTTAGGCAGCGTACGCAAAATAAGTAACTTTTCTGGTTGATTTTTTACACCCTGTGTCCGAAAAACCCAAATATCTTACAGAACCCTATTTTTTTCGAAAATAAAATTTAGCCTATGTTACTCGTGGATAATGTAGCTTTCGAATGGTGAAAGAATTTTTGAAATCGGTCCAGTACTTTTTGAGCCTATTCAGTACAAACAAACAAACAAACATACAAACAAAGTTTTCCTCTTTATAATATTAGTGTAGATTATGTCGTGTGGTGATCCAAGAATAAAAGTATATTCCTTTTGTTTCTCTGTAGGTACTGCGACGGCACGCCGGACTGCGAGGACCTGTCGGACGAGCCGGCGACGTGCGGCAGCGCGGCGTGCGGCGCGGGGCAGGTGCGCTGCGACAACGGCCGCTGCGTGTTCCGCGCCGCCGTGTGCGACGGCCGCGACGACTGCGGCGACGGTTCCGACGAGGGCGCGCAGCACGCGTGCACGCCGCCGCCCTTC
Source organism: Glaucopsyche alexis (assembly GCA_905404095.1). Taxonomy (NCBI): domain Eukaryota; kingdom Metazoa; phylum Arthropoda; class Insecta; order Lepidoptera; family Lycaenidae; genus Glaucopsyche; species Glaucopsyche alexis. The sequence goes on from FR990056.1 coordinate 22,889,241, forward strand.
CGGTAGGCTGCATTTTTTAAGTGAAATCTTCTATTGGCACACCGAACACATATTTTTTCGTAGGCTGTAAGTGAGTGTGATCAGTTACGCTCTGAGGTGAAAGGCTCGATCAGGTCAACTCGGGACCGTCAAATGTAGCTGAGTGAGAGAGCACCGCACCCTTTCTTCGTAGGCTGTGAGTAGGGCGGATCCGTCACGCTTAAGGTGTTATTTACATGTATATAATATATACATACATAAATTGATTACGATTGCCAATGAAGTTTTCACTTCTGGCGTGCGGTCTTAAGCACACACTTTTTTGTGATTTTTGCAAGATTTTTGTAGCTACCTAAAACAGAAATATATTATATTTCTGTTTTAGGTACATATTATGTTGTTGTGTGTTAGTAGAGCGATAATCCATGGAATGGAGTATGGTCGATATTGGACCATTTGGAATTTTGTCAAAAGTGGGTGACTGATCCGTTTGTTTCATAATTTAACTCTGAAAATGGTTTCAATCAACATGGTTAGCATTTCCTTGTATCCGTAATAACAGAAGTAACTAATCTAAGAACAATTTAAACCTAAAAAATATTTGTTGACATCTTAATTAAACCTTACTTTTTAGAAGAGCAATGAATATAGCAGTTTTCATAGTTTTTTATTTTTATTTTATAGTCACGTTAACTTCAAACCCCCTTTCATGTTAGGTAGTTTAAAAGTTTTCACTTAAAAAATATATATGTGTAATTATTTACAATGATAACAACGATTATATTTTCAGGTGCCCATCAGGACAGTGGGCGTGTCCAGGTGTCACCGACCGATGCGTGAACATGACGCAAGTGTGCGACGGAAAGTTCGATTGTCCAAATGGTGCCGATGAAGGTATGTAATATTTTAACCATAATTTTATAGCAATTGCTTGTAGTATGTTATTTAAATGCAACTTTGATTATCATTGTAATTTGTACATTTACAATGATAACAATCAAAGTTACATAATAAAGTACAGTGTAAATCGACAATTTAATTGCAGGAGCAAGCTGCGACTTCGCGGAGTGCCAGCACCGAGCCGGGCTGTGCTCCAACGAGTGCAAGCAGACGCCGGCCGGCCCGCTGTGCCTGTGCCCCAGCGGCGAGGAACTCGACACCGATGGCTTCACCTGCAAAGATATAGACGAGTGCGTGCCAGCCGGGCTCTGCTCGCAGACCTGCACCAACACCAAGCGCTCCTACTTCTGCAGCTGCGTGCCCGGGTATCAACTCGCCCCCGACAAACACTCGTGCAAGGCCGACAACCACTCCAGCGCCTTCCTCATCATCTCCAACCGCCACTCCATCCTCGTGGCCGACCTCAACGAGCAAGGGCTGGAGCGCGTGCCCATCAACGTCGAGAACGTCGTAGCGACTGCGTCGAATATGCACACCGGCACCATCTTCTGGTCCGACATGAAGCTGAAGCGCATCTCGCGCCTCGACCGCGGCGGGGAACCGCAGGCGATCGTGTCCACCGGCCTCGACCTGGTCGAAGGCCTCGCGTACGACTGGGTCGGCGGCAACATCTACTGGCTCGACAGCAAGCTCAACAGCATAGAGGTGGCGAAGGAGGACGGCAGCATGCGCACGGCGCTGCTGAGCGGCAACATCACGCAGCCGCGCGGCATGTGCCTGGACCCCGCGCCCGGCGCGCGCTGGCTGTTCTGGACCGACTGGGGCGAGAACCCGCGCGTCGAGCGCGTCGGCATGGACGGCACCCAGCGGACCGCCATCATAACCACCAAGATCTACTGGCCCAACGGCCTCACGCTCGACACGGCCACCCAGCGCGTCTACTTTGCCGATTCGAAACTAGATTTCATCGACTTCTGCTACTACAACGGCAGCGGGCGGCAGCAGGTGCTGGCCGGCAGCCACTACCTGCTGCACCCACACTCGCTCACGCTGTTCGAGGACACGCTGTACTGGACCGACCGGCAGCTGAACCGCGTGCTGTCGGCGCACAAGTTCCGCGGCACCAACCAGACGGTGGTGTCGCACCTGATCTCGCAGCCGCTGTCCATCCACGTGCACCACCCGTCGCTGCAGCCGCAGCAGGAGTCGCCGTGCCGCGCGGCGCCCTGCCAGCACCTGTGCCTGCTGAGCCCCGACCCCGCCGCGCCCTACACCTGCGTCTGCAAGCCCGGCTACAAGCTGCTGCCCGACGGGAAGTGCACGGAAGGTTGGTCCTTAATCTTCGTTCATTTATTTATTTTTATTTTATTCTTTAAGTGCCTATTAACATACACATTTTATAAGTTACATTAATATTATACAATGGCGTACACTTATCTCTTCCATCCTACCGTAACAATTATGATGGTGGATGTTAATGGTGAAAATTGGGCTATGTACACTAAATACATACATGTGTACATTAATTCTTTTATATCTTATTGATATAACAACTTTCCTCTCGCTTTTTTGCCATTTGCGAGAATTTCGTGTGATTTATCGAAGGGTGGTAAAATTGGCAGTGTTGTATATGTTATAAAGAATAAATATGTCCGAACAATATATTTTAATTATTACATTTTCGTATTCGTCAACTCTAAAGCTCACATTTGTTTTCACTGTTACAGAGGAGACGTCGTACCTTATGGTGCTGAAGGGCTCTCAGATCGTAGACCTGTCGCTGGACGGCTCCGGGAAAGCCGGACAGCTGCCACCTGTTGTCGGAATTCAAGGTACAATAATTCGGACACATGTTAATGACTATCTACTTATATAAAACAATTTTGGAACCAAAGATTTTTATTGACGTTCTGAAAACGTTTTCATTATAATATTCCTTACCACAGGCGGTGTGCAACTGGACTACGACCGGCAAGGTCACATGCTGTACTGGCTGCAGGCGGGCGCCACCGGCTCCGACACAGACGAAGAGAACTGCACAATCTACACCATGCCTTATGGCGGCGGCGAGCGAGTGCCACTGCTGGGGCTGGACCCCGGAGTTGTGGGATCACCATCAGCGATAGCCTTCGACTGGCTCGGCCGTAACTTGTATATGGCCAACCGCGCCGCGGGCAATGTGGAACTCGTCCGAGTGGACGGAAAGACGAAGTACCGCTCGGTCGTCTTCGCGAATGACGGCACGCGGGAGTCCATATCACGCCCGAAGGGTATCTGCCTGGATCCTACTGAAGGGTATTTTTTTTTTTTGTTGATAACATGATTTTAGGTCGCTCTCACTGAAAATGGTTTCAAGCATCAAATTTTTAATCTTTTCCTAATAACATATACTTAATACCTTAGCACAATTTAAACCTGATTTAGTTCTAACAATCACTCTGTATAAAGAATATTTTTATTTAAAACTTTATAAGTACTAGTTATTTTATTACAAAACAAGTTGCTTCAAACAAATTAGTACGAAACGAATTATGTAACTTGATACCAGAATTTAATACGATTTTTTATTTACAGAAAAATGTACTGGGCGGATGAGGGCGGCTTCGGTGTGCCAGCTAAAATCGGTAAAGTGAACATGGACGGAACGAATCCGGTGATTTTAGTGGACGCCATCGAGCGGCCCGAAGCTGTCGCGATCGACGTCGACAAGAAGATCCTGTACTTCAGCACGCAGTATCCCGCCAGTATCAACAGCGTGAATACCGATGGAAACGACCGGAAGACCATCCTCACAGAATCCGACGCCATTTCCTACCCCAAGGTCATAGCGGTGCTGGACTCGCGCCTGTATGTCCTGGACCAGCGCCACGAAAAGATCTTCAAGGCGGATCTCCCCAACGGCGACAACGTCAAGATTATCCTCGATAACGAGAGCGACCTAAAATCCCTGACGATATTCCAGAAAAGGAAAATGATCCACCACCCGTGCCAGCAGAACAACGGCGGCTGCGAGCAGATCTGCATTCCGGGAGAAGGCGGGTCGCGCGTCTGCGCCTGTTCCGTCGGATACAGAAAGGAGAATGAAGTGAACTGCGTACCGTACAAGACTTTCGCAGTTGTTTCTCAGCTGGACCTGATCCGCGGATACAGTCTCGAGGGCAGCGCCGAGGCCATGGTACCCGTCACCGGCCCGGGCCACCACGTTCTGCACGTGGACGTGCACTTCGCCGACAACTACATCTACTGGGTTGAGTTCAACCGAGGCACGTGGAACGGCATCTTCCGCATCAGGCCCAACGGCACGCAGCTGGAGCACGTCATCAAGGACGGCATCGGCAGCAACGGCATCCGCGGCCTGGCCGTCGACTGGGTGGCCGGCAACTTGTATTTTACGAATGTCTTCCCGCACGAGAACTACGTCGAGATGTCGTGGCTCGACGGCTCGAACAGGAAGGTCCTGGTCAAGACCACGATGGATGCCCCGAAAGAGTTAGCGGTCAATCCCCTCAAGCGACTCCTCTATTGGATCGATTATGGCCAGTATCCGCGTATCGGCAAAGCCTACTTGGACGGGAGCAACTGGCAGACGCTGGTCAGCTCCGGAATTTCGAACCCCAGAGATTTGACGATTGACATGCTAACTCATGACGTCTACTGGGTGGACTCTAAACTCGATCAAATTCAGAAGATATCGTACAACGGAGGCAACCGTCAGCTTATCCGCTCGAACCTCCCCAATCCTATGGGTATAGCCATCCACACCGGTAGCGTGTACTGGGTCGACAGAAACTTGCAAACTATTTATAAAGCTTCCAAACTACCGGGTAACATGTCGATGCCTGAAAAACTGCGCACGAACCTCCCGAAACTGCGAGATATCGTTATATTCGACATAAATAACCAACCTACTGATGAAAATAATCCTTGTCGAAAATTAGGAAATGGCGGTTGCGACCAACTCTGTTTCAGCTACCCGCCCGAAGCCAACAAAGGATACACGCACAGATGCGACTGTGCAACAGGACAGATTTCGACAAGCAACCCTAAGAAATGTGATGTAGTCGATGAATATCTAGTTTTCACCACAAGGACGGAAATACGAGCTGTCAATCTGGACCCCAAGTCAACGGGTGTGCCTTTCAAGCCCATCGGCAACCTTACTAACGTAGTTGGAGTCGAATTCGATTACGCAGACAATAAACTTTTTTTCACTCAGATAAGACCGTGGGCTAGAATAGCTTGGATGTCTGCCAAGAATCCTGATCCTGCTGGAATTCAAAATATTATTAATAAGAACATAAATCCCGAGGGAATATCCTACGATTGGACACAAAAGAAAATATATTGGACGGACAGTTCAAACAATTCAATATACGCGATGAATTTGGACGGAACTGAGCTCGTAATGATTGCAAGAGTCGAACGCCCGAGAGCCATCGTCGTAGACCCCTGCAACGGCACACTGTACTACACCGACTGGGGTAGATTCGGAACTTCTGGAAAGATCTACAGAACGACTATGGCCGGATCGCTGAAGAAAGCTATAATTGACAAAGATCTTTCCCAACCGAGTGGGTTGACTATTGATTTCGACGAGAACATGCTTTACTGGACTGACGCTGTAAGAGAAAAAATTGAAAGATCGTATCTAGATGGATCCAATAGAGAGGTTCTAATATCTGCGACAATATATCCGTTCGCCATTACGGTATTCAGAAACTACATTTACTGGACCGATCTACAATTACGTGGTGTATATAGAGCGGAAAAACACACGGGCGCAAACATGATCGAAATGGTGAAACGATTGGAAGACTCGCCGAGAGATATTCATATATACAGCTCGAGCAGGCAGAAATGTCAGAAAACCCCGTGTAAAATAAGTAACGGTGGTTGTGCTCAGAGTTGTCACCCGGCACCTAACAACACAGTCGAATGCAAATGCGACGACAACAGCAAACTCGTCAACGAAGGTCGCATGTGTGTCTCTAAAAATATCACATGTGATTCCAGTAAGTTCTTCTGCGCAAACGGAAAATGTATCAGTAGAATGTGGTCCTGCGACGGCGACGACGACTGCGGTGACAATTCCGACGAGGAGAAAAACTACTGCGCCTACCACTCTTGCTCGCCCAACGAGTTCCGGTGTAACAACGGAAGATGTATATTTAAATCATGGAAATGTGATCACGAAAACGACTGCAAGGACGGCTCGGACGAGGAAGGTTGCGTGTATCCCCCGTGCGCCGAGGGCGAATTCACGTGCCTCAATTCACGCTGCATACCTATGACTCAAGTGTGCAACGGTATCAACGACTGCAAGGACAACATCACATCTGACGAAACGCACGAAAGATGCCCTAGGAACACTACCTGTCCACCCAACCATCTCAAGTGTGAGAAGACAAATATATGCGTCGAGCCTTACTGGTTGTGTGATGGCGATAACGACTGCGGTGATAACTCTGATGAAGATCCGCTACACTGTATGCTAAGGACATGTCCACAGAACAGCTTCCGTTGTCCGAATCATAGGTGTATACCTGCCACTTGGTATTGTGATGGTGACGATGACTGTGGGGACGGCGCCGACGAACCACCAGAATATTGCAAGTCCGAGGGCAGAACGTGCTTCGGAGATCTGTTCACCTGCGACAACGGCAACTGTATACCGAGGATTTACATATGTGACGGCGACAACGACTGCTTAGACAACAGTGACGAAGACGACCGACACCAGTGTAACGAAAGAAAATGTGACGCTGAAACTGAATACACATGCGAAGAAAACAAGTTCTGGAGTCGAGCTCAATGTATTCCTAAAAAGTGGATATGTGATGGTGATCCTGATTGTATCGATGGAGCAGATGAAAACTCAACAATCCACCACTGCGCGACGCCCATGCCGTGCTCAGATGATCAATTCCAGTGCAATAACGGACGTTGTATAAACGAGGGATGGGTTTGCGATCATGACAACGACTGCGGCGACGGTTCGGACGAAGGAAAACAATGCAATACACAGTATAAGCAATGTACAGATCAAGAATTTAGATGTCAAAACTTTAAATGTATTAGAAACCACTTCAGATGTGATGGGGAAGATGATTGCGGTGATCATTCGGATGAAGTAGACTGTAATAAAGAAAATAAAACATGTCCGGCCGGAAAGTTCAAATGTAATAACGATGAGTGTATTGACAACCGATTGGTTTGTAACAAAGTACCGGACTGCTCCGACGAATCCGACGAACCGGCTCACTGCAACATCGACGAATGTGCCAAGCTAGAGATACACCAGTGCGGACACAAATGTGTGGACACCTTGACCGGCTACTACTGCGACTGTAACCATGGCTACAAACTCCTCTCAGATGGAAAAGCCTGCGCCGACATCGATGAATGTATAGAATCCCCAGGAGTATGTTCCCAGTACTGTTCGAATACCCCCGGCTCCTATTATTGTAAGTGTAACGAAAAATACTACGAAAGGGAAGCAGACGAACACACCTGTAAGCGAAAAGATAACACCACGGCCTGGGTGATCTTCACAAATAAATACTATGTGAGAAACATGTCTACAGATGCTTCAGTATATAACCTTGTCCATCAAGATCTAATGAATGTGGTTGCAATCGATTTTGACATCAAAGAAAATAAAATGTACTTCGCAGATGTATCTGCTAAGACCATTTATAGATCAGATTACACGAGCTTACATCCAACGAAGGAGGTTGTCATACGACATGATTCGCATGGCTTGGAGGGTATTGCGATAGATTGGATTGGACGAAAGATATACTGGCTAGATCGCCATTCGAAGAATTTAGATGTCGCAGAACTCGACGGAACCAGAAGAAAAACATTAAAGACCGGAATAGCCGATCCTAGAGCTATCATTGTTCACCCGGGTACTGGATACCTGTACTTTACATCATGGCATCTGCAAGCATACATAGGAAAACTCGGTATGGACGGTTCCAACTTTACTACGATACTAAATTGGGAGGACGATATCGCCTGGCCCAATGCATTGACTATAGACTACTTTACCGATAGGATATATTGGGCTGACGCTCATTTGGATTACATCGGATCTGCTGATTTGGAGGGCAGACATAGGCACGTCGTTTTATCCGGCAACAAAGTTCCCCATGTATTTGCTTTGAGTCTTTTTGATGATGAAATTTATTGGACAGATTGGAACCTCAAGGCCATAAGCAAAGCGAACAAACATTCAGGAGAAAATCTTACGACAATTAGAAACACCACTCATCGGCCGTATGACATTCATGTGGTTCATCCGCTACGACAACTCCCGTACAATAACCCATGTGGAACGAATAACGGTGGCTGTTCACATTTATGTCTTATCGCGCCTCCACACGAGTCTAGCTACCTTAATATAGAAGGATACGGTGAAGAAGGTGATACGACCTACAAGTGCGCCTGTCCTAACCAGTTCTATCTCGCTCGCGACATGAAAACGTGCATAGCCAATTGTACCGACGGACAACACAGATGCAACGGACGTGACGAAAAGTGTATACCGTGGTTCTGGAAATGTGACGGAGAAAAGGATTGCCAAGACGGTTCTGACGAGCCTGACACTTGCCCGGTCAGACACTGCAGGGCAGGTTCCTTCCAGTGTAAGAATACTAATTGTACACCCGCTGCTACCATTTGCGACGGAACCGATGACTGTGGCGACGGCAGTGATGAAGCACAATGTTCCCACGAGTGCCCACTTCTCGAGTTCAAATGTAAATCGAGCGGCAGATGTATCTTAGACAGTTGGAAGTGCGACGGCGACACGGATTGCAAAGACAACAGCGACGAAGATCCTGTAATGTGCCACAATAGACCATGCAATCCCGACACCGAATTCTCATGCAAAAATGGCCGTTGCATTCCAAAACTTTGGATGTGCGACTTCGACAATGACTGCGGTGACGATTCCGACGAACCGGCCTACATGTGCCGACAGAAGAATTGCACCACCGGCTGGAGACGGTGTCCTGGACAGTCCAACTACAGATGCATACCGAAGTGGCTGTTCTGCGACGGCAAGGACGACTGCAGAGATGGCTCCGACGAGCTGCCAGAAAACTGCCCATCCTGCAACTCGGAGACCGACTTCACGTGCGAGAACAAGCGGTGTATACCCAAACAGTGGCTCTGCGACTTCACCGACGACTGCGGCGACGGAAGCGACGAAGCGGAAGGTGTCTGCCAACACAAGTACCGCGAATGCTCGGAATCTGAGTTCAAATGTGGAAACGGCAAATGCATATCGTCGAGATGGCGCTGCGATCACGAGGACGACTGCGGCGACAACACCGATGAGATGGAGTGCGGCGGATTCAAATGTAAAAACGGAACATTCCAGTGTAAGTCCGGTCACTGCATCGCGGCGTACTTCAGGTGCGACGGCGACAGGGACTGCCGCGACTTGTCAGATGAAATCGGATGTCCTCCAAGGTTCCCCGGGGGAAGATACTGTCCGGAGAGCAGGTAAGCGACAACAATTTTGTGTTTTATGACATTGACCTCGCAACCAGGAACGGCAAACCTGATTAAAAAGTTTCTCCTCAGGTTCCAGTGCAGCAACAACCTGTGCGTGTCGCAGTCGGACCTGTGCGACGGCACGGACGACTGCGGCGACGGCTCGGACGAGGCGCCCGCGCTCTGCACCAACTTCAACTGCGACACGCTGCGCCGCTTCCACTGTGACAACCACCGCTGCGTGCCCAGGTATGTTCTGTTAAATTATATTAATTCTAAAGTGACATTGACAAGATTTCTTTAATTCTTTTCATAATGAAATTATTACCATTAAAAAAACTAATAACACGATATTTATTCAGATACCAGGTGTGCGACGGCGTGGACAATTGCGGCGACGGCTCGGACGAGAACAACATGACGCTGTGCGCGGCGCGCGCGCGGCCGTGCGACCCGCTTACGCAGTACCAGTGCGCCAACCGCCGCTGCGTGGCGCGCGCGCGCGTGTGCGACCTGGCTGACGACTGCGGGGACGCGTCCGACGAGCGCGGCTGCCACCACGCGCACTCCTGCTCGCCCATAGACAAAGGTACGCGGATACGAGTCATACGTCCCGCATTTTTTTTTTATTCTATCGTAATTGAAAACAAATATCATAAGTAACTAAATTACAATAAAACTGGGTGACAGAAAGCCAATTACTGGTCTCACGTCAGTTTCACGACTCACGAGTAGACTGTTAATTCAATTCAATTTAAAATATTGTCTTTTAATTATAAAACTGAGACCAATATAAAGTTTAAATAATATTATTTAATGTAAATATAATTAGTCGACGTCAAAGCATTACTATTTATTTTGTTAAAACAATGTTGGAAGATACATGTTTTCTCATTTCCAGGAGGATGCGAGCACCTGTGCACGAACCTGACTGTCGCGGGTAGCGTCGCGGGCGGCTACATCTGCACGTGCTTCCCCGGCTACATCATCTCCAGCGCCGACAGCAAGCGCTGTTCCGACGTGGACGAGTGCGCGGGCGAGCACACCTGCTCGCAGCTCTGTCACAACCTCAACGGCAGCTACAGCTGCGCCTGCCGCGAGGGATTCAAGTGAGTGGCCCGGCTATCCTAATATTCTTAATCAGGTTTCATAAATAGTAAACTGCAGTAGTGGGGGGGGGGGGGGGGGGGGCTATTAAACGTAGACAAAGCACGACATGAATTACGCCAGGAGGCAATCCAGGCTCTGTTTTTCTGATTAACCTGCAAGTTTTTGCGCGAGCGAGAGAGTTTTCTTGACCTTTGTCGCGTATTTTTTAAAAATAAACACGTTAAAAAATTTGCTTCAGGTTAGCGGACAGCCTGTCCGGCGTGTGTAAGGTCGTGGAGGGCGACGTGGTGCTGATGTTCGCCAATGGGCCCGAGATCCGCGCCTTCGTGCAGGACAAGAACGAGGAGTACGACGTCATCGGCGCCGAGAAGCGCATCGAGGCCATCGACTACGACCCCAAGCAGGAGATGGTGTTCTGGGCCGACAGCTACGACAAGACCATCAAGCGCTCCTACATGGTTGGCGCGCTGGGCGGCGAGGTGCAGAGTGGCTTCGCGCAGGACCTCAACATGAAGGGCAACGCCAAGCCAACCGCCCTGGCCGTCGACTACATCGGCGAAAACCTGTACTGGACCGAGGCGGATCGCACGGGTTCCAAGCCGCGCGGCCGCGTCATGGTGGCACGCACGGACGGCCGCTATCGGCGCGCGCTCGTGTCGGCCGGCATCGAGGCGCCCACGTCGCTGGTGCTCGACCCTCCCGCCGGCAAGATGTACTGGACGGACGCCGGCGCCGCGCCCAAGATCGAGACGGCGTGGATGGACGGCAGCAAACGGCGCCCGATCGTGACGGAGAACGTGCGGCACCCCACCGGGCTGGCCGTGGACGCGGCCCAGGGCGTCATCTACTGGGCGGATGCGAAGCTAAACACGATCGAGAGCATGCGCGGTGACGGCTCGGGGCGGCGCGTGGTGCTTCGCGGGGCTGCGCTGCGGCACCCGCTGGCGCTGGACGTGTTCGAGGCGGCGCTGTACTGGGTCACGCGCGACTCGGGCGAGCTGCTGCGCCAGGACAAGTTCGGCCGCGGCGTGCCCACGCTCATCTCGCGCGACCTCGTCAATCCCACTGCCGTCAAAGGTACGATTCAACCTGTCATACATATTATGCCTTTCAGCTTTTCTACCCTTAAAACGTTTACTACTAACTCTATAAGTTAAAAGGACAACGCCTCGTTTATCTATGTACATTTGCCCTGTACCCTATTTACGTATATTTACTTCATTTACTCCGTACGTATTTGCGTTTGCTCGGTCTCTACTAACGTTTTATCTCGTCGCAGTGTACCACCCGCTGCGCTACAACGCGTCGGCGGCAGCGCGCGGCGCGTGCGCGCGGTCGCCGTGCTCGCACCTGTGCCTGGCGGTGCCGGCCGGCCGCCGATGCGCGTGTCCGGACGCCCCGGCGCCGCCCAAGCGCACTACGGACTTGGCCTGCGACGCCCCCGTGGAGCCGACGCGCCCCGCCCCCCGCGCATGCCCCTGCCGCAACGGCGGCACCTGCTCCGTCACACCGGACGGGTGAGTCTCCATACAAACCGACGGCCACAACTGAATTTTACAAACGCGAAGGCGAATTAACGCGAAATTAAATTTCTTCCAAGGAAAAAAATTAAACAAGTAATAGCAAAATCAAGGACATATTAATTGTTTAGGAATGTTTGGTGGAATGTAGTCAATCCGGAGAATGACGCCAAATCATTTGAACCCCTCATATATTGGACCGAGATATTCGCCATTTTCTTTTTTCTTTTGTTTTAAGTGGGTGGCCCCGGGCCCGACATATTATTTGGGTCAATGTCTTCGTAATAACCGAAGCGCAATAAATCTGATTAATACATAAAGTAATCAATTCGTTTACTACAGATCGCTGGAGTGCGTGTGTCGCGAGGGGCAGGCGGGCCCGCTGTGCGCGTCGGCGGCGGCGCGCGGTGCGGAGCGGGGCAGCAGCGCGGCAGTGCTGGTGCCGACGGTCCTCGTGCTGGTGCTCGCCGTGGCCGCCGCCGCCGCCTGGTTCGTCATACGGAAACGACCCTTGTGAGTATATAGATAATTATTACAAGCTATTTTAAATAACTTACTAAACATCCCGTAACGATTGTCATTAGTTTTTATTTCCAAAGGATGTTTAGTTTTTAGTCAACATACATTATTATAATTCTAATGTCATTTTCAGCGGCAAGGGCGGCCCACTGAGCAGCCTCGCTTCATCACAGAGCGTGTCGTTCCGCGCCGGCTCCAACGTGGAGTTCGGGCCGGCGGGGGCAGGCGCGGGTGCGGGCGCGGGGGGTGCGGCGGCGGCGGACGCGTACGCGCTGTCCGAGGGCCGCAAGGGGCGTGACTTCAGCAACCCCATGTACGAAGCAGTGACCCGCGGCGCCGCCGATGTGGAGCCGCTACGTGAGTGATGTTCCTTACTGATCAAATACAAAGTACCTAGTAACAGCAATCTACACCATTGGAGTGCCAAAGAGCTTTTGCAATGTGCAGGCTTGGGAGTCCAATCAAAGATTTTGTACTCGCGAATAACGTTTATGAACTAACTCTTAATACACTAAGATTACAATATATAGGTAGGGACACACTACATTTTGGCTCTAGTGGCAAAGGTTATTGACCTCACACAACTGATTTTAACTCAAAAATTTATAACAATCAGGCAGTCTTTTTTACTATAAACTTATGTTTTGAAATGGTATTTTTTTCAAGTTTCACAATTATTTTTGTGTCTAAACATCTTGACATAATATGCTGTAAATAATGTTCAATTGATTCTGAAATACGTTATATTTATATGATCTTTCACGTTTTATCGCAGCGGGTATCTACGAGGTACCAGAGGAGCTGAAACAGAAGGTGGTGTCGGCGGTCATCTCGCCCTCATCTAGTGAGACGCGCACGGCGCGGCGCCCGCGGGCGCTCGACCCGGCGACCGAGACCACGGCCGACACGGCGCAGCTCGTGCGAGAGGACCCCGCCTGCTAGCGCCCGGCCTGCTAGCGCTCGGGTTACTGGCACCTGGTCAGCGAGCACCCGGCCTGCTAGCACCCGGTCTACTAGCGCTCGGCTCGAGTGCGCCTTCATAAGACTGCACCAGGCGGAGCGTACATCTGCCTTATTCCAAAACTACGGATCTAACGTAAAGATTTAATAAACAACTAATGATCCAATCTTGAAAAATGTAAAAAGTATTCTCAAACACATAATAATAATATATTTTTCTGTATAAAATAGTGCAGTCAAAACTGATGCTACAGTAATTTTAACTTTCTTTGCAATATATAGATTTTTAGGTATGATTTTATATTTTTGACGGATAATATGCTAGCGCACCTGGATAATACTGTCCTTTTATCACATTAAAACTATCACAATATTTAGTCTGAGTGCAGAAACAGGTAATAAACTTTTATATGACAACAGAACTATTTATAAGCACTCAAATATCATGAGGTGTATATAGTGTGGTGCTACAAACGCCCATAAGTAACAGTAACGTCCCTCTGAGTAGCCGCTATTGTGACTGATATGAAGAATCAATGTTTCTTGTATTAAGTGTTCTACTTTTTATTTTTATAATTGCGGGATATTTGTATAGAGCATAATTCTAACTTGTGTTATTCATTTAATATTTTATTGTTTTATATTTTATAACGTTTTGTTTTTTTTCCTGCTTTTCCACTTTGGTTGTACTTATAAGTCAGTATTCTTCTTAAAGTTGTGAAAATATCATATCATAGTATTGTACATCATTGTTGTTAAGAATTTATATCATTCTAGAATCTAGCTATTATTTTTCTGTTTAAATTGATAATGAAAATGTGTAAATGAGGTTGAGTGCTCGAGAGTACATTAGCTAGGAATTGTTGTCCCTCGGGACGGTCGTAGGGTTTTAGGTTTTTGACAATAAGCAAATTACTATTTAGAGAATAACTTATTTATTTCGTTATTAGGAGTATGTAAAATATAGCTATGTTGTGTTTTAAATTGTCTATGGTATTCTGATCACAACAATTTGCCATAATAATATGTGTGGAAGGTTTCATACGGTGAGGTCATACGACGTACTAACATAAGGCAGGTCTAATATCTATCACAATAACTATTATCGTAGTGTAGTTAGATAATTCCCGAATGTATTAGGACTGTACGGTGATTCTGTGATATGTTTTGTCAGTGTTGTATGACTCCACGGATTGTTTAACAATTTTATAAAGTGTTTGTAAATATGCGCGTTTCTCATGTACATCAAGTCCAAATTTTCTACCTGTACATGTTAAATTTTATATAATTTTACACCTTGTGGGTAACTTACATCACAAAACCTTTTTAAATGAATAATAAATGGAATATACAAGAGATAATTAAATGTATAAATGTCAATATAAATAAGAAGAGATATTTTTGTATTGGGTTTATTGTAAGTTCCATGTGAAATCAAATTGAGAATATTGTATAAATAAAATGGAATATAAAAACTGTTAACAAATGTATTTATTTCACACGCTTCATTTATTTTATATTATTGATTTTCGTTCTAGAAGTCATTCTATACTGATAAGTGGGCAATTTCATTGAATTTCAAATTACTTCCCAAGTTCATACATCGATGCATATTATTATTATCATCATAATGTAGGTAAAGGTCTACCAGAATCTGATGGCATTTAAAAAAAAATAAAAAATGTGATTTTCATATGGCAATGTCAAGTACTTAATGTGAATAAAACATATGCATGTTATATATATTTAGAAAGGTGATTAAATTTCCTAATTGATAATATAATTGGAATTAAGAAAAATACTAGTTTAATAAAAGAAATCTTGATCCAAACACAACACACGACTTTTTCTTATATTTTTATTGCAAATCTAAACTAAGGCCAAATTTATGTTTCTATATAGTAAAATTTGCTTAATTTACGTAGGTGCACACATTATATATAAAATTTTAATTCAAAAACCGATATAAAATAAGTTACAGTTACCTACTATAAAATTGTCAGTCTAATTTCGATTCCCGCGATTTTTATTTCTCCAAATTATATTGTTATAATTTATGTACTACCTATGCATGTGATATATATTTAAAAAGTAGAATAGATTTCCTAAGTGATGACGTAAATGGAATTTAGAAAAATACTCATTTAATAAATGGAATCTTGATACAAACACATAAACTTCGTCTTTTTTAATATTTTGTTTTAAAACTCAAATAAATATAAAATGTATGTTTCTATACAGTGAATGTTGCTTTATTTACGTAATTGGATATATTATACATAAAAATTTAATACAAAAACAGTTGTACTAACAAGGATTGGAGCAATACTAATTACAATTACTATGAAAAATATCTGACATAGTACATATTTTGATTGCTCAATAAACTGTAACTGGGACATAATTAAATACATATTTTTATATTTTTATACATTTCAGGATGTTAAATATTACAGTAACTCATTATTTTTTTACAATGTACAATAAGGGAACTCCCTCATTGAACCCTCCGAAACTAGGCCTATTTTGACGGTAATGTCTTAGAAAAACAATCATAGTAATAAATTTACTTATTCTTATCCATATATTCTATTCGTAGACTCTAGAATAAATACCGTTCTAATAAAATTTCTACTAAAATGTTCAATTCAAAATGCATTTCACAAGAAAATCATAAACTCACTATGAAATAAAATAGCAATAAAAACGTATATTTTTCATTCGATTTCCTGAAGTAAATGTTGTTGATTTATGGAAAATACTTAGTATACGCATAAAAAACTTAATATTAATTACATAAATGTATAAATTATATGGTACAAACAAACCACTTATAAATTAGAAATTTATTCTATGGGCGTGCCCAGCTTGCCACGAGGCAGCAAGCGACGCTTGAGAGCCATGCTGTCACTTGCTGCCGTGCAGCAACTGACGCTTGACAGGTTAACCTGTCAAGCGCCTTGACACTCTTTGACAGATTATGCAGACAAGCGTCGGGCCTTTTTGCCACCAAAAATTAATTTTCCTTACATTCTCCCGCAATTTTTTTCGCGATTTTTTTTCGCAATTTTAATGTTAATGAGTAAATAAAACCTATGGATGATGTATATATTTAAAAATATAAGATTCTTCAAGATTATAATGTTTTAAGACCCAATTATGACCCGTCAAATCAAAGTACGTGATCTGTCAACCGCTGCTAAAATTTTGTGATTATGTTCTTGGAATTTTTTGTTTTTGTGAAAATATCCAAAAAGGCAATTCGATCTCAAGCGACAAATATTGTTTTCTATGTCTATAGTAAAATACAGAAAGAAGAAGGTGTAAATCGAACTCAATCTTATAATTTAAAGCTCGTGGTAGAGTTGACCGGTAAGTTAGAGTGAGTTGTTTTGATACTTTTAGTTTTTTTTATATTTTCTTAGGTAATTATTCTGACAGTTTCGATTTATACTTAGTTGATTAGGAATAAAGTAAACGAGTTCTATACAGTTCGGAAGGAAATTCCAACATTAAATAAACTGTTGCCAATTTAATTGTATGTTATTCGTAATAAATAAGTATATAAAGTAATTCACGATTATTTATTTTTCATGAATTATCATTATATTACATAGTATAAAACAAAGTCCCTTTTTTGTAAGCTTAAATCTTTAAAACTACGCAACGACGACGACTACGATTTTGATGCCGTTTTTTTTCTACATCTACACTAATATTATAAAGAGGAAAACTTTGTTTGTATGTTTGTTTGTTTGTTTGTTTGTTTGTTTGTTTGTAATGAATAGGCTCAAAAAGTACTGGACCGATTTCAAAAATTCTTTCACCATTCGAAAGCTACATTATCCACGAGTAACATAGGCTAAATTTTATTTTGAAAAAAAAAAATAGGGTTCCGTAAGATATTTCGGTTTTTCGGACACAAGGTGTAAAAAATCAACCAGAAAAGTTACTTATTTTGCGTACGCTGCCTAAACTATAAAAGATAGAACCATATAATGTTCTAAATAATTGAACACTAATAAAATACAATTTTTCGTGCACTTTTTCCACTATATTAAGGCTACACCTGATGATGATTTATTTCGAAACCGGTCGTGTAATTTATTAAAATTGATAATTATATCTTAATATAGTGGAAAAAGTGCACGAAAAATTATATTTTATTAGTGTTCAACATGAATTTCCACCAAGAACCGACAGTACAATCAATTACACATTCTAAATAATTGTAGATCTTATAAATATTAAAAAAAAGTCCGCGACACACTATACCTATCTATGTCGAGTGAGGCACAACAACCATTTTTTTATTTAGAAATCTTGAATTTTTTTGGACTACATTTAAACGCGTTTATTTTACTCATGCTATTAATCCTTATCAAAATAAATTATTTCATCACTAAGTACAGTTTATGTAGATAATATTTGGTCTTTGAATGATTGAAATTGGACGTGTGGTTTTGAAGTTATGGCGAAATTAAAATATTACGATTTCTGCTGCACGGCCCGTTGCGAAGTGGGCGTCACCAAGGCGGGGGTGCGCGTACGGGGAGAGTTTAGATCTATGGTATTTCATACGATAAAAGTATACCCACCTACTTATTTCATTGAATTTTAGTAGGTACCTATATTAATTTGTTTCTGTTTGTTTTGACTAGATTTCGCCCGTTTTGTTAGAGGTTTAAAGACATTATGTAGTATTAGTATTGTACCCGTGCGAAGCTGGGGCGGGTCGCTAGTAACAGATAAAGTGATTTAACGGGAAGGTTTTTAGGTATATAACATGCATAACATAGTAGAGGTACACAGATAATTTTAGAGATTTCTAAAGTCCTAAAAAATCACATATTTTGCGCTTATATTGAAAATGCTGGCTGAACACTACGAGATAGATCAAAACTATGTACTACAATTATTTTATTATTCATCTTAAAAAAGCCTACAAAAAAGTCCGCGATGGCATATGTCTATCTCTTAGGGATAACCCACAATAACCATTTTTTATCCTTTACTTTGATTTTAATTTAATAGCTTATTTACAAAGGGATTTTAAGCAATACAGTATTAATTCTTATCAAATTAAGTACCTTAAATACATTATGCATTTAAGATAGATCAATACTGCCCTTTACGGCATGTAATTTAAAAGAATATTTTCGAAGATATTACAGATTTAAAATGCAGGGATATAGTGTTGCTGCGCGGCGCGAGCGCTCGCGTTTCTACATCGCGCTATCGAAAACGTGAGACGTATACAGTATAAAGAGGTTCACGAATATTTTGAACTGCAGCACAGAATACGTATAATAGTAACTGCAGTTCTTAATTCTTATGGAATATCCAGAGGCGGTTTGTCAGTTTTGTTGGTCAAATAACTTTACTTATTACATATTAAATAGTACATAGTATAAAACAAGTCGCTTTATCTGTCTGTCCCTATGCATGTCAGTATAGTATAATTATTGTATGTATCTTTAAATCTACGCAACGGATTTTGATGCGAGTTTTTAAAATAATAGTCTTTAAGTATTTAGTCTTTAAGATATTATAAGATTATGGTAAAATTTATATTCAAGTGCGATAAATATAATATTATGTAAGTATATTAACAAGTGGTCGCGCATGTCGTGTCGAGGTGATAGGGTCCCATTTTTAACAATTTGCATTGGGCAAACCTAAAAACATTTTCAATATTGTATCAGTAGTATATTGCTGTAAGTAGGTAGAGAATTATTCGCCGAAGTAGTTTTTTCTCCAAGAACACGTATCCACGCGGGCGAAGCCGCGGGCAAAAGCTAGTTTTCTATATTATACACCGAACATTCTTCATACAGTCTTATTATAATTCATGTTCAATAATACTAAACATAATTAAATATTAACCAGTATCAAGATCGTTTAATCCAATTTCCCCAGTATTGCACACTACAAAATTTTATTTCCCTATTTGCCATGAGATTCTGGTACACCTATAATTGCAAAAAAAAATACATGATAAAAGCTCTATTTAATTTTCAGTATCTACTGAATACCTACTGATGTCTGAGTCCGAACGTAATATTAAAATGATGGTCTCAATCACGAAGTATAGGTATACTACATAGGCTGCACTAAAAGTATCGGGAATAGAATATTTCCACTGTTCCAGTCATATTAAAATCTTTTTAATTTAAAACTCCTTGGTTTTAAAAATCGAATACCGTTTATTTATTTAATAAAAGATTCTCGGTCTTGTCACAAGGTCTTGTCAAACTTGTTTAGTCGTTGAGAAAATGGAATTGACTCGAGAAAATTCTAGAGCGATGATTTATTATGACTTTCGAAGTGGTTTAACACAAAAACAGTGTGTTGACCGGATGATTTCTGCATTTGGTGATGAAGCCCCATCCAAAACCACAATTTATCGCTGGTTTGCTGAATTTCAACGTGGACGTGTCAAGCTCAGTGATGATCCCCGTCTAGGTCGTCCAAAAACTGCAGTTACCCAAGAAAACGTTGATGCTGTGCGTAAGCTGATTGAGGAAGATCGACATGTGACATACCGCGAAATTCAGGCAACTTTAGACATTGGCATGAGTCAAATACAAATAATCTTGCATGAACAATTAGGTGTAAAAAAGTTGTTTTCCCGATGGATACCGCATTTGCTCTGTGAAGAGCAAAAAGCGGCTCGCGTTACTTGGTGCGTCAGAACTCTCGAAAGATTCCACGCAGGATCCTTAAATGCTGTATATAACATCGTATCAGGTGACGAATCCTGGATATATGCGTACGAATCCGAAACAAAAAACCAGTCACGAGTTTGGGTGTTCGAAAATGAGAGGCCAACAAAAATTGTTCCTTCACGGAGTGTTGCAAAAAAATGGTGGCCACGTTTGTCTCCAAAACCGGCCATGTTGCGACTATTCCTCTTGAGGGACAAAGAACGGTTAATGCAGAATGGTATGCTAACATTTGTTTGCCACAGGTCGTTTCTGAACTCCGTAAAGAGAACTGCAACCGCCGCATCATCCTCACGACAATGCGAGTTCTCACACCGCGCACAGAACAAAAGAGTTTTTAGAGCAAGAAATCATAGAATTATTAGACCATCCGCCGTACAGCCCCGACCTAAGCCCTAATGATTTCTATACTTTCCCTAAAATAATTAATAAATTGCGTGGTAAGAGATTTTCATCACTTGAAGAAGCTGTGGACGCCAACAAAACAGCCATTTTGGAGACCCCAACTTCAGAATGGAATGGTTGCTTCAATTATTGGTTCCATCGTATGGAAAAATGTGTCAAATTTCGCGGAGAATACTTCGAAAAGCAATAAATGAGTGGATTTCAACAACTAGCATTTTTTTACTAATTTTGGTGGAAATTTTTGTTTATGATTTTTTTCTATTCAATTTGATTTTAGGTGTTAGAGAGTACTATCTTTTAATTAAATTATCAACAAGAATAAGAATATTCCCTTAAATAATCATGTTATTCCTGACACCGAAATTGACCTCCCACCAAAATTGGTTTTTTGACACCAAAATTGAAAATGATACCACCAAAATTGTTACACCCCACCAAAATTATATTTGGATGGAAAAAACCTTGTACTGCAATAAAAAAATAAAAAATAATAATAAAAATTACCTTTTGGTAACAGATCTACTGACTGCCTTGGCCCTTGCCTGCCTGAATAACTTTACCTTAAAATTCATGTCATGTCAAGCTAGCGGGCAGCTTTAAAGATGGACATAACATGTACTACTAGCATATAAAGATGAATCCTAATGGCTGTACCTACTTATATATTTTAAAGACTAACCGAATATATAGCATATTTTAACAAAATATCATCTTAATATGATTGTCTAGTTTGAAAGATGATCCCATGACTGGGCAACATATTTTATTAAGAAAAAAAATGTACCAATAATAATCTAACATTTTATTATTCGTGATAAAAGTATAAAATAACTTTTTGTGATACTAACCGAATGAAATAATATGTTGGGCATATAATTTGTAATTATCATTTATTATTAATTATTCCCACAAGTTACAACTAATTACAGTCTTTAATTTTCAACAGTCCATAAGAGCATTGATCGGCGCGCGACTCAGATTTCACGAAAAACGCTACTTTTCAAATGCGTCTATATCTAACAAAAACTGGTACTGGTGGTATTCTGATTTTTATATTTTTTATTTTTCGTGAAATCTGAGTCGCGCGCCGATCAATGCTCTTAAGCTCTTTTACAACGGAGTAAGGAGTGTAGTGTAAGTTACTTAAAAAATAATTTCTTTTCTTCTCAGTTCTTCAAGCTTGAGAGGATCTTTTCTGATGTTTTCTTTTCTCTTTCTTTCTGACTCTCTCTTTCTTTGTAACTGCTCTGCTCTAGTTTGTTTAGTTTTATTCTTCGGCTTCCTGTAACAGAATACCTTCTTTTTGTGATTTGTATGGGCAAGTCCCTTAGCATTATGAGTTTGCTCACATAAAAGTAAAAAAAAAATACTCTTTCAGCGCTGTTATCTCGAATAGGTATAGTTAATAGCCATACGACCTGTCCCAATATCTTCCTTAATATTTTTTAATAAAGTATGTACTAAAGAAACCATATAAATATCCAATTTTAGGAGAAAAAAACAAATATCAATGATGATAAATTAACTTTATAAGATACGTGCGAGCGCGCTCAATTAGTTCAAAATCCAATGCAGTTAAAAAATCAATATTATAGACAGGAAAGTATATAGTAAAATTACGAGGCAAGGGAAAAGAGGGCACAAGGCGGTACATTGTGCTATTATCATAATATTTCGACTCATATTCGATTGTATAGTAATTACATTAATATTTAATTCGATTTATCAATTGATTTTATAATTTTGGTCTCATGAAGCAATGTTGGTGTTAGTAAATAAACATTTTTATTTGAATTTTCTAATTTTGGTGTAAGGAAGCAATTTTGGTGGGTCTAAAAATGCCACCAAAACCACCAAAATTGTCCCACCAAAATTGGAAATTGCGAGAAAAAAATTCTTAAAAAAAAACTACGTGTACTAAAATAATAACATATTTACTAAACAATAAACAAACTAAAACTCTACCATTACTCAAAATAATAATAAAATATTACTGCCACAAGTATGATTATTTAAGTACACCAAAATTGCATAAAATCGGGGGTGTTGCAATGAAACGGTTTACTTACATTTTTGTCGCGAAACTGGTACGACACAGCACATAAACACCTCCTAAGCCGGTTAGCGCGTGACTAAATGAAGTGCATGACGTAATTTGTATGCTTTAGGAATCACTGGTGTTTTGTAGAAATATCGTTTTGTAAATGACACCAAAATTGGAAAATTCTCGGCGACAGACCTAAATTGTGCCTGTAAAACTATACTACAGTATTTAATATAATAAAATTGATATATTTTGAATGGTCAACTATTATAAAACGACTACATAAAAATTAAAATCTAATCCTACGTCTAGTTTTTAGTTAATCGATCTTGATATTGAGTGAAATAGGTCGGCGACAAGCCACCAAAATTGGAAATCGCCTATATTTGCTTAATTTTATTGGAAAATAATTATTATTTTTAAAATATAATGATAGGGTCATATTATAAACGTTGTGCTTTACGATTAAAACAAAAAATAAAAACAATATCTTGAAAAAATAGCATAGTTTTCAGCCTTGCCGCGTAAAAAAGCGGTTTGGGAAATCCAGTCAAATACATTTTTAAATAGTAATGTTGTGTCACTTCCTTGATTCCCGAAATTTTCAGCGCCGCCCTTGTAGATATAGTATTATATGTATAGTAGGTACACGGCTAAATACCGTCGTGTGTGGTACTACAAGCTAGCAGCTACTAGCTAGCTTTTTTGCTTCCTACCCCTGGGGGCAGGCGTGCTTCTCGCCGGATGATCCTGACGCCGCTACCAACTCTGTTGCCAACGTGGTGCTACAAGGAATGGAACTTTTCATTCCGTCCTCTGTGGTCCCTACTGGCAGCAGATTCCGTCCCTGGTTTGGTTTATCTTCCAAAGAAGCTTCTCGCCGGTAGCAGGAAGCTTACCAAACCTGGGCTAATGCAGTGTCAGCACGGGATTTAAATACCAGCAAACTTAAAAAGGAGTACAACCTAGCCTCTAGGTCCTTCAAAAGAGAGATCGCTTGGGCGAAGAAACAACAGCACATCAGTAGAATTGGCGAGAGACTTGAACAGACCCCTTCGGGAACACGTTCATTCTGAACCTCAATTCTCGTATTTAAAGTAGATAATTTAAACAGTCAATTTTACTTTGTTTGGATTGAAAGTGTAGCGTCATGTTACCGTGAACAGATTTTATGACGTTTCGACCAATCAGAGCGCGTTTCACGTTGGTTTAACGTTCATAAAAACACCTATTGGGAGTATAAGCGTATCGGGACTTGATTGTAATTGTATTAATACAATTTTGCTTTATTTCGCAGGCTTTATTTCGCAGAACTGCCTCTCTGGTCTCTCGCCAAAGCTATCGAAGAGAATTTCTGTAAGCCATCCCTTCCATCCCTATTCCCTACACGTAGGAAATGGCTCGTTGGCCCATGACGCAAAATAGAAAGCTTATTTTCTTGGCAAGCTCTTTGCGTCCAACTCGACCCTGGGTGACGGGAGACAGGAACCGCCGAATATACCGCGATGCAAGAGCGTCATGTCGGATATTCGGTTCTATCAGCGCTCAGTGCAAGTTGCTCTCCGTTCCCTTGATACCTAAAAGTCGAGTGGGCCTGACGGATTCCCTCCTATAGTGTTGAAAATGTGTGCTCCAGAGTTGGCACCGATCTTAACGCGTCTTTTCGGCTCTCCTACTCTTATGGCACAGTCCCGGCATCTTGAAAGACAGCTTTGGTGCACCCGATCCCTAAAAAAGGCGATCGCTCCAATCCTTCCAACTACAGACCAATCGCTATAACCTCTCTCTTCTCGAAGATAATGTAGTCCAATATTAATATCATAGTTAGCTCCTTCGATACTTAGACGTTCAGCAGTTGCTAAGCGACAAACAGTACGGGTTCCGTAAAGGTTGCTCGGCAGGTGATCCCACTGACGTACCTAACTCATCGTTGCATATGCATCGTTGCAACTGCATAATAAACATTATTTTGATAGGAAGACGCCACGGTAACTTATGTACCTTATTTTTTAAGTACATGGTAAATACTTACATTAAAATATAAGGTACCTAATAAATACAAATTAGGTATAAGTATAACTTTATTACGCACAAAATAAAAGTTTTTTTCAGTGTCCCCTATTCTAATTTACCTTTAATTTTAAAAGTCAACCATTAATAAACTGGCATATTCCAAAATAAGTCACCAAAAAATATTTTACATTAGAAATAAATAGCCTATCTTTAAAATAGTTACGTTTTATTTTTGAATGCTTTAGTAAAAAATAGACACAAAGCTAAATAAGCCAATTCATAAGGCTTACACTTACTATTATAGTCAAAAAACCAAAAAATATGTATGCAATTTTTTTACAATGTCTTATGACAATATCACGTAAAAATATCGCCCGTAAACCGACTTTACACACAACCATTTTTTAAATTCAAATTATCGCCTATTGTTTTTAGCGGGGTCTGGGGGCCCCTTGTAATCTCGGGGCCCTGGGCTGCAGCCCAAGTAGCCCTTAGTAGATCCGAGCCTGTGTACACAAGCAATACACAAGTTAGACACAAGTCTATTTTGACATCTTGACGGGCGTTTTGCCGGGAATGTCAATCGGCAATGTTATGTTTCTGTTTTATTTTTCTAAATTCGTGTTATTTCGGTTTTTAATGTGTAATAGTGGTGGAATATTAACCATTCATTATTCGTTGAGGTGCACTAGTCTGGAGAAGTGATACATTCTATAAAATGCGTGCTAAATTGGTTTTCCCGCCCAAACTCCCTAGGAAGTTTCAGTAAAGCGTCTACCACTTTACTGAATCGACTGTCTTGACTGATTGACTACCGTGACTATTAAAAAACTGTTCCGAATTCGAAGCCTATATATGTATATATATTATGTGAGATAGCGTGTTTGTTTTTCTTATCTGTGGCGGGAATTCTATTTCTATCTCTTTTCCGCATGTACGTCTCTCCATTTTTCCTTTCACACCGGTTAGTTGCTCTTGACATCCGGTTGTTAAAACAAAAAAAATATAAATGTCGGATGGCGAGAGCGCCGCGCTCATTGGCGGTTTGTTTTTTGATCTGTGCGGTTCTTTTGAATTTTGTGGAAAATTTTTATAAACTCAAAAATTTAACGGTGTAACCGTTCGCTTTTGTTGGAAAAATTATTTGCCTTTCAATATGCATAAGCGTAATAATTCTGATAATTTATTTTCGGAGACTACTAAACGTCCGCGGCATAACGATGAGGTTATAGATAGTTTAATATCTCAGGTGAATAATATCCAAAATTATTTGACCAACTTTTTACCTAGCGAAAGTGTCGTGCAGCAAGATGATATTCCAGAAGCTGACATATTAGACGCCAATGTTAGCGGTGAGTTGTTTGACGCTTTTAACCTGGAGGAGGAAAATGCACATACAATTTCTGGTCCAATTGAATCAAATCAGCTACCTCAGTTGGCGCCATTGCCTACATTTTCTATGCCTTTTTCTACTGTAGTCAAGGAGCCTACTGTTCAGAAAGCCTTGCCGAGTTATATTGAAAAACTAAAATCGTTGCAGCATTTTGAATCCGATAATTGGTCGGAAGTACGTTATTCAGACGTACAGAAATTGTATTGTGCAAATCCCGGTTTCATAGAGTTGGAATATAATAACGAACTAAAACCATATGAAACGTCTAAGTATGAACTTGAACTATACCGAACGCGGTTTCGCAGCCATTTCTTTAGCTTTACTCAAGCAAAATGAATCATTGGAACAGGTCATTAAAGATTTTGTTTCTTGGCTTAGTTCTGTTGAAGTAACTGATGCGAAATCAGTAGAAACAAAAATATGTGAACTTTTCACACAAGGTGATTAAGGTAAATGCACCAGTGATGGACAAGGGACCAATAATGGACGAAAAATAACCAAATCTGCTAGAATAAGGCCGGGAATCAATTTTATTATATTGTTAACATTTTACGGTAGCCAAAAGACATCAAGCTGCCGAAGTTTAATGTTTCATTCACTTCCGTTTTATAAGACAAAATGGGTGAGGTAAATTGGTGCTCGTGTTATTGAAAATGCATATTAGTGGCTTTTCTTACGGAAATGGTTAGTGAGTTAGGTAGAGAGTTTACTTGTTAATTTAATATTGAATTATTTGAAACAAAATCTATTTTGTTAGTTGTATTGACTATGAAATCGAGATAAAGACGTACTATGTACTCTTGACACACTATGTTTCACGTTTTTTTATCAATGTTCATAACTGGTGCACTGAAGTTAAATAGTTGCAATAATGGACAAATGTCCAAACTTGTTTTTTTTATTGTTGATTGAGATTTTGAATTTATTATACTCCTTTTTAAATTCTTTTTTAAAAGCTAGTTGATAATTATAAAAATATTGATGCCTACCAGTAATGGACGCCTGTGTCCATTATTGGGTATTACATAGAAATCCAGTTATGGACATTGAAGTAAAATAATACAGTTTTCTTTTTATTTAAGAACTACTAGCTAGCTAGCTAACTAGTTTTTGCCCGCGGTTTTTGGAGAACTTTACTTACAGCAATACTTCTGATACAATATTGAAAATGTTTTTAGGTAGGCGATTGCCGCCGAAACGTGTCCCTGCATATTAAATCTCACTATCCTTGAAAATATTCATTTAAATTTAATGTTGTAAAGAACCATATTGAACTATATTAAATACACAATGTATTTAAGGTACTTAATTGGATAAGGATTAATGATGTATTGTTTAAACTCGCTTCGTAAATAATCTATAAAATTTAAATTAAAGTAAAGGATAAAAATATGCTTATTGTGGGTTATCCCTAAGAGATAGACATATCGATACCAGAAGTATCAATTAACGTAAGGGACATTTTGGCGAAAATGAGTTATATATATATCATTGGATTCAGAATTTTCTGCTCTATCGAATGATATTATTTAAAAAATTCTATCGTTTAAAAAAAATCCCTTACAGTAAAAATGTTTGGCCTGAGTAAAACGATTTGTGACAGAAAAATTGATGTAACAGACAATTATATTCTTTTTTCTCTGAAAAATAAAGTTAGTAATAGTGTTTAATAATTTACACCCTTACCTTAAACCACAAATCAGTTGATTTAAATAACATGTCCCTTACTTTAATTCATGATTATAGTTTTTTTCTAGCTGGACACACATATATGCCAGTTGACAGCATGCATGCTGTTATTGAGAGGGAAGTAAGAAAGCTAATTGTTTGGGCACCTTCGCAATGGCCAAGTTTCATAGAGAGTGCTAGAAAACGGCCTCAACCATATAACGTAAGTGTCTTAGAACATACAGATTTCATTAACTTTCAGGGTCTGGCAGATTCTGTATTCACTCAAGCTACTCTTAAAAATAAAGATCTGCGTATGAAAAACATAAGAGTGTGCACATTTAAAAAAAATGCTTTGACGAAAATTGAAGTTAAATATACAATGTTAGAGACTGGTGATACTTACGAAATAGAGCTCTCCAAAGAATTACTTCCAAAGAATTCTAACGCAAGAAGAAAGGGTAAAGGGGTTAGGAAAAGAAGTGCTGCTAGCGGTAAAATTACAAAAAATATAGACAGCAATAATGAATCTGCAACTGAAAGTACTAGCAATGACATATTAAATCAATGGAACACAGACAATTTACCATCTCTATATAAAGAGAGGCTTCCAATTTCCATTCCGAAATACAATGATCTCAAAAAATTATGTGAAACCGGTATAATACCAAAAAGATTTCACGTTGAATATTTAAACCTGCCGAATAAATCGCCAGTTAAAGATACCCTCATTGAAACTGACGACGATGAAGATGTGATGACAGCTGATGATGATAAGTAGATAAAATACCAAATAGAAGAAGTTATTTCAACCCTTTCAATTTTACCATTAAAATAGTTTAATTTACTTACTAATCGTTATATCATCATAATCTGTCCATTCCTAATTATTATTTATAATTATTCTTGTAATATATATGTATATACATATACATTACATTAATGTTCATATCATTTGTATTATTTTTTAATTTTTTTTCAGTCAATTCATATTTTTTCATTTTTCTTTTGTTTCCAGTACATTCATTCCATTACTTAATAAATAAGACTGTTGATTAAGTCTCAGAAACATTTTTTCTTTATCCGTCGTTAAAAATAAATAAAAAATATTAACAATAAATCGTTTTATTTTTGTATCCCTAAATTTCATTTAAATCTGTGATAGCTGAAACTAACATTAATCATGCAATGAACCTATTTTGATGGTATCAAAATACTATAATTTTAGTAGAAAATCTATAGTTACATTGAACTGCAATACTATAAGAGTTCTTTACAATAGAATTTCGTATAATTTTCTATTTATTTTGCTGCTTACGGTATGCTTCACCCTTTACACATAAAATATTAGTAACTTAAGGGACAACTAAACATATTTTTTTAATGTAAGGGACATGCTATATTTTAAGCCGTTTGGTATTCCAAAATATTTACTTTATAGCATGAAAGAAGAGAAAATTCTAAGAAACTTTGTTCTAAACACAATTGAAATTGGAAGCAACAGTAAAAAGTTATAGAGAGATTTAAAAAAATAAAATCGTTTTTTGTCTCTCCTGAAAAACAGTGTTTTGTCCCTTACATTAATTGATACTTCTGGTATCGATATGCCATCGCGGACTTTTTTGTAGGTTTTTTTAAGATAAACAAAACTGTAGTAAGTACATTATTTTGATTTATCTCGTAGGGTTCAGCCAGCGTTTGCAATGTAAGCGCAAAATCTCTAAAATTATCTGTGTACCTCTACTATGTTATGCATATTATATACCTAAAAGCATGAAAATCCGTTGCGTTATTTAAAAATTAAAGCAGACAAAGGGACAAGCAAAAAAGGTACTTTGTAATAAACTATGTAATGATTTTTTTTTGAACACTTCTCTTAAGAAAAGTGTTAAAAAACCCACAAATACCTTTAAAATTAAAATGTAGAGTTTTCAATACAAGTGTCTCACCCTATTTAACATACGGCTGCCAAACATGGGCACTTACGTGTAAACAAAAAATTGCCATACAAATATGCCAAAACAAAATGGAAAGAAGCATGCTTAACTTGAAACTCGCTGACAGGATAAGATTAGTAGATATAAGAAAGAAGACAAAGGTAACTGATGCTAGTTACACTATCAGGAAGCTGAAATGGAAAGGGATAGGCCACATCATGCGAAGCAAAACAAGCAAGTGGTCAAGAGAAGTAACAGTATGGTACCCTAGAACTGGAAAAAGAAACAGAGGAAGGCAAAGAAAAAGATGGCGTGATGATATAAAAGATATAGCGGGCCCAACCTGGACCCGAGAAACACAAGAAAGGAAAAAATGGAGAGAGTTAGGGGAGGCCTATACCAAAAGGCAAGCCAATGACCTCCATACCAAAAGGTAAGCAGACCGTTTATCGAGACAGAAACCAATTCCAGAATGGCATCTGTTGCCTCGGGTTACCGCGATGATATTCAGGAAATGGGGTGTACCGGTGATAGACCTGTTTGCCTCCCGGTCAGCCCATGTAGTCCCACGTTATGTGAGTCTAGATATGACAGATCACCAAGCAGAATTTCACGACGCATTAAGTCGGCCGTGGAAGTATCCCCTTGCCTGGGTGTTTCCACCACCCTTCCTCATGCCACGAGTGCTCTCACACTTGAACAACGCCCAGGGAACGTTCTTAATAATAGCACCAAAATGGGAGAAGGCTTTTTGGCGTCCGGACTTGCGCAATCGGGCTCTAGAAGCTCCATTCACGATCTTCGATCTGGACAAAGTCCTTGTCGATACAACAACCAATCAGCCGCCTCCTCAAGTACAGGAAATGATAATGGAAGTTTGGAAATGTGGGGGTGGACCCAAGCGCTACAGGGCTGGACACCCGACCAGATTAACCTATTAAAATCTAGCTGGCGTGCTTCTACTAGAAGGTCTTATGAGTGTGCATGGCGACGTTGGTGTGTCTGGGCACAACATAATAATGTACCTATAGTTACGCCTACCGGGTCAGATCTTGCAAGATTCTTATCAGATCTTTTTCAAGTACATAAGTTTTCTAGAAATACGATTATGCTTCATAAATCTGTAGTGTCAACTTTGTGTGACCCTAACGAATGTAGACAACTTAGTTCTCATCCACATGTGCATCACATTTTAAAATCGATTTCTAATAAATGTCCAAGAAATGAGAAACCTCCTTTAAGGGACATTGATTTTTTATCAGAATGGCTTTTTAGTATTTTAATAAGCGTTTTATTGGTAGTTAAAACGCTGCTATTTATTTGGACTTTGACTAGACTTTGGACTTGACGATTTAGAAATACGTTGATGAAAATAATATATTTGACACTGGCAAATGGTGATAAGCCGACACCATAAATAAATTAAAAAAAAATACTTCAATTGACACGAGACAGTGACGTTAAAATTAACAATCACTGTCACTGACTGTCACTTTAAAAATAGTTTGCACTGGTACCTACATCCAATTTATAAATATTAACTTTAAACATATATTTTGTAACAAAACAATCTTTAGTTTTAATATTAGGCTTAAAATATTTGTCGTAATTATCAAACTTTAACACAGTGAACCTGCTTATGCAATTTTCAAAAATTAAAGACAACAAAATTGTCATAAGTTGTTTTCCTACGTTATATAATTTGTGTTGTGTTGAATTAATTGTGTAACCAGTTATAAGACCAACCAGATAAACGGGCATAAGTCACAGCAATTACATACGTTATAAATATCTGCCGCTGATTATTTATTCATTATATTAATTGAATCCGAAACGAACGACTGTCATCCAATTCTCGATCGTACAATATTGATTTTAACCAATCAGCTGTTATCTAATAATAACCAGTCACTTATTTAAACCGCTATTTACAATTTGTAACTTAAAAAATATCCTTTTTAATATTTACAAGGTGTTTTCGGTTGAGTGCGGGTACCGTAAAGTGATCGTAGTAATTTAGAGGAGTGTCATTGATTCGCCGTAGATAATGTCAGCGGTGTCGCCGTTTACGATGATGATAAGCCGCACGGTGGCGAGCGGCAGTCGCGTTCTGAGCGGTGGCGCGGCGAGACAGGATACGGACGTGTCACTTTTAGCGGCGAGGAACAATCTCGTGAAGCATCGCACCATGGCGTCGAGGGCGGTCAGCTTGGAGAATATGAATCCCAACTTCATCAAGTTGGAGTATGCCGTGCGCGGCCCGCTCGTCATACGCGCCGCCGAAATCGAGAAGGAGTTAGAAAAGGTAAGATTTAAGTTTTAACATATAAATACGTATTTTACGATAATAACGATCGATTGTGAGCGATACATTCGCTATTCAACACGTAAAATGTAAATATGTCGCAATTTTCGTGTAGTGTCGGCTCCTTTGTATAGTGTAACTTTGAATGACAGCACAAACTTCCTGTCAACAGTTAACTGCTTGATCACCTCTTATATTCTTCTTTATTCAGCTGCTGCATAATTGTATAATAGTACATTCTAAAGAGCTAAACTTTATTCTGTCAAGTTTTGGATGACCTTGAACTTCAGAAATGATGTTTAATAATAAGTAGTTTTTTAAATTATAAATATTTTGATTCTTGCTTTATAGAATTAATTAATAAGCTAATTAAAGTATGTGAGAATAATTAGAAAAACTTTCCCATTAATAGCTGTTATGGCTGCAGTACTTAATCTTTGCTAGGTTAGAAAATGTACATGATATAAACTCCGTACATGCACTAAAATTAAGCTTATTGCTTAGAATAAATAAAGCATACATTTTCAACATAGATAGATATTCAGAAAAGTTGTCATCATAACATGAAATATTTTTCAAAATTAAGCAGCTTCGGTATTACGATATTAAACTATTGTCATGAAAAGTGGCTTTGCTATCAAATTATCTAATCACAAGTTTTGACAGTGTTTGCACTTTAATGTGGGTCTTATAGTTATATAATAAGATTAGATTATCACTTATCAAGATTATTACATAATAAAAATAAACTCTTTCATTTTTCTTAAGTGATCTTGAAGATTATAATCCAGCAAACATAATATTATAAACATGAGGCTCAAGGCTTGGTTAATCCTTGATAAATAATGATTTTAAAATACCCGATAGGAGTGGTTACTCCTATCGGGTATTTTAAAACACCTGCAACAATTCCTGCATTTGCTGGTGTTATTACATAAAATAACTAGTAATTTTTCTCAAAACTATAACCCAACTAGCTAAATTATATAGCTTATGTTATCTGCTCAAATCTATTGATACGTCATTAATTTAAATCGGATCAGTACTTTGGAGGTATAGTGGAACAAAACACTCACACATACACTGCCTTTTGGTAGATAATGATTTTTCATTATCTACCATTCCTTTGCCATTGTTAAATACAAAAATGTGACATATTATTGTAAATAGAGTATAGACCAACTCATCGAAAGTACATACCTTATATGATAGAGTTTCATGAAGTCAGTGTGTGTTGTGTCAGTGATGTGGTAATGACCTGGACAATTGGCCAACATGTTGCAAGAAACAGTGCTGTTACATCCAGTAGTTAGGTATGTGTAACAGACTTGTGACTTGTGTATTTTTGGACTGTAAATTGTTATCATTAAACTACCATTAAAATATGCTACGAATTTGATTTGGTGAAACAAAGGATATAATTATTAATATTATCCCTAAGAATATTCAGAAATAGAAAGGTGACTGATGTACTGAAAAAAACTAGAAAACTAAAATGGAATTGGACTGGACACATAATGAGGACAGAGAGTGGGAAAAAATGGACGAAGGATGTAATGGAATGGTACCCTAGACATGGTAAAAGAAAGAAAGGACGACAGATCAAACGTTGGGAGGACGACCTCCCAAAGGGATGGAGAAGGATAACCCGAGACAGAGACAAATGGAAGGAAATGGGGGAGGCCTATGTCGAAAGACAACCTGACTAAAAATTAAAAGTTTGATTTATTTAATATTAGTATTAGTTAAAAACTGTATCATGGTCAGTGAATAAAGGCTTTATTTATTTATTTATTTATTTATTTATTTAATATTTATTATCCCTAAGAATATTCTAATCACACTAAAAGACATTGCAATTACATAATACAGTGTAAACACTTTATAACGAATTTCAAGGGACTAAAATTTTTTTCGTTATAAAGAGTTTTCGTTATACGGAGGGAAGAGGAAACTTAAACCAAATTAAACCAATTAGGTACAATAACTTCTAATTTTATTACTATCAATAGGTAACTTTTTCGTTAACACAACACTTTTCTTTTACTGGCCATCTTGACAGTTCCAAAGATGGTTTACAACTGATAATAGGAGATGGTGCGTTTAGTAACTGATACTAAAGTTTCCTACACACAATATAATTTAAGAATAATGACAAGACGGCTGTTTATGACCTAAGGTATCTTTCTTAGAAATTTCGGCACCTCAAAAGATTAGTTTTGTAAGCTGATTATAAAAACATCCATACATCCTCACAAACTTTCACATTTATAATATTAGTAGGATTACACTGTTAAAATATTTATGTTGTTGATGTCTAAATAAGAAAATATTCTTCATAATAGAGAATGGCTGTTGCATTATCTACACTAATATTATAAAGAGGAAAACTTTGTTTGTATGTTTGTTTGTTTGTTTGTTTGTTTGTTTGTTTGTTTGTAATGAATAGGCTCAAAAAGTACTGGACCGATTTCAAAAATTCTTTCACTATTCGAAAGCTACATTATCCACGAGTAACATAGGGTAAATTTTATTTTGGAAAAAAATAGGGTTCCGTAAGATATTTGGGTTTCTCGGACACAAGGTGTAAAAAATCAACCAGAAAAGTCACTTATTTTGCGTACGCTGCCTAAACTATAAAAGATAGAACCATACAATGTTCTAATTAATTGTAGATCTTATAAATATCTACAAAAAAGTCCGCGACACACTATATCTATCTATGTCGAGTGAGGCACAACAACCATTTTTTTATTTAGAAATCTTGATTTTTTTTTGGACTACATTTAAACGCGTTTATTTTACTCATGCTATTAATCCTTATCAAAATAAATTATTTCATCACTAAGTACACTTTATGTTGATAATATTTGGTCTTTGAATCAATAAAATTGGACGTTTGGTTTAGAAGTTATGGCGAAGTTAAAATATTACGATTTCTGCTGCACGGCCCGTTGCGAAGTGGGCGACATTCTGTAGTATGAGTATCAGTATTGTACCCGTGCGAAGCCGGGGCGGGTCGCTAGTAATTTTATAAAGAGTGAATTAATGTATGGGTTTTGTGGTAAACCAACCAAATTGATCTAGGTAATTTCTATGTTATAGGAAGTTTTTCATTATAATGAATGACTTTATAAAGAGTTTACACTGTATTTCACTTTAAAATTGATTAATGATTATTATAAATTACACTTTTGAGAGATACTTGAGTACCTATATGTTTTCTAACGTTTTAAATATTATGTTTGTTGGATAGATTTGTCAGCATGACTTCATTTTGGTGACTAAAATAAACACTGAATCTAGGTTTATCAACCTAGATTCAGTGTTTATTTAGGCTCCGCCCGCATAAATACAGTACCCTCAGGAACACTGTACTTTTCCAGGATAAAAAGTAGCCTATGTATCCAGAGCCACTACTATACCAAATTTCATCAAAATCCATTCAGTGACTTTTGCGTGGAGGAATAAACATCCATCCATTCTCACAAACTTTCACATTTATAATATTAGTAGGATAATATTACTTAGTCTCTCTCTCTCTGTTTTAAAAACACAGAAAATCATTTTAAAGAACTTGGAGCAGTTTTTAGATTTTTTATACTTGTCATTATAAATTTTTAATATGTTAATAATTTAAATTCCTTTTAAGTATGTAATACTAATATTATAATTAGTGCATAACTGACCCTACAAGTTCCTAGTTGCTTTGCCTATAAAATATAATGAAATAATTATTGTATATCTTACTTTGTATAGTCTATACTCTATATATTACTATGTATGTACTTACTATTGATTACTATAAGGCTACCAGTACATTTCTACAATCATAGTATATGTAGAATTTATATTATTAGTATTCAGTATCATAAGTTTGCACTCGGTAGTAATCTTGTAACTCAATATCTCAAGGTCTGTGAGTGTAGTAGTTCTCGCTGCGGACTACAGTACTTAGTGTGTTACGTTATCAATTGGCAACTCTTGAATAACAAACTCGATTATTATCAATAGACGCGTCCAGTCTAAATAGTTTTATTTACACACAGCACTTTTTTAATAAACTTAAGTGTTATCTGTTTAAATCCATTTTTATCTAAATATAAACAAAATGATGAAATTCGACCAAATTCAAGTGTCACTCATAGACCAATGATTTATCTATGGTGTCACTGAATTTCTTTATTGCATGGTTTATTGATATTTAAATTGGTATCATTGTAGGGTTATATTGCCTATTTGTTCATGTTTAAATTGGATAATATGTATACCTAGTTAGAAAAATGCAAAATTCACCACAAAAAGTGGTTCTTTTTTATCATTTTTTTTTTCATATGAAACAAAATGGGTTCCCATAAAAGTTTATAGGTAAATCTATAAACTTTTATGGGAACCCATTTTGTTTCATATGAAGAAAAAAAAAATGATAAAAAAGAACCACTTTTTGTGGTAAAGTAAAAAAGAGAAATATTGACAAAATACCTTAGTTTCGCTAAAATGAACTTAATTAAGTCCAAGGTTACTTATGAAAGGTTGTTAATTATACCTACATGTTATTATCATAGATGAATGATTAGTCTCGCTGGGCGCTCAACTAGATAGAGCACTCATATAGAATGACTTGAGATGACACCTTGTCAATGCGGCCATAAATTATTGTAGTGTGTAAAGTGACAATAAACTTACATGTGAAAAATTCTAGTGTGCGTGAAAAATTGTGATGCCAGCTACTAAACTTTTGCCTGATTTGACGGGAAAAATATCTTATGCTCTAGTCTATTACTTAAGTTATTGGTTTTTTTTTTTTTTTTTATTAAGGACCAATTAACAGCTGATACAGAGTTTTGTAACAAGTATTAAGTAAGTAATATAAATTTTGTATAGCCAACAACATTAGTCTCAACTTACAAAAAAGAACAATATACAATTACTATTACTTCAAGAGTTGTGAAGATGTACAAACTTAATACACAATTAACATGCGAAATATTGTACAATACGTTTCATATAAGAATAGGAACGTCAATGACTTTTTTCTGTAAAATATCACTTAAAAAGTGCGATTTGCTGAAATACTTATGTGTATGTAAATATTATTAGTCTTGCATAGAATTAAAACAAAAACGTTAAATAAATTATCTAATTTTTTTATTATTATTGTTATTATTTTTTTTTTAGCCTAACAGTTTAAATTCAAAACAATATGGCGCCGACTCGATCCTACTCTCTTTTGAATCGCATTATAACTTTGACCTATTAAATATAGCTATATTTAAATATATTAAAACTACTTATAAACTACATACTGTTAACAAATCTCACTCTGATTTACTAATACTCATTCAGACACTTCTGGAAAACTTTATTTCTAAAGGAACTCGGTTGGTTACAAAAAATATCTATTTCGTTAAAGTTTAGATCATAATTTTCCATAATTCTATATATTGGCGCCCGCTTTCCAGCATTTGTTCTGCACAGCGGTAGAGCAAATGTGCGGCGGGCACGAGTCGCTCTCATCAAGGGTCTGGTAGGTACATTATACATAAGTTTATCTACAATACTTTTACAGTCGTACTTATTTTTACAAAGATCCAACAGAAACATCGCCTGTAATTGTTGACGCCTGTGTTTTAAAGTCAACATTTTGTGTTTTTGCAAACACGAATTATACGATACATACTTAATGTTACATTTGTAATAAAAACATTTAAAAAACTTTATTTGTATTCTCTCAATAAGGTCATTATAAATATTATAAATAGGATCCCAAATAGCAACGGCATATTCCAATAGGGAATATGCATGTATTTTTTTTATTTTTTTAAACGTTTCTACTGGTTATAACATTAATAAAAAAATATATATAACACATCCAAAATATTATCCATTAAGCTGGAAAAAATGTTTAAAAATCACTATAATTTTTGCGCGGTTTAAACACGCCATTTTCGCGGGCTTGGGTTGTGACAACATCGTACACGAAAAAGACAGTTGACAGATAATATCATAGACGAGTCAGAGCATAAAATTCAATTTAACGTCAGTCATGTCATTGTCACGAAAGACAGCGTCGTGTAGCGTGACGTCACACGCGCGTCACCATTGGTCGCGACTCGCGACCAATGGTGACGCGTTTCGCAATTTTAAATATCCCGGGCTGATTTTGCATTTTTATATATTTTTTTTCGGCTTAAATAGCTAAATTAAAAAAAAAAACCTTTTAGTTATAATGTGACGACAATAAAGAACAGGGAAAAAAATATTTCAGGCAAATTAAATTTTTATGCATATTCCCTATTGAGAGCGTATCAAGGATTTGTATAAGTAAATAAAAGTAGATGGATCTGTAAAGTCTTTAGTTGCTCTCATAACAAATCCAAACATTTTAAAAGCTTTGTTACAGATATTATTTATATGCAAATCTAAAGTTAGTTTACTATCAATTTGAATACCAAGTTCACGAATAGTATTAGTTTTTTCGAGAGTAGAATCACAAAGTGTGTAACAAAAATCTAAATAATGTAATTTCTTAGTGATAGTAATAGTTTTACATTTACTTAAGCTTAGGGTTAATTTATTGGTTACAAAGGGATAACCATTTGCGCGTATGAAGTCGCGTGCAACATCTAGTAATCATATAATATTTAACTAGCTGTTACCCGCGGTTCCGCCCGCGTAAATATATTATCGAATATCCCGCGGGAACTCTGTACTTTCGGCATAAAAATCCAGAGCCTAAACTACTACCATACCAAATTTCATCAAAATCCGTTCAGTAGTTTTCGCGTAAAAGAGTAACAAACATCCATCCATACATCCATACATTCTCACAAACTTTAACATTTTTAATATTAAGTAGTAAGACTGACGTTATAATTTTTTTTTGTATTTTTGATCTGTATTTTTCGAATAGTTATTTAGTTTCATGGGAAGAATCCTGAAGAATCACAATAAATAAGTTAGGAAAACGAAATACCAAGGATATAATTTATTTCATTGTATCTTATTAGATTATAATAAATACAATGACGATTATAATATCACGTCATAAAATTATCAACTACGGGGAACTTGATTCTTGCAATACGCGGCAACACTGAATGGCGTTTTGAGTTTACGTAATTTTATGTTGAAATTTCGAATTTATACGATAATTACTGATGATATGTGATCCCAGTGTCCTTCTTATTTCCTGTCGAATTGTTTTTACATAGTTTCACTACACAACATGGCATTTTTTTATAATAATAATAATATCTATGGACGCTTCACACCACGTCAATCTGATCCCGTGGTAAGTTCTCGAAGAACTTGTGTTACGGGTACCAGACAACGGAAATATATTTAATACTTTTATACTATACATATATTTAAATTTTTTATTACATTATACACATATTTAATACACATCCATGACCCAGGACACAGAAAAACTTTTTGTTCCTTCGGCGGGATTTGAACCCGCGACCCCCGGCGTGAGCACCAACACGCTCAACCAACTGAGCCACAATGTTTCCAATTTTAACTAAAATCTAATAAAATAGGGTAAATACGCCAAACGTCGGCCCCCTTCCAATACTCGGCCGTCTGCTCATTTTCAGCTTGCATTCATTCAAAAGGTAATTAAGTGGTAATTTTGCCACTGAAATTGCAAGCTTAATTCATACTCTTTAAGACGTGCAAACCGTTACAATCCGATTACGTCACTTGCTCTTCGCACACTGAGCGTCAGTAGCGATAGTGCCGTTGAAGCATTGAAGTTCGTAGTTAAAGCCAGGGGGGTGAAACTCTCATACATGCACAAATTAACAGAGTACAGAGACATCTAAAAATGACTGTCCGGTACTAACAGTTTGAAAGTTTTCGGATTGTCACAACAGATGCCACTAAGCGACTTCTACATCGCGCTATCGCTAACACAAGGCGTATTTATAAGGGCTCGCGAACATTTTACTATGCAGCAATCATATCCCACTATTAAAGAGGAACTTGGTCGTTGTTGTGTCTACTTTCTGTCCATAATTCAGTTCAATAAAAATTATCAGGCGGTACTACTTCCATCTAGCGGGTTTGATAGTAACTAAAACGGTACAACGCCATCTAAAAACGACATTCCGAAACTTTTGCAAGACTCAGTTTCAATTTTAGAGTTGCGCATCTATACTAATATATATCTGTATTATCTATGGTTAAAGCAGCTTACTTGCTGTGAATACCCACGATTCGGGGATTGATATTACAACGGTAAGACATTTCTTTTTTTTTTTGTTTTTAGCTTTGCTATCACTAAAAAGGTATTTTTACTATATTTTGAGATAGTTTTTTCAACGTTTTGCGTATTGGTTTTAGGGAAAAATAGGGGGCCGCCATTAGAATACCGGTTTTGACTGAAAATCGGAATCTTCGGCCGGGGCCGACTTAAGGTAAATGCAGTCTGTTTTATAAAGTCCAATACTACGAATTCCATTGTCTTAACCTGTCAAGCGTCACTTGCTGCCTTGCAGCAAGTGACAGCATGACTCTCACGCGTCGCTTGCTGCCTGGTGGCAAGGTGGGCACGCCCATAGAATAAATTTCTAATTTATAAGTGGTTTGTTTGTACCACATAATTTATAAATTTATGTAATTAATATTAAGTTTTTTATGCATATACGAAGTATTTTCCATAAATCTACTACAAATTACTTCAGAAAATCGAATGAAAAATATACGTTTTTATTGCTATTTTATTTCATAGTGAGTTTATGATTTTCTTGTGAAATGCATTTTGAATTGAACATTTTAGTAGAAATTTTATTAGAACGGTATTTATTCTAGAGTCTACGAATAGAATATATGGATAAGAATAAGTAAATTTATTACTATGATTGTTTTTGTAAGACATTACCGTCAAAATAGGCCTAGTTTCGGAGGGTTCAATGAGGGAGTTCCCTTATTGTACATTGTAAAAAAATAATGAGTTACTGTAATATTTAACATCCTGAAATGTATAAAAATATGTATTTAATTATGTCCCAGTTACAGTTTATTGAGCAATCAAAATATGTACTATGTCAGATATTTTTCATAGTAATTGTAATTAGTTTTGCTCCAATCCTTGTTAGTACAACTGTTTTTGTATTAAAATTTTATGTATAATATATCCAATTACGTAAATAAAGCAACAATCACTGTATAGAAACATACATTTTATATTTATTTGAGTTTTAAAACAAAATATTAAAAAAGACGAAGTTTATGTGTTTGTATCAAGATTCCATTTATTAAATGAGTATTTTTCTAAATTCCATTTACGTCATCACTTAGGAAATCTATTCTACTTTTTAAATATATATCACATGCATAGGTAGTACATAAATTATAACAATATAATTTGGAGAAATAAAAATCGCGGGAATCGAAATTAGACTGACAATTTTATAGTAGGTAACTGTAACTTATTTTATATCGGTTTTTGAATTAAAATTTTATATATAATGTGTGCACCTACGTAAATTAAGCAAATTTTACTATATAGAAACATAAATTTGGCCTTAGTTTAGATTTGCAATAAAAATATAAGAAAAAGTCGTGTGTTGTGTTTGGATCAAGATTTCTTTTATTAAACTAGTATTTTTCTTAATTCCAATTATATTATCAATTAGGAAATTTAATCACCTTTCTAAATATATATAACATGCATATGTTTTATCCACATTAAAACATTATAATCTTGAAGAAAAACACGACGGGAAACGTCATATGATTTATAGAGGTCGGTACTCCGTGCATCTGTCATGAGGGAATGAGGTCGTCCTCCTCCTTCCTCTCCGTAATGTGTGTGATGAGGTATCATTTGGCATGTTCCCACTTGAGTGTCAATAACGAAGTCAAAAGTAAACAATCAGTGCAAGTGTTTACGTTATTTGAAATGTTTACTTTCAAGTGGATAGGTACTTAATTATACTGAATCTAATAACTGTAATTTATAAATCTGTTTCTATATTACGTAATCACTTAGGAAATTAATTATATTTTTAAATATATACATCATCCATAGGTTTTATTTACTTATTAACATTAAAATTGCGAAAAAAAATCGCGAAAAAAATTGCGGGAGAATGTAAGGAAAATTAATTTTGGGTGGCAAAAAGGCCCGACGCTTGTCTGCATAACCTGTCAAAGAGTGTCAAGGCGCTTGACAGGTTAATAATAAAATTTGTAACGGTTTTATGTTAATAAATATATCTTACGTTCAATCGCCAAATACCGGCCGGGCTTATATTAGCTGAATCTCGAGAAATATTAGCTATACGAAACAGGGGCCGACTTTGGAAATATTAAAGATCGTAATGTCGGCCAGCCTAAGAAGTGAGTGCTACTGTACAGGCTGATCACTTTTGTATTTTTCATTGTTTGTGTAGGTACTGGGTAGTCATTTTTCAATTTATTTATCAAACTTGCTGTCTCAAAATTGAATTATGTATTATTATAATTTATTAATATTATAAGAGGTTATACCCGGCCGACATTTGGGAAAAACGCGACCGACCATTGGGCCGTGAACGGCCGACTTTAAGGTTTTTTCGTTTTCGACGCATTTAAACCTTAATACTTTTTCCGTTTAGTAGAAAAGACAACCATATGCCTATAAATATAAAATTGATTTATCCACCTGTCTAAAACCGTATAACAAGCTCTCCTTTCGTTGCAAACTGATGGATCCGGAGCGATCTAAAGTTAGAAAATCCGTAAGTGGCCGACATTTAGCGTATTTACCCTGTAGTAGCGTATGTACAACTGTCATAAAGCTTTCAATATGACTGGCTCGTGTGAGCCGACCTCGGCTTAGTATTTAGTGTGTATTTGACAAGCACGTCGGCTCGGTCTAGTAGAGCGCCCAGCAGTGGCGGACTAAGCCCGTCAGGGGCCCGGGGCGGCAAAGCCAAATGAGGCCCCTCCGCTTAAAAAACCGTTCAAGTGCGAGTCGGACTCGCGCACCGAGGGTTTCGTACAAACTTGTAATAAAAAATAATGGTCCACGGTTTATGCATAAGGTTTATATATTTTATGAAATTAAATGTTTTTTTATATTTGAGTTGATTGAATGAAAGGTAAATTGCGATTAACGATTTAATAATATAGCCCTTTATTTCCATGCTTTACATAGTTTTTTTTAGTTTTTAAATTTTTACAAGCTAAGAAAATTTTATTTTAAAAT
Source organism: Glaucopsyche alexis (assembly GCA_905404095.1). NCBI lineage: Eukaryota > Metazoa > Arthropoda > Insecta > Lepidoptera > Lycaenidae > Glaucopsyche > Glaucopsyche alexis. The sequence continues at coordinate 22,932,424 of FR990056.1, forward strand.
TAGTCGGTACATATTGAATTACTTATAAAATGTTTCTGATGTATTAGTTTCTTTTTTTTGGCATGGCTCCTCTTCGGATAAAGGCCTCCTCCAATTTTTCCCATTGTTTTCGGTCTGTTGTCTTTGTCATCCATTCCTCGCCCGTTATGTTTATGATTTGGTCGACCCATCTATCTTTAGGTCTTCCTTTGCTTCTCTTTCCACCTGCGCCTTTCCACTTGGTGATTCTCTTTGTCCGTCATACGGGCAACGTGGCCACCCATCTCCATATTTTAAGTTGTTGTGCATGTCGTTCTGCGTATATGAGTTTTGTCTTTTTACGAATAACATTGTTATTTTGTTTGTCGATAAGTTTGATACCCAGTATGCTTCTTTCTTTTGCGCGCTGACATGTCCGAATTTTCTTTTTTGATTTTTCTTGAAATATCCACGTTTGTGCTCCACATATAACAGGCATGGCAATAAGCAGGAGTCCATTAACTTCTTTTTGAGTTTCATAGGGAATTTGGCTTTTAAAATTTCTTTGAAACTCCAGTACTTTCTCCAAATCATATTAATACGGCGTTCTAATTCATCTTCGTGGCGCGTCTTCTCAAAGGATATTTGTTTTCCGAGGTATATATAGCTATCCACATATTGAATTTGTGCATTGTTTACGTATATGTCGTTTTTTTACACTATTTGTCGCTACTTTTGTTTTTGAAGTGTTCATTCGTAAACCAATTTTTCTGCTCTCATATGTAACTCACTTATCATTATTTGTAGTTCTTTTGATGTTTTTGCAAAAATAATGATATTGTTAGCAAATTTTAAATTGTTAACAAACTCCGTGTCTACTTTTATTCTTTTTTTACGATTTTACGGTTTACGATTTATGACGTATTAAAAATAAACTCCTTACTAGATCTCGTTCAAACCAATTTTTGGTGGAAGTTTGCATGGTAATGCACATAATATATGTTTTTTAGTTTTATCATTCTCTTATTTTACAGGACACACATTTTACCACTTTAGAAGTGTCTCTCACGCAAACTATTCAGTTTAGAAAAAAAAAAATTATGATATTATAAATCTCAATATAATTTTTGAAGACCTATCCATACGTATGGGTTTAATGAAAAAAAAATTTTTTGACTTTCAGTTGTAAGTATGGGGAACGCTCAAAATTTATTGCTTTTTTTCAAATTTTGTGATAGACAGACAGACAGACTGACATGACGAATCCATAAGGGTTCCGTTTTTTGACATTTGGCTACGGAACCCTAAAAATGTAGTTTTTTATGTTTATTTCGTTAAAATCTGGCAAGTGAAACATACATACCTACAATATGGAATGGATATGGGTGAGGAAAATAAAATCCCACCAAAAACATTCTGTAAAAAACTAGCCAAGTCTCGATGGAGCTGCTTGTTTATCTCTAAAAAGTAATGAAATCTAGACAAAATCGTGCCAAGTCTAAGGTTCCTTACTGCGGTTTCTTTATTATTATAGTTAACGTTGAGTGACTTGGCCGTTGAACATTCTTTATATTACTTTAGTGGGTACAAGTCAATTTTGTTGACATTTGTAACTACCTATGTTTGTTAAGCGAGATAATAGCCCATACTGGTATTGGTAATTCGACGCTAGTGTCTCATTTTAGATTGTTGATTGTACAACACACGTATTGGAGCAATGGTGTCATGGAGCCCCTTTTGTACCCTTGTGTGCCCTTCAACGGCCAAGTCACACAACATTAACTATAATAATAAAGAAACCGCAGTAAGGAACCTTAGACTTGGCACGATTTTGTCTAGATTTCATTACTTTTTAGAGATAAACAAGCAGCTCCATCGAGACTTGGCTAGTTTTTTACAGAATGTTTTTGGTGGGATTTCACTTCTTTTTGTAGAAACGTATTAGGTTGGGGAAAAAGTGTCTTCGCATTTTATATAAAAATTCAAAAGGTTTTTTTATAAAGTTTATTTACAAGTGACTAAAGTATATAGGTGCCATTTTGTTCGATAACTTTTTGCCATCTTGTTGGTAGGTACATGATCCCATTGCTATAAAATTTTTGGGGCTTCTGATGAAAAAACTGCGACAAGTGGTTTTGGCAGTCCTCTTGTGATGTCAACCTGACACTGCCTAAGGAATTCTGCAGCGACCGAAACAGGTGGAAATCTGAAGGTGCAAGGTCAGGACTATACGGCGGATGCATTAACACCTCCCAGCCAAACTCCCGTAATTTTTTCTGAGTGGCTAAAGATGTGTGAGGTCTAGCGTTATCATGGTGAAAAACCACACCCCTTCTGTTGATTAATTCCGACCGCTTTCTCTCAACTTCTTGCTTTAATCTCATCAGTTGTTCGCAGTACAGTTCAGAATTGATGGTCCTGCCTGGCGGTAACAGCTCATAATGAATAATGCCCTTCCAATCCCACTACACACACAGCATCACCTTGTTGCGAGTTAACCCGGGTTTCGCCACAGTCTGTGAAGCCTGACCGGCCTTTGACCACGATCTTTTTCGCACGTTCTTGTCGTACGTGATCCACTTTTCATCACCAGTTATCAGCTTCTTCAAAAATGGTTCGGTTTCATTACGTCGTAATAAAGAATCACAAATGAGTACACGGTTCATTAGGTTTCTTTCGTGAGCTCATGAGGCACCCAAATATCGAGCTTTTTTGTGTACCCAGCTTTTTTCAAATGCGCCAAAACCGTTTTGTGGTTAATCCCCAGTTCTTCAGCTACATCGTAACAACTAATATGCCGATCTTGCTCCACTTTTTCAAAAATGGCACCAGTTTTGTCCGTAACAGGGCGACCAGAGAGACACGCATCTTTGATATCAAAATTTCCGGATTGAAAACGCTTAAACCAAATTTGCGCTACTCTCACAGATACTGCATTAGGTCCATAAACATCACAAATTTTTTTCGCGGCTTGTGTTGCATTTTTACCTTTTTTGTAATAAAATTTTAAAATGTATCGAAATTCTTCATAAGAATCACTCATTTTAACAATAAGAAAAACAAATGAAAATCTCAAATTTATCTAATTTGAATTTGGAATTGTCTTCTGTAAAATTAAAACTTTTTAATGATACCAAAATCAGCCAGATACAATTGGTATAGCCCAAGATATTTTATGACAAGTTCATACATACTATAATGCGAAAAGACTTTTTCCCCAACCTATTATATTGATTTATTTCCCTGGATTTTAGTGTAATTTGTTTATTTAATTTGTGTAATGTTCGAGTAGAATAAAGTTCGAGTAGAATAAAAGGGCCTGAAAATGCGGCAAAATGGTTCTAGTAAAGAATGGTACGGCAGTGTTTGCTTCGCGCTCGACTTGGCGGGGGCACTGCCGTGCCCCCAGATCGACGTTCTGGTCTTATCTAGAGGTTCTCAAATAGGGGCCTGAAAATGCGGTGAAATGGTTCCAGTAAAGAATAGTACGGCAGTGTTTGCTTCGAGCTCGACTTGGCGGGGGCACTGCCGTGCCCCCAGATCGACGTTCTGGTCTTATCTAGAGGTTCTCAAATAGGGGCCTGAAAATGCGGCGAAATGGTTCCAGTAAAGAATGGTACGGCAGTGTTTGCTTCGCGCTCGACTTGGCAGGGGCACTGCCATGCCCCCAGATTGATTATCCTAGTTTTTATAGTTTTCCCTTTATGTGGCCATTAAACCCCAACTCTGTACCAAATTTCAGCTCTCTAAGTTTATGGGAAGTACTAGTTCTATTTTGATGATCATGAGTGAGTGAGTGAGTGAGTGAGTGTCGAAAATGCGAAACTTTGCTTTCGCTTAACTTCGGAACTAAATGACCTACAGACTTGAAATTTTGGATTTTAAGTACGTGATTATAGCTTATTGGATGACGAAAATTTCTGCGTTCTGGTCTTATCCAGAGGTTCTCAAATAGGGGCCTGAAAATGCGGCGAAATGGTTCCAGTAAAGGATGGTACGGCAGTGTTTGCTTCGCGCTCGACTTGGCGGGGGCACTGCCGTGCCCCTAGATACAAATCGATAGATAAAATAAATAAAATAAAATATAGTTTTTTTTTTTTTGTAGCGTGTTATATGTATTTTCGTGCCTTCAATTTACTGAACTCCTCAATAACTTATGTGAAACCGATTTCTTTAGAATTTTTTCTTTCTATTGCCATTTGACTATTTTCCATAGGACTTGTAGTTTTGCCGGAAATTGAGATAAACCGTCTTCTACCCTTAAAAACTCACCCCTTACACTTCGCAACCTCAAATCGCCCGTAAATTACTTTTCATTTTATTTTTTAATATTCTCATCCTTTTCAATGGGTTTCATACTACATTTTTTTTTTCTCTTTTGACCATTTTCAATGGTAAAAGCCCTAGTCTATAAGCTTCATGATTGATTTGACGATATAGATATACAAATGTACAGAGACTTTGCCATGTTGAGTCTTACGATGAGAACAAGTACATACCTACGTCTCTAATAAACGTGCACTACAAATAATATAAGGACCACTCGCAAAATGCAATAACTGAAGCAATGTACTCGTAGGTGCATGTTGACTAGAAACTACGGATCATTCTTCGTATAATTTAGCCTAGAAATTATTTCTAGGCTAAATTATACGAAGAATTAGTTACTTTTTCCAAATACTCGAAAATGCACTTACTCAACTCTGAACTGATTTACTTTTATTCCGCACCAAAAATCAAAAATACTATTCGCAAAAATATTGGAACACACTAATAAACTATTAAATATCAACGTAAAGAAATTTATATTTTAAATGAAGCCAATGTTTATTTTTCTACGTAAATAGAATGCAGTGAATGTAAATGTAGGCGTAAAAGAGGGAATTATTTGCACTCCATTCATTCAGGGATTTCTGAGGAACAGGGGCGTAGCTACCGCCGTATCTGCCGTATCAATTATACGGGGCCCCCGGGGCACGGGGGCCCCCAACATGCAAATATTAATAAAAACTTCCCAAATTTATCTTCATTTCATCATTAACTATTTCATGATTTAATAAATAACTACTTCATGATTTAATAAATCAGTTTGCCCGAAAAAAAGGCAAGGAGAGTGTATATTTAAATAGGCAATCGGACTATTTTTTTTATTGCATAAATGAATAGTACTCTTAAATATGAGTAACTTCTCAGAAGAAACCGTATATCAAAAGTCAATATTTTTAAAGGTACAGCGATTGGTATACAAAATTTCTAAAAACGCTCCATACTAAAGTCCACCTACAAATGACGTCACTTGTAGGTTATAGTATATGAAGTATATGGCCGCCGGAATATATTTGTAAATATCTCCCATATTTGTGCGTTTAAGTTCATACTTACCATAATGAATGTTTTTGTATATGATGTGAGTAAACTAATGATGTAGGTTTTGTTTACCAATTTCGCAAAAAAAAAATTTTTTTTGGTACTTTTTAAATGTATTTAATTAGTAAACTACATATAAAATAATATATTTTTTTACATTTACCAAGTAGTAATGCCTCAATATTTCTGAATATATTAACGAAACTACATATTTCAGATGTTGTCCGATCCCCTATTGTAAAAATTTTGGAAAAGTGACAGATAGCTAATAATTATGACGAATAAATATTTCTTTTAATTTTATGCAATTTTTTTTTTATTTTGAGAGCAATCTTTACCCTTCCTAAGGGGCCCCAAACAAATTTTTATACGGGGCCCCGCCAAGGCACGCTACGCTTCTGCTGAGGAAGTACCCACTACAAAGACGGGCGTTCAGTAAAGTTAAATGAGTATTAGTACCGCGTAAAAAGTCTAGATAGCTTTAGTGTTTTTATCTTGATGAAATTATGTAGGTATCAAGCACATTTTTTAAGTCTTGTTTAGGATTTCATCAGGGGAACGCGGAGGCATTTGGGGGCCCCCCAAGACCGGGGGCCCGGGGCGGACCGCCCCTTTCGCCCCCCGGTTAGTCCGCCACTGGCGCCCAGCGAGACCAATCATTAGTCTATGGTTATTATGTATAGGTATTATATATACTTAGATTGTGGAATTTTCTTGCAAATAATTATGTACTATGTTTCGTAATGCAGATTTCACACGACATGGGTGAATGTGACCTAGACTACTCTACTACTAACTTATAACTCTTGTCCAAGGTCACCTAGGTTAGGAAGAAGAGTTTAGTTTTCGTGCTAGGTCATTTTAACTGTGATTAGGTGTTAAATATACCTATTGACGTCTGATTAGTACCTACTTTTGTACATATGATTTATATAAAGCAATAGGGAATATGCATAAAAATTTAATTTGCCTGAAATATTTTTTTCCCTGTTCTTTTTTGTCGTCACATTATAACTAAAAGGAATTTTTTAAATTTAGTTCCTATTTAAGCCGAAAAAAAATATATAAAAAATGCAAAATCAGCCCGGGATATTTAAAATTGCGAAACGCGTCGCCATTGGTCGCGAGTCGCGACCAATGGTGACGCGCAGTGTGACGTCACGCTACACGACGCTGTCTTTCGTGACAATGACATGACTGACGTTAAATTGAATTTTATGCTCTGACTCGTCTATGATTTTATCTGTCAACTGTCTTTTTCGTGTACGATGACGTCACAACCCAAGCCCGCGAAAATGGCGTGTTTAAACCGCGCAAAAATTATAGTGATTTTTAAACATTTTTTCCAGCTTAATGGATAATGTTTTTGATGTGTTATATATATTTTTGGTAATGTTATAACCGGTAGAAACGTTTAAAAAAATAAAAAAAATACATGCATATTCCCTATTTTTGTATAAGCGATCATATTTTAATACTGAAAGGTTACAATATGCAGTAAATGCTTGCCCAGATACGTTTCGTTTTTCGTTAGTTATTAGTCCATGGTTTTACTATAAAATTTTTGTATAATCTGTTCTAATAGAAATTTCACTTAAATACAATGAAACATTTATAGATTTGGTCTCATTTAATATCATTGTCCACAAAGAGATGAAATTGAATCTAAACAGAGTAGGTAATTGTTGTTTCCTCAATGCAGTTACACCTTGCACTATAGCTATTTACTACTGTCTTATTAGGGTATATGGCTAGCACCTGCTACGTATTAATCTCCGTAGCTACCTACGTCACGTAGTCGAGGTGTTTCCGATAGTTTCTCTATTATATTATTTACAGTAAACAAATATCTGGGCGAATGCCAGAAATTGTCGAGTAATCGTGGGAATTGTTAGAAAAGGAAACGCAAGTTGCACCAGTGAAGAGCAAAATAAAGACCACATGTGTGGATCATAAATGTGCGTAAAAGGGCATATGCCACTATATTTATCACTAGCTGACCCGACACACGTTTATTTTATCTTAACTATGAACTAGAAAAAATAATAAAAGAAAATAAAGTTGAAATTACGACTTTATTGTACGTCTAATGAGTGTTAGTGTTAGCATACAGTGGGATATGGAATGATATACATTATTCTTCTCTTGCTAATAGTATTAATTAGGTATTATTAATCTGACCTTTCTGAGATATTCGCTAGTTTGTATATTTTCAGAAAGGGGTGTCCAGACCTGTTTGGGTCATAATAAACCATAATAACTAATCTAAGCACAATTTATTGATCTTTTACATAACGCTTAATTTACAAATTATCTGTATAATCCTAATTTGAAGTTAACGCGACAAAAGAATGACAAATATGTTTACAAAAATATGTTGTTGTTGGTGACATTGTTAACCAAGTAGTTCCCACTGATCCCAGCATTCGAGGGGAATGCTTAGTGTCGTCTAACGTCTTGTAAGTTGTACGCCATCAGCATGTAACAGATTACAGAACTCAAAATTATTTAAACGATCCAACTCGGTCTATAACTCTTTCTAATATCTCCCCATCTATCCCCAGGGCGCGCAGAAGCCGTTCAAGCGGGTGATCAAGGCGAACATTGGAGATGCGCACGCCATGGGCCAGGTGCCCATCACCTTCATCAGACAGGTGAGTCCCATCTGAGCTGTCAGCGGCAGACAACTGAGACAACCGTAAACCGCCATCAAACATGCATCAAATCTGTGTAATCCAATTTTGGATGGGGGAAATTATTGTTATCCATATTTAGTGTAATTACAGAATCATAATAATTATTTTAAAAAGCATATAAGTCTTAAAAACTTAATTAACTCTGTAAGGATAATACCTACTGGCCTTAAAAAATTAAGAAATTAAAAATATTATTTTTGGCTAAGAATGACGTCTCCAACTCGCAATACGACTGGAAGCTCGTCGTCCATTACGCGCCATCAATTCTTATCGACCTCCTCCCTCAATATCCTTTCATTATCAGGTGCTGGCGTGCACAGTACTACCAGAGATGATGCAGACCAGTGATATCCCCGCCGACGTAAAACAACGCGCATGCGAGCTGCTTGGAAGCTGTGGGTGAGTTGAATACCTCTCGGCTCTCCTAGTTTATGGAACCCTGGTACTGGTTACACCATCTCATTTTGACTCGAGGTGTAGGTGAGCTGCTAAATCTACGTATAAGTCCTTATATTCTAACGGCCGGTTTCCATAACCTATCTATCAATAATTATTTGTTAAAAACGTCGTGATTCAATAATTTGTCGGTTTTTTTGCGTTTGACGTTTTTAACAAATAGTTATTGATAGATAGCTATACTTCGTGGATAGGATAATGAAACGGGCCGTTAGTGGTTTATGTAATCCTAGTAACCCCATGTCACTCTTTTGACATGAGGTTCAGTGATTTGACAAAACTAGGTACCTACCTGTCCTAGCCGATATCATTAGCTATCGTTTATTGTTCTGTCGAGAATTTAACTCGATGGTTTTAATAAGTAGGTATATAATATCATATAATATAGATGTTTGGGATAAATAATCGACACCTATTATAGTTTATATGCGTATATTGTTCACTTTAAACACGTCACAGTTTTAGTGAGATGTACATACAACTTAGCATTAAAACTAATAACAGAAAATTATATGCGCGCGCGCAGCCCTCGGGACCGAGGTTCGTTTCCGAAGCCTGCGCCGTGCCGGCGCATCATTCTACCTATACGCGCAGAACGCGCTGCACCATATTTGTTGTATGTTGGATCTGTTGACTCAGCAGCATTTATCATAAACTCACGGTGGAGATATTCAATGATACAATGATTGTATATTCTTCTTTATTACATATGTTCTACATATAACATCCATATAATTATCTTATCATACATATAATATGTTAAGGAGGCCAAATAGACATACACACGTCTAAGCTATACATAGCCTTTCATAGGCATCAAAGTGACACCTATGAATGACAGATTATCTTTTTAATAATGTTACATCATTATGCAACAATGCAAATAACAATTTATAAAATATTATATATTTTATAATATTAAAATACATCGCCACAAGTCAAATCAGATTCAGGACTTTACTATTATTATGAATTTGAAAGTTTGTGAGCATGGATGATTGTTACTTTTTCACGCAAAAACTACTGAACGGATTTTTATGTAAGGTAGTAGTTTGAGACTGAATTATCACATAGGCTACTTTTTATCCCGAAAAGTAATGTTCCCGTGGGATGCCTACTGTATTAACGCGGGCGAAGCCGCGGGCAAAAGCTAGTCGATATTTCCGTAATTGTATATTAATTATTATCATTATTCAAATGTATTCATGAGACGTTTTATAAAACATGGTCTAATTTACAAAATATTGTTAGAATATGTCCGAATAAATTTAGAATATTGTAATAACTCCTATTGTTGTTATTGAGGTTAACGTGCAAAGTTAATTGTTCATTACAATGTACTCGCTGTTTAGTTTAGCCACGTTCATTATCACAATGATTCAACGCTGACGGCTCATCAGTCATCGCCTGTAACCTATATACTTAGATCAGGTAGGTACACGTTGTTACGTCACCATCCTGTCTGTTTTGTTATATTATTGTACTAGCGACCCGCCCCAGCTTCGCACGGGTACAATACTGATACTAATACTACAGAATGTCTTTAAACCTCTAACAAAACGGGCGAAATCTAGTCAAAACAAACAGAAACAAATGAATATAGGTACCTACTAAAACTCAATGAAATAAGTAGGTGGGTATACTTTTATCGTATGAAATACCATATATCTAAACTCCCCCCGCACGCGCCTTGGTGACGCCTACTTCGCAACGGGCCGTGCAGCAGAAGTCGTAATATTTTAATTTCGCCATAACTTCAAAACCACACGTCCAATTTCAATCATTCAAAGACCAAATATTATCTACATAAACTGTACTTAGTGATGAAATAATTTATTTTGATAAGGATTAATAGCATGAGTAAAATAAACGCGTTTAAATGTAGTCCAAAAAAATTCAAGATTTCTAAATAAAAAAATTGTTGTTGTGCCTCACTCGACATAGATAGGTATAGTGTGTCGCGGACTTTTTTGTAGATATTTATAAGATCTACAATTAATTAGAACATTTTATGGTTCTATCTTTTATAGTTTAGGCAGCGTACGCAAAATAAGTAACTTTTCTGGTTGATTTTTTACACCTTGTGTCCGAAAAACCCAAATATTTTACGGAACCCTATTTTTTTCCAAAATAAAATATAGCCTATGTTACTCGTGGATAATGTAACTTTCGAATGGTGAAAGAATTTTTGAAATCGGTCCAGTACTTTTTGAGCCTATTCATTACAAACAAACAAACAAACAAACAAACAAACATACAAACAAAGTTTTCCTCTTTATAATATTAGTGTACGTAGTGTAGTGTGTTACGGGTGCATAATTATAGGCCTAAAGTTCAAATGTGTACCGACTGCCTAGTGATGTCATTTGCAACGTTATACGGCACACTACTGCACTGCAGTTACTATTAAGCCGTAAGTGGTATCCCACCAAAAACATTCTGTAAAAAACTAGCCAAGTCTCGATGGAGCTGCTTGTTTATCTCTAAAAAGTAATGAAATCTAGACAAAATCGTGCCAAGTCTAAGGTTCCTTACTGCGGTTTCTTTATTATTATAGTTAATGTTGAGTGACTTGGCCGTTGAACATTCTTTATACTTTAGTGGGTACAAGTCAATTTTGTTTACATTTGTAACTACCTATGTTTGTTAAGCGAGATAATAGCCCATACTGGTATTGGTAATTGGACGCTAGTGTCTCATTTTAGGCTGTTGTTGATTGTACAACACACGTATTGGAGCAATGGTGTCATGGAGCCCCTTTTGTACCCTTGTGTGCCCTTCAACGGCCAAGTCACACAACATTAACTATAATAATAAAGAAACCGCAGTAAGGAACCTTAGACTTGGCACGATTTTGTCTAGATTTCATTACTTTTTAGAGATAAACAAGCAGCTCCATCGAGACTTGGCTAGTTTTTTACAGAATGTTTTTGGTGGGATTTCACTTCTTTTTGTAGAAACGTGGGCATATTGATTTATTTCCCTAGATTTTAGTGTAATTTGTTTATTTAATTTGTGTAATGTTCGAGTAGAATAAAGTTCGAGTAGAATAAAGGGGCCTGAAAATGCGGCAAAATGATTCTAGTAAAGAATGGTACGGCAGTGTTTGCTTCGCGCTCGACTTGGCGGGGGCACTGCCGTGCCCCCAGATCGATGTTCTGGTCTTATCTAGAGGTTCTCAAATAGGGGCCTGAAAATGCGGCGAAATGGTTCAGTAAAGAATGGTACGGCAGTGTTTACTTCGCGCTCGACTTAGCGGGGGCACTGCCGTGCCCCCAGATCGACTTTCTGGTCTTATCTAGAGGTTCTCAAATAGGGGCCTGAAAATGCGGCGAAATGGTTCCAGTAAAGAATGGTACGGCAGTGTTTGCTTCGCGCTCGACTTGGCAGGGGCACTGCCGTGCCCCCAGATCGATTATCCTAGTTTTTATAGTTTTCCCTTTATGTGGCCATTAAACCCCAACTCTGTACCAAATTTCAGCTCTCTAAGTTTATGGGAAGTACTAGTTCTATTTTGATGATCATGAGTGAGTGAGTGAGTGAGTGAGTGAGTGAGTGAGTGTCGAAAATGCGAAACTTTGCTTTCGCTTAACTTCGGAACTAAATGACCTACAGACTTGAAATTTTGGATTTTAAGTACGTGATTATAGCTTATTGGATGACGAAAATTTCTGCGTTCTGGTCTTATCCAGAGGTTCTCAAATAGAGGCCTGAAAATGCGGCGAAATGGTTCCAGTAAAGGATGGTACGGCAGTGTTTGCTTCGCGCTCGACTTGGAGGGGGCACTGCCGTGCCCCCAGATTTGCATTGAAATACATCGGAGTTAGATGAGTAGGTACGATACACAGTGTTTTATAAACCCAAAAAAAGTGACATCGTTTTTTTATTGCAGTTCTTTAAAGATTAGATCAAAAGAAATGCGAGAGTAGAATTCCCGATTTTCTAGTGTGCCTAAATCCGGAGATAGAAGCCTTCGAAAATGCGAAATTTTTCACCCGGATTTACAGATAAAAATTAATTAAAAATGACTGGTGCATATTAGCATCAACTGGATTTATTTCATCAATGAAGACATTAAAGACGCACATAATTCAGTTACAAAATTTATTTTAAGTTTATTAGAAAATATTTTACAATCATTTTTAACATTTTAGATTTTATTTAATAACTCGAATAGTCCGCAAAATCGACACTTCGTTCTAATTTATAAATATAGGTATTAACTTGGTCTATACACATAAAAAAAATCAAAGGTCGATCCCGTGAAATAACAGAGTTAAAAGCATTCAAATATTTTTCGTAGGGTTGTCACTTAAACCCGGATTTGATAATATTATGAATTGTAATTTTTTAAACGAAATTTTAAAACTTTATGCATGAGCCAATATTATCATAACGCTTGTATGCTATATTACCCAACAAAAAAAAGAGATTATCAATTTGATATTATAGGGATTGCGTCATTTTCATATAATATGGTGATCTATAATGTCTTTCGAATATTTACGCATAATTTAACACAATTTATGCATAATTCGAGTAAATTAAAAATGATGATTTTTTTTTTTTTGTTAACTCACATCTTTTGTTGGTAAGTTGTAACTATTTAATATAAACGTCTGTCATAGGAAGAATTGTTTTTAGTTTACTTATTATACTTATTTGTATGCATTTCGACCACTTTTTTGCAACAGACGTCCCACTCGTTTATGAAACTAATTTATAAACCCAAAAATGTGACATCGTTTTTTCTACGGTTTTACAATTCTTTAAATATTACATTTCATCTCATTATATTTACTAGCTTTTGCCCGCGGCTTCGCCCGCGTGGAATAGTGTTCTTGGAGAAAAAACTTCTTCAGCAAATAACTTCACTCACTGCTGTATACTTCTGTATACAATATTGAAAATGTTATTACGGTTTCGTACCCGATGGGTAAAAACAGGACCCTATCATATCAATGCGATAACGATGCGACGTGTGAGATCGCTTGATATATTATTATATTAAAAGGATGAGTATATCTATACTAATAAGTAATATTATAAAGAGGAAAGGAATGTGTGTTTGCATTGAATATGCTCTGAAACTACTGGACCGATTTAGATGATATAGATTAGACCACAAGGATAGACATATTAGGCAATTTTTTGTAGCGGCAAAATGTAAGGTCCTCACGGGAACCGTACATTTTGCCGCTTTCCTTTAGCGCGCACAAAGTGACGGAAACAAGAAGAATGTAATGAATATGGCGGGAAATTTAATTTAAATAAAGTCTACTATTCATCTTCAGTTAACAATATTTTCTGATCATATCTCGTCAATAAATCCCAACATATTATATTCATTGGCTTTCAGTAAAGCTAGAACGGCAGCAGGCAATGGCTGTTTTATTTTTATTTTTTATTGAGCTATGAGTGTGCAGCAATTATTGGATCTGATGACATGAGCTCTATGGAAAATATCGTGCATAAATTTATTTTTATCAAATCTATACTAATATTATAAAGCTGAAGAGTTTGTTTGTTTGTTTGTTTGAACGCGCTAATCTCAGGAACTACTGGTTCGAATTAAAAAAATCTTTTTGTGTTGGATAGTCCGTTTATTGAGGAAGGCTTTAGGCTATATAGCATCATGCTAAGCTCAATACGAGCGGAGCACCAATCAAGAATGTTTCAAAATCGGGGGATTTTTTTCCTTTTGAGAGCTTTTGCTACGTACGCTGCGAAAACGGTTGAAGTTTCGCTAAAATTATGTATGACACAATTGTTACCCTTTAAAAGTTCTAAAAAAAAGTCCGCGACTGTATATGTCTATCTTTTAAGGTTGGCTCACAATAACCTTTTTATGCTAAGCAAATTTGTTCTAAAATTAAGCATTATTTGTGAGGGCGTTTTCATAAAGATGATATTAATCCTTATCCAAATAAATACGTTATTTATTACAAGCATTTAATTTAGAAGAAATTTGCCGTTTACATCATTTGATTTCAATGAGTATTTTAGAAGATATCGCAGTAATAAAATAATCAGCGCGCAATATTGATGTGCGGCGCGCTGCGGACAGTCGCGAGGGGGAAGCGCTCCTCCTTCTACGTAAATGAGGTCGGGGGTAAATTTTAGCGATATCCCAAAGTAATTGTTCAACGCGGACGAAGTCGCGGGCAAAAGCTAGTGTCCTATATAATAACATCACTTACAAAAAAATGTCATAATATAACATCACTTACAAAAAAATGTTCCTTGCTAGCAACACTTTCAAATGGCACAATAATATAGGACGATATTTTTTAAAACTTTTTTGTGATTTTCAATCTATAATATCCCCGTTCATACTGAGTTTAAAGAACAATGGCTTTAGCAAATTTGATTTCTTACATCAGTCTAAAACCAAAAACAATGTTTGATTTATGGCCGACCGAAAACGAAAAGACTACAAAATCCGCATTGCTATTTGACAACCCTTACCTCAATCCGACCTGGTAATACGCCGGGTGTGCGTATAATCGTCATAACTCTGTTAGTTCACGGGATCGACCTTTGATTTTTTTTATGTGTGTAGACCAAGTTAATACCTATATTTATAAATTAGAACGAAGTGTCGATTTTTCGGACTATTCGAGTTATTAAATAAAATCTAAAATGTTAAAAATGATTGTAAAATATTTTCTAATAAACTTAAAATAAATTTTGTAACTGAATTATGTGCGTCTTTAATGTCTTCATTGATGAAATAAATCCAGTTGATGCTAATATGCACCAGTAATTTTCAATTAATTTTTATCTGTAAATCCGGGTGAAAAATTTCGCATTTTCGAAGGTTTCTATCTCCGGATTTAGGCACACTAGAAAATCGGGAATTCTACTCTCGCATTTCTTTTGATCTAATCTTTAAAGAACTGCAATAAAAAAACGATGTCACTTTTTTTGGGTTTATAAAACACTGTGCGATAGGCAGACACAATATAATCTCCACGCATGCCCGTTATTTGACAGGCGCGTCCGTTGTTTTACATCTACACTAAGCATCTACATTATACGCGGACTCTTGTAAACTATACTATATTCGAGTTAAGATTACTGTGAATTTTCCGTGTAAATGTCAAAATTGGCTGATGACGCGTTCGCACTGATTGAATGGCCTCATTGGTGAATATGATCACGGCTTAGGAGTTAGGCGTCATCGGTCAATGTTGACATTTGCACCGATCACCCGGTACTCCACGCTTAACGGGAATTTAATATAGTCCTTAACTACTAACATGTATTATTATAAATGCGAAAGTTAGTAAGAGTGTATGGAAATGGGGTAAATTTGTTAAATTTTATTAAAATACGTTCAGTGGTTATTGCGTGAAAGAGTAAAAATAATTTAAAAAAATAAAAAAAACCCGACTGCAAAAAATACATATACCTAAGCAACGTACTAAAAAGACCGAAACAAGTTTGAGAAAACTGACTACACTATGAGCTGAAACCCTAAGTGAAATAATTGACGTTATGTTTGTTAGCAGGCGGGGCTCATATATTTTTGTACGATTTATAATTTGCGAATGGGTCCCGCCTGCTACCAAACATAACGTCAATTATTTCACTTAGGGTTTCAGCTCATAGTGTAGTCAGTTTTCTCAAACTTGTTTCGGTCTTTTTAGTGCGTTGCTTAGGTATATGTATTTTTTGCAGTCGGGTTTTTTTATTTTTTTTAATTATTTATTTTATTTCAGTCTTTTCAGTTGCTTTTGAATTGTAGTTATCTATGCAGGCGGGTTTTTGTTTTTTATTATTATTATTTATCGTTATATCTATACTATAATATTATAAAGCTGAAGAGTTTGTTTGTTTGTTTGTTTGAACGCGCTAATCTCAGGAACTACTGGTACGAATTGAAAAATTCTTTTTGTGTTGGATAGTCCACTTATCGAGGAAGGCTTTAGGCTATATAGCATCATGCTAAACTCAATACGAGCGGAGTACCAATCAAGAATGTTACAAAATCGGGGGTCTTTTTTTCCTTTTGAGAGCTTTCGCTACGTACGCTGCGGAAACGGTTAAAGTTTCGCTAAAATGATGTATGGCAGAATTGTTCCCCTTTAAAAGTTCTAAAAAAAAGTCCGCGACAGTATATGTCTATCTTTTAAGGTTGGCTCACTATAACCTTTTTATACTTACCAAATTTGTTCTAAAAGTAAGCATTATTTGTGAAGGTGTTTTCATAAAGATTATATTAATCCTTATCCAAGTAAATACGTTATTCATTACAAGCATTTAATCTAGAAGAAATTTGCCGTTTACATCATTTGATTTCAATGAGTATTTTAGAAGATATCGCAGTAATAAAATAATCATGCGCGCTATAGTAAGGAGAGCGGAGCGGGCGGGCAGTCGTGAGGTGGAAGCGCTTCTTCTACGTAAATGAAGTCGCGGGTAAATTTTAGCGATATCCCAAAGTAACTATTCCACGCGGACGAAGTCGCGGGGAAAAGCTAGTTTAATATAAAACTGCAAGTTATATACATATTTAGAATCAGTGTTTAAAATCCTTCATTTTGATACCCCACTCGATATACTTGGTAGATTTTTTTTTACCTCACAATATGGCGTCAAACATCCGCCATTTTGTTTTTTTTTAATGTCACCTATCTAAGAACACTTGGGCTATTAAGACGAATCTAACGATACCTCAAATGTGAAAATCCGTTTAGCGGTTCTGAAGATACAAGGTAATAAAGAATATTACATACATACATACATACAAGATACGCGCCAAACACATAACCCTCCCGGCAGTCGGGTAAAAATGTTCTCTTTCACGCAATACCACTGAACGATTTTAATAAAATTTGGTATGGTAGTAATTTAGACTCTGAAATCTCAGAATTAACACATGGGCTAATTAAAATGTACGGTTCCCGCGGGCGACATCTAGCATGTATGATGTAATAATGTCTCCACTGTCATGTCTCCAGCGGGGGCTCGGTGGGGTCCTACTCGTCGTCGCACGGCGTGGACCTGATCCGGCAGCACGTCGCGGAGTACATCGCCAAGCGGGACGGCCACCCCAGCCGCTGGCAGGACGTGTGCCTGTCCGCCGGCGCCTCCACCGGCATCAAGAACTGCCTGCAGCTGCTGTGCAACCCCGTCGACGGCAAACCATCCGGTGAGTCCGCTGGAGTCCCTAGACTCGTGACGCCATTGAATGCTTTATGCATCCCCGGTAGCGCTGAGGAAGGGCCACCGGGGTATGTGGGACTCACCCGGGCGGAGGTGGTATCGCCCGGGGTTACCGCACTAAAACCCGACGGTGTTCCTTCTTCTGCGCTTTTGACAGAGCCACGGGAACTATGATAAACCATCCGCGAGTCATTGTGTCCTAGAGTCGACTGAAGTTGACGCCGACATGCGATAAGTGCGTGTCAGGCCACGCATAGAATACCGAATAGGGTTCCGTAGTCAACTTATTGTTTCGTTATTTTTGTACGAATTTTTCCAAGTAAGCGCATTTTACTAATCGGGCATCTGTAAATCCTAAACTAACAGTTATAGTTTTTATACCGGTATATATAGTCTATCAGCAAATTTGAACGTAAGTTCTAAAAAAAGTTGTAGTACCTATATATTGTTTGGGCTGGTAGTGACTTCATCATTAAAAAGATTGAGCAGAGAAATAGTTAATATTTTAGCCAAATTTAAAAGGGGCATTAATTGAAAACAAGTTTTATTTCATACTGTTTTGTGTATTTTTATTCAGAGGGGACGACGATGCCCCGTTTTAAGAAAAAAGTACGCTTAAAAGTAGAATATCTCGCAAACAGATACATAAATCAAAAAATTGTTTTTCAACGTTTTTAAAATACCTATTTAATGATACTCCACACTATGGGGTAGACGCGAGAAAAAAAATCCTCACTTTACGTGCCCTACTAATCTACCCAAAAAAATATGGTGATTTGATTTTAGCACTTTCTCGACGTGGTAAATACACAAATTCATGTAAAGTTGCACCTTTCTAACGCTAACCGTTTAAAGTCTAAACGGTCTAAATTTTAGACGGTAAGCCGAACAAGGACGGACGGACTCGACAAAACCATAAGGGTTCCGAGACGTGACCTACGGAACTCTAAAAAGGGTTAGGAAATATATTGGTGTAGAGCTGCTTCTATTTGCACTAGCATTTAGTTAGGCCCCTTACACTGTGTTGTGGTACTAGTGGTTGAACAATAACATTTCCGTTGGCGAAAGCGATGACCTTGCAGCTGCGGCATGCCTGTGGCGTGGGGGCCGACCCGTCACCCGTACCCGTACTCAGTAGCACAGAAGGCAGCTGCTTAAATTCAGACCAGCTTTGAACATGTCATTTACGACTTAGGGTCAGCTGACAGCTCGCGGTCTCGTCACGCGTCTCGTTTCGTTGTGAACTGAAGCGTACGACAATATTATAAAGGGATTGATTGTTTGTTTGTTTGCATCGAATCGTGTAGACCACGGAGGGAATGGGGACATACTTTATATCGCGACAAAATGTACTATTCCCGCAGGATGTCCTTTTGCACGTACGAAGTTGTGGGCGGTTGAATATGACAAATGACGATCCCATAAACTTCGTCAGACACCAGACTCAAAAAATAACAAGTCATTGTAAACTTGCAATAGTTCATTGTGAAGAAAATTGTAATACACGAAACAGCTACTAAATAACGTGTTTATAAAGTGGGTTAACCCAGTAGTCAGTAGATATTGATTGTGGTGGAGTTACTTGAGTCATACCAAGGTCGCTTGCGGTGGCGCGACACAATGCAGTGTTAAAATGAAAACCCTAAACGTGCAGTCTAGTGCGATTCAAATGAGAATAGGATCGAGTCGGCGCCATATTGTTTCGAATTTAGACTCTTATGATAGTTAAATTTATGTTTAGTTAATTGATTACTATTTAACGTTTTTATTTAAATTCGATACATGTCTATTAATATTTTTAAGCACAAGTTTTTCTGAAAATCGCATTTTTCAAGTGATATTTGACAGAAAAAGGTCATTCACGTTCCTATTTTCATTTGAAACGCGTCTTACATGTTAAAACACTGTGTTATAGTTGAAGCCTTAAAGGCTAAACGATTAAAAATTAGCCAAGTGCGTAAAAACGGCGAAAAAGCACCTTAAATATTTATTTTAGTCTGTTTAAAATATTAGTATTTGCTATACCTGGAGGCAACAAAAAATCCATCGTCTGTGAAAATTTCAACTGTCTAGCTATCACGGTTAAGGAGATACAACCTAGTGACATACAGACAAACAGCGAAGTCTAAGTAATAGGGTTCCTTTTTAGGGTTCCGTAATACTTAAGGAACCCTTATAGTTTCGCTCTGTCCGTCTGTCTGTCTGTCTGTCTGTCTGTCCGCGCCTCTAGCTCCTGTAATTATGAATATAAATTGATGAAATTTGGTACAGTTATAGAATGTGTATAGATCACGGTTTCGAGATTATAAAAAAATAATAATTTTATATTTTAGGGGTGGCTCTCCATACATGTGAAGTGGGGATGAAAAATATTTTTTCACTCTACCCCATCGTGTGGGGTATCGTAGAATAGGTCTTTTAAAATAAAGGCAAGGTTTCATACGTTACTTTTTTATAAAGTTAACCATTTTCGAGTAATCGGCCTCCAAAGTGGTTTGTAAGTTGGTCCCCCCCCTAGCATTTTGAAACTATAGGAGATAGAAACTTGCAAATTTCCATGCTGAAAGATCATGCTAAGAACTCTTTAGGAAAACTATTGTGAACCAAATCGGACAGTAACTTTTGGAGTGATTAAAAAAAAAGCATATTACGCGTTTATAGTTACGGAACCCTCCTTACCTGTCCCAACTTACCTGTCCGGTAGTTGTGGTATAGTATACGGGTATGCGACCCCGGCTTCCCTAGCTATTACTGTCCTATCCCTTGCCCTCCTGGGCGGTAATATCCTACATTTCCTATTTCCCACTCTAACTTACCAATCTTCCTTTCCACACCACCTATCCTTCCCTTTCCCTATTCCTACCCTCTCTACCAATGCGTGGAAACGCAATGGATAATCATAAAAATAATTTAATTATCCAAAATGGCGGCGATGTGGTTCACCACCCATTACGTCTCGTTTCTCGCGGAGGTGAAAAGCGGACCATGGAGAGCCGCTTTTGCTACGTTGAATGTAAGAGGAGGAATGGATGGTAAGAATGAAAGTGAACGAAGTGAAACGAGTATGTAAGGATCGTAGCAAGTGGCAAAAAGTGGTCTCTGCCTACCCCTTTACGGGAAAAAGGCGTGATTATATGTATGTATGTATGTATGTATGTATGTATAATGTATGTATGTATGTAAGTAATACGTCATTTGCATGCGACCATATAGTCATATCCATGGTCGTATGCAAATAATATGATAGTCTTCATAATAACTTTTGCGGTTTGGTTTATCGAGGATTTTGTTATTGGAAATCTAAGTACCAAACAACTCGCAGTTTCAGTCTTGTTACCTAACTACGGCGAAGCTAAAAGGAACGGTAGATAATGATTTTGGCAGTTTATGTAATTGTATGTATGTTTGTTCCGCCGAGGGCCTAAACTACTGGTTCGATTTTAATCAATGTGGTGTCAATAGATTCGTAATAATAGCCCGGGTAAGATAGGCTATATAATTAACGTAGTCGGGTTATAGTTTTTATAAAAAAAATATATGACAGTACTGAAAAACCACAAAAATATATAATGCTAAAAAGGAAACACACACAAACACACCCCAGCAACAAACATAACATAATTTAGTTATCACTTATCATGTTTACTCAAAGTAGGTACCTATTACGAGCGGCATGACGAAAGACAGATATTATTATGCTGTAGACGTTACAATATGTAGATAAATAGTATTTACTGATAACATTGTCTAATATTTTTAATTATCGTTGCTCAACACATGAACAAAACAAACATCACGTCATAATGTATTTATGTTCCCACCGCTGCAACTTCCCAACCGTTTGGTGATGTGTACCAGATTTCAAACGAAATAAGGTAATTCAGCAGTAAGTCTACCAGGAGATTTCAAACGAAATTAATTCAGCAGTAATTCTACGGTTACTAAAGTGGCAGAACCATGTCTATAAAATGACCAGTTACAACTTGAGTACAAGTTACAAGCTGCGGTTGACTTGAGCCGGAATACTCATCATATTGAATAGTGAATAGGGTCCTCAGAGGGGACGTTAGTTCTTTTCGTCGATATGTGTTATGTAAATCAGTCGATCAGGTGGTTCATATTTAGTTTTTACTTTTTAAAGAGTCTGTTAGGTTTTTTAAATATTATGATTTTGTGTCTAAATATGGTGGAATCACTTTTCACAAGCCTCTGTTTCATCTATTCCTAATACTCGCTATTATGAGCGTCTGTATTGTGTATTAAAGTCCTTTTTCCTCTTTTTTCCAGGCGTGATGATCCCGATCCCGCAGTACCCGTTATACTCGGCCTCGCTGGCGGAGTACGGCCTGCGCCAGGTGCACTACTACCTCGACGAGGGCCACGGCTGGGCGCTGGACCCCGCCGAGCTGGAGCGCTCGCTGGCCGCGGCCGCCGGCGACACCGCCGTGCGCGCGCTCGTCGTCATTAACCCCGGCAACCCCACCGGACAGGTACATAGTCTACGGCAGTCGAAGCACCTGGGGCCTAGCGGGAGCGAACTGCTGATGTCCTAGTGTTTCAGAATCAGACGCCATTACTATGTCCGGCTTACACAAATGTATGCAGTTGATACGGGCGTGTAGATCGAGTTTTAATCCGCTTACTGCGCGCGTGTTCTGCGGCCCTGGTACCTCGGGCTCGACAATGCGAGGATTAACAATGCCTACCGTGTAATAACAGGAGGCCTGGAACATTTGACAACGGCGTAAACGTAACGTTATCAAATGAAATATGTATGGGGCGCCGTCATGATTTTGACAAATTTTCTTACAATCTCATTCGACGACTTTAGGTTTCCACCGCTATGCTCACTGAAGAAACATAGGTAACCGGACCGTAGCTATCCGGCTAGACAAGTATCTGCAAGACCGGGGCAACCTAAAAAGTCGGACCTGCTCCTGATCTCTCGCCAATCGTGTCGGTTATCCGTCCCACTGAGTTACGAGAGTAAAAGAAGAGAGATTGCTCTTGTGTACAGCGCACACACTTGGGCACTAAAAAACGTAACTGGCCTGGTTTCAATGAAACCGGCCACCGTCACCGAAATCGGTGTGGGGAGTTTTATTTAGTTACAACTTGTGTAATTTCCAGGTGCTGACCCGCGCGAACATTGAGGCGGTGATCAAGTTCGCGCACAAGCACCGCCTGTTCGTGTTCGCGGACGAGGTGTACCAGCACAACGTGTACGCGGAGGGCAGCCAGTTCCACTCGTTTAAGAAGGTGAGGCACGCTGCACGCCCGGCTCGTGTGAAACATACAAATGTTTTCTACAAACTAACTGTATACTACGTTTAATCTGGAATTTAATCTAATTAAATTTTAATCTGGAACCAGTACGATAGTACATAAGAGATAAATGAAATTCTGAATACTTTAGACAGATTATATTCAGGTTTTACAAACATTAAATTAATACTCAGAAAAGTAAGGCAAATTAAAAATGTGAGTGTCCACGAGTAGGGTTGTAGGCGTAGTGGGATCGCGTCGGGTATCGCCGCGAACGTTCTCGTGCGTGTGAGTAGGACGGAAGAGCGCGAGCGCCGTCGTGCGCGCTCCTATAGGAACTCGCATATGTTCGGAGCTAACGCGCGAATACATACAACTACAAATTATACAAATGTTTTTGTATTTGTTGTTTGTCAAACTAACTGTATACTATGTTTATCCATTTTAATCTGGAACCAAGAAACAGTAGCGCGCCAAAATACTACAAAATAAAATTTAACTTATTTACCGTGCAAAAAAGAAATACAAGATTAAATTGGATTGAAACAGAGTATAAATAACTTAGGCAAATTCCGCGACATATTACTATGCTATAGCATTCCAGCTGCCTAATGTTTAACATCAAAGTCTATGTTTGTATTTAGTCTCCGTAAACACAGAATGAAATCGTAATGTTGGTTTAGAAGCGCTATCTAGTGCAAGATCGAACTAAAATAGCACCATCTATGCGTTAACGTGTACTACAGCGAAATAAAACAGAGTAAGTTGTTAATTTTTTTTCTTATTTTAAACATTTTATTTAAAAAAGTACAGTCAATCAGGGTAACTTTGAATCATCATCGACATATTTTTTAAACAAACTTTTACTGTGTTAAGAATAAGTCAAAAGAGTTTAGTTAATCTGTGCTCTCAGGTTGGTTTTCATGCTATAAAGTTTTATAAAGTCTTCAAAAATGACTAATTATATTAAAAACTGGCAATTTTGTCGTGTGTCAAAGTTACCACCCATAATGGGTAACTTTGACACAAACTAACTTTTAATTAATTTACAGCTTCAGGGTGACAATAATTTATGTTTTTATCAAATATTGATGCAGTGGGGTCATAGACAAGTCAAAAAAACCATAAAGTTATTACATTTAAATATGTTTTTATATACCTTGATAGCAGCAAAGTTAACGAGATTTTTAAACAAAGTTTTGCACTGATTTTTACCCATTATGTTGCGCGCGGTTAAAAACAAAAGTTTTTGATATTATCTTCTTTTGACAGCTGCTTTTTTTTTAGATTTCGTTTACGAAGTATGTTACGTACACGAATTGTTATTAAATTTTAAGCGCCAATTGTTTCCCACATAAAACAATAGAAAAGAATTTTGAGAACAAACTGTCAAAGTTACCCTCGTGATTCAAAGTTACCCTGAACGAGCGTAATACAAACATTTTTAATTAATAAATATTTTGACTGGAATAGCCGTTGACTTTTTCGCCGATGACGTATGATTTCAGTTACGTAGGGTAAAAAGTTATTTATAATTTCTAGTTCTTGCTATGAGGGTTTTTAAATTCGTGACATCTGACAGCTTTTTGACACGACAAGGACCGTCGGGCTACCGAGCACCGCCTGGTGACAGGAAAATAATCTAAAATTCTTATTGACCGTCTTTAATACCACTTACACCACCAGATGACGCTTTGCCACAGAGTAGAAAATATATATACCAATGTACAGTGGAACAGGTTTCATAGAAAGACCTAATTTTGAAAAATTCAAAATAATCGATTCAAATTAGAAAATTTTGACGTCCACTTCAACGGCCCAAGATTTTTGAAATTAAAATTCATTTCTTTGCTATGAATATGGTACATTAGGTGTGTTTACATATTGTTACGTGTTGGGGTTCGAAGGATTTGGAGAGAAAGACCTGCTGACTCTTTTGAAGACTATTCACTAGCACTATGTCCACCACAATGCACTAGGTCCAAACACTAAGCACTAAGTCCAACACTAAACACTAACGGTGTCCTAAGTCGTAGCCAAGTCGTAAGTTACACTCACTGGTATCACTCTTGATCACTAGTTTTCACTTATCGCCTGTTTCGCTTCGATGGAAGCTCAAATTGATCTTAACTCGTTAGCATCCATGCGGCGTATTTATATCAGCACACACGAGTCCCAGACCACTCCAGAAAGTTCCCGACTCGCATGACCGGGTGGGATTTATTCTGGAAAGTTCGCACAGTAGCGCCATCTAGTATTGAGTAGGGGCTTTCACGCTGTCTTCGTTCATACAAAGTAGTTTCATTGGTTGACGCTAGATGGCGCTAGTTTCTTTGTGCTTTGTGTGTTCGTAACAATAATAATCATTTTATATTCTAGGGTTGGCTCTCCATACATGTGAAGTGGGGATGAAAAATTTTTTTTCTTTCTATCCCATCGTGTGGAGTATCGTTGAATAGGTATTTTAAAATAAAGGCAAGGTTTAATTTTTATAAAGTCAACCATTTTCGAGTAATCGGCCTCCATAGTGATTTATAAGTTGGTCCCCCCTTGGAAACTTGCAATTTTGTATTATGCTAATTTTAATGCAAAAATGTCAAAAGTCCATGAATAAATAAATATTTCCACACAACGGTGGACATACCGTATGCTTGTAGCGGTGCTATCAAATCGAAAGCTAACTATGTAGCTGTTTATTGATCCTCTCACTCTTTGGTGTCCTGCAGGTGCTGGTAGAGATGGGCGCGCCCTACGTGAACGAAGTGGAGCTGGCGTCGTTCATGTCGGTGAGCAAGGGCTACATGGGCGAGTGCGGGCTGCGCGGCGGCTGGATGGAGCTGGTCAACATGCAGCCCGAGGTCCAGGCGCACCTGTACAAGGCCATCTCCGCCATGCTGTGCCCTGCCGTCACGGGACAGATCGCGATCGACTGCGTGGTGAGTGCATACACCGAGTTTGTATACACCGGAGTGGGGATATAAGGGGTCGTCCATTAATCACGTGATGCCTAAAGGGGGAGGGGGGTCTCAAAAAAAATCACCAAGTATCACCAAGGGGAGGAGGGGGTATAAGGAGACATCACGTGTATTAATTTTCGAATCTAGTCTATGCATACCGAAATTATTATCGGGTGTAAATTCGTAGTGTTGTTTAAATACTTACAAGACAAATGACTCGTATAGTTTTAATTGCTTAAATTATTCGATTAAATTGATTTTTAAGTTAAAGTTTTTCTTTAAACATGACCTGCTTACTATGTAAAAAAAATACACGTGATCTTAGGTGGGGGAGGGGGGGGTAGTATAAAACCTCACCACGTATCACCAGGGGGAGGGGAGGGGTCTAAAAAGTTGTAAAAAACATCACGTGATTAATGCACGGCCCCTAAAGTAAATGTCACCAGAACAAATAATTTATGTAAACAATGATCATCCGACAAAATGAAAACAAGTAATTCTAATTTTAAAGACAAAAGGGATCGGACTACATATTATGAAATATTTAGTTTCATTAATATATTCAGAAATATTGAGGCATTACTACTTGGTAAATATAAAAAATATATTATTTTATGTGTAGTTTACTAATTAAATACATTTAAAAAATACCAAAAAAAAAATAAATAAACAAAACCTACATCATTAGTTTACTCACATCATATACAAAAACATTCATTATGGTAAGTATGAACTTAAACGCACAAATATCGGAGATATTTACAGATATATTCCTGCGGCCGTATATTTCTGCGAGCGTTTTTACGAAATTTTGTATACAAATCGCTGTACCTTTGAAAATATTGACTTTTGATATACGGTTTCTTCTGAGAAGTTACTCATATTTAAGAGTACAATTCATTAAGGCAATAATAAAAATCAGTCCGCTTGCCTATCGACTCTAACTAATCATTTGAAACTTAAAAGCAATTTCACTTGGCCGGATTGTTATGTAGCGTCTGACACAATATGAATTGTTAACCATTGTTCCAACGAAGTAATAAAATAGTTTTATTTTTTTCTATTTGATTCAAAAGAATTGGAAAAGGTTGCAAAGCCCAGAATGTTTGTTTTCATTGTTTATTTCTTCTGGTGACCTCGAATATAGGATACTGAAAATATCCCACTCAATATGGTCACATGTCTTATGGAATATAAAACAAGTAATATTTGAATTAACATTTTTCCAGGCCAAGCCCCCCGCGCCGGGCGAGCCGTCGTACGACCGCTGGCTGGCGGAGAAAACCGCCGTGCTGGACTCGCTCAAGAAGCGCGCGCGCATGGTCGTCGACACGTTCAACGCCATGCCCGGCTTCCAGTGTAACGACGTACAGGTAATTTGGGAATAATGCATGCAGGACAAATAGCACGAAGGCCTTATCTGTGCCTTCGACGGTTTCTGCACGCCACCACCACAGAAATGGTTTCTTTCTACGGAAGACAAAATGAAAGATTAATAAATGAGATCTTCGTTTTGTCTACACAATATGAGCCTTACCTGAGCCTTCAACAACTTGTGCAGATCGTTTAAACTCCCGAATTTAATTAGTATTGAATATGCTGTAGTATGACTAAATAGTAAATAGATAATGTATGTAGAGTATAGTTATACTTTATTATTAAAGGATTGCCATCTGTTAGCAGTTGCTAACAGATGGCAATCCTTTAATTTTGACTGAAAGCGTCACCTGTCGAATACATAATTTTATACACTATTATGTGCTAGCGCTATCTATCAGACGATACGTAAACTGTATCAAAATTTTCGTCTCGCGGGTTTGAGTCTTGGCACATTTTTGTAATTCAGAGGAGATTATATGATTAGAATGTTAATACATAAATTACATTATATTAATCTATAAAAAAATCGTAGTAATGGTTTTTATTACGACCACCACGTTGTACTAGTACTGCGTGTTGCATAAAATTAACTTGTAAAATCGGTTACTTATCACAATATTGTTCGTTATCAGGGTGCTATGTACGCGTTCCCGAGCATCGAGCTGCCCGCCAAGGCGATCGAGGTGGCGAAGTCCAAGGGCTTAGCTCCCGACGTGTACTACGCGTTCCGGCTGCTGGAGGAGACAGGTACTGCAATAGTTTATTATATTCTCGTTGAAGACAGTGACACAGAAATCAAAAATTGACCAATGTCGCTTAAGCCGTGTTGATATTAACCAATAGGCTACTTGACTGTTTTTATTTATGTCCTAATCGCTTCATAATTGTTTCATTACACAAAGAAAAAATAACCTAAAAACCTACAAAAAATATTTACTTAAATACTCTTTTTAAAAGCCGCCAAAAACACTATTCGCTATGTTGGTTGATAGATTATCAGTGCTGTGACGTCATACTAGTACTATTTCCGCCGTCCGCTCAAACCAAATGGCATTATGCGACATTTTGACAGTAAATACTTTATAAGCTGTCATAAATTATTTATTTACAGAAACACGTTCCGTTTCGAAATATAGTATAACGGCCGCACTCAAGAGACATTTTAATTGAGATTTTAACAAAAAGCCCTTAAATATTTTCTGTCAAAATCTATAATACTCAGTAGAGCATTAAATGTCTAAGTGCGGCCGTTAGAACATGTTTAAGAAAATGTGAAGGTCTCCTAATCTTTCGATACTCGTAATAGGAAATTCAAATTATTAATTATTTGTAATCTTAATAAATAACATTTACGATGTTAACATGTTGCGCGGTTACGACAGAAAAGTTAGTCAGAAATCTCAGGAGAATTCCACAGCATAATAGTCAACATAATATATTTGATCTGTCAATTTGCAGGCATCTGCATAGTACCGGGCACCGGGTTCGGCCAGCGGCCTGGCACGTTCCACTTCCGCACCACCATCCTGCCGCAGCCGCAGCTGCTGCAGGAGATGCTCGACATCTTCAAGACCTTCCACACCAAGTTTACCAAGGAGCACTCCTAGGTGCACCCGGAAGTGGCGCCCTAGGTGAGGTGTAACTCGGGGTGAGAAGTTACTCTGGATGAAGCGTTACACTGGATAAAGTTACTAAGGATGCAGCTATGCCTTGGGTTAATAGTTGCAGCTAAAATAACGCGTTACCAACATCGTCCCATTCAGAGTAACTTTGTACCGTACACGATATAATGTTGGCATATTAGTATTTTATACATGCATTTTGCAAAGCCTTTTTTAGTTTATGTACAAAGTATCACAAAATATACATTCTATACAGATACATATATACTTGATGTGTATATGAAAAACAGCAAAGACAATGTTTTAAATATGTTCTAATGAGAAACTATGATATAAAAATGGATGATTTTCTGTAATAACTAGATTTGTCTGCTTATGATCTTAAATCTTTTTGTATAAAATAAAAACTAGTTTAATTTATAATGTGCTGTGATTTTGTGTCGTTTCTTTTCGACTCATTTAGTTTTTATTTGTTGTTGTATTTTGTTATAAATACATAACTTAAATAGAAGGCAGCGTCGTTTTAACTGCATTTATAACTGTTACACGAACAAAGCACAAGTCCCGTGTTTGAATCGAAAACATATACACAATTAAATTATTTCTTTACAATTTTATATGACACCACTGCCAATCGTAACCCATAATATACAATATTGCCCTAACCAATAATTTAAATATTTGTTTGTTATACTTTTGTCTCTTGTTACTATAAGTTATAAGGGCATACTTACCTGTTTTTTGCCGTTTAAAACGGCATAATATAGTGGTAGTTTCAAGGCAAGTTTTGTGATAATTTTGTGATTGGCACCACGTTTGACATTGGCAAATAAAATCGGCATGCAAAATATTTTTGTTTTCGTTTTTCCTTTGTTTTTCGTTGTTTCTTTTATCTTTGTTATTGCCAAATAGTGCCATTTTCTTTGTTTTATTTCTTTGTTTATATGTCATAGGTATTATTATTATGTATGTATTTTTAATTAATGTATAATATAACAACATAATACGATTATCCGTGGATATGATCATGGTGATCAAATGCTAAGATAAACTTTAGGCATTAATAATTATTATTAAGTAAAAAAAATATTAAATAGTTAAAAAAATAATTCCTAGCAAAAGGTTAGGCAATATTTTATTTGCAATACGTCATTTATATACAATATAAAATGTAATATTACAAGCATAATATTTATATTTTTAAAATGCATTTGTGATGATATCCACGGATGAAATATAATCAGATTTAACAAGTAATGTCAGCAGTTTGTTTGTACTGAAGAGATTATCACTAGGAATGAATTAAACGAATTGTTAGTATGAAGTTGTTGTATTTTTAACTCCTATCCTTTAACTTACAGTAGGCTAACATGGTGGGCTGCATTTTTAGGGTTCCGTAATACTTAAGGAACCCTTATAGTTTCGCTCTGTCCGTCTGTCTGTCTGTCTGTCCGCGCCTCTAGCTCCTGTAATTATGAATATAAATTGATGAAATTTGGTGCAGTTATAGATTGTGTATAGATCACGGTTTCAAGATCATAAAAAATAATAATTTTATATTTTAGGGGTGGCTCTCCATACATGTGAAGTGGGGATGAAAAATATTTTTTCACTCTAACCCATCGTGTGGGGTATCGTAGAATAGGCCTTTTAAAATAAAGGCAAGGTTTAATACGTTACTTTTTTATAAAGTTGACCATTTTCGAGTAATCGGCCTCCAAAGTAGTTTGTAAGTTGGTCCCCCCCCCCCCTAGCATTTTTAAACTATAGGAGATAGAAACTTGGAAATTTCCATGCTGATAGATCATGCTAAAAACTCTTTAGGAAAATTATTGTGAACCAAATCGGACAGTAACTGTAATTTAAAAAAAAGCATATTACGCGTTTATAGTTACGGAACCCTCCTTAGACATGTCCTGACATGCTCTTGGTTAGGTTATTTCATGTTCTTTTGAAACCTACCAGGGCAATAGGGAATATGCATAAAATATAAAAATAGCTTAAAATATAATAATATGATACTAGACAGAAAAATAAAGAAAATGGCGTGAAAATTTTCAATATCTGTTGATAAATGAGCAAGATATGAGCGGTCAAAGTTTGTAATCTATCTCTTTCTAGCAAAACGAAATTTAGTATGAACTTTCTATGAAAGTCGTGTTATGTGACGTCACGATACACGTCGGATCTCTCTGTCTAATAGACCACTTTAAACGTTCATATCTTCGTTATTTTTAATGATATCAAAAAACTGATTTTACCATACAGTTTACCAAACAAGATAGATCTATATAAATAAATAAAAAAAATACGTGCATATTCCCTATTGGTATTAGTTAAGTTGAAGTTATTTGGTTTGTGAAAAAAACAACACAAATGGATGTAAATTGCGATGGATTTCCTTGCGATTTAAAACCTTTTGTTTTAAGCGACCTACAAAATAGGCGATCATTTTACTATTATTAATAATAAAGTATCACTAGAATAGTGTGACATTACACGTTGGAAAAGTCGCTTTGAACAAAACATTGTACAGCTGATCCATTGTGTAAATATTTTTATTAGTAAGGGGTGAGATTAAAATCACTTAGGTACCTACCTATTTACCGTGCTAAAATTGTGTTACCTTTACACAACCACTGCCTGTGGGTTCGGTTCGACGTTGAGCACATTACGCATGCATGCCTTCTATATTAGTAATTAGTATTACGTAATAAAATTCTCCATACAAGAAAAAACCCTTTCATCCACATTCGTAACTGAAGTTTTGTAACCAGCTATGAACAAGGAGTTTTCTTCTCGTTTGATAACTAGCTACGAAAACAGAATTAAATTTCTGTTTTTGTAACTGGTTTTCATAACCAGCTACAAAAAAAGCATTATCAAAACAGAATTGCATTCATTTTTCGTAACTCATAAAACTTATAGGTATAAAACACACACTTAAAAGATTTTTTATTTTTTTCGTAATTTATAATACGTACCTAGGTACCTATATATTTTTACGATTAAACGAAAATAAAACTAATTATTACAAAATTAAATATATTTGTTATTTATGTTAAGAGGAAAACTAATAAGGCGAAAACCATGAATGTATGGCGAAAACCTATAGATATACTCAAAGCTATAGATACATAATAATTATAAACATACGAGTACTAAATCTTATATGGAGAAATAATTTCCAGACAGTGTCCAGCAGTTATAATTTTATTTTCTAAAGACTAAATGGCCGAATTTCGATGGTAGAAGGAACGTTATTTCTTTGATCTTTGCAATCCTTCCGAATAAAGCAGAAAAAACATACCTACGAGACATTATTTGAAATGATTTACCTACCTACATGGAACCCCAAAAAAATTACGATTGACTTCGAAAAAGCAGCCATGAAGGCAATTAAGAAAGTTCTTCCAAAATCTACTAATAAATGTTGTTTTTATTATTATTGTAACAGTCTATTTAAAGCCTTCTTAAAGGCGTTGAGACTAAAATCTCGAGTTCAATAACCTAACCAAGAGCATGTCAGGACATGTCTAAGGAGGGTTCCGTAACTATAAACGCGTAATATGCTTTTTTTTTAATTACTCCAAAAGTTACTGTCCGATTTGGTTCAAAATAGTTTTCCTAAAGAGTTTTTAGCATGATCTATCAGCATGAAAATTTGCAAGTTTCTATCTTCTATAGTTTAAAAATGCTAGGGGGGGGACCAACTTACAAACTACTTTGGAGGCCGATTACTCGAAAATTACTTACAGACAGACAGACAGACAGACAGACAGACAGACAGACAGACAGACAGACAGACAGACAGACAGACAGACAGACAGACAGACAGACAGACAGACAGACAGACAGACAGACAGACAGACAGACAGACAGACAGACAGACAGACAGACAGACAGACAGACAGACAGACAGACAGACAGACAGACAGACAGACAGACAGACAGACAGACAGACAGACAGACAGACAGACAGACAGACAGACAGACAGACAGACAGACAGACAGACAGACAGACAGACAGACAGACAGACAGACAGACAGACAGACAGACAGACAGACAGACAGACAGACAGACAGACAGACAGACAGACAGACAGACAGACAGACAGACAGACAGACAGACAGACAGACAGACAGACAGACAGACAGACAGACAGACAGACAGACAGACAGACAGACAGACAGACAGACAGACAGACAGACAGACAGACAGACAGACAGACAGACAGACAGACAGACAGACAGACAGACAGACAGACAGACAGACAGACAGACAGACAGACAGACAGACAGACAGACAGACAGACAGACAGACAGACAGACAGACAGACAGACAGACAGACAGACAGACAGACAGACAGACAGACAGACAGACAGACAGACAGACAGACAGACAGACAGACAGACAGACAGACAGACAGACAGACAGACAGACAGACAGACAGACAGACAGACAGACAGACAGACAGACAGACAGACAGACAGACAGACAGACAGACAGACAGACAGACAGACAGACAGACAGACAGACAGACAGACAGACAGACAGACAGACAGACAGACAGACAGACAGACAGACAGACAGACAGACAGACAGACAGACAGACAGACAGACAGACAGACAGACAGACAGACAGACAGACAGACAGACAGACAGACAGACAGACAGACAGACAGACAGACAGACAGACAGACAGACAGACAGACAGACAGACAGACAGACAGACAGACAGACAGACAGACAGACAGACAGACAGACAGACAGACAGACAGACAGACAGACAGACAGACAGACAGACAGACAGACAGACAGACAGACAGACAGACAGACAGACAGACAGACAGACAGACAGACAGACAGACAGACAGACAGACAGACAGACAGACAGACAGACAGACAGACAGACAGACAGACAGACAGACAGACAGACAGACAGACAGACAGACAGACAGACAGACAGACAGACAGACAGACAGACAGACAGACAGACAGACAGACAGACAGACAGACAGACAGACAGACAGACAGACAGACAGACAGACAGACAGACAGACAGACAGACAGACAGACAGACAGACAGACAGACAGACAGACAGACAGACAGACAGACAGACAGACAGACAGACAGACAGACAGACAGACAGACAGACAGACAGACAGACAGACAGACAGACAGACAGACAGACAGACAGACAGACAGACAGACAGACAGACAGACAGACAGACAGACAGACAGACAGACAGACAGACAGACAGACAGACAGACAGACAGACAGACAGACAGACAGACAGACAGACAGACAGACAGACAGACAGACAGACAGACAGACAGACAGACAGACAGACAGACAGACAGACAGACAGACAGACAGACAGACAGACAGACAGACAGACAGACAGACAGACAGACAGACAGACAGACAGACAGACAGACAGACAGACAGACAGACAGACAGACAGACAGACAGACAGACAGACAGACAGACAGACAGACAGACAGACAGACAGACAGACAGACAGACAGACAGACAGACAGACAGACAGACAGACAGACAGACAGACAGACAGACAGACAGACAGACAGACAGACAGACAGACAGACAGACAGACAGACAGACAGACAGACAGACAGACAGACAGACAGACAGACAGACAGACAGACAGACAGACAGACAGACAGACAGACAGACAGACAGACAGACAGACAGACAGACAGACAGACAGACAGACAGACAGACAGACAGACAGACAGACAGACAGACAGACAGACAGACAGACAGACAGACAGACAGACAGACAGACAGACAGACAGACAGACAGACAGACAGACAGACAGACAGACAGACAGACAGACAGACAGACAGACAGACAGACAGACAGACAGACAGACAGACAGACAGACAGACAGACAGACAGACAGACAGACAGACAGACAGACAGACAGACAGACAGACAGACAGACAGACAGACAGACAGACAGACAGACAGACAGACAGACAGACAGACAGACAGACAGACAGACAGACAGACAGACAGACAGACAGACAGACAGACAGACAGACAGACAGACAGACAGACAGACAGACAGACAGACAGACAGACAGACAGACAGACAGACAGACAGACAGACAGACAGACAGACAGACAGACAGACAGACAGACAGACAGACAGACAGACAGACAGACAGACAGACAGACAGACAGACAGACAGACAGACAGACAGACAGACAGACAGAACCCTAAAAACGGCATGTTGCTAGATATGCTGGCTTAGCTCGATTACCATTAAAGATGATTTTGAGGTTGGGGAAAAAGTTTCTTCGCATTTATATAAAAATTCAAAAGGTTTTTTTATAAAGTTTATTTACAAGTGACTAAAGTATATAGGTGCCATTTTGTTCGATAACTTTTTGCCATCTTGTTGGTAGGTACATGATCCCATTGCTATAAAATTTTTGGGGCTTCTGATGAAAAAACTGCGACAAGTGGTTTTGGCAGTCCTCTTGTGATGTCAACCTGACACTGCCTAAGGAATTCTGCAGCGACCGAAACAGGTGGAAATCTGAAGGTGCAAGGTCAGGACTATACGGCGGATGCATTAACACCTCCCAGCCAAACTCCCGTAATTTTTTCTGAGTGGCCAAAGATGTGTGAGGTCTAGCGTTATCATGGTGAAAAACCACACCCCTTCTGTTGATTAATTCCGGCCGCTTTCTCTCAACTTCTTGCTTTAATCTCATCAGTTGTTCGCAGTACAGTTCAGAATTGATGGTCCTGCCTGGCGGTAACAGCTCATAATGAATAATGCCCTTCCAACAATCCCACCACACACACAGCATCACCTTGTTGCGAGTTAACCCGGGTTTCGCCACAGTCTGTGAAGCCTGACCGGCCTTTGACCACGATCTTTTTCGCACGTTCTTGTCGTACGTGATCCACTTTTCATCACCAGTTATCAGCTTCTTCAAAAATGGTTCGGTTTCATTACGTCGTAATAAAGAATCACAAATGAGTACACGTTTCATTAGGTTTCTTTCAGTGAGCTCATGAGGCACCCAAATATCGAGCTTTTTTGTGTACCCAGCTTTTTTCAAATGCGCCAAAACCGTTTTGTGGTCAACCCCCAGTTCTTCAGCTACATCGTAACTACTAATATGCCGATCTTGCTCCACTTTTTCAAAAATGGCAACAGTTTTGTCCGTAACAGGGCGACCAGAGCGACGTGCATCTTTGATATCAAAATTTCCGGATTGAAAACGCTTAAACCAAATTTGCGCTACTCTCACAGATACTGCATTAGGTACATAAACATCACAAATTTTTTTCGCGGCTTGTGTTGCATTTTTACCTTTTTTGTAATAAAATTTTAAAATGTATCGAAATTCTTCATAAGAATCACTCATTTTAACAATAAGAAAAACAAATGAAAATCTCAAATTTACCTAATTTGAATTTGGAATTGTCTTCTGTAAAATTAAAACTTTTTAATGATACCAAAATCAGCCAGATACAATTGGTATAGCCCAAGATATTTTATGACAAGTTCATACATACTATAATGCGAAAAGACTTTTTCCCCAACCTATTATATAATGCAAAGTTAGTTATTAGTTTTCCTCTAAACATAAGTAACAAATATATTTAATTTTGTAATAATTAGTTTTTATTTTCGTTTAATCGTAAAAGTTTATACGTATTAAGTATAAATTACGAAAAAAATCAAAAAATCTTTCGTCAGTGACCAGTGTGTGTTTTATATAAGTTTTATGAGTTACGAAAAATAAATGCAATTCTGTTTTGGTAACTACCTACTTAGTTAAGAACAGAGAAAAATAATGCTTTTTTGGTAGCTGGTTATGAAATACAGTTACAAAACAGAAATTTAATTCTGTTTTCGTAGCTAGTTATCAAACGAGAAGAAAATTCCTTGTTCATAGCTGGTTACAAAACTTCAGTTACGAATGTGGATGAAAGGGAAAAAACTACTGCCATCTGTTGAAACCGATCGAATTACTATATCTACAAACGAACTACGTCGTACGAGTACGATACTTACGTACTCCGCGATGGCCTCCATAACATGCTTTAATTTTAAAATACCATGTACTTTAATTACACCATAACTAATATTGTGCTTCTTTCATTTTACCTATACGAAACGATACATTTTACGAAACGAGTAAAAAAGATGGACGAGATATTATGAATAATTCATAATATCTCGTCCATCTTTTTTACTCGTTTCGTAAAATGTATCGTTTTTACTCGTTTCGTACTGACATAAATTTTGCCAAATATAAAACTCGAGTGCCCCAATGTGGCATTCGAAGGGCGTTTTTAGTCAAGTTGTATGTAACGTCTATGTTGCGCAATGTAAACTTCAATCACCGTTGTAAACAGCGAGTCGTTTGCTGTAAATTGCGGGTTTTGTGCTGTGTTTGCCCGCGCGATCGAGTCTGCGGCCTGCGCGGGGCGAGAGTACAATTTCATTCACTCCCGGATCCCGGTTGATACTGATAGCTTTAGGTGTTTATGTAGACCTGGTAGGTATTTGG
Source organism: Glaucopsyche alexis (assembly GCA_905404095.1). Taxonomy (NCBI): domain Eukaryota; kingdom Metazoa; phylum Arthropoda; class Insecta; order Lepidoptera; family Lycaenidae; genus Glaucopsyche; species Glaucopsyche alexis. The sequence goes on from FR990056.1 coordinate 22,969,862, forward strand.
ATAACGTAAATTGTCTACGATTAATGGATTCGAGATAAAGTTAAGCATAGGCTACAAATTAGGAGGAGGATAGCATTCTTCACCGATTGCTAATGTGTAGACTGTAGTGCCTATGTAAAATGTAGGTAGGTATGTTACAAATTACAATAGATGTTGTCAAGAGCAGGTATAAGTCAGTTTACACTTATAATAATAATATCTATGAATGCTTCACCCCACGTCAATCTGGCCCCGTAGTAAGTATCTGGAAAACTTGCGGCCTACGGGAAATTAGTTACCATTGTTTGCCACTAGGGGCGTTGTTTTGATGCCATACAAATTGTAATTAGTTATTACTTCTTCACGGCGTATAGTGACAAAAACTCGCACACAGCATGTAATACTGTTATCGGAAAATATATTGTTACGTGTTGGGGTTCGAAGGATTTGGAGAGAAAGACCTGCTGACTCTTTTGAAGACTTTATTCTCTAGCACTAGGTCCAACACAAAGCACTAGGTCTAACACTAAACACTAAGTCCAAACACTAAGCACTAAGTCCAAACACTAAGCACTAACAGTGTCCTTAAGTCGTAGCCAAATCGCGGGTTTCACTGGTATTAATCACTGGTATCACTTTTATTTATCGCCTGTTTCGCCTCGAAATCGCCCGAAGGTAGCTCGAAACTGAACTGACTCGTTCGCATCTCTGTGGCGTATTTATATGGGCCGAATCGAGTTCCAGACCGTTCCAGAAATATTCGCTAGCCGCGTGAACTGGTTGAATTGTTCCGGAATATTCGCACAGTAGCGCCATCTAGTATTGAGTAGACGTGAAAACGTTGTCCCTGTTCGCACCAAGTGATTTCATTGGTTGACGCTAGATGGCGCTAGTCTTATTGTTCGTAACACTACTCCCCTCTTAGAGATGCTCGTCCCGAGCATCGTTGTTACTGCCATGGTACCGCGCCAGACGGTCTATGTGTACCACTTTGAATGTCCCTCTTGGTTGCTTTTGGATCCTATAAGTCACATCATTTATTCGGGTAAGCACTTTGTATGGTCCGTCCCACTTGGTCTGCAACTTTGGAGATTTCCCTTTCCGGCGAGTTGGATTATGCAGCCACACCATTGACCCTTCCTCGAAGCCGCTCGTGTTCGATTTCCGGTCGTACCTGGTTTTCATGTTCTTACTTGACTGTAACCCATTTTCCCGAACCAAGGCGTGTATATAGCGCATTTTTTCCCTTAAATCGCAGACATAGTCTTGTACGGTCTCTGGTCCCTCCGGTGACCCTCCTGTCAATAGGTCTACTGGTATTCGTAGTTCTCTACCGTAGTTGACATACGCCGGGGTAGCTTTTATGCTCTCATGCTCGGCGGTTCGGTATGACAGAAGGAAGAGTGGTATATACTTGTCCCAATCCTTTTGTTTGTCGTCTACCAATTTCGCCAAATGCCTCTCAAGGGTCTGGTTAAATCTTTCTACCATTCCATCAGACTGTGGACGGTACGCGGTGGTCCTCGTCTTATGCATGCCCAAAATTCTGCACACTTCCTGGAACACCTGCGATTCGAAGTTCCTGCCTTGATCAGAATGGATTTCTAGAGGCACACCAAAGCGACATATCACTTCTTCGACTAACTTAGAAGCGACTGTTGTAGCTTCTTGGTTTAGTATGGCGAACACCTCGGGCCATTTGGTGAAGTAGTAGTCCATGACGACCATAAAATACTTGTTTCCCGATTCCGTTACTGGAAATGGCCCAGCTACGTCAACTGCAATCCGTTCCCACGGTGCACCGACGTTATACAACCGCAGGTTCCCACGGCTCCTGGTCTGTGGTCCTTTTACAGCAGCGCAAGTAGTACATTTGCGGCACCAATCCTGTACATCATCTCGACAATGCAACCAGAATCTTTCGCGCACTTTTGTTAACGTCCTCTTGACACCTAGATGACCTCCTGATACGCCATCATGTATTTCACGGAGAACATCTGGTACTCTCGTTCTTGGGACAATTATCTGAAGATGGAACTCTCTGCCGTTAGTCTTCTCCCATTTCCGGTAGAGTATTCCGTTTTGAAGTATCAGACTGTCCCATTGCGCCCAGTACGCCTTTGTGACAGCGCCAGTGGGTGCAACCTCACTCCAGATTGGTTTGACGTCACCCCGTTTCTTCCATGTAATGATGTGCCGAAGGTCGTCATCTCTTTCTTGGGCCTCCCTCATAGCATCATTCTCCCAGAGACCCAAAGGACTTGTTCTCGTTAGCTTCAATGTAACTTCATTAGATTCCTGCTTAACACAATGTTTGCAGTCTTCCGAACACGGCCTTCGTGAAAGTGCGTCGGCATTCCCATGCGTCTTTCCGCTAGGGGTCGCACCTCTCCGCCAGGGGTCGCGCCTTTTCGCCAGGGGTCGCACCTCTCCGCCAGGGGTCGCACCACTCCGCCAGGGGTCGCACCGCTCCGCCAGGGGTCGCACCGCTCCGCCAGGGGTCGCACCGCTCCGCCAGGGGTCGCACCGCTCCGCCAGGGGTCGCACCGCTCCGCCAGGGGTCGCACCTCTCGGCCAGGGGCCGCACCTCTCGGCCAGGGGCCGCACCTCTCGGCCAGGGGCCGCACCTCTCGGCCAGGGGCCGCACCTCTCGGCCAGGGGCCGCACCTCTCGGCCAGGGGCCGCACCTCTCGGCCAGGGGCCGCACCTCTCGGCCAGGGGCCGCACCTCTCGGCCAGGGGCCGCACCTCTCGGCCAGGGGCCGCACCTCTCGGCCAGGGGTCGCTCTCCACCGCCAGGGGTCGTAGTCTTCCGCCAGGGGTTGCTCTCCACCACCAGGGGTCGCTCTCCACCGCCAGAGGTCGCAGTCTTCGCCAGGAATCGCTCTCCACCACCAGAGGGTCGCTCCTCCACCCGGGAGCTGCTCCTCCCGCCGCACTTCTTGAAATCTTCTCTCAGAGTCAATGGCATCTCCAAATCTCACTTCTGACACCAGTTGTTACGTGTTGAGCGTCGAGGGATTTGGAGATAAAGCCTGCTGACTCTTTTGAAGACTTTATTCCCTAGCACTAGGTCCAACACAAAGCACTAGGTCTAACACTAAACACTAAGTCCAAACACTAAGCACTAAGTCCAAACACTAAGCACTAACAGTGTCCTTAAGTCGTAGCCAAATCGCGGGTTTCACTGGTATTAATCACTGGTATCACTTTTACTTATCGCCTGTTTCGCCTCGAAATCGCCCGAAGGTAGCTCGAAACTGAACTGACTCGTTCGCATCTCTGTGGCGTATTTATATGGGCCGAATCGAGTTCCAGACCGTTCCAGAAATATTCGCTAGCCGCGTGAACTGGTTGAATTGTTCCGGAATATTCGCACAGTAGCGCCATCTAGTATTGAGTAGACGTGAAAACGTTGTCCCTGTTCGCACCAAGTGATTTCATTGGTTGACGCTAGATGGCGCTAGTCTTATTGTTCGTAACAATATTTAATATTTTTATACTTTACATACTTATTAAATATTTTATTATTTTTATTATACTATTTAATAGACATCTATGACCCAAGAGGCAGGAACACAGAAAAACTGTTTTGTTCTTTTGGCGGAATTCGAATCGGCGACCCCTGGATTGAGCAGCTCAACCACTGAGCCACTAGTCATTATTTATGTCACTTTTAATTTAAGAAACAATATCGATTTTAATTTAAGTCCATATCTGATTATTAAGATCCTATTAAAATCATATTATTATTATTAAAAGTTGAAACACTTAAAGCTACATCGTTATTCGTGTGTAATTTTCATTGAAAAACAATAAATGCCGAGGGCCATAAGCAACGTGGTCGACGGTACATGATATTAGTCACCACACATTAAATAGTGTTACCTCAGCTACTAAGAAATAAAATATAAGTTATAGTCAAACACTCGGGCCAGTAAAGTACCGCGATAAGGAAGGTCGCCTGTCGTAATGTAATGTTATTATCTGTTATCACGTCACATCAGCTACGGATGGACAATGGACATCCCCGTAATTATAATGAGCATTATTTGTTTATAATTTTAGGGAAATCAAGAGAATTCACCCTAAAAGAAACCTGAGTACTTATTAATAAGATTTGAATAGTTTTATTGACAGTTTTAAAAATATGAAAGTCAAGAAAAAATTATAGATTGCTCTTCAAATTTGGAGCATATATTTATTCTCAGTCTATCGCAATTTGCTTGCTAAGTACCTACCTAAGTAGCTAGCCAAAACTCAAAAGCGAAGGGAAAGATGAGGGATAGACTTTTTGAGGTCAATTGTCAAAATGTCAATGATAACAAAGTGTGAGCATGTTTATGAATTAGGATAGTAAATAATTACATTGTTAAAATAATAATAATAGCTCCCCACACCGATTTTGGTGAAGGTGGCTGGTTTCATTGAAACTAGGCGAGCTACGCAGAAGTTATTTTATAGTGCCCATGTGTGTGCGCAGTACACAAGAGCACCCTCTTTTCCTTTTCTCTCGAAACCCAGTGGGACGGACAACCGACACAACCGGCGAGAGATCAGGCGCAGATCCGACTTTTTACATGCCCATCCGACAATCAATCAGGTGATCAGCCTGCATTGTCCTAACCAAACTTGGAAACAACATTTTTTGTTGTTCCAACGCGGGATCAAACCCACGACCTCCGAATCGAGAGCTAAGCTCTAAACCACTGGACCACGGAGGCTGTTAAAATTATTTATTATTATTTCGTCAATAGACCACATCTATGTATACTAAAAATTACACTGCACAAACTTAAATCTAAAGATTATACTCGTATAGATACTCGGTAAAATATACCACAAAACTGCTTACATTGTCGATTAGAAAAGAAAATATCGGCTGCGAGCTGTTCATAGCAAAGTGCAAACCCATCAAGGTAGCTCTCTTTTATTCTGTGTGTACGGAGTACGGACTAGGTACTGTGTACGTGGAGTGCGGCCTCGGAAATTCACATCAAAGGCCTTTCAAACGAACACCAACAAAAATGAAACTACCCTCGCTTATTCCCTTAACTAAGGCGCGCTAGGGGGAGGGGGTGCTCCACATTCCTGTAGGTGCCTACTAGTAACTCGGTTAAAAGGGAACCATGAGCTCTATTAAATCATTTTTATGGGTATTCGTTAGTTGTTAAAAGCCTACATTACGATTTATTAATTTAATATATATCCTACATTACTTCGTGCGCGCAAAAACATTTTATTTTCGCAAAATCGCAAGAACCGTACATTTTATAAATATAATATAAGTAGGTACCTATAAATAAAAAGTAACAGCCTGTTAAAATTACCTACCTATGCATTAAAATGTGATCGAACGGGCTGATAGATTTATGTTAGACAATAATAATTTGATAATTAATTACACTTAGCTTACAGTCCACACTTTAAGATTTTATATTACGTTACGAATTTCACTCTTATTTGATTTTAAATCGGATTTTGTTGATATTGAAAGAGTACGCACCGAATAATAATAGTGAACAATATACATCATAATATAACAACGTTACATTAGTTTGTCCGTTTGTCTGGAAGACACTGCCGTAAGCAGTAAAATCGCCTATTTGTAGAGTTCCTATACCTACTCGTAGTTTTGTTACAATTTTTTTGTGTTTTTATATGAGAGGCAAATAAAGAGTTTTCTATTCTACTCGTGGTGTATTCTACATCTCATGAACAACTTACCCAAATACATAATAATTTAGTACCAACTAGAAACTTATGTTATCATTTACATTTTTTGATGATTGGACGCGTACCTACTAGGGTATGGAACCGGGAAATCCCGGTCCCGAAATTCCCGGGAATTCCCGAAATTTTGAATCTCTCTGAGAACCGGGAATCAAAAATTTAGAACCGGGAATTTCGGTACTTTCGGTACCGAACAAATTGTATTAAAATTTACAAGTGCTTAAGTAAACTATCATCGGTAATTGTAAATATTAGCTAAAAATAATTTTTAATTATTTCTGAAAGCGAATTAAAGACAAAAATAAAAAAAATTTAAAAGGATAGAATGAGTAGTTCATAATATTAGATAATAGATTCTGTACATAAAAGTTAACTATGAGCGGTGCGAGGAAATAATAACCATAATATTATGCCGTATTTAATATTAATATGTAGTATGATAGCACCACACATCGACTGACATAGTAGCCAATACTGGAGCTAATGGTATTGACGATTAAATAGAACATCTTGGGACTTGGCCTACAAGGTCTGTATGGCGTCTGTTTTTTTTTGATAAATATATACGTATATATATTCGTATACCTACTAATATGCATATTGGTTGCTTTTGGGGTTGGTGAGCAGTTTAGATGGATTTTACCTATTGTCCTTTAAATACTCTTTATTGTTCTTATAAAAATAGTTACGCATTATATTAATTTTAAAATTTTAATTTCAAATTGGAGCATCTGTAGAATTCACTGGATTGAACTTCTGACACTCGAGTAAATTTTTTTTTACCCCTTCCCACCTTTCACGCAAATCGTCAGATTAATATACACTTTAATCAGAGACTTATTTGCGCATGAACAACACTAATTATAATCTGACGCGTTCAGCATGGATATGCTGAACGCGTCAGATTGGATATGTCATGGTCATTTTTACAACTTTTTAAGCACGCAGGACGACGACTGCTAAAAGCTGACACACTATTCCTATAGTGTGTCAGCTATTGTCAGTATGTGTCTGGTTATTTAGTCTTTTAATTATCTAATTTGTCACTTCTAATAGGTTACCTAGACGTTCGAGCATGTACACTAATAGCATTCTGGGCACCCCAACTATTTGATGTTTTGCAAAAATCAAATAACTCGAAATAACATATTTAAAAACCACCAATAAATGCTAATAAACTAAAATGACATACGGCTCTTTACTATCGCCAGTAGTATTGTCATTAATATGGCGATGACATGTTGGCTGATTTGTCGAGTTGCCAATAAAACCTTATTTAATTTGTAATTGTACTATAAAATGTTATTATTATATTTTGAATTACTTTTTAGACAGTAATTATACTTGTATTTCATGCCTTCACACCAGTCCCGAAATTCCCGAATTTCCCGGGAAATCCCGGTTCCGAAATTGCCCAGTCCCGAAATTCCCGGTTCTCAAAATCAGACCGGTTCTTCCATTCCCTAGTACCTACCTATGTTAGAGATCACTGGTCGTGCCTGTTCATTAATGTGCCCTATATCTTTATAGCATTATGGAGGGTATGAGGGGGGGGGGGGGGTATTACTTCCTCAAGGATGAAACACATAAAAATAATATGAACTTTATATAACAACTGATCCCATCTCTCGCACTTAAACAATTCTTTCGCATCTCGTACCCTTTTACGACGCAGGATATATCATTTTTATAACTTATTCAAAGGTTATCATCATAAAGGAACAAAGTTATAATTATTATTTTGTTATGTTTATTATTGATGTTCAAAAAATAATTTTCCATCGTTTTGCTAAAGATTACCCCGTGCGAGTTTCTTACGCCGGTTTTTGTTACGGCGGGTGGTAGCTTTTTCGCTTTTTCTGTTGACTTTCAGAGAAAAAGTTGTTTGTTAACCTTTTATTTGTTTTTTTTTATTACTATTATTACTTAGTAGCGAAAATCGAGCATAATATAGCCTGATAGGAAACGATAGCCAATGACATGCAATACTAGAAAGTATAATATTATCTTAATTTTTGTCTTTGCCGTATCCAAATAAAAACTGTAGTTATTATCGATTTGGATTCGCGGGGATCTTTTACTGTAGGTACCTATATATTACTTAGCTCTCTGGTAATAAGACACAAGACACGGAAATCGCAGGGAAGGCCCGAGCAACACGATATAAGTTAGTACGAAACACAAGTACTAGAGCATTCCTACTAGCATATACGCCGGTGCTAGCGTCGGTTTTACAGTCGAGTTTAAGTCATAAAGTTAATCAGTAAGCGTAAAATAATAATTGAGATTAATACCTAATTACCTACATGATTTTAATTCTATTAATATAGAAGTTACGATCCGCCCAAATCCCCTATTGTCACTGCGAGCCTAGTACATATTTTGTGAAAGTAGACTTTTATAAGACTCGAAGTTCATTCGAGCTCTCTCGAGGTCTTTGGAACCCTAGTATCTACTGTGACCTAGATACTAAGATGAAGCAGAAGTGCCTCACAGAAGACAACGTGAACCAGAAGCTGCTGAACATCCAATACGCAGTGCGTGGACCCATCGTGGAGAGAGCCGCGCAGATTGAAAGGGAGTTACAGAAGGTATTTCATAATCATATCTGCATTGAACATAATTATGAATAGAAAAATATGTAAAAATATAATATGAGCAAAGATGTATGATATTGGTCTCGTTGGGTAGAGCGCTAAACATAGTACATAATTATAATGATTTGTCTATGTTTAATATAGATGAATAAATTGAATTGAAATGAAATGAAAATACTTAGTATTAAATATTAATGTCGGTAGTATTATAATTTATACATTAACTAAGTAAAAGATATAAACTAAAAAGAGTACCTACGTACAGTTTAATTCACGCTCTAAAAACTAATTAATAGTTTGAACTTTGTAGATATTTTTAAGCATGAAAATATTGCTTCTCAATTTATATTTGAAGAGATTTTATATTTCGTACGTACGTCGTGCGGCTGAAGGAGAGCTTAGCTTGTTGACTGCTGCTGGTTAAAACCGTTTGAGTTTTTGCTGTTTACTACAATTTTATCGTTCAGAATCAACATTAAAAAACGTCCAATTGCAGTAGTAAAACGATATTATAAATTTATATTTTAGTATTCAAAAGCGTATTTTATATCTCCAAACCAAACATTTTACTTTTATAAGAGTAAAATAACACATAATATTGTTTAACTTAAATTAATTCATACGAACACTTTTGCCAGTTTACAATCTTATATACGTTCTTATTAATATTGATTCTTTTATATTAGCATACATAATTATATACAATATAATATGTGCCTACATTATTTTCGCTCCTTGGACCTATCAAAAGTTCGTAATGTTCACAATTCGCTAACCACACAGGGATTTTCGGCAACACTACCGGGTTCTCCCCCCTCCCCCAGGGCGAGGTAGGTATAGACCCTCCTCCCTCCCACTAGGACGAGGTATTGTCTGGGGGAGAATGTCCACGGGTATAATACTCGCCACAGCTCAAACGGTTTAAGCTGTTCGGTGTTCCACTAATTTAAGGAAAAGTACTGAGTTATTATGTTTCCAGTAGGGCCACAGATTATTACTAAATAGTGTAATACTAACTTCATAACGGTAGAGAGTTAGAGACAAGCAGTAGCAATATCCTTATTAAATATTTATAAATGTGAAAATTAGTGAGGTTGGATGGATGTTTGTTACTCTTTCACGCAAAAACTAATGGACGGATTTTGATGAAATTTGGTATGGCAGTTTAGGTTTTAGATTAACACATATGCTGCTTTTTTGCTGCGGAGCAAGGGAAGCCGCGGGAAAAACCTAGTGGCTTATGTGGCTACACTATAATGTAATAAAGAGGAAAGATTTGTTTGTTTGTTTGCATTTAATAGACTCCGAAACTACTGGTCGTTTTTGGCACACACATAGAGTAGACTACGGGGAAGAACATAGGCAAAATGTACGATTTAATTTAGTCATATATTATACTATGATCTATGGAGAAAAATTATACAAAATATTCAACTTAACTTAAATATTTTAAGAGTACACAAACTCAAGTTTTATATAATAGGCTACCCTTATTCGTTATTTATATTGACTTTAATAAGGTCTGTATTTTATACCTCAAATATTCTATATTTTAAATAACATATAAAACCAAGGTTATATGCGATAATACGAAGAAAGTTCAATTATAACCTTATCAGATAGTCTGGACTTAATAGAATCATGAATTTTATATCTCCATTCGTCTGAAACCTTTCGGGTTTTCGTTATTACGTGCGCGGGGTACCTACAGTAAACATTAGAGGGAATAGTTTGGGTTTACTCGAATAGATATAGAATTACGTTTCGTGGCTTACTTTTTAATAGGCTAGGCAAGTATTATGTACGAGCGACATAGATACTAAGCAAATTTTAAAAAAGAGCGTGGAATTGTGTTCGCATTCGTAAAAAAATATAAGTATAGAGTATCCCATGGGAACACTGTACTTTATCGGAATGAAACGTAGCCTGTGTTTATTCAGAACCATAATACTTATCTTTTAAAACTTTTTAGTCGATTTTGCGTGAATTATCTATAAACATCCTTCTATCTTCACAAATAGTAGTTGGTGAGTGTAGGAGCAAAAAACATAGTATTACATGGGAACACTGAACTTTTTCGGGCTAAAAAGTAGCCTATTGTGTTAATTTAGAGTTTAAACAACTATCTTATCAAATTTTATCGAATTCGAAACGATAACAAACATCCATCCATTCCTCCATCCAACTCAGTAGAATGCGTACTAACTCGTAATGTATATGTTACGGGTAATGCTAGAAGATAGAGTAAACCTAGGTTTGTTTGGGCTTACCTAGGATTACCCAAGCTTTGTGGATAAAGTCCGAATATTTATTTAGTCCCAACACTGGTTGGGTAATATTCGGTGTTGGTCTGAATAATAATTGAAATAAATTTTAATTCGAAATTTACCCATACTCACCTAGACAGGCTGGGTTATGTTAGAATAATTAATGAAATGAAGGATGTCATGGGGTACTCATCCCAACTTACCTGTCCGGTAGTTGTGGTATAGTATACGGGTATGCGACCCCGGCTTCCCTAGCTATTACTGTCCTATCCCTTGCCCTCCTGGGCGGTAATATCCTACATTTCCTATTTCCCACTCTAACTTACCAATCTTCCTTTCCACACCACCTATCTTTCCCTTTCCCTATTCCTACCCTCCCCAACAATCCGTGGAAACGCAATGGATAATCATTAAAATAATTTAATTATCCAAAATGGCGGCAATGTGGTTCGCCACCCATCACGTCTCATTTCTCGCGGAGGTGAAAAGCGGACCATGGATCGCTACGTTGAATGTAAGAGGAGGAATGGATGGTAAGAATGAAAGTGAACGAAGCGAAACGAGTATGTAAGGATCGTAGCAAGTGGCAAAAAGTGGTATCTGCCTACCCCTTTACGGGAAAAAGGCGTGATTATATGTATGTATGTATAATTAATGAAATTAAAATTCATGTGCATTTATAGCTTTTGTTTAATTCAAAAAACGTACACAAAACAATCATTGCTTTTTTAGATATTGGTGATATATTTTCAATGTCGATCAGTTTATCCTGACACACAGAAAACTGGTTCCTTGAGAACATTTCTTCGATAGTTCCATGTTCGTTTCCTAGCTTGTAAAGATCATCAGTAATTTCTATAACTGCCATAAGCACGTTCCGAAAATCTCCTCTTCCTCTATCAACATTATTATTACGATCAACATCAAACATTACCCAACCGGTGTTGGGTAAACTTAGTTATATACGGGTAAACGCCGAATCTAAATAAATATTCGGACTTTATCCACAAAGCTTGGGTAATCCTAGGTAAACCCAAGTAAACCTAGATTTACTCTATCTTCTAGTATTACCCGTAACATATACACATATTTTAACTATGAATGTTTCGGCGTTACATATTAAATTATTAACCGATCATAATACACAGTTTACGGCGCTATAATGTGATATAATATCGAATGTGTATTAATTTCTATTAACATATTCTCGGTCCCGTCTACCGCTGGCTGCCAAAGAGTAGACCAATTTTTACGCCAAGATAACACTCTTCAGACTCAGCTCATATCGTAATATACGGTATACAGGCTACCGGCTACCGGCCGCTACACAATTGCCATACACTTTGTGATGTCGTACCGGCTACCGCACTAACACTTGTGCAGTACAGTGTCACCAACTTATCTGTTCAGTAGCCGGGGTCAGTAGTGTCGCGTTTAGTGTTGCTAAATCGCGCATCACTTTTTAGTGGGTGTACTTTTGTTTACTTGTACAACACCTGCGACACTAGACACTTCACACTGTGACGTCAACTTGATGGTACGCTATCATATGTGAACACGCCCCGCACCCCGCACTCGCTATCGCGCGGTACTGACCGATAGCATACCATCAAGTTGACGTCACAGTGTGAAGTGTCTAATTATGGTATCTACAGACACTCGAACTCGGTCCGGAGACCATATCCGCGGACCGAATCCGGTGTCGCTACACGCGCACGGATTTTTATCATCAGGGGTAAAGTAAAAATATTATCAGGGGTAAAGTTTGGGAAGAAATATTTTTGAGAGTTGGTATCACTGCCCCTTATCAATGAATTGCGGGAATAATCGTCGTAGGTGAAAATCAGCACTGTAAATAGAACTTTGTGCTAATGCAATATAGCATGAAATCGAACACACAAGTGTCGAGCTTTCAATTCGGTCCGCCGTACCAAATCTGTGCGTGTGTAGAGACACCAGATTCGGTCCGCGAATATGGTCTCCGGACCGAGTTCGAGTGTCTGTAGACACGATAAGTCGCACGAGTTGTAACTATTTAGTAATCTGTGCTACCCATGCACCTACCACGTCGTGTAACCTATTATAGTGGCGAATAGCGACTCGTCAACATGTATGACGAAATGTAGCGGTGACGACTCCTCACTTAACAATAGGTACGATGACTATAGTAAAGAATGTATAGTAAAACGTTTGGTGTTTATATACAAAAGTGTGATTAATATATTTAGAAATATTAATTGATGTTCATTTACTTATAATGCGAAATGACAAATAAGTTATTATTTATTCGTTATAATAAAACTTCAAAATACAAAAATTCGAAACATGTAATTTAAGTAGCTTGTTTTATAGTAGGAATATTATTTTTCTTGAAACAATAGACGCTTAAAAATATTATGCAACAGTTTATTAAAATTCATCATGCCTATTGTGTAGCGGTGGCGACCGATTACGATTTTCGGTGGCCCGTTTGCACCGAGCCTGTGTATAGAGTAGAGACGAGGCTCTATCTCACGATCACAATTAGCGCCGTTTGTTTTCGATCAGCGAGTGCCGAGTCATGTCGATGGCTGCTACATGTTGTATCACGGTACCTAAAGCACCTAAACCACCTATTACCTGATGGAAAAATTTACACCCCATTTAAACATATCGGGGTTTTTCCACTTACGTTGAAAAAATCGACCCATCTTGTAAATATTTTTCATCAAAGCTCATAATATTTAAACATAATATAACTTCCTGCCTTCGAAAACTGTTGGATATAAATAATAAAATTTAACTTAAGATACTAGGTGGCAAGTGGCAACACTGTCTATGACTTCCGAAACCGTTTTGCTGTAGCTCGGCTTGTTAATAACCTATGTCATTTTGTGTGATACAACTAAAGTGAATAAATAAGTTTTCGAGTTATTATTGAGTTGTTTTATATTAGAAAACCTATAACCGCAATTAAAACTGCCTGCAACCGAATATATATACTCAATTCAATGTAAATTTCGCAGTGTGTGGACAATTTAACCTACTGCAATTAATTTATTTGGGCAACACAATAGTAAAAAGCCTAAGAGCGTATTTCTATTATGCGATACAATATCGGATATGGGACCGATAAATTAAATAGACATGAGAAAGACGGATGAGAAAGACGGACGGACGTAGATATATTTTTAATATAAAACATATTACACCTGTTTTTGTCACAATCGGATATCGGATTGAATTTGATAGTGGTTGTGGATTTCGACACCACATTTTGGTTGTGCCTAGCTTTTATGAAAAACGCCTATATTGAAAAAAAAACTCACTGATGCCAAAGACATAATAGCGTTTCGGATATCCGAAATGAAACCAATATTGGTGTCGCATAATGTGAAAACGCTCTGGAAAATCATTTACAATTCAAATTATTTCGTCATTATCAAATTTTTGGTGTTTTAAATCTATTAAGTAAAAACATTATGATTTCTGATAATAGGTCGTCTGCTAATTGTTTAGTTACTAGTTAGCTAACGGCTCCAGTTAGTTTAACTACGAACTGACCGCCCGCGCCGGAACTGAGAACTAACTTCACGCGTAACACCTCCTCTATTCGTTAACACTGCTATGTTAGTTAAACATTTTAATACTAATGCCTTTATGGAATTCATTTTCATTTTGTAACTGCTACAAATTCTGCATTTATTGTACTACGTTTCAATAACTCAATCATTACGGTTAATTAGATATTATGTTCATATAATAATAATATCTATGAACGCTTCACACCACGTCAATCTGGCCCCGTGCTGAGTATCAATCAGTCAATCCGAAGAACTTGTGTTACAGGTACCAGATAACGATGATAACGGGAAGTATATTTATTACTTTTATACTATACATATATTTTAGATTTTTATTATATTATACACATATTTAATACACATCCATGACCCAAGAAAAACAGAAAAACTTTTTGTTCCTTCGGCGGGACTCGAACCCGCGACCCCCGGCTTGAGCACTAACGCGCTGAACCACTGAGCCACAGAGGTCGTCAAGTATGTACTTGGCTCGCGGTAAGACCTACCAAAGTACCAACTAAAATATCTGTTTCTACGATAAATGATTATTATTATATTATAACCATTTAGTATAGTGCGTGTGTAACTGTAGTTACACACGCACTGCAGCTCACTGCATTAGAATAAAGAAATTAATAATTTATTTAATATGAGTTATGACATTTAACTCGACACTCATGTGTTCGATTTTCAGCTCTATTGTATTAGCACAGAGTTCTATTTTCAATGCTCTGTTTTTCCCCCGGCCTCATGGATTCCGGAAAATATAGTCACAGCTTTAGGCGCTTAATTAGTGTACACAGTATGTTGAAAAACCTTATAATATTGTCGACTTATTTAACCTACTGTTGATATATAATACGTACAGTACGACGTAATACGGTGGCTAAATGCGGCTTATTCAAAAAGTTCTGTGTAATAGAATCGTAATAAAAGACATTAGCCGGCACTTTGGCCCATATAATGGGGCTTTATGGCCCATCGATAATACCGCGGTCTGGCTGCTGCCCTGGTGTCAGGGAGACGGGGGAAGGGGGTTAGGACTTTCGCCTACTGGGACCCCATGACCGCTAATATATTGTAGGTATATAAAGCGTCAAATTGGTGGCTTCACTGGTCGAGGCAACTTATAACTCACTTTGGAAGCCGATTACTCGAAAATAGTTGATTTTATAAAAAAGTTATGTATGAAATTTTGCCTTTATTTTAAAATACCCATTTAACGATAACCCACACGATAGGGTAGAAAGAAAAAATAATTTCATCCCCACTTCACATGTATGGTTAGCCACCCTAGAATATAAAATGATTATTATTTTATGATGCCAAATCTGAGATCTATACACAATCAATGACTATACCAAATTTTATCAATTTATATTCATAACTAGCTGATGCCCGCAACTTCGTTTGTGCAGAACTGACGGAAGCGGAACTCTATTTTTTTAAACGAAACCCTTAAATAAAAGTAGACTATGTTAGACCTTATAACATCATCTATCTGCTAGTGAAAGTCCCGTGAAAATCGGTCCAGCCGTTTCAGAGATTAGCCGGAACAAACAGACAGACAGACCGACAGACAGACAGACGGACAGACAAAAATTAAAAAAATTTGTATTTTATTGTAAGTACCGAATATACTTTCAGATGCATTATGTGAAAAGCTGTTAATTTGAAGTTACAAACAGACACTTCATTTTTATTTATCTGTATATGTATGTATATAGATTATTGTAAGTACCGAATATACTTTCAGATGCATTATGTGAAAAGCTGTTAATTTGAAGTTACAAACAGACACTTCATTTTTATTTATCTGTATATAGATTACTGACGCTAGAAGCGCGGACAGACAGACAGACAGACAGACAGACAGACAGACAGACAGACAGACGGACAGAGTGAAATTATAAGGGTTTCTCAAGTATTACGGAACCCCTAAAAATCAGCTGTGTGAGGTTAATTAATTACTTTTCAGGGCCGTAGTCTCATACATATTAGATTTAGAAATTTAAATTTTTTGTCTTCCTTAATTTCTCTACATAAGCGAACAATCAACACTGATTCACGTTGTGTGCCACGCTGTGTAGTGTACGTACGTCTTTTTCAGTTTTCGGCCGTTAGACAATTTACCCAATACCCATAGACCATCTCGCCTAACAATATTTCGGTGGCCAAGTGTGCACACGCCTTTATAGCCCAATAGTCCTGAGTTATGGGCCGTATTCGGTGCGTGTGACATTAGGCGACACTCGGCGACACCCGGCAGGACATGAGCCGTACATTACATGTTTATTGTGTTTTTCATGAGGACGCGGGATATACAACATATTATGTCCGCCGTTTTGACCTTGTACCCAACAACGTACATATTTATACTATTATGGGACGTCTTAAGTATGAATTTAAGTAAAGATCATGTCGTAGTCTTGTAAAGGGCCATAAATAACGTTATTATTGTCTATGGTATTATATTTAGTGCGATGTAAACTAATGGTTGTTTTACTTGACATTTGACAACCATTATTGCACCATGTATCACCAAGTACACGCGATAGGAGATTTGTGCACACACCGTATGCTTGTAGTAGTGCAATCTAATCCACAGTTTTTTATAATATGTATATTTCTTTAATCTGCCAAAAGGGCTGAAATTCAGAATTGTGTCCAAATTGTGATTCTGATCGTGAAACTGTATCTGAGAATTTGTGAACCCCCGCATCATCAATCCTCGCCTGCTCTTGACGTGAAGCCTTCTCGTCCCCATGTTGTGTCACGTCATCCCGCTGTGTCTCACGCTGACCCAACGCCGTCCCCTTTATGTCCATGGCACGTCACGTTTCGTCACTCTGTCCTGCTGCGTCACGTTGTCACGCTGTCCCAGCCTGTCGCTACGTCACCTCGCTCCCCAAGCTGTAAACTTTACATTGGATACTAAATTAAACAACAAAAGATTACAATAAAGAAGTTTTTCAATAAACTGTGGTTATTTTATCTTGTAAATATTAAATAAGTTTTGGGGATTTTCTTTGGGTAGTAACAAAATATCACTATATTAAGATTTCATAAGCTTGAAAAGCGATAATCACTATAGAAACAAGATTTGCAATTAAGGGCATATAGTTACGTGTCTATAGCTCCTAAACTAATAAAGTTTTCTAAGCTGTTATAGTTTTCTTCAAAGTTCATCACATGGCCTACCATCATGAATGTTGTCTGATTTTGCGAGCCAGCTGTTTAGCTTTTAGAGGCTAATTTAACAAAAAAATAGCTTTAAAGTTCATTGTTTTAAACACTTACGGATTTTGTCGCGGTGCACTTTTCTTTTGCCCGACGTTTCGGCTACTTTCCAGCAGCCGTGGTCACGGGAGGTAAGTGTTTAAAACAATGAACAATATTCGCGTAAACTTAAGAAATCAATAGCTTTAAAGTTGAATATCTCGCAATATGTACCTAAATAAAAAAATGTTTAGCAAGCTCTCAATATTTTTAAAATACCTTTCTAATGATACTCCACTAGAAGCGAGAAAAAAATCATCTCCACCATACGTGTGCCCCAAATAAAACGTTTATCGTGATTTTATTTTACTACTTTGTCGACGTGGTAAACACACAATATATCCAAGCAGCATGGGCGTAGCCAGGTTTTAGTTTCGAGGGGGGTTCAAGAAAATAAAACGACTACAAGTACATTAAATAACCAGGGCCGTCTTTAACCTATTAGAGGCCCTAGGCACATTAGAATATATATTTTTTTAGTTTTTAGCTGTTTAAGCTTTAAACGTCAGTACTAAATTTTATAATAGGTTTTTTAAGCCAGAAACGAGCGAGCGAAGCGAGCGATTAATTTTTTTTTCCTATTTTACAGGTTCAAACGTTCAAATCTGTTCAAACGTTAAACTAAAATATTAAAACCATAAAATCATCTGGCTAAAACACAACATCAGTAATAAATAATATAATGGCATTTATGTTAACCGCGAGCGAGCGAAGCGAGCGAGCAAATTTTTTTCCGATTTAATAGGTTAAATCTGTTCAAACTTTAAACCCTAAAAGACTGTGGAAATAGGATCATTTTATAATATACATTAGAATTATTGGCGCCCATTTTTTTTTCGTTTTTACCTGTTTAGGCTTTAAAGCACAATCTTTCAGGGTTTACCCTGAAAGATTATATAATTCGAAAAATACAAATATCAAAAACTGAACGTGGGGTACTAAATTTTATAGTAATATGTTCTGTAAGCCAAACACTAGTGAGCGAAGCGAGCGATCAAAACTTTTTTCCCATTCTATAGGTTAAAATCTATTCAATCGTTAAACTTAAACACTGAATAACGGAAAAATATCATAAAATGAACCAGCTAAAACAGAACATCGCTACTAAATAATTTAATATGTTCCTTATGTTAAACGCGAGCAAGCGAAGCGAGCGAGCAAAATCTTTTTCCTATTTAATAGGTTAAATCTGTTCAAATTTTAAACCCTAAAAGACTGTGAAAATAAGATCATTTTGTAATTTAAATTAAAGTAAAAGTAGTGTAATTTCTGATGTTGCAAAATAGATGACAAATAACTTATGGGATATAATTAATCGAGCGAACAAAAAATAAGTTGGCGGCTGCACGTGAGCATACTGTATTACTGAATTTGGCAGTGAATTAATATGTTGGCGACTAAATTACTAAACTGGCGAAAACACTCGATTGACAAAAAATTCAAAAGTCGGCAGATAAAAAGAGGCGAAATTTAATGCAAATTAGCACTGACATTTATAAGTTGGTGACTTAATTTCCGAGTTGGTGACCATTATACCATATAAGCAGCTATAAAACCAGATTTGGTTGATAAATTAATGGCTGCTAAAAATTCAATTTGCAGGCTAGGGAAAAGCCTATTTTTTGATACTGTTGGAGTATGTTGGAACGAAGTTCCTTATCGCGCGTTGTGAAAGGGGGCTAGACGGAAAAAATTCTTACGAAAAGTTGTCACGACACTTTTTTAATTACAAAAGATAATTTTATTTTTTATAAAAATTAAATATTTACGCGTATACATTTATTATATTGATGTATGTATGTATGTATGTGTGTATGTATGTATGTATGTATGTAATGTATGTATGGATAATATCGGTTCGGATATTGTATTATTATTTATTTTATATATACATGTACAATTGTCTGTCTGTATGTCTTTTTTTTTTGCTATAGTAAGCTATTGTAAGCTGTGCGGCGTCGCATGTTTCTCTGTCTGTCTCTCTCTCTCTTATAGAAAGCAAGCCAGATATTTTCATCCGGAACTTCGTTCCATCCGGGTGTCCCTTGACACCTCTCAAGGTTTTTTTTCTTTGGCATGGGTGTCATTTTCTAGGTTTCTGGGGGTGCAGAATAATATGAAAATAAAATCTGTTTTGAAATTCCACAATGGCGTAAATTTTTGTTATTCATATTAATAAAGTTGTCCTTTTTCAGGTTTCTGGGGGTTCTGATTACAAAATTGTCTTCCAATTTCATTTTTCCAAAATGGAGAATATTCAATCTTCGTAAAATGAATATGAATACTAATTTAAAAGATATTGGGGATGCTAATTAGGATTGATGATTATTATTACAGTATGTTATGTAGTTCAAGGTACCAGCTATGTATAGATTTTTTCAAAATTCAGGATTCATGAATTTTTCTACCATTCATGAAGAAAATATGCGATTTAGAAATTAATAAAGGGGAGGAAATTTTCATTATTTTTGCAGTAGGATGCACCGTTTCTGAGATAGAAGTGACTATAGAAAAAAATATGGCAATGCTGTACTGAGATACGAGGGGTGTATCAATCTATAGAAATGTTGGAAAATTCAAGATTTTCGTTTTTTTTTTCTCCCATCATGAAGAAAATATAATATTGCGGGATTCCTAAAGGGGATGAAATTTTCATTATTTTTTCAATAGGATGCACCGTTTCCGAGATAGAATCAATTTTATAAAAAAAAGAAGTAAATGCTGTACATTGAGATACGACGGATGTTTATAGCTATAGGAATGTTGGAAAATTCAGGATTTTCGAAAAAAATTTTCTCCCATCATGAAGAAAATATGATGTTGCGGGTTTCCTAAAGGGGATGAAATTTTCATTATTTTTTCAATAGGATGCACCGTTTCCGAGATAGAATCAATTTTGTAAAAAAAAGAAGTAAATGTTGTACATCGAGATACGACGGATGTTTATAGCTATAGGACTGTTGGAAAATTCTGGATTTTCGGAAATTTTTTTCTCCCATCATGAAGAAAATAATATTTTCTTCATGATCATATTATGATGTTGCGGGGTTTCTAAGGGGGACGAAATTTTCATTATTTTTTCAATAGGATGCACCGTTTCCGAGATAGAATCAATTTTATATAAAAAGAAGTAAATGCTCTACATTGAGATACTAGGAATGTATAAAGCTATAGAAATGTTGGAAAATTCAGGATTTTCAAATTTCTTTTTCTCCCATCATGACGAAAATATGAGGTTGCGGGGTTACTAAGGAAATTTAAAATGGATGACTTTTTTGTAATCAACCCCAGAAACCAATAAAAGGACACCCATATTATTTTTATAAAATTAAGTATGTCCGCCATATTGGAATTTCAAAACGAATGTCATTTTCGTATCCAGCACTCCCAAAAACCTGGTAAACGACACCCATATCAATTTTACAAAAAATAAATATCCGCCATTTTTAAATTTCAAAATTAATCTACACTATAATCTACACCCCCCTAAAACCGAGAAAAATTAAAAATTGGGAATTTTGTACGCTCCTTTATGTTTTTTTTGTGTGCGCTCGTTTTGCTGCTTGTATGGTTTTTGAGTTACCTACATCAGGGAAAATATGTGTGCCTATTCTTAAATTAAATGTGTACTCACATATTGTCGCCAAGATGGTTATTTGTTCGCTAAAATATAATCTGTCTGCCAGTTTGGAAAATTCAGTGGTATTATTTAGTCACCAGATTTGTAATTTTTTTGTTCCTTACATTCTGTCGCCAACTTGGTAATTTAGTATTCAATATTGGGTATTTTCACATCCAAAATTTAATTGTTTTGTCGCAAGTTTAAATACATGCCATAACTTATTAAGGTAGGTTTGTCATATAATACCTATTTCATACTTTTTTTGTAATACATAATTACAAAATTTTGTGATCAGTGACATGCCCAAAATGTTGTGTCGCATGCTATACGTTCGAGAATTCGATGGAACGCGTGCCATAGGTCCGCGAACTCTGTTTTGGGCTATTAATTTTTTTTTTAAAGTACAACATTCTTTCAGGGCTAAAGCCCTGAAAATAAAAAGATTTTAACAGGTTTAAAGCGTAAAAACATTCGCTCGCTTTCTCAGTTTGAATGCATTTAACAACATAAACACATACATGATATAGAACAAGTTAGTATTAAAGTTCTGTTTTAGGCTGTTGATTTTTTTTTCTAAAATAACTTAAAAAATCATGCAAAATTTCTAAATACACCTCTGTATATGGGTCATCCACATGGACCAGCCGGCCCATTTCGGGGGGGGGGGGGGGGGTTGAACCCCCTAACCCCCCCCCTGGCTACGCCCATGCCAAGCAGTCCTTATTTTTTTGTTAATTTCTTCTTCATCTCTGAAACGGCTGGGCTGATTTTCACGGGGCTTTTACTGACAGATAGCTGATATTATAAGGAGTAACTTAGGCATCTTTTATCGCGAGGATCCGTTTAAAAAAATAAGGTGCCGTTTCCGTTAGTTCCAAGCGAACGTAGATGTGAGCACCAGCTGGTTTTAAATAATTAAAAAAACCTTCAGCATATTGTCCGCCAAACTTCTCTATGTATTTTGTAGATGATGATGACGATTGCATAGAAATTTAAGTTATGTAGAAAGGTACTTAATACGTTAGTTTAGAATAGTTAGTATGCAAATATATACCAGTATAAGTGTGACCCCCGTAGCTTACATTATGTTCGCTACCGAGGTCACGTTATAGTGGACGACTTCACAAAAGCACGACACAAATTCTGTCTTGTTCGTATTTTTACTCGCATTGTCCATTGTAAGGAGTTATATAATAAATCCCGACAATGTAAACTACGGTTAGTATCTCAGAGGTCCAGAATAATTATTATTTGTGTAAGCTTTACTGGTGCATATGTCACCGTAAAATTGTGAAAATCGTTAGATTGTAATATTATTAGAGATATTATAACATACTGACAGATTGTCAAATACAAATTTTTCCATAAAATTGTACGCATTATTTTTCGTTATATTGTAATATTTACGTGTCGATTGGTTAAACGGTATGTGCCCCGCGTCACCATATTTGTTTGTTTTTTCATAATAATAATTATAACACAAAACTATGCGTACAATTACAAAAATAATGCGTACAATAGGCAATCGGACAAATTTTTTTTTATTGCATAAATGAATAGTACTCTTAAATATGAGTAACTTCTCAGAAGAAACCGTATATCAAAAGTCAATATTTTCAAAGGTACAGCGATTTGTATAAAAAATTTCGCGAGCCTCCTAAAAACGCTCCATACTAAAATCGATATACACATGACGTCACTTGAATATGAAGTAGTATGAAGTAGTATATGAAGTATATGGCCGCAGGAATATATTTGTAAATATCTCCGATATTTGTGCGTTTAAGTTCATACTTACCATAATGAATGTTTTTGTATATGATGTGAGTAAACTAATGATGTAGGTTTTGTTTACCAATTTCGCAAAAAAAAAAAATTTTTTTTTGGTATAAAGACTCGAAGAAATTTTGTATACAAATCGCTGTACCTTTGAAAATATTGACTTTTGATATACGGTTTCTTCTGAGAAGTTACTCATATTTAAGAGTACTATTCATCTATGTAATAAAAAAAAATCAGTCCGCTTGCCTATTGTATGAAAAAAATTGTATTTGGCAATCTGTCAGTATATTATAATATCTCTAGTAATATTCCAATCTAACGGTTTTTAGAATTTTACGGTGATTCATATAAAGCTTCTGAAAAGCAAAACTAATCTGAGCCTCTAGTCAAGATGCATTCGATAATTTCGAAGGCGAAGTTCGAAATCAAATATGTACGGGATTTGACATGTTGCAACGCAAGAGACATGTCACTTAACGATGACTTATATCAAATCCCATACTTTTTCTTTCGAATGCATTCGATAATTTCGAACTTCGCCGTCGAAATTATCGAATGCATCTTGACTAAAGGCCCTTGACTTTTCGGGCCTATTTATTCAATCTACTGATACGAGTTAGATTGCTTATGTCATATAATTATGGATGTTTGTCTGTCGCTCGATATTAAGTAATAAGAAATAAATAAACTTCCGAATAAGCTATGCGACACATATAAGATCGTGAAAATATTTTATAGTCCATTCGAAATAAGGAGGCAGTGAATTATCCGTACAAATTGACTATTGACTATTGAGTCATAAGTGATAAGCTGTGTTCACATAAAAACCAATTAAAGTAAGCCATTTTGACATCTGGTCGCATGATTTAGTGCCTTTTTAGTTTTTTTGGAGTTAAACGACCGCAAATCGAAGTAACACGTACAAATAAAATAAGACAGTAAAATATATAAATATTATTAATATTAGTTAATTTTAGGAGAGATAATTTAGAAAACAATTGTATCACTCCTCTTCTACTCCCATTATAAATGTGAAAGTTTGTAAGGATGTATATAAGTTTGTTTCTGTTTCTCGCAAAAACTACTGAACTCATTTTAATGAAATTTGGTTTGGTAGTTTAGGGTCTATATTAAAACATAGACTTTTAAACCCGTGGGATAGTTTATTTACGCGAGCGAAACCGCGTGTAATAGCTAGTTAGGTTAGGTTAGGAATATGCTATTTATATTGCGAACGTTTGGAAATTTAGATAATTTTGAATATCAGCTGTAATACTTAGGACTAGCGCACTGCAGAGTGGTGATAGCGTAATGTTCATAACTGTCAACTGCGAAGTTAAACTGCCAGTTAGAGCTGATGTTCATATTACCTGTTATGATACGCGGCTTGTTAAAGTTGAACTAGAGTTAAGTGCTCAGTTATCCGCCCATATAATTAACTACGGCAAGACCGTGTGTTTGCTCAACTCGCTCCAACTTGTTTACTCGCAACTTCTGCTCAACTATGTGTCCCTGGTACTTTATAATAAACAGACACGGCTTATTAAACTAAGTAAGGGTTATAAATTTACATAACCTACTCGCATTTACCAATGTCAGACAGATTGGTAAACAATTTTCTAAATATTCACATATTATCGTAACCTTGTTATAAGGACGGGAGTTCAAAATGTCTGCGTTGAACGCAGAATAACCCGCCATAATACTTGGCGTATTGTTTACCGATGTAAACAATACGCCAAGTATGATAATATATTTTATTACTAGTTTTTCCTGCGGCTCCGCCCGAGTTAATATAGTATCCCACTGGAATACTGTACTTTTAGGTACGGGATTAAAAGCAACCTATGTTTTAATCCAGAACCTAAACTACTACCATACCAAATTTCATCTAAATCCGTTCAGTGGTTTTTGCATGAAAGAGAAACATCCATCCATCCATCCGTTTATACTTACGTTGCTGGCAAGGTTGACACTTCGTACAAAATAAATACAGACTGCCAAATTTGAAATCATAGAGATGCGACGATATGCTACCACAAAAATTGTCGAGTTGACTAGTCCAGCTTTAGAACATGAATGATGTTTGTGTTCCAGGGTGTGGTGAAGCCGTTCTCGCGAGTGGTCCGCGCCAACATCGGGGACTGCCACGCGCTGGGACAGAAGCCCTTCACCTTCGTGAGACAGGTGAGCTCTACAGAATATAATCCGTTAGTAACGAAAAAAATATTCTCCGGTGAAAACTAAAATCATAACTTTCGCCTGTTGGCTGTTAGATACGCAATTAAAATATTAAGAAAATGTTGACGCAAGTCTATGAAATTTAAAAGAAAGATTGACAATTGAGTCAAACCAACTACTTACTAGTACTAAACAAATGCATTGTAGCGTGAGTGAGGTAGTGTGTGTGTGTGTGTGACTTTATTTTCATTAATTGTTTATTATAATATATTTCTAAGCATTATTTAAAAAAGTTGCTTACTCGAACTGTGCCAAATTTCATATTACTTCGTTGGCATAATTTTCGTATAAAAGGGTAGTAAGTTTTCACTTCGCGTATTGTATTAATTGATGATTGCACAATATTCAAATACAACATAAGTCATTCTATACTCTATAGTGTCGGTGGAGTGTACCAGTTACTACTTACTATACAATGTAGTAAATACACGGCGAATGTAAATAATTTTCATTCAAGAACACAACATAGATTTCCAGCATATAATAAACCCTAAACCTAATTCTTCAAACAGTAGCAAGTTTCAACTTTCACTGTACTATTATTATCTTATAAAATAAACGGGATCCACAAATAAATTATGAATAGAAATTTACCTTCAGAGATAATAACCTCCCCAGTCTTTTGTGAACGAGTCACCGAGGCTCGGAGGACGAAAATGTCTGCCGGAACCGTCTTACAATTGCCGTGGTCCTGAGCCATCTCAATACTGACTAATTACCATTTTCTTCGAGATATATACCGCCAATTTTATAATTTTACTTGAAGGTTTTTTGTTCTTTTGAACATTGTTCTCTTGAAGAACTTTGTTCAATGAACGTAAAAGATTTTGCGATTTTGCTCGCACGTAGTCTATGTCCAGCAGTGCTATTCTCTAAGAACATTCACCGCGGATTCAGCTGTCGAGATATATGAAAATGTTCTTAGAGAATAACACTGCTGTGAGCTTAGCACGAACGATTAACAACAACTTATTCGTATCATTAACAAATGGAAATTCTAAAGACGCTGTCATAATTTTCATACAATTCTCAATCGAAATTTTACGATTTTCGGATCCTTGATGCAGGTTTTTTGTAGCAAAATGAATAGTTTGACTCGGCTAGTTACTAGTTTTCGTGTAATGCAAATAATTTCAAATGTCCGGTTCCAATTTGCAGGTGCTGGCCGTAGCGGCCTGTCCGGCGCTCATGTCCTGTCCGGACATACCCGATGACGTCAAGGAGCGAGTTCAAGAAATACTTGATGATTGCACGTGAGTTACTTCCTACTTACTATATAATACTTGACAGACTAATAAAAGAACCGAGTTTTATACATAGCACATATACTTTTTATCTCGGAAATATGTGCGGTTCCCGCTACATTTTCTTTTTGCTCGCATGAAGTCGGTGGCAATATCTAGTGTTAATAATTAGGGTAAATATTGCATAGAGAATGACATACTCACAAAATGTCCGTTGTCAGTTATAACACTTAAAGAGGAAGAAGACTATCAGCTATAAATGACAAAGTGAAATTTCGATCAAAATATTAGCCGAATACCATTTTGCATGATTAAGTGGTTCGATCAACCTATAGAACTCATTATGTTCGGATCGACGTAAATTTCTGCGTTTGACGTTTATGAGATTACCATTTTGCTGTTTTAACAAAATCGTTTCGAGACTATACATCGAAACTAACATACAGAATATTAATTAGCACAATCGACCTTCTAACGTACGTCGACAAGTCGGTGTACCACTTGTAAACCTTAGTGCCAAAGTAGTAAGGTGACCAAGTGTTACACCCGTTATCGGCGACCGTACAGTTAACGGCTGAGGTAAGTTTACGGTTACGGCTTCATCGGGTCGCGTCGGGTAACGTCGAATCGGGTAACCGAGTTACGGCGGCCATGTTGATTTTATCGAGTATTTGTCGGTCAATATTGGCTGACGCTTCGCTCTAATTTATCCATTACAAACATTTGTTTGCGCCCGGCCTTAATTTCATTTTGATTTTATGGCGCCTCCTGTGCAAACTTCGCTGTTATCCGCAATTGTTTTATTTGTTTTGTTGATTTTCGGTTCGCTCGATAAACCGCCCTTTGGTAAATTATTTTTAACCGTTTAAACCTATAAATGATAAAATCAAAAATCAAAAAATCAAAAAAGTTTTATTTCCATATGGGTTACAAAGTAACGCTTAAAGAATTGTCCCTACTTGATGCCTACCACCGGTTCGGGAACTAACCCGGCGAGAAGAACCGGCGTAAGAAACTCGCACGGGGCCATCTTTTAGCAAAAAGATGGAAAATTGTTCTTTTTAAAAAAAATGAAGATAACCATACACCACACAGTCTATCGTCGAATCGACTAATGATCAGTTCCATCGGATTAGTTTCTAAGAACGGCCTAAGCATCTATCGTCTAGCATACTAATAGTCTAGACCAGTGTTTTTCAATCTTATTCATGAAGCGACCCCCCATGTATGAAAAAAAAAATCGCGACCCCCCGACCCTTCGCTTTTTTATCATGTATGTATGTGTATGTTACAGTGTTACAAATATTAATTCCATGCGACATTTTTATGCGTCTCCATAATTATGATTCGGATATAAGTACAAAATATAGTACGTCAAACACATTCTTTTACAATTACATACCTACCTACATCGATGATATCGATAATCGATTCATGAGTTATCCTTTTGTTAAAATTCTCTTACATAATAAATCAATATTTTTAATCTTTATTGTTTTTTTTACTTAAGTTCTCTCGACCTCCGGCGACCCCCGTACAGAAGCTTCGCGACCCCCCAAGGGGTCGCGACCCACAGGTTGAAAAACACTGGTCTATACTGTGGGACAGATTTCCATTGTTCTATATTCTTTAGTATTTTTTATATTCCCGCATATTTAACCGTCGCGACGCACTGTATTCTTAACAATTTTGTATTAGGTTATTTTATTACCCCAATTATAGTAATAACTATTGGGGTAAAAAAACCCAAATTCTCAAAACCCGGGGGTCGCGACCCACAGGTTGGAAAACACTGGTCTAGACTCTAGTAAACTCATATTCGTTAAGCATACGAATTTATTATCAAATTACAATTTCGCTCCAGATAAATAAATATGCAACGATTGATAATAATATTCCATCTCGATTCTCGACGTAACAATCTGTTCGCTCTAACGGAATACGTGAGATATCGTGTTCTATAATCCTTATGATATTTCTCGATCTTCTTATAAGACGTGTGCCATATGGCGCCCTAGCGATCATGGCGTCCGCGTCAGGGCGTAGGGCGGCGTGGCAGGGTGGCCGCGGTAGGGCGTCAGGGCCAGGGCAGCACGGGCGGAGCGCTAGGGCGTCGCAAAAGGATTAAGGACGCTACGGCGCGGGCGGCAGAATTAATATAACAAAACCGCTGCGTAACCATCGCATCACGTCGGCGTGCTGCGTCATCACAACTCACAAGTACCATGCAGGGACGGATTTCAAACTGTTTACACCTTCACATAAACTGCTTGTTCTATCAAATTCGAAGTTGAGACTACTAAATGCTAATGTTACAGTTATATATCTAAGAAGCGAGAAGTTTGGTTGATTAAACGCGATGGTCTGATAATACGTACTAGCTACAGCTGCACTGCACTGCACCAAAAGGGAAACCCTGAAACACGCCGGGTATAAAGATCCGGAGTGTTTTAGGGTGGCCCTTTTGGTGACATAAAATTTGGTATTAGTTGCGATGAACCCACAACCCAAAACATTTAATTCCCATTGACTCTGCGCTATTATGAATTTTGGATCATAATAATTTTTGCTAGATGTCTTCAAAGATTTCAAAACTTAAGATAGGCTTTGACGTACATTTGACAGAACAAATCTTCATACAGTAAAAAGTTACGCCATCTTGGTTTTCACCATATTTTAAATGTCAGCCATCTTGTTTTCACCGTACTTCAAATCTCAAAATTGGGGGCATTTAACTGGAGACAGTTTTTGCCTCAACATGCCTCGTCTGTAATATGTACGTCTTACACAGAATTTCGCTTCACTTCGACTCTGCTAGTATGAATTGATCTATATTGTAGTCGAAGGTTCCAGGTGCTTCGATTCTATTTCTGGTGTGATCAGACGACGGATAATGAGCTCAAACGGTGCGATAATAACCGCGTTAATGTTTTGTTGCGATAATTCACGCGTTAATGTCCATGTTATTGAATTAGCGTAGATATAATAACAACGTGTGGCTGTTTAGTAATTATTACAAATTAGATCGTGCGGCCGAACAACACTGACGGTTATAATTTGTGACGAATGTTGGCTGAATTTTGTTGGGAGATTGTAGAGTATTTCGAAATAACTATTAAACTATGTAATTTAATTTAAACTTTCGACTTGTAATTTGAGTTTTACAAGTTGCTATTTCCAATTTGTCGGTTTCAAAATTTTATTGTCGCTTAAGCTCCTATTTTCATACTTAATTAGCGAAAGTAGGTTACTGAACTGAATAAGTAAATACCGTTAAATAAAATAAATAACGACTTAATTTTCGATATTTATTTTCCATAGTAAGTATTTACATTACAGTCCTGTTCGAAGCGCGGATGACGCTTCCCGCAATCTATTCCCTGGTACTGTCAGCAAGGAAACAATATTTATTATTCTACAATAACCATCCATATAAACTGATTTTTTTTTACGTATAACATACGTTATGTAAAACAATATTTTATCTGGAGGCACGGCAGTGCCCCCGCCAAGTCGAGCGCGAAGCAAACACTGCCGTACCATCCTTTACTGGAACCATTTCGCCGCATTTTCAGGCCCCTATTTGAGAACCTCTGGATAAGACCAGAACGCAGAAATTTTCGTCATCCAGTAAGCTATAATCACATACTTAAAATCCAAAATTTCAAGTCTGTAGTTCATTTAGTTCCGAAGTTAAACGAAAGCAAAGTTTCGCATTTATGGCACTCACTCACTCAGTCACTCACTCATGATCATCAGAATAAAACTAGTACTTCTCATGAACTCAGAGAGCTGAAATTTGGTACAGAATTAGGGTTTAATGGCCACATAAAGGGAAAACTATAAAAACTAGGATAATCGAACATCTGGAGTACCTGGTGACCCTGATTAGAAAACACAAGAGCCCAACCAAACTATTAGAGATCGACATACCGCCTTTACAAAAAATATTCAACTTGGTGGGCCGCTTCATTTGATGTCAAAAATCGAAGGTCTGAAGTATCTGATGAAGAATCCTCAGCTGGTTTCAGCTGATTAGAGATATGGTAATGCCCCCCTTCTACTATTGGTACATAAAAAAATCGACTGTCATTGCAAAAATCTAGCGAAGTGGGACACATCTTCTAATTTAATCTAGTCCGTAGCATTCCACTGCTGGGCGAATGCCTCCCTTTCTGCTTTTGATACGCATATAAATAAAATTAAAGGAAAACTATGGATAAGACTAGACTGGCTTTTATACTTATATTTACAAGTTTACAAGAAGAAATAGTCGAACGATTAACTTTATTGTACTCGATCATTACACAAATTAAATAAACAAATTACACTGAAATCTAGTAAAATAAATCAATATGCCCACGTTTCTACAAAAGGAAATGAAATCCCACCAAAAACATTCTGTAAAAAACTAGCCAAGTCTCGATAGAGCTGCTTGTTTATCTCTAAAAAGTAGTGAAATCTAGACAAAGTCGTGCCAAGTCTAAGGTTCCTTACTGCGATTTCTTTATTATTATAGTTAATGTTGTGTGACTTGGCCGTTGAACATTCTTTATACGTTACAAGTGGGTACAAGTCAATTTTGTTTACACGTAATGTATATCTGTTGTAACTACCTATGTTTGTTAAGCGAGATAATAGCCCATACTGGTATTGGTAATTGGACGCTAGTGAGTAGTGTCTCATTTTAGGCTGTTGTTAATTGTAGAACACATGTATTGGAGCAATGGTGTCATGGAGCCCCTTTTGTACCATTGTGTACCCTTCAACGGCCAAGTCACACAACATTAACTATAATAATAAAGAAATCGCAGTAAGGAACCTTAGACTTGGCACGACTTTGTCTAGATTTCACTACTTTTTAGAGATAAACAAGCAGCTCTATCGAGACTTGGCTAGTTTTTTACAGAATGTTTTTGGTGGGATTAAGTATGTTGTGAAATAAGAATTAAACTCTTCGTTGGATAATATTTTCGACACAAATATAATTTTCCTCTCGTGACCTTATTTGCTGACTACACACTTCGATGCAGAGAATATCTCAGAGCTGAGTGATGGATAACGGCCGCATGTCGGGCCATTACCGAACCCCCATACAACAACAGACACCATACAACATACAACCTCATATTATATTGCCATGAATAGCACGCTACATACGTATAATTTATTTGCACATAATTATTTTCCTTTTTTATTTCTACATCCTTTCCCTTTATAGGGAATCCCTGTAGTTCTCATCGGATTCATTATAAATAAATTGAGGCGGTATAATAGATCTTTTGAACTTCTTATTTTGTCTACACTACATAATATTATAATATCTATACTTCTATACTAATATTATAAAGAGGAAAAATTTATTTGTTTGTTTGCATTGAACAGGCTTCGAAACTACTAGACCGATTTTGATGAAGTTAAGCAGAGAGTGGACCACTGGTAAGGATTTAGGCTACTTTGTAAATTTGGTACATATAATATGGAGTAGACCACGGGGAATTTGGCACTAATTTTTACGCAAGAACCGTATCGAGAACCGTACATTTTCCGTGCCAATTATTGCAAAAAATGTACGGTTCTCAAGAGATTTCCTTTTACTCGCATGCTGTCAACAAGTGGTACTTAGATCTTTCGAATTACCTACTTATTGTGTCAACGTCTATTATTGTTTAATTATCTTCACAATGACATTCACTAATACATCGGAACAACAGCACCTAGCACATATCTAGTCAGTTTGAAAAGCGACTTAAGTCTTAATCAAATGCTACTCAGTTGGCTTAGTAACATAGCTTAGCGACTTAGTATAGTATTAGCCACGCACTTGCAATCTTAATAGCATTAAGCATTCCGGCAATACAATCAGCTCTGGCAATCAATCCGTCCGGATGTCATGTAACTCGGTGTAGGCAACAAAAGTATTTGTATAATATAAATTGTCATGTTGTTATTGTGTTTATAATTGTATAAAATAGAATAGTAAATATGTAAGATAAAATTTGTATGTAACAAAATAATTAATATTATATCAGCACTCCATTTTAACCGTTGTCGGTAAACGAGCCACCTGCGTGATATTTCTGGGAATTATTTGTAGTAAACAACAACATGTTTTGATAAAATTATGCAGCTGGGCACACAGGTGTCAGGTGCATAGAATGTTCTAGAAACAATTTTGGGTTGTATATAAGGGCTAATATTTTTATGTGAAAGACAGTGGCATTGTGATCTCTTCGGGACAGGGCTCCTCTATGAGCTCTCAATATATCGTGTGATAAATGTTGTAATGAATAAATTAGTATTTGTTTTGAAAGTATAAATTGGAGAGTGGCAAAGTAATCTCCGTCGGGACAGAGTTCCTGTTATAGTGGACTCTAAATATATCGTGTGATAATAGTGTAAAGATTAAACTCTGAATAAAGTATATTGTGTTTTAAAGACTTAACTGTTTAATTTGAAATAGACCTCTGCCATCGTGTTAATTGAATCCTCGCGCCTGAATCGCTAGTCCTAGGGGCTGGCCACCAATGTTGGTCCTTCATAGCTCGGATCACGATGGCAGATGGCAAAGTAGGTTGCACAACGCGTAGTAGGGCTCGGTCCGAGGTTAGCGCTGCGCCGACCGCGTCGGGCGCCGCCGCGACTACACGCGTTAGCTCGATAAGCTCGCCGAAGGGCTCATCGAGAAGTAAGATGGAAACTCAACTGCGGCGACAACGCGCCGAGTATGAGGCAGAGGAGGAGCATGCCAAGGTACAGGAGGAGCTCGCCGAGGTGAAGAGGCAGCTCATCAAGAAGAGACTAGCATTGCAGTTAGCCGAGATTGACAGCGAGGTACAGGAGGAACAGGAAGAGGAGGAAAAGAGGTACGATATCGAACAGATGAATGAGTGGCTTAGTGGAGAGCTGCAACCGAATGGGTCTGGCTGCGAGGACGCGGTGGAGTATCCCGCTGTCGCCCGCGCCCCCCGCAACACAGCCGTGCAGCCGTTGGCCGCGCAGGCCGAGAGACGGGTCGTTGACCCCGAACGTGTTACTGTTGATGATTGTACGCCTTCCAGCATACTGAGGCTGGCAGACGTCATAGTTTCGAGTATGACGAAACAGAACAAACAGTACTACGAACTACCGGTGTATGATGGCAACCCGGTTGAGTGGCTCTCGTACAAGAGGGCGTACGAGATGTCTTCGTCAAACTACGACGACTACGAAAACACGATGAGAATACAACGTTCACTGCGCGGAGAAGCCAGGTACGTTGTTGAGGACCTGCTACGTACAGGCGCTCAATCTGTATATATTATTCAAGCGTTAGAGGAAGAATTTGGACACCCTAACCTACTGTTACAGAGTGCTATACAAAAGATAAATAATTTGCCTAGAGTCTCCGACAGCGGCGTCGAGCTGCGCCAGATAACGGCTGTCGTGAGAAACTGTGTATATGTTCTCAAAAATATTAAGGCCGAAGGTTATATTAATAACCCTCAGATTACTCAAGAGTTGCTGAGTAAGCTCACGCCCGTCCAGAGAGCGCAGTATGGCGAGTATGTAATGAAGCTAAAATATAGCACTGATGACTATCGCATATCGCCTAATTTAAATATTATATTAGATTTTTTGAGTCACATAACGAAAGCATCGTCGTACTACTTGCCATTAAATATCGATGGCAACCAGAAAAAAATGAATGTAAATAATGTATATAAACATGGCTATAGTGTTCCGAACCGGCGACAAGTCGATACACATCGCGTGCACACCACTGTGCAGGCGCGATCAGGCGACGTTGTTAAGTGCGCGGTATGTGATAGTAAAAATCACAACTTAACTGTGTGTAAATCTTTTGCGAACAAATCGGTAAAAGACAGATGGGTGCTCGTAAAAATGAACAAACTATGTTTTAAGTGTTTAATACAAGGACATTTTAGTGATAAGTGTACGCAACGCGGTTGTGTAAAGTGCGATCTCCCACACCACACGTTACTGCACTACGAGAGGCCGATATATGCCTCCCGATCAGCTGACGCTCGCGAGGCCGCCACCCCGCGCAGCCTCCACGAGCCCAACGCGGAGCCCGCGAGCGCTCCACGCGCCAATGCATGTTCCCGCGCCCGCGCACCCCGCGGCGAATCGGTCACCATTACGGGTGAGCCATTTGTGAATAAAACTTTATTAAAAGTGTTACCAGTGCAAATATGTTATAAAGGTGCGCAATTAGTTTTGTGGCGGGAGAACGATAAGTCGCGTGATCCCGACACGTATCTGAACTCGATGAGTTTTGGCGCGAAAACGTCGCCGACTTCGGCGATTTATATTTTGAATAAAAATGCTAGTGAGTTTTCGGAATCGCACCCCAAGGCCGTGAAGGCCATTAATGAAAATCATTATATGGATGATTATTTGGATAGCGTGCCATCAGTAGCTGAGGCCCGTAGTTTGATCGCGGACGTCTCGACAATACACGCGGCAGGCGGCTTCTCTATTAGGGGGTGGGTAACTAACTCACCGGAGCTGCGGCAGGAACTTCAGCTGGTGGTTCCTAATAGTGTAAAGCTAGATAAATCTCCGCACAACTCGGAACGGACCTTAGGTATGATATGGGTCCCGGGTTCCGACGAACTCGCCTTAGATTTACCGTTTAAAAGGTTATCTAGCTATATTGTTCAAGGGAGGGTTATTCCCACAAAACGAGAATTTTTAAAGTTTATTATGAGTTTATTTGATATTTTAGTTTTTTTGTGTCCGTACACTAATGAGTCTAAGATGCTACTCCATAAAGTATGGAAGCCTGGAATAGGAAGCGTCGTGTAGATTTTTTATTAATGCCAACCGTGTAGTACTTGGCCTAGGTACGTGATAAGCGCAGTTCACCCAGGCCAAGACGGCTAAGTTAGAGTTGTAAGTATTAAGACGTCTAATGGATGCATTATGAGACCGATTGTAAAGGTCGTAGTGTTGCCTACCGATGTGTGTGTGTAGACACAAGGGGGTGGAATGTAGGCAACAAAAGTATTTGTATAATATAAATTGTCATGTTGTTATTGTGTTTATAATTGTATAAAATAGAATAGTAAATATGTAAGATAAAATTTGTATGTAACAAAATAATTAATATTATATCAGCACTCCATTTTAACCGTTGTCGGTAAACGAGCCACCTGCGTGATATTTCTGGGAATTATTTGTAGTAAACAACAACATGTTTTGATAAAATTATGCAGCTGGGCACACAGGTGTCAGGTGCATAGAATGTTCTAGAAACAATTTTGGGTTGTATATAAGGGCTAATATTTTTATGTGAAAGACAGTGGCATTGTGATCTCTTCGGGACAGGGCTCCTCTATGAGCTCTCAATATATCGTGTGATAAATGTTGTAATGAATAAATTAGTATTTGTTTTGAAAGTATAAATTGGAGAGTGGCAAAGTAATCTCCGTCGGGACAGAGTTCCTGTTATAGTGGACTCTAAATATATCGTGTGATAATAGTGTAAAGATTAAACTCTGAATAAAGTATATTGTGTTTTAAAGACTTAACTGTTTAATTTGAAATAGACCTCTGCCATCGTGTTAATTGAATCCTCGCGCCTGAATCGCTAGTCCAAGGGGCTGGCCTATACTCGGTCTTCGGCCCTCGATCTCGTTCACTCGTTCATCCATTCATATGGTGATTGGTGATCCGTTCCATTCGCATGCTAACGCTGATTAGCATTGTTTTTGAGTCGCTGATGGAATCCGATAGTCGACAGTAATTGCTTTTTCCGAACGAACGTACTCAACGTAGTTTTGGTTTCGTGCAGACGAGCAACAAAGGTCATCGCCAAACATATTGAGTCGCCGGCTGCCACGACCGGCTTCCGTGCGGCGAGTCTTTATAAAATATATAAATAGCGTGGCCACATGAACATAAAAAAGGCGAATACCGCTTCAGTAATATGAATAGTGAAGCAATCAAAGTAAGACGGCCGTATCGTAGCGACACGTACCGCACGCACACATTCACAGCAAAGTAAGACGATCGGCCGCCAGTACGCCAATGTTACTTATGTCTCTATCTCTCACAACTCACACAAACGTAAGTCGCCACTATTGTTGGGCTTCACTCAATGCTTAGCTCACCTTCCGTCCGCCTTTTTTTACGTCCATGCGTGGCCATCGCTGGGCCTTCCGGTCGCGGGTGTTTGTGGCCCGTTTGCACCGAACCTAAGGATCCCAATCGCAAACGACATTTTAGTACATAATATGCTACCAACACTTTAAATGTCACTTATTTAACGTATAATAAAGCAGTACAATGTCACTTTGGTCGATTTTATTCTGATTTAGGATTGTTTTTTTTTTCAAAATCAGTCATAAATAAATGACACGCTGTTTAACTTCACCATTTGATAGTCTTGTTAGCAAATTCTGGAAAGTATAATGACGTACGGCGAACTTAACCTCTTAATAAACATTTTTCGTTACTCCATAAAGTTTAGAAAGCAACGAATTATCTTGTCGATTGTTACAGTCGAGGTTCTAAGAAAATAGAAAAGGTGAAACGTAAGCCAAATCCAACGGGCGGCGTCGCACTTGCCTGTGATTGGAAAACATAAACTGGCCTGTATAAAATGGTTTGAGATTTAAATTGAATAGTGAATCCCACCAAAAACATTTTCATGTAAAAAAATTATGCCAAGACGATACCATATGACTAGCACTGTCAAAAAGTTATGAAATCTCATGTAAAACCAAGCTTCTTACCCTACACGCCTTAACTCTGCAAGCGTAACTTCACAAACTCTACACCTTAGTCATTTTATGTGGCCTGGCCATTTCGCTACATTCACTTGGCCGTAAGGAGAAAAATGTATAATCGACTGTTTTTCTATTATACTCTCTTATAATAACGAAATGGCCAAGCCACATAAAATGACTAAGGTGTAGAGTTTGTGAAGTTACGCTTGCAGAGTTAAGGCGTGTAGGGTAAGAAGCTTGGTTTTACATGAGATTTCATAACTTTTTGACAGTGCTAGTCATATGGTATCGTCTTGGCATAATTTTTTTACATGAAAATGTTTTTGGTGGGATTTCACTTCTTTTTGTAAGTTGTTATAACAGAATTGTTATTTTCTTTTTTTTTTTTTTTTTGGGTGTATTTCTTTCACAACAGAGACGCTTTTTTTCTGCCCACTCTCCCTTTGCCTTTTTTAGGGTTCCGTAGTACTTAAGGAACCCTTATAGTTTCGCTCTGTCCATCTGTCTGTCTGTCTGTCCGCGCCTCTAGCTCCTGTAATCTACACTAATATTATAAAGAGGAAAACTTTGTTTGTATGTTTGTTTGTTTGTTTGTTTGTTTGTTTGTTTGTTTGTTTGTTTGTAATGAATAGGCTCAAAAAGTACTGGACCGATTTCAAAAATTCTTTCACCATTCGAAAGCTACATTATCCACGAGTAACATAGGCTAAATTTTATTTTAGAAAAAAATAGGGTTCCGTAAGATATTTGGGTTTTTCGGACACCAGGTGTAAAAAATCAACCAGAAAAGTTACTTATTTTGCGTACGCTGCCTAAACTATAAAAGATAGAACCATAAAATGTTCAAATTAATTGTAGATCTTATAAATATCTACAAAAAAGTCCGCGACACACTATACCTATCTATGTCGAGTGAGGCACAACAACCATTTTTTTATTTAGAAATCTTGAATTTTTTTTTGACTATATTTAAACGCGTTTATTTTACTCATGCTATTAATCCTTATCAAAATAAATTATTTCATCACTAAGTACAGTTTATGTTGATAATATTTGGTCTTTAAATGATTAAAATTGGATGTTTGGTTTTGAAGTTATGGCGAAATTAAAATATTACGATTTCTGCTGCACGGCCAGTTGCGAAGTGGGTGTCACCAAGGCGGGGGTGCGCGTGCGGAGTTTAGATTATTGGGTATTTTTTTGTTTTGTGTTCGTTGTAACTATGATAGATAGTTACTTGAATACCTATTTATTTAGTGTTTGTTGTATTGTTAGTCCTGAAGAGTATAGGTATTTCATACGATAAATGTATACCCACCTACTTATTTAATTGAGTTTTAGTAGGTACCTACATTAATTTGTTTCTGTTTGTTTTGAACTTTTGACTAAATTTCGCCCGTTTGGTAGAGGTTTAAAGACATTCTGTAGTATTAGTATCAGTATTGTACCCGTGCGAAGCCGGGGCGGGTCGCTAGTTATGAATATAAATTAATGAAATTTGGTGCAGTTATAGAATGTGTATAGATCACGGTTTTGGGATCATAAAAAAATAAGAATTTTATATTTTAAGGGTGGCTCTCCATGTGAAGTGGGATGAAAAATATTTTTTCACTCTACCCCATCGTGTGGGGTATCGTAAAATAGGTCTTTTAAAATAAAGAATAAAGGCAAGGTTTCATACGTTACTTTTTTATAAAGTTGACCATTTTCGAGTAATCGGCCTCCAAAGTAGTTTGTAAGTTGGTCCCCCCCCCTAGCATTTTTAAACTATATGAGATAGAAACTTGCTAAAAACTCTTTAGGAAAATTATTGTGAACCAAATCGGACAGTTACTTTTGGAGTAAGTAATTAAAAAAAAAGGATATTACGCGTTTATAGTTACGGAACCCTCCTTAGACATGTCCTGACATGCTCTTGGTTTGGTTTTTCTTTGTTGGCTTACTATTTACAATAAGTGGCAGATTAGGGCGATACTTGGCTCGATTATATTCGACTACAGCTGACTCTTGTGTTTTAATACAACTGAAGTCAATATTTAACTAGGTGAACGCCTTGCGAATTGGTCACTTGAGAGTGCTACATAAGCCTGCTCACAAGAGTACGTATAGTACGTACATACGAGAGTACGGGTATTCTTGGGCAACAGTAGTCGCTTTTCATCAGGCGTATCACGTTTGCTCCCTTTTATCATATTAAACAATAATATCACGGTATTTCCGTAATATTACACTGGAACAATCTATCTATCTTCTTATATATAAAATTTCCAAGTCACAATGTTAGTACTCCTCCGAAACGGCTTTACCGATTTTTACCAAATTTTATATGCGTATTCAGTAGGTCTGAGAATCGGCTACTATCTATTTTCCATACCCCTAAGTGATAAGGGTTGTTCACCCTTAAATTTTTTTTAAATTTTTGGACGAAATCTTTTGTTTTTATTTTTTTATAATGTGGTAATTAAAAATACATACAATCCTAAATTTTTACTTTTTTATCACCATTTTTATTTTTTTTTATAGCCATTTTAGTAATTTAATCATTTTTCATCCCGCTCGATAACTGATCAATTATAGTGTTTTTAACTTTTAATAAGGCAACAACGTTTGCCGGGTCAGCTAGTAATAATATAACTTTAATATATTGCAACGTAGGTACGTAATACAAATTACAATACAAATTTTCATTATCTGATAGTACTTCAAACAAGCAAATCTTGTAAATATGAATTGAGATTCTCGGAAACGGCTTTTAGCATTTCAGCTACTAGGCGACAGACTTTTGCGTTAATGGCAAATTGATCGCGGGTTCGAATCCCAGTCAGACGATTTTTTTTAATTCTATATTATTCTATGTAATAGGGTTTCGTAATACTCGAGGAAACCTTATAAATTCACTGTGTCCGTCCGTCCGTCTCCGTCTGTCTGTCTGTCCATTGTTTCAGCTTCTGTTATCCTACTAATATTACAAATGTGAATGTTTGTGAGAATGGATGGATGTTTGTAACTCTTTCACGAAAAACTACTGAACGGATTTCGATGAAATTTGATACGGTAGTAGTTTAGGCTCTGGATTAGAACATAGGCAATTTTTTATTCTGAAAAAGTGGGATACGGTATTTACGCGAGCGGAACCGCGGGCAACAGCTAGTTATGAATATAAATTGATGAAATTTGGAACAGTTATGTAATATGTAACTTAAATGTCACTTTTGGTATCATAAAATAGTTATTTTATATTTCAGGGGCTTCATACATGTGAAGTGGGGATGAAAAATATTTTTTCATTGTTAGCCATTAATGTGAGGGGTATCGTTGAATACGTCTTTTAAAATAAAGGCAAGGTTTCATACATTACTTTTTTACAAAGTCAACATTTTGGAGTAACTGGCATCCAAAGTGGTTTACAAGCCCCCCCCCCCCCCCCAAGCCCTCCCCACCCTTTGCATCATACTAAATAATAAGACTTTTTTGTTCCCTGGCGGGATTCGAACCCGCGACCTCCGGCTTGAGTACAAACGCGCTCACCACTGCGCCACAGTGGTCGTTACTTATTCTTTCGGAAAAATATTTGAACTAATCGGACAATAACTTTTGAAGTAATTTAAATAAATACCTATTGGCTATTACGCGTTTATAGTTACGGAACCCTCCTTAGACATGTCCTGACATGCTCTTGGTTAGGTTATTCCTTTTATAATTTTTCTTCTTCCGTACTATTGTTTAAACTCCGAGCAAAGCTCGATCTCCCGGGTCACTCCTGAGCATGACTCACATCTCCCAGGTACTAGTTACTACAAACAAGTAGCCGAATCTTTCAGGGTAAAAAAATTATACTCACGTTCTATGACTTATGTAATAAATTTAGTCGAAGCACTGACATCTGTCGGTAGCAGTAAGTACTACTTGAATGCCCATTTATAATTGATTATTGTTTATAAGCTATGCTAGGTGGCGCTTTTACTACATTTTATTTATTGTAAGTTACTCGGATACTGTACCTAATTTATATTTTGATGATACTAAAAAGTATGTAACTGTAATTTGATACATAGTTTTTTTTATTATTTCATTCCCTTCAGTTAATTATTATTATTCGTTTTAATGATAACTCATAATATTTTTATAGTCTTGTGTAAAAGTGACATCTATCTCGTACATTATGAATTATGTTAGTTATGAGTTCGTCGCTTGAATTGGAATCTAATTGACGTAATATTTAAATAGGTACCTAATTATTTCCCGAGTATTCTTTAGTAATTTAAACGGAAAATACATACATACATACATATAATCACGCCTTTTTCCCGTAGGGGTAAACAGGACCGCCTCTTTCCCGTAGGGGTAGGCAGAGTCCACTTCTTTCCACTTGCTACGATCCTTTACATGGGATCCTCTTCTTTCGCATAATTTTATTTGTCATAATTTCATTTGGCATACCTCACTTGGCATAATTTTACTACGCATAATAATAATTTGGCATAATGGTTTCTTGGCATACTACATCATAAGGCATAAATATCATTTAGACTAATATTGTTTGTCCTAATTTAATGAGGCATAACTCGTAAGGCATAATTTTTCTTGTCATAATAATACTTTGGCATAATTGTTTTTCGGCATAAACTCGTTAGGCATATTTTTTTGTCATAATAAATTAAAGGCATTCTGTCACAAGGCACAAATATGCATAAAATGGAATGACATAATGAAAACACGGTTATGGTAATTAAATGCATATTTATGAAACATAAAAAGCAGGTATTACACTCATATACCTAGTGTAACATGTGTAACAGTAGGTTAAGTTGCGGCGGGGTGGCCCTTGGGCCACCCGTAAGCCGCTTACATGTTTAAAATAATTAGCTCGGCATGTTCTTAGATAGCAGTTCGTGTTTTTTGTCCCGAGTTTAATTTCGTAATCAGTCGAAAATTACAATTATAATTGTTATTTCGTCTTAACTCGCATACCCAGTAGAATTTATCATTCATTAGTATGTGAAAAAAAAAATGCTACAAAGATGTATGCGTAAATATAATAGTATGCTTAAATATATTTATGCTTTTTAATATTATGCATAAAAATATTATTCTTAATGAATATTATGCGTAAAAAAATATATGCCTTACAATAAGTATGCCTAACAATTATTATGCTTTTAGTAATTATGCGAAAAAAAATTATGCTAAGAAAGTTATGACAAATGAATATTATGCGAAACTATTATTAGGTCAAATGAAATTATGCCAAGTAAAATTATGACATATGATTTTATGCGAAAAAATAGGGAACCTCCTTACATACTTCTTTCGCTTCGTCCACTTTCATTCTTACTATCCATTCCTCCTCTTACATTCAACGTAGCCAAGCGTCTCTCCATGGTCCGCTTTTCGCCTCCGCGAGAAACGAGACGTGATGGGTGGCGAACCACATCGCCGCCATTTTGGATAATTAAATTAATTTTGATTATCCATTGCGTTTCCATGGATTGGTGGAGAGGGTAGGAATAGGGAAAGGGAAGGATAGGTGGTGAGGAAAGGAAGATTGGTAAGTTAGAGTGGGAAATAGGCAATGTAGGATATTACCGCCCAGGAGGGCAAGGGATAGGACAGTAATAGCTAGGGAAGCCGGGGTCGCGTACCCGTATACTATACCACAACTACCGGACAGGTAAGTTGGGAAGAGTACCCCATGACTATACCCCGGAAAATACATACGGGTAAAATTAACAAGTGCAATAAAATATATCGATAAAGATTTAAAAAAATATTGTGTTTTTTGTTGTTAATAAAGGGATACATGGTTATTTTATTAAATTTTATTGTTATTATCGGATCCCTAATAACAACAACAATTTTCAGGCCTCTAGCTAAATTTGTGGTAATATTATAGAAACTTCCATCCTGTAGTTTAAGGGGTTGAAGGATAAAAGTTTATATGAGACTTCTTACCTTAATAATTCTTAACTTAATTAAATAAATGTTGCATATATGTTAAATTTTCCGTTCAAATTCAGAATATTCGGGAAATAATTATTTCAATCAATATTAGTCAATTAGTTTACAAGCCTGGCGATGAACGACGACATAACTTATATAGTTCACAATAACGCGATAGATGGCGCTTTCACAGATAATTAAATTTAACTCCCTTGTTTAAGGGGTTGGAAGATGAAAGTTCCAATTTTGGGAATTTTTATGTTGGTTGTGTATTAATACAATCTTACGTAACAAATTTCAGCTTTCGAGAACATCCGGAAGTACGATATAATTTTGTTGATCATCAGTGAGTCAGTGACGGAATCAGGGGTTTTTAGATATCAATAAAATCTAAAGTATAAGACGTAGGTAATCGAAACTTTACATGTTTAATGAGACCGCTGATGGGAACAAATCCTGAAAGTTTCATTTATCTGGTACAATCCAAACTCAAGTTATGAGGGTTCAAAAAATCGACGAAACGCTTCGAGAAAAGGTGGTTTGGTAGTGCCCTTGCGCTTCGCTTGACGTCTTGGCATGGGGGCACTACCGTGCCCCCAGATAGGGTACGCAATGGTAGTAGGTACGCTTTAAATTACAATACAGTCGCATTGAACCTCCAGACCTGATAGTACAGTCGGTTGGTCTGGGAATATACCTACTGAATACAATCTACTATTTAAATTCAAACTTAAATTATTAGTCTGTGATATTTACCGACTAAATAAGATAAAGTTTAAAGGGATACATTTTTATTCAAGTCTTTGTTAAACCTAAACGATAATACAGGGTAATTAATATATAAATATATTTTATAACTAAATAGCACATAATTTCTTCCAAAATTTGCACCCTTAGCCTTCGTTTCCACGAGTGACTTTTTCCGTCGGTACGAGTAAAAACAGCACTGTAAATAGAACTCTGTGCTTAGGCTAGGACATATTGTCCGGAATCCGTAAGCGCGGGGAAATTTTAGAGCACTGAAAATAGATCTATGGATTACTACTACGGATTCCGGACCATATTATAGTCCCAGCCTTATACAATAGAGACGAAAATCCGACGGGAAAAAATGCTCGTGGGAACGAAGGCTTAAGGCTGGTTTCAAAATCACGCTGATCTAATTCTGGAATAGATTTTATATATTTTGGACT
Source organism: Glaucopsyche alexis (assembly GCA_905404095.1). Classification (NCBI taxonomy): domain Eukaryota; kingdom Metazoa; phylum Arthropoda; class Insecta; order Lepidoptera; family Lycaenidae; genus Glaucopsyche; species Glaucopsyche alexis. The sequence goes on from FR990056.1 coordinate 23,014,034, forward strand.
GTCAGCGCGACTCTAAATCCAGCCTTATCTAAATATTTTATCGACGACCTCTGTGGCTCAGTGGTTCAGCGCGTTTGTGCTCAAGTCGGGAGTCACGGGTTCGAGTCCCGCCGAAGGAACAAAAATTAAAAAGTTTTTCCATGTTCCTGGGTCATGGATAATTATAACATCTATGTATAATAATATAATAAAAATCTTAAATATATGTATAGTATAAAATTATTAAGTATACTTCTCGTTTTCTGGTACCTGTAACACAAGTTCTTCGGATACTTAGCACGGGTACTTGTACTAATATTTATTCTGTGGCACGAGACCGGATTGACGTGGTGTGTAGCGTTCATAGATATTATTATTGTATTCCCACAGACAAGGCTCAGTGGGCGCGTACTCGCCGCCGGCCGGGCTGGCCCTTGTCCGCCGGCACGTGGCGGAGCACCTGGCCGCGCGGGACGGGGCGCCCACCTCGCCCCAGGACGTGTACCTCGGCGCCGGCGCGTCCGACCTCATCAAGGCCGTGCTCACGCTGTTCGTGCAGGACGTGGCCGGGAGGGCCCCAGGTGCGTGTTACACGACACACCCATACCTTACAGGCTTATTGTCCTATGGTTGTTAATTTTTAATGGAAATCTGAATATAAATAATGGAAAGCATATCCTCATGTCCTGATATGCTCTTGGTTAAGTTATAGTGTTTGGTAAAATCAATTACGGACACTTCGGGCATATGATATATTGCTTATGTTCGATATTCTTTAAAATCGTGTTTTTAGGGTTCCGTAATACTTAAGGAACCCTTATAGTTTCGCTCTGTCCGTCTGTCTGTCTGTCTGTCTGTCTGTCTGTCCGCGCCTCTAGCTCCTGTAATTATGAATATAAATTGATGAAACTTGGTGCAGTTATAGATTGTGTATAAGATCACGGTTTCGGGATCATAAAAAAATAATTATTTTATATTTTAGGGGTGGCTCTCCATACATGTGAAGTGGGGATGAAAAATATTTTTTCACTCTACCCCATCGTGTGGGGTATCGTAGAATAGGTCTTTTAAAATAAAGGCAAGGTTTCATACGTTACTTTTTTATAAAGTTGACCATTTTCGAGTAATCGGCCTCCAAAGTAGTTTGTAAGTTGGTCCCCCCCCCCTAGCATTTTTAAACTATAGGAGATAGAAACTTGCAAATTTTCATGCTGATAGATCATGCTAAAAACTCTTTAGGAAAACTATTGTGAACCAAATCGGACAGTAACTTTTGGAGTAATTAAAAAAAAAAGCATATTGCGCGTTTATAGTCACGGAACCCTCCTTAGATATGTCCTGACATGCTCTTGGTTAGGTTATTTTTAGTTTTTGTAAATTATATTTATTTAGTTTGAGTATCCGTAATTGATTTTTCGAGACGTTACATAATATATGTCCTGACATATTGTCTAAGGAGGGTTCCGTAACTATTAACGCGCGATAGGTTTTAAAAATTACTTCAAAAGCCACCCCCACTACCAAAAATATAAAACTATGGTCTATTATTTTATGATGCCAAAATCGAGATCTATACACATTATACGTAGTGCGGTCCAAGAGTTCTTAGCCTAACATAGAAGGACAGATGGAAATTGAATAAAACTAATATTATTTTTTAATACACTCTCCCTTTATTGCAACACATTTTTCAGAACGTCTGATTAATGCTTCTATGCCACTATAAAAATATGCTGAATCTTTACTATGAAAGTGGTCGTAAACAGCCTGTTTAATTTCTTCATCGTCGTTAAATTTTTTCCCTCTCAAATCTGATTTTAATTTTGAAAACAAAAAAAAGTCTGAGGGGGCCAGGTCAGGGCTATAAGGGGGATGATTTATCTCTGTGAAGCCGCATTCCTTAACTGTAGACTTCGAAATCGCAGCAGTGTGGACTGGAGAATTGTCGTGAAGCAACCGGACACCTCGAGTTAATTTCCTTCGTCTTTTTTCAATTATTTTCTGGCGTAACTGTCGTAGTAAGTCACTATAATAAGCTGCGTTTACAACCGTGTTTCTTTCCTTGAAATCGATGAGAAGGATTTCCTTACAGTCCCAAAAAATTGTAGCCATGAGCTTCTTAACGCTTTGGGTAACCTTAGCTTTTTTTGGTGCCGGTTCTCCCTTTCTGTGCCATTCCATCGAGTTCCCTTTAGACGTCGGATCGTACTAGAGAATCATAGTTTCATCGCCCGTCACAATCGATTGAATAACTACTTCCTGGTCATCGCGGCAAAGCTCTAAAAATTCTTCACAACCTTCAACACGACGCTGCACTAAGAATTCGTGGCACCCACCTTGCACAAATTTTTGTCATGTGTAAATGCTTGTGAAGAATTCTAATAACACTTGTTTTTGAAAGACCAGACTGTGCAGCAATTTCTTTTGGTTTTAATCTACGGTCAGTCAGAACAATATCTTCCACAAATTGAATATTTTCTGGAGTCGTCACTGTGACAGGGCCTCCTTCACGTGGATCATCTTCCAATGATTCTCTACCCCAACGAAATAGATTAGACCAGCTTTTTACTGTTGTATATGAAGGGCAAGAGTCACCGTAAACGACAGTCAATCTTTCTTTTATTTGCGTTGGCGTTAGACCTTCTTTATTTAAAAACTTTATAACAGCGCGATATTCAATTTTATACATTTTGTGAAAATCACTCGACTGTATGCAGGTAAATCGCTCTCAAAACTAAAGTACCAAATGGAACAAGTTGAAACTCAATACAGTGCATGTCGAGACTTGTACCTACTTTATAAAGGAAAAACCAAATTACGTACTGTTTATTTTCTATGTGAGGCTAACAACTCATGGACCGCACCTAGTATATTATAACAATACGAAACATCCATTTATATTCATAATCACAGAAGCTAGAAGAGCGGACAGACATACAGACAGACGGACAGAGCGAAACTATAAGGGCCACTTGAGTATTACGGAACCCTAAATAAACATGAAAATCTAATTTTGATGATGATAAACGTTAGTAATCCGTCGTACTTGGCTCGAACGCTATAATCAAACAAACTTTTAAGCTATTCTGACCTTTTTCTCGAAGTTTTCTGGAGTCCTGGCACGAGTGACAGAACTTGTGCTAACACTACTTATCCCTTGCCAACAGTTATAATTAACTAACGATAGTGTTTAGGTCTGAAGCTCTGTTCTCCTAGGATAGTGTTGCCGACTTATAGTGGCCGTAATACAGCGGTGGACGTATCTATGTAAAACGGTGCCGCCATTTAGTTAACATAGAAAAAGTTTATTCAACGCTATATTACACGAAGAGGAAGAGAGGATACGACGGCAACGCTAACCAAGGGAAATCAGAGCTTTAAAAACTGATTAGTCTTAGTAGTAAGTGTAAGTGTACTTCCATCAGTGTAATTAAGTATATCGACGAATTATACTATTATTTAGCTGTCTTAAGCTAATATTTTATCGTAACGATATGATACTAATTCATTCGCTAAATCTCGTAATTAAAAACGTTCAATTGGCAGTACGATTCCAGTCTCAGTAACCCCTTTGCTTGAGGCTGAAGCCATACTGTGAATTGAACATTGCCCGTATGAAATCATGTTCCACTACTGATTATTATGACGTACATACTACGAGTATTTCCCGACGGCGCGCGATGCGACGGTAGACGTCGACATTATACTCGTAATACACAATCAATATGTAAAACATTATTTTCCCAGACTGTACCTAGCCGTAAAGAGATTCTGAATTAATTTGAAAACTTCGGTTAAAATAATAAAAATACTTAACTCCAAGCTACTAGGATAACATGAAACATTAAGAGTATATTTTAGTCGTTTCTTTCCCCAGGCGTGATGATCCCGATCCCCCAGTACCCGCTGTTCTCCGGCACCCTCTCCGAGCTGGGCCTGGTCCAGGTGCCCTACTACCTGGACGAGGCCCGTGGCTGGTCCCTGCCGCTGTGCGAGCTGGAGCGCAGCTGGGCCCAGGCGGAGTGCCATGTGAGAGCGCTGGTTGTCATCAACCCGGGAAACCCCACTGGACAGGTATAGGAAACCCTATATCTTTTATTAGTATATTATTTTAGTTGAATAATAAATAATTACTACAATTTTTATAAAAAGTATTTAGTAAAAACTACGACAATTATTGTATAGGTAGCCTAGTATGGGCTATTACTACAAATCTATTGACACCTTATTTATTGAAATTGAACCAGTAGTTTCATGTGAAATTGAAAAAGCTTCGTGTCGCTCAAAGAGCTATGCTCGAAATCTTTCTACGTGATAGAATCAGAAATGAGGAAAATCCCTAGCAGAACTAAAGTTACCGACATAGCCCAGCGCATTATAAGCTAAAGTGGCAATGGGCTGGACAAGGTTCTCGAGTGGAGACCACGGACTGGACGTCGAAGCGTAGGACGGCCTCCCACCAGGTGGACAGATGACCTGAGAAAAGTCGCAGGGAGTCGGTGGATACAGGCCGCGAGCGACCGGTCGCACTGGACATCTATGGGGGAGGCCTATGTCCTGCAGTGGACGTCACCAGGCTGAAACGAACCAGTAGTTCCGGCGCTACGGTGGAACAAATATACATACAAAGACTGCCAAAATCATTACCCTTCCTTATGGTTTCGCCGTAGTTGGGTAAAAGTAACCTAAGGAGTCAGGTGTTAGTCCAGGCTCCGAAGAGTCCAAACTATCAGCTGTGTGTCACATTTGAAAATGTCATAGTGGCTTCCTTATTGGTTGATGTGCTTGTGATGTACTGACAAATTAAAACTGTGCTTAAATTTTGACATTTGCACTGATGATTCACTGCAAACATAATGCCTGTGATAATGCGGATATACCATAGTGTGAAGGTGAAGCTAATTAGTCTAGAATCTAGATATAATTAAAACTTTTTTGGGATTAAAACGAGCTTAATTTGAAAATGCTGCCAAAACTTGTGAAGTTTTAAGTAGTTTTACTGTGATTTGTAAAAAGATAAGTGATATTAGCAGCTTTAACATCCTTATCATATTTGGCATGATCCTTCCTAGGTAATAGCACAGTTATTACCGTGCCATTACGACGTAGATCCAGGTAAAGTAAGATTAGATGAGTGGAGTATTCTTATCTACACTTTTATACTTTATAGAGTAATGATTTGATATATTTTGTTTGTTTGCTATGAAACTACTGGGTCGATTTCGATGGTTTTTGCAAATGTAGATTACATAATATTATAGACTAGGCTAGGCAAAGGACATGGTTACTTTTTATTGTGGCAAAATGTCTGGTTTTTTCTATTATTTCACGCGCACGAAGTTCCGGCAACATATAACAAGTAATAAGTAAACAGAAACGGTAAACTTTAATAGGTACCTACTAGAGGTCGCCCGCGACCTCGTACGCGCATAAATAAATTAAAAGCTACGATAAAAAGTATCTTGCGTCCTTCTCCGTGATCTTCTTTATATATTTAATATTTATTGGTTGGGGAAAAAGTTTCTTCGCATTTTATATAAAAATTCAAAAGGTTTTTTTATAAAGTTTATTTACAAGTGACTAAAGTATATAGGTGCCATTTTGTTCGATAACTTTTTGCCATCTTGTTGGTAGATACATGATCCCATTGCTATAAAATTTTTGGGGCTTCTGATGAAAAAACTGCGACAAGTGGTTTTGGCAGTCCTCTTGTGATGTCAACCTGACACTGCCTAAGGAATTCTGCAGCGACCGAAACAGGTGGAAATCTGAAGGTGCAAGGTCAGGACTATACGGCGGATGCATTAACACCTCCCAGCCAAACTCCCGTAATTTTTTCTGAGTGGCTAAAGATGTGTGAGGTCTAGCGTTATCATGGTGAAAAACCACACCCCTTCTGTTGATTAATTCCGGCCGCTTTCTCTCAACTTCTTGCTTTAATCTCATCAGTTGTTCGCAGTACAGTTCAGAATTGATGGTCCTGCCTGGCGGTAACAGCTCATAATGAATAATGCCCTTCCAATCCCACCACACACACAGCATCACCTTGTTGCGAGTTAACCCGGGTTTCGCCACAGTCTGTGAAGCCTGACCGGCCTTTGACCACGATCTTTTTCGCACGTTCTTGTCGTACGTGATCCACTTTTCATCACCAGTTATCAGCTTCTTCAAAAATGGTTCGGTTTCATTACGTCGTAATAAAGAATCACAAATGAGTACACGGTTCATTAGGTTTCTTTCAGTGAGCTCATGAGGCACCCAAATATCGAGCTTTTTTGTGTACCCAGCTTTTTTCAAATGCGCCAAAACCGTTTTGTGGTCAATCCCCAGTTCTTCAGCTACATCGTAACTACTAATATGCCGATCTTGCTCCACTTTTTCAAAAATGGCAACAGTTTTGTCCGTAACAGGGCGACCAGAGCGACGTGCATCTTTGATATCAAAATTTCCGGATTGAAAACGCTTAAACCAAATTTGCGCTACTCTCACAGATACTGCATTAGGTCCATAAACATCACAAATTTTTTTCGCGGCTTGTGTTGCATTTTTACCTTTTTTGTAATAAAATTTTAAAATGTATCGAAATTCTTCATAAGAATCACTCATTTTAACAATAAGAAAAACAAATGAAAATCTCAAATTTACCTAATTTGAATTTGGAATTGTCTTCTGTAAAATTAAAACTTTTTAATGATACCAAAATCAGCCAGATACAATTGGTATAGGCCAAGATATTTTATGACAAGTTCATACATACTATAATGCGAAAAGACTTTTTCCCCAACCTATTTATTATATATATACTAGCTGACCCGGCCACGCGTTGCTGTGGCTAAAGTTTTTGTTATATTACATTATAGTAAACAATCTAAGAGGAACGATAAGAGAACATCAGTCACGGAGTCCACTATGCTTTTTCACACAGATGGTATTCGTAAAAAAATATGGTGATCTCCTTATTTGACTTTCTACTACTATAACCCTTTAGTACAATGAAATTATTTACGAACAAAGACGAAAATGTTGATGTTGGTGTACAAATTCACAGGATTGAGATTTGAAGGGGAAGTAGGTACGTTGAACACAATTAATTAAAATATTCTTACACTTGATATTAAGCAGAAATCAATACAAAATAAAAATTTATCAGATTTATTATTTCCATTTAATTTTATAACAAATAAGTATATTACAGTAAATAATATACAGTAAATATACAGTAAATAACATGTGTCGCTTAAACTCATGAATGAGGTAGGCAAGGCAGACAGTCTTAAACTTTTAAATTAATATCTATTTTTTTGAATTATAAATACTTTCAATTTCAATTTAATTTAACACCAATCGGTGCACAATGTTTTTGGTTAACCTGTCTTTAGCTAACACAAATAGATTCGACAGTTTCCCAACACGTGAACACGCAACATATAGTTGCCCATGAGAAAAACATGGATTTTCCAAATCTAAACCACAAATGGACATTGTTTGACATTTGACAATTTAATTAATTTTATAGCGTCAACAACACGTGGTAATTATGCTGTTAAAATGTAGCTTTTAAGACACGTTCATAGATTTACCATAGCAGCGCTATCTATTGATTACTTACTCAACCCAGTCGAAAGGTATCGACATCTGTTAAATAATAAGACAAATAATTAGCAATAAATTAAAATTGCGACTATAATTTGATATTTAAACTATCCTATCTCTCAAGTTGGATCGAACTGCACATGGTGTGCGAATTTTATTATAATCGGTTAAGTGGTTTAGGAGTCCATTGAGGACAAACATTGTGACACGAGATTTATATATATTAAGATATAGTATATCCTCATTCTTAAGGCAAGCTAAAGGCAAAATTTCATCGAAATTGGTCTAGTAGCTTGGGAGCTTGGGTTGCAAACAAACAAATCTTTCCTCTTTTTATTATTAGTATTAAGGTAGGTATAGATAAAATACCTATACATAGTATACTTTAATATTCAAATTAATATAGAAGTATAGATTAAATATAGGTATACTTTAATATTCAAGTTTACTTTATACAAGTTTATATTCTTTCAATACGATATCTACAATTCAACCACAATCGACATATTGTATGGACTCTAGCCAGGTTTGTAAGAATATTCAATTTCCCTCTGAACTAGTTCAGTAAATCTATTCTTCAGATCTTTGCCTTTCGTATTGTTGTTAAAATGGGCCGATTTAGATCCGGGATTGAATGATATTATTCGTTCGTTTATTAGTTCATTCTGTTTATGTAAATATTGTTGATTACGGAACCGTTCTCATTGTTTAGTTCAACAGACGTTTTAGATTGAACGGCTATGACTTGATTAAACTCGACTTTATACCGTTGATTTACTTCGTACAATTTATATTCTCCTAGTAACGATTAAGTTTTTGAAGTCAGTTGTCTAGTAAATAGTTTGTAAATTCTATGGAACAAACTTTTAATTTTTAAATAAAGTAGGAAAAGGAGAAAATGAGTAAACAAAGAGATTACGATACTATAATGTTACCAATTTATATAATGTCACTTATTTACCGTGCATAGGCGATTTTAACGCTAAAGTTGTACGCGAGGATATTTTTGCGCCAGCTATTGGTAATTATAGCAAAAAAAAAACGTCCTCACTTTATGTATAGGAGAGGTACCCCAAAAAATTGCTTTATTTTAACACTTTGAATTATATCAATTCAAAGTTTCATCTTTCTAACGCTAACCATTTGGACGATACTCTAAGAGCTCCGTGAATTATTACGGAACCCTCAAACTATATAATAATAATAATATAATATCTATGGACGCTTCACACCACGTCAATCTGATCCCGTGGTAAGTTCTCGAAGAACTTGTGTTACGGGTACCAGACAACGGAAATATATTTAATACTTTTATACTATACACATATTTAAGATTTTTATTATATTATACACATATTTAATACACATCCATGACCCAGGAACACAGAAAAACTTTTTGTTCCTTCGGCGGGATTTGAACCCGCGACCCCCGGCTTGAGCACCAACACGCTCAACCAACTGAGCCACAGAGGTCGTCATCAACTGAAACCTTTCCTTTAGTTTGTCGCATATAATTACTTTCCAGAATTTATTTCTTACTAGTTATTACTTATTAGCAACACTAGTGAGTGTTGCTAATAAGGGTTCACTACCAAAGGGTTTATTGTGCACTTTTTTCAAAATTCAGTCGGAACCATTACTGGCTAGGGAGATTGAATTATAAAACTTGTAATGGCGCAGGTTTAGTTTTAATCAAATTCGGCATATTCCGCCTACCCAGTTGAAAAAATCATCCGTATATATATACTTAACACATACGTATTGTTTAAATATTGACGTTCATCATGATCATTTGCCCGCAGGTGCTGTCTCGAGAGAACATCGAGGAGATCGTGCGGTTCGCGTACGAGCGTAACCTGTTCATACTGGCCGACGAGGTCTACCAGGAGAACATCATCTCTAAGGAGTTTCACTCTTTCAAGAAGGTAAGGGTGTAATATAATATAATAATACATGTTTTATCTGGCCACGCTATCTTCGATCCTAAACAAACTGACAGCTCGTAACCAACAGCACGACCACCTTGTTAATGTCTCTCGGCATACGACAATCGTTTTTCTATGGAAGTGACAGATGATATGATATGATGATATTGTATGTAATACTATATTAAAACCACGTTGCTATAAATGTCTTTTGGAAATCGTGTGACAAATGATGTTCCACAGAAAAACGAAGATAATAACAATAAATAGTCAAGATTATACAAATAGTAAACGAAGTTCCGCGGCACCATTAGTCGAACAATTTAAGGTTGTGCGCGCATTTAGTTTTTCTTTACAGAAATGAAACGAAATTATTTATTTTCCAGCGGAATTTCTAGTTTCCCCGCTTATTTTCCGCAGACATTTTATTCGAATGCGGCAGCTGAAGACTTGCCGTTTCTGTGCGAATTGCGAAGTTGTTGAAAGCGAAACATTGACCTACAAAATGAGTGACCCCGATCCGGCCCAGCTTGTTCTATGAATGCGCTACGCTTTTTAATTTGCGATTACTTTTTTAACGTTGTTAGTGAATTTATCAAGAATTTATATTTTAACTAAGCCGTCTCTTCTCTAGCTTTAAAATTAAACGAACTGAGTTTATTAAAATATGGGCTTTGCATCGAATTTGGTTGCAAATCGCAATATTATTAAATAGCATTATGAACGTTATATTGTATTCTACGTACCTATGCTGCGGTGATAGCTACACAATCTACACTAATATTATAAAGAGGAAAACTTTGTTTGTATGTTTGTTTGTTTGTTTGTTTGTAATGAATAGGCTCAAAAAGTACTGGACCGATTTCAAAAATTCTTTCACTATTCGAAAGCTACATTATCCACGAGTAACATAGGCTAAATTTTATTTTGGAAAAAAATAGGATTCCGTAAGATATATAGGTTTTTCGGACACAAGGTGTAAAAAATCAACCAGAAAAGTTACTTATTTTGCGTACGCTGCCTAAACTATAAAAGATAGAACCATATAATGTTTTAATTAATTGTAGATCTTATAAATATCTACAAAAAAGTCCGCGACACACTATACCTATCTACGTCGAGTGAGGCACAACCATTTTTTTATTTAGAAATCTTGAATTTTTTTTGGACTACATTTAAACGCGTTTATTTTACTCATGCTATTAATCCTTATCAAAATAAATTATTTTATCACTAAGTACAGTTTATGTAGATAATATTTGGTCTGTGAATGATTAAAATTGGACGTTTGGTTTTGAAGTTATGGCGAAATTAAAATATTACGATTTCTGCTGCACGGCCGGTTGCGAAGTGGGTGACATTCTGTAGTATTAGTATCAGTATTGTACCCGTGCGAAGCCGGGGCGGGTCGCTAGTATTATATATAATACTAGCTGACCCGGCAAACATTGTTTTGCCTTATAAAAAGTTAAAAACACTATAATTGATCAGTTATCGAGCGGGATGAAAAATGATTAAATTACTAAAATGGCTATAAAAAAATAGGGGTTGGTGATAAAAAAGTAAAAATTTAGGGTTACATGTATTTTTAATGCCACATTAAAAAAAAAAAAGAAAAACAAAAATTTCGTTCAAAAATATAAAAAAAAACTTTAAGGGTGAACAACCCTTATCACTAAGGGGTATGGAAAATAGATAGTAGCCGATTCTCAGACTTACTGAATACGCATATAAAATTTGGTAAAAATCGGTAAAGCCGTTTATTCGGAGGAGTACCGAGTACGGTAACTAACATTGTGACATGGAAATTTTATATATTAGAACTAGCGACCCGCCCCAGCTTCGCACGGGTACAATACTGATACTTATACTACAGAATGTCTTTAAACCTCGAAATAATAAATAATTTAACAAAACGGGCGAAATCTAGTCAAAACAAACAGAAAAAAATTAATATAGGTACCTACTAAAACTCAATGAAATAAGTAGGTGGGTATACTTTTATAGTATGAAATACCATAGATCTAAACTCCCCCCCGCACGCGCACGGCGCGCGCCTTGGTGACGCCCGCTTCACAACGGGCCGTGCAGCAGAAATCGTAATATTTTAATTTCGCCATAACTTCAAAACCAAACGTCCAATTTCAATCATTCACAGACCAAATATTATCTACATAAACTGTACTTAGTGATGAAATAATTTATTTTGATAAGGATTAGGAGCATGAGTAAAATAAACGCGTTTAAATGTAGTCCAAAAAAAATCAAGATTTCTAAATAAAAAAATGGTTGTTGTGCCTCACTCGACATAGATAGGTATAGTGAGTCGCGGACTTTTTTGTAGATATTTATAAGATCTACAATTAATTAGAACATTTTAGGGTTCTATCTTTTATAGTTTAGGCAGCGTACGCAAAATAAGTAACTTTTCTGGTTGATTTTTTACACCTTGTGTCCGAAAAACCCAAATATTTTACAAAACCCTATTTTTTCCAAAATAAAATTTAGCCTATGTTACTCGTGGATAATGTAGCTTTCGAATGGTGAAAGAATTTTTGAAATCGGTCCAGTACTTTTTGAGCCTATTCATTACAAACAAACAAACAAACAAACAAACAAACAAACAAACAAACAAACAAACAAACAAACAAACAAACATACAAACAAAGTTTTCCTCTTTATAATATTAGTGTAGATATTATATTATCGTCGAATTAGTTACGAGTATTACAAAGTTGTTTCTGTGCTCCTGGTAGGAAACGCCGCAGGACATGTACTATCGAAGAACTCGCCGCTCGACCAGGCATAAGAGGAAAATCGCTCAACAGCGCCGTTGAATAGTGGGCTCGCAAATATATTATTCAAGTGTCAATCCGTAGTTCAACCACGTCTGCAGTCGATGCGGTCACTTCTTTTGTTTAAATATTTTCCCATCCACTATAATAGTGCAAACAAAATGTTTAGACGCGTCTGGCCGAGTAGGAACTTTGTCGATATTTTACATTGTGCATAGTTCGAGCGGTTCGAGTAATCTTAAATCTAATTGATTTACCACTAACCTGTCATGTGTAGAGATGGCCGTTTAAACGTAAAGCGTTTAAAAAAGCGTGCTTTTATAAATAAGTTGAAAAGTCGTTTAAAAATTTAAGCGTTTATCACTTATCGTTTATATCGTTTATAGTCATAAAGCCATAAGTGTGGTATGAGCAAAGAAAAATAGTTCTTATGACAGCGCAATAAGAGTGAAAATTCTTTAATGTAGCTAATCACTTATTTAAACGGCTTATTTTTTGTACTTATAACTAATATGCTTTTTCGTGTTTATTCACTTTTTGTTAGTTGCGCTTTGCGGGTTGACGAAAACACGTTATCCCACCAAAAACATTCTGTAAAAAACTAGCCAAGTCTCGATAGAGCTACTTGTTTATCTCTAAAAAGTAGTGAAATCTAGACAAAGTCGTGCCAAGTCTAAGGTTCCTTACTGCGATTTCTTTATTATTATAGTTAATGTTGTGTGACTTGGCCGTTGAACATTCTTTATACGTTAGTGGGTACAAGTAAATTTTATTTACACGTAATGTTATATCTGTTGTAACTACCTATGTTTGTTATGCGTTTATTATATGTTATTGCCCATACTGGTATTGGTAATTGGACGCTAGTGTCTCATTTTAGGCTGTTGTTGATTGTACAACACATTTATTGGAGCAATGGTGTCATGGAGCCCCATTTGTACCCTTGTGTACCCTTCAACGGCCAAGTCACACAACATTAACTATAATAATAAAGAAATCGCAGTAAGGAACCTTAGACTTGGCACGACTTTGTCTAGATTTCACTACTTTTTAGAGATAAACAAGCAGCTCTATCGAGACTTGGCTAGTTTTTTACAGAATGTTTTTGGTGGGATTTCACTTCTTTTTGTAGAAACGTGGGCATATTGATTTATTTTACTAGATTTCAGTGTAATTTGTTTATTTAATTTGTGTAATGATCGAGTACAATAAAGTTAATCGTTCGACTATTTCTTCTTGTAAACTTGTAAATATAAGTATAAAAGCCAGTCTAGTCTTATCCAGAGTTTTCCTTTAATTTTATTTATATGCGTATCAAAAGCAGAAAGGGAGGCATTCGCCCAACAGTGGAATGCTACGGACTAGATTAAATTAGAAGATGTGTCCCACTTCGCTAGGTTTTTGAAATGACAGTCGATTTTTTTATGTACCAATAGTAGAAAGGGGGCATTACCATATCTCTAATCAGCTGAAACCAGCTGAGGATTCTTCATCAGATACTTCAGACCTTCGATTTTTGACATCAAATGAAGCGGCCCACCACCATGTTGAATATTTTTTGTAAAGGCGGTATGTCGATCTCTAATAGTTTGGTTGGGCTCTTGTGTTTTCTAATCAGGGTCACCAGGTACTCCAGATGTTCGATTATCCTAGTTTTTATAGTTTTCCCTTTATGTGGCCATTAAACCCTAACTCTGTACCAAATTTCAGCTCTCTGAGTTCATGAGAAGTACTAGTTCTATTCTGATGATCATGAGTGAGTGACTGAGTGAGTGAGTGTCATAAATTCAAAACTTTGCTTTCGCTTAACTTCGGAACTAAATGACCTACAGACTTAAAATTTTGGATTTTAAGTATGTGATTATAGCTTACTAGATGACGAAAATTTCTGCGTTCTGGTCTTATCCAGAGCTCCTCAAATAGGGGACTGAAAATGCGGCGAAATGGTTCCAGTAAAGAATGGTACGACAGTGTTTGCTTCGCGCTCGACTTGGCGGGGGCACTGCTGTGCCCCCAGATCAACGTTCTGGTCTTATCCAGAGGTTCTCAAATAGGGGCCTGAAAATGCGGCGAAATGGTTCCAGTAAAGAATGGTACGACAGTGTTTGCTTCGCGCTTGACTTGGCGGGGGCACTACCGTGCCCCCAGATCGACGTTCTGGTCTTATCCAGAGGCTCTCAAATAGGGGCCTGAAAATGCGGCGAAATGGTTCCAGTAAATAATGGTACGGCAGTGTTTGCTTCGCGCTTGACTTGGCGGGGGCACTACCGTGCCCCCAGATCGACGTTCTGGTCTTATCCAGAGGTTCTCAAATAGGGGCCTGAAATGCGGCGAAATGGTTCCGGTAAATAATGGTACGGCAGTGTTTGCTTCGCGCTCGACTTGGCGGGGGCACTGCTGTGCCCCCAGATCAACGTTCTGGTCTTATCCAGAGGTTCTCAAATAGGGGCCTGAAAATGCGGCGAAATGGTTCCAGTAAAGAATGGTACGACAGTGTTTGCTTCGCGCTTGACTTGGCGGGGGCACTACCGTGCCCCCAGATCGACGTTCTGGTCTTATCCAGAGGCTCTCAAATAGGGGCCTGAAAATGCGGCGAAATGGTTCCAGTAAATAATGGTACGGCAGTGTTTGCTTCGCGCTCGACTTGGCGGGGGCACTGCAGTGCCCCCAGATCGACGTTCTGGTCTTATCCAGAGGTTCTCAAATAGGGGCCTGAAAATGCGGCGAAATGGTTCCAGTAAATAATGGTACGACAGTGTTTGCTTCGCGCTCGACTTGGCGGGGGCACTGCCGTGCCCCCAGATCGACGTTCTGGTTTTATCCAGAGGTTCTCAAATAGGGGCCTGAAAATGCGGCGAAATGGTTCCAGTAAATAATGGTACGGCAGTGTTTGCTTCGCGCTCGACTTGGCGGGGGCACTGCAGTGCCCCCAGATCGACGTTCTGGTCTTATCCAGAGGTTCTCAAATAGGGGCCTGAAAATGCGGCGAAATGGTTCCAGTAAAGAATGGTTCGGCAGTGTTTGCTTCGCGCTCGACTTGGCGGGGGCACTGCCGTGCCCCCAGATCGACGTTCTGGTCTTATCCAGAGGTTCTCAAATAGGGGCCTGAAAATGCGGCGAAATGGTTCCAGTAAAGAATGGTACGGCAGTGTTTGCTTCGCGCTCGACTTGGCGGGGGCAGATCGATTATCCTAGTTTTTATAGTTTTCCCTTTATGTGGCCATTAAACCCTAACTCTGTACCAAATTTCAGCTCTCTGAGTTTATGGGAAGTACTAGTTCTATTTTGATGATCATGAGTGAGTGTATAAGTGAGTGAGTGAGTGAGTGAGTGTCATAAATGCGAAACTTTGCTTTCGCTTAACTTCGGAACTAAATGACCTACAGACTTGAAATTTTGGATTTTAAGTATGTGATTATAGCTTACTGGATGACGAAAATTTCTGCGTTCTGGTCTTATCCAGAGGTTCTCAAATAGGGGCCTGAAAATGCGGCGAAATGGTTCCAGTAAAGGATGGTACGGCAGTGTTTGCTTCGCGCTCGACTTGGCGGGGGCACTGCCGTGCCCCCAGATATTACGTTACGCAATAATTCATATTTTAATCGTAATAGTGGTGTTTTGGTGGCTTACCGTGAACTTTTAATGTAAATAATAAATATAATAATGGTCCATATGGACGTAATATAAACTTTTCGTGTAGTGTTTTAGTATTAAGTTTATTAAGTTTTTGTCGTAAGATGACGACTAAACGACGTGAATTGGAACAGTAATTTATGGAACTACTTTGAAAGAAATGAGGTGGAAAAAGTGGCGATGTGTAATGTTTGTTATCCTATAAATCAACTATTACTAATGATAAGCAACATTTAAGATTAATGCATATTATCAACATGTAAAAACATTTTTATGAGTTCATATTATTATATTAATAACTAGCTGATTCCCGCAACTTCGTTTGCATAGAACTAACTGAAACGGAACTCTATTTTTTTAAACGGAACCCTAAAATAAAAGTAGCCTATGTTAGACCTTATAACATAAGCTATCTGCCAGTGAAAGTCCCGCGAAAATCGGTCCAGCCGTTTCGGAGATTAGCCGGAACAAACAGACGGACAGACGGACAGACAAAAATTTTAAAAATTGATATTTCATTGTAAGCACCAATTATATTTTCATATGCATTAAGTAAAAAGCTGTTAATTTAAAATTACAAACAGACACTTCAATTTTATTTATCTGTATAGATGTATAGATTATTCAGATTTCAGACAGTCCTAAGCCTGCAAAGTACGAAGGAAAGTTAATTTAAATCAGTTTAAGCGATCGAAAAACGTAACATAAGCGCAAAAAACATTATAACTTATAAGTGGCAATAAGTAGATAAGCAAATAAGCAACTAAGCAACTAAGCAGTTAAAAAAAGTTGCTTTTGAATATTTAATAACGGATAAGTTAACTTTTAATTTTAAGCCGTTTATCACATCTCTAGACTCATGTGTTCCTGGTAGGTGATGCACGAGATGGGCGCGCCGTACTGCAACATGGAGCTGGCGAGTTTCGTGACGTCATCCAAGGGCTGGGCGGCGGAGTGCGGCGCGCGCGCGGCGTTTGTCGAGCTATGTCGCGTCGCGCCGCGCGTGCTCGCCGCGTTTGCCGCCGCGCGCGCCGTCGCGCAGTGCCCGAGCGTGCTGGGGCAGTGCGTGATTGACTGCGTGGTGAGAACCTGGAAAATATTATTATTAAAAGCCGCTGGTTTACTATTGGTAGGCATAATATTATAGTCAAACTGGTCTAAATATTTAGACAAGCAGTGGCAAAGACCACAGTCCTCCGCATAACGCGGTTTAGTTGCCCTAGCATAATCGAGTCCATAGAGCTATGGATATATGATAGCTCTATCATGTATAGGTTTGCCAGATTTTTAGGGCACCGTAGTTTATGTTTTGGAACCCTTATAGTTTCATCATGTCCGTCCGTCCGTCTTCGGCTTACCGTCCAAACCGTTAGTGCTAGAAATATAAAACTTTGCATGGATATTTTGTATTTACCACGTCGACAAAGTGCTATAATAAAATCACGAAAAATATGAATATTTAGGGTACGTAGTACCTTATCTACCTATAAGTGTGGATGAAATGTTTTTCTCGTGTTTACCCGTCCAAACCGTTAGTGCTAGAAATATAAAACTTTGCATGGATATTTTGTATTTACCACGTCGACAAAGTGCTATAATAAAATCACGAAAAATATGAATCTTTAGGGTACGTAGTACCTTATCTATACATATAATAAATCTGTAGAGGGGTCATGTCTGTACATTAAAGTTATCTAAGTGAAAATCAAAATGGGGGGTCTATAAAGGCCACAGAACCTAAAAATAACGTTTTTGAAAAAAATGTCTGTCTGTCTGTCTGTCTGTCTGTCTGTCTGTCTGTCTGTCTGTGTGTTTGTTATCACATCACGCCGAAACCACTGGATGGAATAAAATGAAATTTGGAAGGTAGGTAGCTTAGGACCTGAAGGGTAAAATAGGATACTCTTTATCCCGCAAAATTAAAGGGTTCCCATGGGATCTTCAAAAAACTGTACCTACCTGTTTGACGTTATTTCAGGCAATCTACTCGACGTATTTAAATAAAACTTGGCACAAAGGTAGATTAGAACATGAAATAACTAACAGTATTTTTTTTTCTTGTAAACCAAAACGGTTCCCACGGGATCATGAAAAAACTGTATTTTTGAACTTGCTTCACAAACCGAAATAAATCATCATTTTTCGCATGTTTTCTCTTGAAATAAAACTATTAAATTAAAATTATAAAAATAAATCTATTTTTTATCCTACTCAACACAAATAATAAATAGCGAAGGACAAAACCAATAGTACAAGATCTACTTAAACTAAGAATTTGCTTTGAGCGAGAGGTCAACTTATTTGGTGGTCTTTAATAAGTTACCTACTATTTTTTTAGCTGGTAAAATGTACCTTGATATTATTTCGTTCAGGCTCTTGAAATATTTGCGTTCGAAATTCAAAATTAAACCGCATGCATAGGCTGTGTTCCGCGGAAAATAAAACGTAGGCAAAATGGCAACCGCTGGTATTAAATAAGCAAAATGGCGGATTATGTTAGTAGCATTATTGAAGTTAGCAAAATATGTGCCCTGGCGGATAATCTGTTTTTTTACCGCTAGCAAGCGCTAACAAGCTCTATTTTCGGCGGAACACAGCCATAGTCTTTTTACCGTATTGATATTAACTGAGCAGAATAGAAGAATAACTGTTTTATAATATCAAATACTATTCTATTCTGTGAAAAAATATTTTCAACTTTTATAACATTCGTCTTCTTTAATTTTAGTGAAATAAACTTTAAATTGATGTTATATCTTTGAGTATCCTACCATATTATAGGTACTAAGTAATTGTATATTAGGTTAAACTTGAAGCTTGGTAGGTATCTTATTACGAATAATGGTATCTACAGACACACGAATTTGGTACGGATCTATACATATAATAAATCTGTAGAGGGGTCATGTCTGTACATTAAAGTTATCTAAGTGAAAATCAAAATGGGGGGTCTATAAAGGCCACAGAACCTAAAAATAACGTTTTTGAAAAAAATGTCTGTCTGTCTGTCTGTCTGTGTGTTTGTTATCACATCACGCCGAAACCACTGGATGGAATAAAATGAAATTTGGAAGGTAGGTAGCTTAGGATCTGAAGGGTAAAATAGGATACTCTTTATCCCGCAAAATTAAAGGGTTCCCATGGGATCTTCAAAAAACTGTACCTACCTGTTTGACGTTATTTCAGGCAATCTACTCGACGTATTTAAATAAAACTTGGCACAAAGGTAGATTAGAACATGAAATAACTAACAGTATTTTTTTTTCTTGTAAACCAAAACGGTTCCCACGGGATCATGAAAAAACTGTATTTTTGAACTTGCTTCACAAACCGAAATAAATCATCATTTTTCGCATGTTTTCTCTTGAAATAAAACTATTAAATTAAAATTATAAAAATAAATCTATTTTTTATCCTACTCAACACAAATAATAAATAGCGAAGGACAAAACCAATAGTACAAGATCTACTTAAACTAAGAATTTGCTTTGAGCGAGAGGTCAACTTATTTGGTGGTCTTTAATAAGTTACCTACTATTTTTTTAGCTGGTAAAATGTACCTTGATATTATTTCGTTCAGGCTCTTGAAATATTTGCGTTCGAAATTCAAAATTAAACCGCATGCATAGGCTGTGTTCCGCGGAAAATAAAACGTAGGCAAAATGGCAACCGCTGGTATTAAATAAGCAAAATGGCGGATTATGTTAGTAGCATTATTGAAGTTAGCAAAATATGTGCCCTGGCGGATAATCTGTTTTTTTAACGCTAGCAAGCGCTAACAAGCTCTATTTTCGGCGGAACACAGCCATAGTCTTTTTACCGTATTGATATTAACTGAGCAGAATAGAAGAATAACTGTTTTATAATATCAAATACTATTCTATTCTGTGAAAAAATATTTTCAACTTTTATAACATTCGTCTTCTTTAATTTTAGTGAAATAAACTTTAAATTGATGTTATATCTTTGAGTATCCTACCATATTATAGGTACTAAGTAATTGTATATTAGGTTAAACTTGAAGCTTGGTAGGTATCTTATTACGAATAATGGTGTCTACAGACACACGAATTTGGTACGGAGCGTACAGCGGATCTGGTACGCTCCGTACCAAATCAGAGCGTGTGTAGGGCAGTCCGGTGAACATAAGAAGAAGGCGAAGAGTTCGCAGCTATCCGCATCGGATTTGGTCCGCTCCGTACCAAATCCGTGCGTGTGTAGAGCAGTCCGGCGGTTAGGCCGTACAACGGTGTCAGTGTTGCTAACTTAGGGATTTACCACCCAAAATTAGGGAAAATATCTACGGGGGTTTACTAGGGGCCAGGACGTTTAGAGTTTACTCCTTATGAATCAATTTGTATGTAATAATAAAAATATTTAAATGTGTGTATATAGTCAGGGATATGAAAATATAATATTGGGAGTGAAATCAGATTAAGACAAGTTAGTTATTCACGCGTAAGTCTTTATGTTAAACACATAACCTTTCTTTCTAGCTTATTATCTCTTAGACCTGTCAATGGTATCAGGGGTAAAGTTTGGGGAGAAATATTTTTGAGAGTTGATATCACTGCCTGTTATCAATGAATTTCGGGAATCATCGCGTCGTCGAAAACGTGTGCGTGTGTAGCGACACCAGATTCGGTCTCCGGATATGGTCCGCTGTACGCTCCGTACCAAATTCGTGTGTCTGTAGATGCCTACTCTACAGCAAACCGCAAAAGTTTTTACAATACCTATACTAATAATATTATAAATGCGAAAGTGTGTCTGTCTATGTCTGTTACCTCTTCACGCTTTAACCGCTGAACTGATTTTGATGAAATTTGGTATAGACATACTTTGAATCCTGGGAAAGGACACCGTAATTTTTCGGCATAAAAAGTACCCTATTACTTTGTATGCCGAAAAAGTACGGTGTTTCTGAGGGATAATGTATTATTCTGTGTATATTCGACTGTCTTTCACTGCTAAAAGGTTGATCCGATTTGAATGAAAGTTGGTATGGTAGTCATAGCAAGCGTCCATAGATATTATTATTATTCTTATTATTATATTATTATTATTATTATGGTAGTGGTTTATGCTTTGGACAAACGCGCAGTCCACTTTTTTCCCAAAAAGATACAGTGTTCCCGAGGGATAATATATTATTTTGTGGATATTTGACTGTTTTTCACTGTTAAAACATTGAACCGATTTGAATGATAGTTGGTATGGTAGTGGTTAATTCTTTGGACAAACGCGTAGTCTACTTTTTATTCCAAATCTATACTAATATACTACTATTAATATACTAATATATTATACTTATATAAACTTATATTATAATATTATAAATGCGAAAGTGTCTCTGTCTGTCTGTCTGTCTGTTACCTCTTCACGCTTTAACCGCTGAACCGATTTTTATGAAATTTGGTATAGACATACTTTGGGTCCCGGGAAAGGACATAGGATTTTTTTATCCCGAAAAAGTAGTGTTCCCGCGGAATAATATATTTACGCGGGCGGAGCCGCGGGCAAAAGCTAGTCTACCTATAAGTGTGGATGAAATGTTTTTCTCGTGTTTACCCCATTGTGTAGACTGTAGGGTATCATTAGATAGGTATTTTAAAAACTTTGATAGCTTATTCATACGATTTTTTGTTTTACTTATCCGGTTGCGAGATATTTATTCAACTTGAAAACTTATAAACCTATAAGGATCAAACGTTTATTTAAGACAAAATAAAAATTGCCGAGAATAAGTAAAAGTTCGGTTTTCGGGAGCGCTTGTCCCAGCAGGCGGGACGTTTTAATTAATATCTAAAATACGGGACGTCTAGCATCCCTCAATTCACACACTCAACAAATCTATTGAGCTAACTTTCGACGGCATGGCAGTGGCGGCGGCGCGACTCTATATATTACATATCTTCGTGTTTTGTGCTAGGGGTGCTAACAGGCTGCTTTATTCATATTTTCATTCAAATACGCTTAAAGCGTAGCAAGGAAACAATCGAACAAAAGTAAAAAGATAACGGCATTTGAAACATCATGAACCAATCATGATGTTTCAAATGCCGAGACGTGTTGACAACAATACTGATTACACGTGTAGCAGCGGTAGGACTCGGTAGGATTCAGTAGGACGCGATACAACTACGTAGGATGCGGTAGAACGCAGGTGTCAAGTGGAGGTTATGGTGCGACGAGTCGTGGCTCCACACAATTTCCCGACGGAGCGGCGGAAACGGAATAGCTTTCGAATTGGAAAATGTCTGAAAATGCACATTCGCTTATTTCACACTTGTTACTGTGTTGCACGTACTCGGGCGACCTGTATATAAATATTTTATGTATTTCTGATATCCTAGTAAAATTGTTTACGAAAACTATATAATTTTAAATCTCAGTAACAAACCTGATACTGAAAGTTCATTTCGTTTCATTTCATTTCGTTCTTTTGCTATTTACTTTTATATAATTTTTTTAGAAAATAATAATCTAATTCAATGGAAGACTTATTGACACTTACAATTAGATATGAGCGCCGATGGGTGATAGGTCGGCGGCGGCGCGCCGGCTTTTTTGGGTCGGCGGCGGCGGCGTGACCTTGAAAGGGTTGAAGTTTGTACTTGGTAGTAAAAAAAAGTGTAGTTCATTCATAGCTATAAAAATACTTTTATTTATTGGGTTACATACAATTACAATGCAATACAATTACGTAATAAAAAAATTCCAAAGTAGTAACTACTTTGGAATTGGCAGTTAACTGTGCTTTGATTCCAAAGAGCTTTATCACTGTACTCTTTTTCTATTTTCGACGTCCACATTTTCAACAACCGACGTCGAAGCCTTTTATATAACTGACTGCATAGGCTCTCTATTGAACAACCAATAAAAGCGGAGATCTCAGCCTGAAACACGGTGCAAAATCTCCCAAACAAGCATATCTGCCTGTAGGTGGCACGCCCTACGGGGGCGTGCCACCTACAGCTATACCAGTTGTCTAGCGCTATACCGGTTGTCTTTCCTACATCTGTCCGTGAACCAAATTATGTCCTTGAGATAAACATTAATTGGGACCCAGTTCTCCCTAGAAGTTATGAAAACTGGGTATAGCTTCTAGAAGCTATGCACCTTGATCATGGCGTCAGATGGCATGGCCACGACAGGTCTCTCAATAAGTTGCAGTTGTCCAAGTAGAGTGGAGGCCTGTTTCATCCTACCTGCCGTCATAGCCCTGAGAACAACCTTCTTAGCCTCCGTAATATGAACAAGCAGAGAAGTGGAGTCAGGTGAATCAGGACTTCAAGCAAAACTTGTATTTAATATTTTGATGCAGTTGACCTGTACAGCTTTTTTTAGACAATCGTCTCACTATAGCTGTGTTTAACCAAGCATAGCATTGCCTTCGACCGAAGACCTCATTTAGAGCTGACATGTCTTAGGCAGGACCACACAGCACATCAGCTAGCCTTTTTCATAATGTCTTTGATGTGCTTATTCCAATTAAGTCCCATAATATATAAAATAAAAATATCTAAGATCACTCCAAGATAGTTGACCTCGCTTGGAAACGTGGTAGTTTTCCAGAAGAGTGCTGGGGGTTTTAGTCCCTTAAACTTCCTCTTATTGGTGTTTAGGTATCAAGCGCGCATGCGCATTTGCCCACCACTAGTACCGCTAGGTCGAATTAGAGATTGGCTCTCGACTCGGAGGTCGTTGGTTAGATTACCGCATTGAAACAAAAAAAAAAGTTGTTTTCAAATTTAGTTAGGATATTGTAGGCTGATCACCTGATTGTCTGACAAGAAAGGTGATTTATGCGTTGATGGGCATGTAAAAAGTCGGACCAGCGCCTGATCTCTCGCCAGTTGTGTCGGTTATCTGTCCCACTGGATTAAGAGAGTTAAGAAAAAGAGAGTGCTCTTGTGTACTGTGCACATACTAGGGCACTATAATAATAACTGGCGTGGTTTCAATGAAACCGGCCACCGTCACTAAAATCGCTATTAGGTACCTAGGTAACACTGAAAATGTTTAGAAAATGAAAAACGGCTTAATGTAGAAAGTTGCCAATTCTTTTATCGTTTTACGGAGTGGGCTGAAGCATTGTCGTGGTGAAGGAGGATCCTGCTTCGAGATCGCTGCTGTCGAATTTTTTCCAAGACAACAGGCAAACAGCAATTGACATACCAGTCTGGAGTAACTGTCCTTCCATCTTCTAGCACAACTGTCGCGAAATGACCTTTCTGACCAAAGAATGAGGCAATCATCTTTTTTCCTTAACTTCTTCCTTTCTTTACCTTAGTTGGCCGATCCTCGAAAGGAAATATCCACTGAGCTGATTGTCTTTTGGTTTCGGGTTCGTAGCAATATATCCAGCAGCACCTACGACGATGTCAAATACAGCATTTGAGTCTCCGCCGTTGAACTTATCTAACATTTGGCGATACCAGTCCATGCGAAGGTGTTTCTGGTCGTCTGTTAAAGTATGGAGAATCCATCTGGTACAAAGCTTCCTGACGCCTAAATGTTCGTGTACTTAATATTTTTTTAACTTGACTCATACCAATACCTAGGCTTGCCCGTATCTGCTGCCAGGTCACTCTTTTATCTTTCTCTATTGAGATTGCTACGTCCACGCTTAAACTCGTGAAACCAATTGTTAATAGTGGCACGAGATGGGTCTTCATTAAGAAATACTAATCGCAGCCTATCATAGCTTTGTTGTTGAGTAAGCCCACAACGAATGTCATAATAAATCATTGGCCGAAAATTTTCTCGCGTTATGTTTATGTTCACGTGTAACTTGAAATATAGATTTGCCGCCAATTCATAAAAACAAATGACAAATGAATGCAATATATACTACATTAGGAATACCAAAGAGTTCTAAAATTGAAATTAAAAAAAGTTTTGATTATCAATGTTTCTAACTGGCCAGTTCTAAACATTTTCAGTGTTACCCACGTATTATTATTAGGTGTTCAGCGTATCCTTGAGCTTCCCAGAACCTTCTATTGTTCAGTTCTTTTAGCAGCCCATTCACTACCAGAGACCACTCCAGCGGCGACAGGACCCCACCCCTCTCTACGGGCATCTTTGGGTCAAACTGCTTTTGAGAGTCAAGCCCATGATAGTTGATCACGCTACTCTGTTCTTTAGCCTAGCTTTGATCCACTATTATAGTAATCTAGAACCTAGGCTATCAGGGTAACAGACCAGGTTGAGTTGAGAACGCGCCGTCAATATCTAAGAAGGTGCTTAGCGCAAACTTCTTATTCTCAAAGACTTTATCAATGCGATCTACTATTCATCCATAAATTCAGTAGATCAGCTTTACTAATAAGCATTTTATCTTTTATGCATAACTCTTTTAATGAGATAGGTGTCACTTATATGCTCATAGTTACTGACTGAAATTACACATTATGACTATCACTCTCGCTCACTCGGCGCGCCGATGTATTTTCGCGGCGGCGGCGGCGCGGCTAAATCGGCGGCGGCGGCGGCGCGCCGGCGCGGCGCTCATATCTACTTACAATACGGCCGATGTATCTTGGCGAGTCTGAACTTCGCGCAGAAGGTAGCGCAATAACTGTTTTTAATTGTTTTCGTATTTATTTTATTTGTACTAATTGGTCAACTGTATTAGGGAAATTTTATTAGTACATAGGTATATAAAAATAATACAATAACAGCTTTTTTCCCGAGTTGTACATGCGCTAAAGTTCGCAGAGCCTATGTTCAGACCCGTCAAGATACAGCGGCCGTAGTGTACTTACTTACGATTGACACTGCCAAATCCCATAAAAACACCAGAGGAGTCTCGACTCCGGAGGTCGTGGGTTCGATCTCCGCTTTGGAACCTATAAAACAAAAAATGTTTTCAAATCTGGTTAGGTTAGGACAATGATCGCCTGTCTGACAAGTCATCCGAACCACTGGATTACGAGAGGTGGTGTATTGCGCACACACTTGGGCACTACAAATTAAATTCCTGCGTAGCTCGTCTGATTTCAATGAAGCCGGCCACCGTCAGCGAAATCGATGTGGGGAGCTAGTGGGGACTGGGGAGCTATATAATAAGCCGTGTTTACACTTTACAGGTAAAGCCACCCGCGCCGGGCTCCCCGTCGTACCGCACGTGGGCGCGCGAGCGGCGCGGCGTGCGGCGCGTGCTGCAGCAGCGTGCTGCGGCCGCCGCGCGCGCCTTCAACGAGCTGCCGGGATACTCCTGCAACGTAATAGAGGTGGGTGAAATGATGGAGACTAGAATTACTATTTAAGACTGCTGTTAAAGTAGGATAACGTATATAAAACGCTTTGAATACATCTGTGGCTCTGTTCGTTTTGGTTGCGCGTTAGTGCTTAAGCCTGGGATTGCGGGTTAGAATCCCGCCGAAGGAACAAAAAGTTTTTCTGTGTTCCTGAGTCATGGATGTGTGTGATACTTCCCGTTGTCTGGTCCCCGTAACATAAGTTCTTCGAGTACTAATTACGGTACCAGATTGACGCGGTGTGAAAGCGTCCATATTCCATAGTTATTATTATTATTAATTTAAAAATGCAGTTAATAGAATCAGGCGTTACTTTGCGGAAATCCATAGCATAAAATTAATTAATATTATGATTTAGAGCAATGTTCCGCCAAATACTATATATTTGGCGGAATATTGCTCTAAATCATAATATTAATTCATTTTAAAAAATGTATTCAGTACAAGACTTACTGCTTTGCAATTGTCATACTGTAAGTAGAGAATATTAATATTATGGTCTTACGTACTTTGTCAGGGCTCGATGTTCGCGTTCCCCCGTATCGACCTGCCGGCGTTTGCCAAGCGCGCGGCGGCCGACCGCGGGCTGGCGCCGGACGAGTTCTACTGCCTGCAGCTGCTGGAGGAGACCGGTGAGTGTGACGCCGCCTTAACCACCCCTACTGTCCTCATAATGTCCCATACTGTCCCCTAGCATCATTGAAGAAGTCGCGACGTGAGATGTATGTATAGGTAGAGGAGGGCCGGGGAACAGAATCCCAATTCTCGTAATGAACTTAGACTTTAAATTTTCTTTTAATGAATTATAAATGAGTCTTGATATCATATAAACTCATTTTGAAGTTTGACCAATCAAAACGCGGTTGACGTTGGTTTGATGTTTATAAAAATACCATTTCGCTGTTCTAACATATCGAGACTGCATCGAAACTGTATTTTTGTAAGATATAGCAGAATACTACAGAGTGAGAACCACAAACAATTAAAAAATAAATTAACGCATAATATTATAATTTAAATTGAAAAATGCAAATAATCTATACGATTTGATAAAAAAAAACGTATCAACTATTTTTAATTTTTACGCTCCTGCCTCCTACAGAGCTAAATACAGAACCATAGTTAAAACATTCATTTATCCTATTTTAATCGAATTTTAACAAAAATAGCAAGTTAGTAAATAGTTGAATTTATATTGAATTGAATCGAGTAACGTTTTCATCGCACGCTATTGGAGTGAACTGAACAATTGAAATTAATTACAGCATAGAGTACCTAACAGGCTACAAACACTCGAGTTGCGATTTGCGAACAACTTCTGTTCAAACACATGAGATCAATTTTCATATTTCATATCAATTGCTAAATGTTAGCGATTTATAAAATGTGGGTTAAATAACAGCCATAATATTTGAAACTAGCTTTTGCCCGCGGCTCCGCCCGCGTAAATACATTATCCCGCGGAAACACTATTTTTTGGGGATAAAAATATCCTATGTCCTTTCCCGGGACCCAAAGTATGTCTATACCAAATTTCATAAAAATCGGTTCAGCGGTTAAAGCGTGAAGAGGTAACGGACGACAGACAGACAGACACACTTCCGCATTTATAATATTAGTATAGACTAGTATTGATTGTAGCTGTTATTCAACCCACAAAAATTATACCTAGACCCGTCGTAGGTGCAATGTATTTCACATATAAACCCTCCTCTTGAATCACTCTGTCTATTGCCTAATACTGCATTATAATCCGTTGAGTAGCTTAAAAGACATAAGCGGACAGACAGCCGAAGCGACTCCACTTTATATTATACTACGTATGTAATAAAGTTAATAATTAATTTATACCTTCAGATAAATAAATGGAACTGAAGAAAATAAATGGATTTGCTTGTTTGACAAGCGTTTTACTTAGCGTTTGCTAGTGTGTAGAGCTAGCATTAGGTACGGTTTGTTCCATTTTTTGCTATTTTTGTTCCAGGCGTGTGCGTGGTGCCAGGTACGGGGTTCGGACAACACGCGGGGACGTACCACTTCCGCACCACCATCCTGCACGACGAGGAGGAGTTCTCCTACATGCTGGCCGCCATTAAGGCCTTCCACTATCGCTTCCTCAGGACCTACTCGTACTAGAGGCCACGACCATACAACTGACTGTGATGATGACTGACTAATGACTATGCTGTTCAATTCGCAGTATAGGCTTCAGTCTCAGTATATGTTGTCTCACTCGCACGCGCACGATTTGATGCGTGTTTGAATGTGAACACCTTAATTGAGAATTGAGACTTGGCAATTAAAAATTTTTAAATACGAATGTTGATCCTCTGAGTCAATTGAATATACTTAGTTAAGTGTAAACATAAAAGTAAAATTAAAAATTTTAAAAACCCCCCGACACAAAAAATAAACTCTAAAAATAATAAATAATATTTTAAACCTATTATAATAATATTATCACATATAATATTATGTAAGTTGAAATATTTTTATTTTCCAATCGTCGCCTCGTCGGGGGACCGCTAAAGTTTATAAAGTATTTTTACAACAACAGCTAATTAATTATTACGAATTACATTTAGGTATGAGCGAATTTTTTTCGGTGTAAATTCTTTTGTTCCTTCTGCGACTACACCTGTTTTTCTCACATAGCGGTCCCCCGACGAGACGACGATTGGAAAATAAAATTATTTCAACTTACATAATATTATATGTGATAATATTATTATAATAGGTTTAAAATATTATTTATTATTTTTAGAGTTTATTTTTTGTGTCGGGGGGTTTTTAAAATTTTTAATTTTACTTTTATTTTATCCTTTTTAAAGTATATATAAATAATGGTTACCTTACCATATACATACTTTTAACATCATTGAAGTAACATTGTACCAAATTTCGAATCGATAGGACATGTGGACGATAGTCAGATCCCCTCATCAACTAATAAAGAAAAGATGATCTTCAAACGGCTAATCAGGTCATGGTTACCTTACCATGTTCTTTAAATATCGTTGAAGTAACACGGTACCAAATTTCGAATCGATCGGACATAAGAAAGTTAGTCAGATCCCCTCATCAACTAGAAAAGAGCTGATCATTTTCAAACGGCTGATGAGGTCATGGTTACCTTACCATGTTCTTTGAATATCGTTGAAGTAACACAGTACCAAATTTTGAATCGATCGGACATTGGAAAGTTAGTCAGATCCCCTCATCAACTAGAAAAGAGCTGATCATCTTCAAACGGCTGATCTTCCTACCACCAATTTTCTCATCAAACGAAGCTACAAACACTCTCGATTAAGTCATCAATATTCTCTTTCAGTGCGCTTTCATTTGAGACCTTACTCGAGTATATTTGCACATTCGGTTTTTCTTCCCCGCTTTCACCCCCCACAACTTTTAAACGGCTCAACCGATTTTCATCAAACATATCTAAGAACACTCGCATGTAAGTCACCTTTAATACAAAAGAAACTAAATTGAAATCGCTTCATCCGTTCGGGAGCTATGATGCCACAGACAGACAGACAGACACACCCACAGACAGACAGACAGACAGACAGACAGACAGACAGACTGACAGACAGACAGACACGTCAAACTTATAACACCCCTCTTTTTGCGTCGGGGGTTAAAAAAGAATTAATTCGACCAAATCAATGTGTCATCAACTCATCACTCATCATACTAATTCATTGCACGATAAATAAGTGACATTTAAATTGGTAGCATAGAATTTTTTTGTTTACGTTTAATTGAAATTGCATCAGCATTCAGAACAGACCTACTATTGAAGCCTAGTTGTATCGAAGATCGAAGTAATTGAATTTGTTTGAATGTATTTAATATGTGTGATAATGTTGGTATGCAGCTAAGTAAATAAAAGTAATTTAATGTATATTTGCTGATTTATTTCTAGTATAAAATATTAAAAACCTAGAATTTCTTAATAAATCTTGAAATTAATGATAATCGAACTGTTTAATTCAACGTTTGTTCGGGAAATCGGGACCCTCAGTGCGCTAGTCCGTCTCGCACTTTGCCGCTCGAAATTCGAGAACGAAATACAGCGATTTACTATCATACTAATCCTACTAATATTATAATTATGTGAAAGTTTGTGAGGATGTATGGATGGATGTTTGTTACTCCTTCACGAAAAAAATAATGAACGGATTTTGCTGAAATTTGGTATGGTAGTAGGTTAGGTCTTGGATTAAAACATAGGATACTTTTTATCCCGAAAAAATACAGTGTTCCCGAGGGATACTGTATTTACGAGGGCGGAGCCGCGGGCAACGGCTAGTACCTATTATAAATGTGAAAGTTTGTGAGGATGGATAGACGGATGGATGGTAAGATGTTTGTTACTCTTTCACGAAAAAACTACTGAACAGATTTCGATAAAATTTGGGATGGTACCTAGTAGTTTAGGCTCTGGCCCGAAAAAGTACAGTGTCCCCGAGGGATACTAAATTTACGCGGGCGGAGCTGCGAGCAATAGCTAGTAAATTATAATAGAGCCACTACTACGAAATATATCGGAAACGTCCCAACTCAGCAAAAACACATAAACTACAGCCTACAGGCACACTACAGGTAAAACATAAAAGTTTTATAGCGATATAAGAAATTGTTATTCGATCAGCTGCAGAAAAACAACGGTTAATGTTTAATAATACGTTTTACGGCACGAAATGGAAACAGTTTATAGGCTATCGGGCCGAAACGACCCTATAACCCGTCGGACATTTACATTCACCGGCTTAGTTTTAATGGGAATACAATCGGACGATCTGCACTTGGATTTTATTACATTTTTCATATTAACTTTGTTAGAGAATTGACCAGAAAGAGAATAGTTTTACAAATCCATACACCGAACTCCAGAGACGGCTTGTGCTGTTAAAAGTATAGAACTTAACGGCCATTTTAAGTTGTCGTTTTGTGTGCTCGGCCGTGATTTTGCGACTAATAAAACAGACAGTTTCTTTGAGATTGATCCTTATGTTTATGGTATAAAGGTTCTGTCAGATGTAAAATAACTTTGAACGGACTGCACCTTTACGTGACAGAGCTCAGTTAGAATTAATTTATTAATTACAATAAAAACTAATTGTCGGCGATACACATCGCTTTCCAACACCTTCGCCGCTATGTTTTACAGTTGTTTTTTTGCAGTACACGCCGATGTCGTGCTATGTAAATTAATTATGTATGTTATTTCGGTACTTATATCATGCAATAGTTTTTACTTTGTAATGTTACGGATATTTCAAATTCCTTTTACGTATAAACAGTTCACCAGCATGGGTTTGTCGAGGATGTGAGGTCTAGAAGCTTCTAGAACCCTTTATGGAACTAGTACTAGAACAGGGATGGCAAACCTTTTTGTATAAACGTGCCATTTTTGGAATGAAAGGCTTAATGTGGCCATAGACGTTGTATTAAATTTTTAAATATTTTTTGTGATTTAGAAGCGTATTTAAACATTTGTGGCTCCCACCCAATTAAATATTTTGCCGCCCATTAAACAGTGAATTTCGATAATCAACTTAAAAAAAAAAAAACGTTTATTTTACAGGCTAAAATCTAATTACTCCTTAAATTCTATCTGAAACACTTTATGTTATGAAAAATACATAAAAATAAATAGCCTAAAACAGAATGTCAATACTAATTAATATAATATGTTAGTGCGAGCAAACGGAGTGAGTTTTCTGTTGTTCCTGTTCAAGTTTCAAACCTTGAAAGACCTGTGCATTTCGGAAAATTCAATTAAATCAATAGCCTAAAACTGAACGTCAGTACTAAATATTATTATAATAATATAATGTTCTTTAAGCCAAACGAGAGCGAGCAAAGTGAGCGAAGATTTTTTTTTTCCTATTTAACAGGTTTAATCCCTAAAATTTGTCATGGGGTACTCATCCCAACTTACCTGTCCGGTAGTTGTGGTATAGTATACGGGTACGCGACCCCAGCTTCCCTAGCTATTACTGTCCTATCCCTTGCCCTCCTGGGCGGTAATATCCTACATTTCCTATTTCCCACTCTAACTTACCGATCTTCCTTTCCACACCACCTATCCTTCCCTTTCCCTATTCCTACCCTCTCTACCAATCCGTGGAAACGCAATGGATAATCATAAAAATAATTTAATTATCCAAAATGGCGGCGATGTGGTCCGCCACCCATCACGTCTCGTTTCTCGCGGAGGTGAAAAGTGGACCATGGAGAGCCGCTTTGCCACGTTGAATGTCAGAGGAGGAATGGATGGTAAGAATGAAAGTGAACGAAGCGAAACGAGTATGTAAGGATCGTAGCAAGTGGCAAAAAGTGGTCTCTGCCTACCCCTTTACGGGAAAAGGCGTGATTATATGTATGTATGTATGTAATCCCTAAAAACGTGTGAAAATAGGATACACTTTGTAATTTAAATTAAAGTAAAACAAGTGTAATCTCTGTTGTTGCAAAATAGATGACAAATAACATAGTAATATATAATGTTAGGTTTGTCATATTATAATACCTTCTCCACACTTTTTTGTAGTACAAAATTACAAAATTTTGTAATCACTGACGTGCCCAAAATATTGTGTCGCGTGCTATTGATGGCAGTAACTATTCAAAGCTTATACAGCGTTTATTAGTAAGGGGGATAGTCTATTGCTATTATGTAATTCTAACGTAATAATAACAACAACTAAATAATATGTCTTTATTGCTATTAAACAATAGTGAACTTATTTCCAACCACCTATCAAACTGTGCACTTACTGAAACTCGGGACATCTGAAACAGAAACATATTATTATCTATTTATAGTTCAATCACGAATTAAAATACGCGTTAGTCTAGCGCACTCGAGCGCCAAGCAGGTTGTCTATTATTAACTCCAAGACGGTCAGTCTAAAGCCTTTGTCACATTTATATATTTGTACCTTATACTTGTAGGAATGACCTAATTAATTATTATTTTTAATATAATGAACCAGGAAACGAGCAGACGAATCGCCTGATGGCGCTCAAGGACACACGCAACATCAGGAGTGTACTTGTAACTCCTTTGTTGCTGCGACTTGCGTTCCTGGTCCTTTAAATCCCCAATCCCCCCTTTTACTACGGATTTCCGGAAAGTAACGTGTGATTGTATTAATATCTAAAATGCAGTGTTTACAAACATTTTTTTTCAAACTTACTTGTAAATTTCAGTCGTTATGAAAGCAATGCTATCTTTTTTGCAATTAAGGAGATATTTTTTCCAGTACTTAAACCCTTTATCATGAACTATCTTCACTGCACACTTCGTGTCATCTCTTATGTCGTCATCTAGCAAGGCTAAAACATAAAAGGCGAATTATATTAAGTATTCATCAATTTGTTATGATTTGTTCACTGACTTTGGAAAAAATCATGACGTAAAGGTGCATCACCTGGAGCATTCGCGTGTAATGTTACGTTATAGATTCAACTTTGAGCATTACATTACAATACTACCTTCATGTCTGACGAATATTCGCGTGTTGGAACGTTTTTGAGCGCCAAGCGCACGGGATCATTACAAGGTGCACATTACAATGCTCGGTAATCCTCCTACTCCTATGTAATGTTCGGATATGTAATGTTACATTACACGCGAATGTTCCAGGCACATTAAAAACAAAAAGTAGGTAACTAGGACAAAACCATAAACTGTATAATAAAATAACAATGTTGTCGTCTCCAGCCTATATTCTACCTTGAAACTTAGCACTTTTTGATATGTCACTTGTTAGACTTCTTTTGACTCTACTTACATTCACAAGCTATATCACAGCCTCCACCTTTTTTACCTACTTTACACCACTCTTGAGGAATCTGGAAGAGAGAAAAAACCACAGAACACAAAATACTCGCGGAGAAGAAGGTCGACTTCATACAAAAAAATTGGGACCAAATAGCGCCTCTAGTGAGCTGCCCCCTCAAACTTTTAACCGCCTTCAAACAAAGGAGGACTATATATTTGATTATATGAATATGGCAGGAAAGTGAAAATACGTAATTAAAGTTAAATTTTACATTCCAACAAAACCGAGCGACCACCTCCACGAACAATTCTTAACTACTACGTTACAAAACGTTCGTGAGCCCTTATATACATACGTCTAAGTGTTTTCGATAGCGCGATCTAGAAGCGGGATAGTGTCATCTGTTGTGGTTTTTAAGTAACTTTTATGTTATATTAACCATGTAAGACAGAGAGCGATATATTGAAATATAACCATTCTTGTCGCACCGAACTGCCCCCTTTTTGGTCCAAGGTCATTCATACAGAGTCGACCACCCCTGGAAAAAACTCTGTTTGTCAAGATGCTCGCCTAGCGTGTAAATCTGGGTTAGGCTTCATCTCGCCCGGTCGAAATCTCGCCATAGGACGAGATGTACTCTCTCTACACAAAATGTTAAGGGGTAAATCTCGCCCGAATATATTGTTATGGCAGTCAGTCATACGTCTGAAAAATAACCAGGTGGGTATCACCTGGCCCACTGGCAGCCATTAAACAGTCAATCTAGATCGAGATCCGTGATCGAGATCAATGATCTTGATCCAGATTACCTGTCTAAAGAGTAAAAATTACAACATTAGACAGTCAATCTGGATTAAGATCATTGATCTCGATTACAGATTTCGATCTAGATTGACTGTGTAATGGCTGCCATAGAGTTAGATTCTATTATCCATCTTTTTACTAAATTTGATGAGGACCAAAGCATTTCATTCCTTTTTTGTCCGTATCCTACTAAACATATAATATTTGGACTGCTATTTGAGGATATTAATTTGTCGCGGCTCATACGCTTGTCTGTTGGCTCGACAAGCAGCTCGTCCAGCATACCACATACCTGATAGAGTCCATAAGGGGCCCCATACATGGTCCGGTCTACCTTCAGTTCGGCCTGAACGGATGCAAAATCGTATCGTGTGTGTGCAATTTCGAGATCGCATCAGGCGGCCGTACGGACTGAAGCGATTCGTTCCAGTGTTGCCAGCTCTTTTTTTGTGAAACTACTAAACTCGTATCGATTTCTACTAAAACTACTAAAAAACTACTAAAGAGGCTACTTAACTTAGGAATTCCCGAAGCCCCCCAAAAACCACTGCATTTTAGGTTTTATTATATTAAATTTTTTTCATTAATTGAATTTGATTATAAATTTTACCATTAAATTAAAATATACTAGGAAATATTACGTATTTAGTAGCTATTTTGCATATCATTACTGTCTGGCTCTTTCCTACTTAAACACTACTAATAACTAAATTTCTACCAAGGAGGGAATAAAATACTCAATTTAGTAAAATTTTGTAAAATAACTAAGTTGGCAACATTAATTCTGGCCTGACCGATCGGCCTGAACGCGCGGCCTGTCCTGACCGTGTGTGGACAAATCGCTTCAGTTCTTGCCCGACCCGCTGCCGTGCGGGCGTGTATCTTGTACAAGCGTTGTATGAGTTTTCGCGGTGTTTAAATACAAAATTGATAAACACGACCGTAGCGCGCGGCAAACCAGAATGGACTGATGCGACTGTTCCGTGTGTGGGCACGAATCAGATCAGGCCGAACTGACGTAAATTGGATTGGATGCGATTTTTTCCGTGTGTGTGCTCGAATCCGTTCAGGCCGAACTGACGTCAGTTCCAGCTGAAACGATCGGCCTCTCGTCTGTGGGGGCCTTAAGACTTCTTCCCGCTCGGCGACGTGGTCACGAGCGCAGTGTCCCGCCCGCTCACTGTTTCTACCAAACATACCCCTGTTCGTGGCATCAAATTACATATTATAGTATGTTACATATCAAATAATATAATCAATAAATCTATATATGAGTATATATTATAAAACATAGTCGTGTTAATGACACTATTTATAACTCAAGAACGGCTGAACCGATTTGGCTGAAAATTAGTGAGGATGTAGCTTTAAACCAGGAGACGGACATAGGACTTTTTATCGTTTTATCCCGTTCCCGTGGGACGTGACATAAATGTAATCCATGCCAGTCAAGTGGGTTAAACTCACCGTTCAGGCCGCAATTCCAGCACCGGAACCTAACTACGAGTACCTACCAATGGCCGTCATTAGTGTCAATAACGTCAATCCTACTACTGTTATAAATGTTAAAGTTTGTGAGAATGGATGGATGGATGGATGGATGGATGTTTGTTAGTCTTACACGCAAAAACTACTGAACGGATTTCGAATTTTGGTATGACAGTAGTTGAGGCTCTTTGCATTGGCTTATTCCCGTTTGAAATTATATTTTAGTAAAACACGTTCTATCGTGGGAGTATGCTTCAGTGCGATAGGCCCCGGCCGGCTCGACTGAACAAGTAACAGGGTGTCACAGAAAATCGGCTTGCAATAACGTCACGTAGAGCCAGTGGCTAAGGCTGCATCTCCTTCGTAGAGAAGCCGGAGCCTGTATAATAGGTAGGGATTTCTATGAAGGTTTGCAATAGGTAAGCGGTAAGGGAAGCCGATAGAAATGGAGTTATAGGAACCCTTCGCCACTGGTAGACGCTACTTAATACTTACAGCATCCCAAAAAGCTCCTCGAAAAATATTTTAAATCGTACAGTGCCTTAGCCAGCTTGCATCGAGTGAATACTTTCCCCTCACACAAGAAAATACATGACAAAATAATTACAAAGTAAATTCTCATAGTGCCATACAAATGAATCGCGTACGTTACAAATTCTTATACACGAGCCCATGGAAATTGCAGAAAAGTACATTTTTATATTATATTGGTGTGAAATTTTAATTATTACGGTAACAAAAAAAAAAAATTAAACGATTTTCATTGAGTCGGATCAATTTTTTCATACGAGTTGAATATTATTAAAATTTTTATCTTCATCACATTTATTCTCAAGGGTAAATACAGTGGAAAATAGTTTTATCATAAATAAATACTCCTTAAGCACATTTGCTTCCAATAATGAATTCCAAGTCTGTCGCTTCTTATCTCTAGACTGGGTGTAGGATTAGAATTGTGAAATAATTTTGACGAACATAGGCAAAAGTATACTATAATTTATTTATATGTAATTTTTGTTAATTATCTATAATTATTATATTATACTTTAATTATGTAATAACATAAAAATAAAAAAAAACACTCAAAAATTGGGGAGAAGATTGGGGAGGGTCACCTCTATCACTTAGGGATATGAAATATGGTTTCCAACCTATAGCCATACAAACCGAACACATCTGCAAAATGTAATAAAAATCGGTCAAGCCTTTTCCGAAGAGATCTGTTAAAACACCGAGACACGATAATCCCACCAAAAACATTTTCTTGTAAAGTGAGGCCAAGACGATACCATATATTTTGCACTGTCAAAAAGCTATCAGTTCTCATGTAAAATCAAGCTTCTCACTCTACCAAGCTTTTAACTCTACATACCTCGACTCTACAAGCCTAACTACCAGGGTTGCCAATGCTAATTTATATATTTCCTCAAAAATCGGGATCGAATTCCCCAATTTACTAATACTGATATAATACTGATATAATAGTAATATATGTATGTTAGTCTATAAGGTATTTATAATATGGGCCTATGCAGCCCGAAATAAATGGTATTTAATTTAATTTAATACTACAGAATGTCGCCCACTTCGCAACGGGCCGTGCAGCAGAAATTGTAATATTTTAATTTCGCCACAACTTCAAAACCAAACGTCCAATTTTAATCATTCAAAGACCAAATATTATCTACATAAACTGTACTTAGTGATGAAATAATTTATTTTGATAAGGATTAATAGCATGCGTAAAATAAACGCGTTTAAATGTAGTCCAAAAAAATTCAAGATTTCTTAATAAAAAAATGTTTGTTGTGCCTCACTCAACATAGATAGGTATAGTGTGTCGCAGACTTTTTTGTAGATATTCATAAGATCTACCATTAATTAGAACATTATATGGTTCTATCTTTTATAGTTTAGGCAGCGTACGCAAAATAAGTAACTTTTCTGGTTGATTTTTTACACCTTGTGTCCGAAAAACCCAAATATCTTACGGAACCCTATTTTTTTTCCAAAATAAAATGTAGCCTATGTTACTCGTGGATAATGTAGCTTTCGAATGGTGAAAGAATTTTTGAAATCGGTCCAGTACTTTTTGAGCCTATTCATTACAAACAAACAAACATACAAACAAAGTTTTCCTCTTTATAATATTAGTGTAGATATATAGATTATTTAAATAATATTGATATCTTTCATATTCTTTTCCATATTTTTGTAGAAAGCATTTTGTTTGAAGGGTAGAACTTGACGCTGCCGCCCGGTTTTTTATTCCTTCTCTTACAGCCATAAATGATACAACAGTATCTACTAAAGAAAGGGAAAAAGGGAATCCCCTGATCATAAACAAATGTCAATCTACTAGTAGTTTGAAACTAGAGATGTGCCATGCCCATGCCATACATAATGATTTTAAAAAAGGTCGATATCGTGTCGATAATGAATGATGAAATATTTACCGATGGGAATAAGATGTCGAAATGTTAAAATCCCCACATTTTCCCCACATAGTGCCAATCCCCAATAAATCCCCAATCGACTTGAAATTCCCCGCAGTTTGGGGAATTCCCCACAAATCGGCAACGCTGCTAACTACACAAAATGTACACCTTAGTCAAAATATGTGGCCTAGCCATTTCGCTACATACGCTTGGGCGTAAGGTGAAAAACTTAGGGACTGTTTCTTTGTACTATTCTTGTGGGTACGAAATGTCCAAGCCACATAACTTGACAAAGGTGTAGAGATCTATCTTCTATTCATATTCCATACTAATATTATAAATGTGAAAGTAGCTCTGTCTGTCTCGCTTTCACGACAAAACTACTGAACCGATTTAAATGAAATTTGGTACACAGATAGTCTAGGGCCTGAGAAAGGACATAGGCTACTTTTTATCGCGGGGAAATGTACGGTTCCCGTGGGATATTTTATTTACAGTTTCACGTAAAAACTACTTAACCGATTATCATGCAATTTGACACAGATATAAAGTAGACCATGGGAAGGTTACTTTTTATCGCAGGACATATACGGTTTCCATGGGTTACTGTACTTATGTGGGCGGAGTCGCGGGTATCAGCTAGTATAATAATTATATAAAAGGCAAAGCTGATTAACTGATGTATCAATGCATAGGCAAAACCTATTAATGCGAAAAATTTGCACACGTATTAACGACGACCTTTAATTAAAGAAGGATTTTTCTCAACTCAACTCCCCAAGGGGTTAAAATAGGGGATGAAAGTTTATTTTCCATAAAATGCTTTGACGCTTTGTATGACGTGTTTATATCCCAGCGATGTCATTATAAACGGATTCCACTGTACATCATAATTGTGGTAATACGTAAGTGCATTGACCAGGTAATTAAGTAGATTTATTGAATTAAATGAAAATTATACATTACAATTTACAATACGGCAAAACGCCAGTACCTAGGTACATAAATTGTGTGAGACAGTTTTAATCAGCGCATCGTATTGACCTGTGACCAGTTATTACTAATTAGTAATTACTAGAATTAGCTGCAGTTCTGTTCGAGTACGCACTACGCGTACAGCCGTACACCTATAATTATTATCCATTTTAATCTCATATGCAAAGAAACAATGGCTGTGTTTGGCGCAAAAAATGGTGATTGCTTAGCGGTAAATAAGCAAGTTTTAAATCAAAATGACGGATAGTGTTAGCAAAATGGCGCTATTTAAGTTACTAAACGTTTCCTAGATTCCTGGCCGACAACTGTATTTTTTTGCAAGCGCTGTCAAGCGCTTTTTTCCGCTAAATACAGCTAATACCACTCTCGGCTACTAATTTACATATTGTCACTTAATATACAAGCAGTGACGTTATCGTTTTGTTTACGTTGAGATAAAAATGTATCTGAAGTCAGAACAGAGTGTACTACTACTATTATAAACTTTTTCCTCTTTCATTCAAAACTTAGCCTCTCTCATTCAAAATTAAACAGAATTTGTTGAAAATTCCTCTTTCATTCAAAACTGAACAAAATTTGTTGAAATTTGGTATGGTAGTAGTTTAGGCTCTGGATAGGCTATAGGGATACATAGGCTACCTTTTATCAGAATATTATTTTCAGTGCTCTGAATTCCAGATGATATTATAGTTCCAGTCTTTAGAATCATTTGAGAGTGACCATGGGCGCCGGCAGGGGGGTGCCAGGCGGTGCACTTGCACCCCTTGGGAATCTCGGGAATTATTGAAATAAAAAACCGTCTATTGGAAATCATTTTTTTATTCACATCACAATAATTAGTAAGCAGTTCTGTTGACGTAAATAGACAGTCACTGACTGTTGTTCGTAAAAAGTAAAAAGAAAAGAAAGAAAACTAAAATCTGCACCCCTTGAAAATTATTTCTGCCGGCGCCTATGAGAATAACCCGTTTGGCCGTTCGCGTAAAGTACGCGTCGGGCTTTGCGTCGCCGTCGCGAGTCGTTCATGGCGAGGCTCGATTTTGCTTAATAAAACCTGCAATAATACAATCACAAATTACAATGAAGTCCCGATACGCTAAAACTGTCAAACCGGTATTCTCGTAAACGTTTAACCAACGTAAAAATTGGTCCAAGCTTCACAAAATCAGTTCACGATAACATGTCGCTTCACTCATAATACATAATATAGATACTCAAAGTAAAATTAAAGTATACTTTAAATTCAAGAATTGAGGTTCAGTGCGGACGCACCCGCGTCGCGGCAGGTTTTGGCCTGCTAATTGATTTACGACATACCGTTGTGTAATTCCCCGTAATCCAGCCATAATACATATTATTATAATACAGGTCGGTGGTCATTTTGTGGATTAGCTTTTGTGACCACATTTTCAACGACCATTGTTATGCATTTACGAGTTATGACTGATAAACTTTAGAGTTAATAGTAATGCGTTTTAATTTCAATTACATAAAATTAACGCAGTCTTTGTATATTCTTTTTTTTGTATCTTTGTATATTAATAATAATAATAAAAATATAGCCTTTTTATTCCGAAAACATATACAGTATATTTTTTTCCTACTATTTTTCCCTACAATATATCCCGGAGTTCGGTGTGCCTCTTGGCAAAGGCCTCCTCTAACCCTTTCCACTGTTCTCTATCCTTTGCGACTCTTCTCCAGTTGCAGCCTACTGTTAATTTGAGTTCGTCCTCCCATCTTTTGCGTTGTCGACCTCTTCTTCGTTTTCCATCTCTAGGGTACCATTCCGTCAATATTTTGCTCCATTTAGTTGGATTAATTTTTCCAACCACTATTATAAATGTGAAATATTTTTCTACTAAAACCCTCCCAGAGGTACTGTTTAAAAAAGCAAGCACTTCCATCAGCAATATCGCATCCTGAAAGATGTAGTTTTAATATTTATGAGCAGTCTGCAATACCCGGCGGCACTAATGAGCATTAAGAGCGTTGATCGGTGCGAGACTCAGATTTCACGAAAAACGCTACTTTTCAAATGCGTCTATATCTAACAAAAACTGGTTATTCTGATTTTTACATGTAGAAAAACACAACTACTAAATAAATCGAGGCGCACGAGCGTTTACAAATACTGTTATGTTGTAAACGCTCGTGCGCCTCGATTTATATAGTAGATTTAAAAATTCATATAAAATTCGTCAAACTAATTTAGTTAAAAATTTAAATAGCATATTAAAGATAAAAGGTTCTTCTCATAGATTATGTAAGTAAGAAACAAAAGGAGCAATTAAAATACATAAATATCATCATTTTAAATAACTATAATTCCTGATAATTTCGCATTCTTTAAATTTTATTTTTATGAGATAGAAACGTATATAAAAATAATATGACAAATAGATAATCTAGAAGAGGATCCAACAAGTTTGTAAAGATTTTTTGTTTTTAAAAAATGTAAGCGGTTTTAGCTATTATATGTTTTGAAATTGCCCCTGAACCTAAAGTTGTAAAAACTTCTGGTTAGTTTTGTCAGTTTTATTCAAAAGTTTGAAATTATTTTAAAATAAATGATAAGTGAAAAATTAGAATACAATATTTTCTAGTGTTTTTCTATATGTAAAAATCAGAATAACCAGTTTTTGTTAGATATAGACGCATTTGAAAAGTAGCGTTTTTCGTGAAATCTGAGTCGCGCGCCGTTCAACGCTCTTAAACAACTTCAACCTGTAAATTAATGCAAGACTATTAAATGTCGGTACTGCTACTTAAACTTCGCGACGACTCAGCGCCCGAGCCATGGGGAAAAATCGCGACGTGTACTGAGTAAACGTGGAGATGTCTTGTAAGGCAAAAGAGCGCCTTTAAAATTTTACGCAAAGACGAACTCGACGCTAAGAGAGACGAGTTAAAGGCCAGACCACCAACGGCTTTAATATACAATTATTGCGGCGGCGTACTCACCTGTCCGAAGTGCTCAAGGACCTTCAAGACCCAGATTGGCTATAGCAGCTATATGCGAGCACACCACCGCGGGCTCAGCAGTTGGGTTCTCATTCTCACTGGTGTGCGCGGTCGTGTGCTTGCATATGGCAAAAGACCAATGCCTTTGAAAATTTACGCAAAGACGAACTCGACGCTAAGAGAGACGAGTTAAAGGCCAGACCACAAATGGCTTTAATATACAATTATTGTGGCGGCGCACTATGTGGACTTTAGGCCATTTTCGTGTCATAAATCTGTAACTTTTTTGTTTTTCAAGATATTTACATTATTTTTTTTATATTTTACTCTTGAATACATACACTTTCAAATGACGTTCACTTTGATCCTATAATTTTTTTATTAAATCCGTTAAATAATAATACGCCAAAATAATAAATTGAGAATTTGAATAATCTCATACTTATTTTAAGCTTATTTTAGATAATTTTACAAAAAAAAAATAATATAAAAATGAAATTTTAAAAGGTACTTTAGGTATGAAGTGACAAAAAATTTATACTATTTCGAAAATAATCATGAAAACATGAAAAAACATACAGTCTTTGTAGCTATGTTTTTCGAGTTTAATACAATAATTCCTAGTAAATATGAAATTATTTAAATTTTATATGATATTCTAAGACATAAATATAACAAAATAGTCGCTCAAAAATTATCTAAAAGTTCTACAACTTCATCTAGAACTCTGACTCTTCCTAGAAATATGATTCTTTAAACTCGATGTATAAATATACGAAGTATAGTAAATTATGTGTAAAACGATTTCGTTAGTGGCTTATTTCTTGCATTTTCTTATGTGGTAAAGTTCAGACTTTAGTTTAGACCTATTTTAATCTTTTTTCCGTAACTCCCTGGGCGCCTTCAGAGAGTTGCCCAAAATTAAGCATTACACTTTCGTCGTGAATTAAGACTTTATACATAGAAGAAGGCTATTTACCATTTATATACATAATAAGTGTGGTGTCCTTGTAATTATGCTATAATGTCTTGGTTGAATAAAATACACTTTTTACATTCCGACGTCCAGTGCTCACAGTGTCTGCCATTGAAGTGATCGAATGACCTCCAACAGTGTTGCCACTCCGACACCGCTCGCACTGGGTTGCCGCCTTTATTAATTCATACCACAGATTATATTGTAGTAACAAGGATCTAGTACGCTACACCTCTTCCCTTTTAACAAAATCAAGTTAACAATTTAAGCTTATCTCAAACTCAATTTTTTTATCTCCATGTAGGTTATAATATAACGCTTATAGAATTGTCCTACATGATGCCTACCACCGGTTCGGAAACTAGCCCGGCGAGAAGAACCGGCGTAAGAAACTCGCACGGGGCCACCTTTTAGCAAAAAGATGGGAAAATTGTTCTTTTCAAAAATATTTTTACAAT
The DNA here is from genome assembly GCA_905404095.1 of Glaucopsyche alexis. Lineage (NCBI taxonomy): Eukaryota > Metazoa > Arthropoda > Insecta > Lepidoptera > Lycaenidae > Glaucopsyche > Glaucopsyche alexis. The sequence goes on from FR990056.1 coordinate 23,058,150, forward strand.
GTTGTAACTTAATCTATATAACATTAGTCATAAGTACATAGAACATACTTAAGTACATAAAAACAGCCTTGCATGGGGCCATCTTATTCCCAAGGTGTGCAATCGTTAATGAAATCACTGACTTTATAATAAGCTTTAGCACACAAACGTTCTTTAACAGCTTTTTTAAATTTAATAATGGAAAGATTTTGAACGTTTTCTGGGATTCTATTGTAAAGGCGTATACATTCACATTTAAAAGATTTACTTACTTTACTAAGTCTGATCACTGGTATTTCTAACTTGTTCAGTCAGTTCAGTCTTATTACAGAAACAATATTAACTAATACAACTCTAACAGTTACACAATAATAATACTCTATTATAATAAGTTCCTTTTAACAAAATCAAGTTAACAAGACAAGTAATACAATGAAGATGATAGATAATACAATTCTAACAATTAGGTATACAATAATAATAATACTCTATTATTATGTATTAATAATGTTTGTATATATTTTATGTGTGTGTGTGAATAAAGAATATTATGTTTATACAACTGTATATTGCATAACTAGAAACAATCCAGTTTGACAAAACCCATACTAAGAATAGTGATCTAGAAATTTGGAACAATCCTCTAGGATCACACATTAGATTTAAACCATTTTAACAAGAATTATATTAGTGAGAAAATATATAGTAAATAAAGGTTGCTCTAGATACATAAAACAATCCTCTAGAATCACAACCATATTATATTATACCATAATAATTCGATACGACAATTACATAACCTTTTGATTTCACCATCAATCTTATTATCCTTACTGTCTTCACCTATACTTTGTATTCCAGGATATTACACCTTCCATTCTCCTTCAAAAAATATATATATATATTTTTTTAAGATGTATTAAATTTCTTCTATATTCCTGGGGGGTAATTCTGCTAAATAAAACCTGCATTAATACAATTACAATCAAGTCTCGACATGCTTACACTCTCAAAAGGTGTTTTTATGAACGTTAAACCAACGTGAAACGCGCTCTGATTGGTCGAAGCGGCATAAAATCCGTTCACGGTAACATGACGCTACACTTTCAATCCAAACAAAGTGAAGTTGACTGTTTAAATTGTTTACTTTAAATACGAGAATTGAGGTTCTGGTTCGTTTCATCATTTCCGAATTAACTCTTCTCTTTGTATGTAGTATGGACGGTAGTTTGTCTCTAAATTTCCGTGTATATCTTCAACTCTGGTTTTAATATGTTGAGATCTATAGACGTTTCTTCCCAAGTAGGTCTCGAGTGCCATATTTGACCATGATGAACACGCTCTGCTTCTCCTTAGGTCCTATCTGAACCAGAGCTTGAAATGAACCTAAAAAGCCCGTGACAGAACTGCCTGTTGAAGCCTGGTAATTTCATGTTCTGTCTGTTAATGTTACAGTTGCTTTTTAGAATCAACCAGTAGCTGTTCTAAATTGTTGACACTGTTCACTATAACCTCCTGGTATATTATAATACTAATCCTAGCGGAAACCCAATGACATGGGGTCACCCTCTCATAATAAGGGTAGATTGGACATTTTGTGTATATCTGAAACATACGAGTTCAAATATTGTGCCACTCCTTAGTGTATTCACTTAGAGTGATTTAGGTGTTTGTTTTTTTTTTATATATTATACCCACATATATAATTATATGTATTCATATTATGTACATTTTGTATGTATTATGCACGAATAATAAAATTGTAATTCGGGTTTACCATGCCCATTTGAAAATTTTAACTATCAATTTTTTAAAATTTATTTAAAATATAGTTTTGTCAATTTACAGTAATAAAAGATAATTTTTAAATATATATTGGTACCATTAACATAATATTTGTTTATGTTAATATTAATTGGTATTGATATTAATATTTATTTATATCTTTTATTCCATTTAGACCATAACTTAAAGTATAGTTTAGTTAATAGTTATTTAATAGTTTTATTTATTTATTTATTTTTCGTAATTTGTTGAATTATTTAGTATTCAATAAATATTTATAGAAATGTATGTAATTTGAATTGTATATTCCATTAATATCTCTTTTTAGTATTAATTATTATGCAGGTTATATAAATGTAAATATGTGCATAAGTTATTATTCGTGTACATACAATTTACTTGCATACTCCTTGGCATATTTTACACCTTTGTGCTTTTTGGCACTGGTTTTTGAGCCACTTGGCAATTTTCCCTATTGCGTTCTCTTAGGCACTTGTTATATTTATGCTCCCTGGCAATATTTATGCTCCCTGGCAATATTTATGCTCCTTGGCAATATTTATGCTCCTTGGCAATATTTATATTTGTGCTTTTTGGCACTTTATTTGTCTACTGCAAATAAAGTGCTCATGGCATTTTATTAGTGTGCGACCTAGTCAATTTACAAAGAATATATATGGTTTATCCACTTGTTAACAGTACTGGCTTAATTTCTAGTATTTCTTAAACTTGAATAAATAAGAACAAAATATAGTGTCCTTAAATCTATAAAGACTATAATTTATACTCTAATACACTTTGAGTGTATTTCCTTATTCTCTGTATTATAACCATTCATACAGCGCTCTATGAACTGAGTGTTAAATTGGGTTTCCCGTCAAAACCCCTAGGAAGCCTTAGTAAAGCGTCAACAACTTTACTACTGAATTGACTGACGGCTCATTGACCACCCCGACCGTTTATTAGGACTTTGACTAGACTTTAGACTTTTTTTTTTTTTTTTTATGTAGTAAGAGTTTATTCAATAAAAATTACAATAATACAACAAACATAAAATTAACAATAAAACTAGAGGGAAATAAAAAAACTAAAAATTAGTACTAACAAAAAGAAGACTTACCTACAAATAATCTATATCTAAAAAAAAACTATAAATAGAAAATCTTCCCCAGGTCGTCCCCATCTGGCAGAGTACCTAGCAAACTGATAGCATTGCCTCGTTGGATAGCAATGGCTATCCGTTGTGCCAGGTAGTTCCCGGCTCTAGGGTCTCGGGTGGCTTCAGTAAGCTTTTTAGAGATTTCTTTAAAAAGCTTATGTGCGCCCGGACCCCATGCGCCTAGGGTTTCCACCCCAAACGGTTCAAATATGAGGTCTCCGCTAAGGTTCTCATACTTGCGCCGTTTGAGGTTCTCCGCTTGGTTTGCAGCCGCGCCCGCACAGCTCGAGGTGCCCTGGATATGGGACGGAGCAAGAGTATCTACACAAGTAGCGTCCCATACAAGAGCCCGTCCCACACTCCAAGGAACCAGGGTCATTCCATCAGGTCTCTTGCCATCGTCGCGCGCTAGACCGGAGGGCTCCAATATAGCTTTAGACTTGATTTAGAAATATGGTGATGAAAATTTGATCGAATATTCCTTTTCCCCCCTTTTACTTGACACTGGCAAATGGTTAAAAGCCGACGCTTTATTTTTAACGAAATTGTCGTATTTATTTCCGGATTGGAATGAAAAATATTTTTTTATTATAAATCTTGGCTGAGATAAATACCTAAGTTGTGTGTGTATGGATGAAGGTTATAATTCTCAAAACTGTTATAAGTACAAACAACAAGCACTTATAACCATAAAACATTTAACTAGTGTGTTTTCATTGATAAATGTCCTGAAACTAATTTATTTTATCAGTGAAGAACCGTGACCACCTAACAATGAGTTGTTTTAAGAAGATTTGTTCCCATTTGGAAGGCTAAGTCCCTTCCATAGTGATATCAATCTTTTTGATCGATACATCTTGAAGACATTATTTTGCAGCAATTGATAGATACAAATAAATGTGTTTAAGAAGATAAAATGCCTTTAGTTTTTTACCTACTCCAAATTTTCCAGACATTATATTTCTTAATAATGTTTTCTTTACCCGATTGCATGTCAGATTGTATGACAGGATGTACAAGAACATGTTTTTTTTTTTTTTATTATTAAAATATCCAGTGATAACTCCTCTTTTTAATATTATATATCTATGAAAATATCTGTATAATACAGCATTTTTCAATAATATTACTATTATTAGTACAGACATTATTGAGCAGGAATGTGTTTAGGAAATATATTAATCGCATGAAGGTATTCAATTCAATTCTATACTGTTTATATACCCTAAGCTTTGAAGGAGTACCACTTACCACTATATATAACAACTGTCTTTCGGTGATACAATATTTTAAACAAAATTACCAACTAGCTATTATATTTTATTTATTTAAATAAAGACGTCAACATAGTATATTTAGTTTTTTGGTAAACATAAAATATAACTCCTCACACCGATCTCGGTGATAGTGGCCGGTTTCATTGAAACCAGGCCATTTACGCAGGAGTAATTTTATATTGCCCAAGTGTATGCGACACAAGAGCACTCCCTCTTCCTTTACTCTCGTAATCCAGTGGGATGGATAACCAACACGACTGACGAGAGATGAGGCGCAGGTACAACCTTTTTACATGCCCATCTGATGCATGGGTCATCTTTTTGTCAGACAGTCAGGTGATCAGCCTGCTTTGTCTTAACCAAATTTGGAAACAACATTTTTGTTGTTCTAATGCGGAAATCAAACCCACGACCTCCGAGCCGAGAGCCAATGCTCTAGCCACTAGACCACGGTTTGTAAATGTTTTGGTAAACATATTGTGATAAAGGATCACTATAATGCACTTACTATATTAACATTGTGATAAATAAAATATTTAAACCTAATCATATTTCAGACATAGGTACATACTTACAACTTAGCCTACATTAATGCCATAGCTGCCACTGCATGTAAACAGCTTTTATTAAAATATTATGACGAGCAAATGCTTTTTTAGGTTTTTTTTCTATGGAAAGGAAAAGCATTTGATCTTGGATTTACACACAAATAGCTGTTTTTTAATTGGCTAAGTAAGTATTTGTATGCTAAGTTGAAGTAAATAGGTATATTAGTGGTGCATTGCAGCAAAGGGTGGATAATAGTTGAACAAGCTCGTGGACTAACTTCCACATATCAAATTTCATCTCATAGATTTTAAGAGTTCCATAATTACACTAAATACAAGGAACCCTTGTTTTAACTATAGGTTTACTTCCTTTTTCCCAATAAAATCTAAAGTTATTACCGCACATGTTATTTTATAAGTACCCACACACTTATCATATTATCCTATTATACGAAACTTATTAGTGTATCATGGTATTATTGTTGTTCAACACAACGTTAGTGAACCTAATCACATAATACAATTAACAAATTTTATGTAGCCCATCTTTTATATGACACTAGAGATTCGGAAGATAATAGAAACATGTGATCTATTGAAACTCACCATTTATCTCCGATTCATTTCCTAAGAGGCCTGTTAACCCAAGGCCTGTATAAATTATAATGGCCATTAATAGAAGAAATCTTATAATGTCTGTAGGTAAACAGTGTGTAATCTTTCATCTGTAAGGCAATTAATGTGCAAAATCCAAATTACTAACTTATCACTTCACTATATACTAAGTCAGTAACTTATCTACATTGTTGGGAGTTGGATCATTCTAGTTGACTATGAATTATGATTTGAAGTAGATTTATTTTAAAAATCAAATCACAATTAAATCACAAATAAGAAATCTCTTTTTTCTATGTCCATGTCTGTTAGATTAACATAATACATACAACATATTAACATAAAACATAAAACATAAAACATATTAACATATTATATAACTTCCCGACTCAGTCGATGCCCTAAATATTTCTTATTGTGGCACGGACCAAGCTGACAGATAAAATGATCTAGGTACCCTACTCGTATGCTCATTGTGTAATAAGATTCTTTTTTATGTAGCATTATTTCCTATTCATGTAGAAGGTGGTGTTTGCGAGGTAAGTATTTGATTTAATACATCTTTTGTTTGTGCAAATCGCAAAAGTGTTTGGTTAAAATTTGAACATAATATAGTAGGCATTTATAATAATATAATATAATATTTAACAACAAAATATATGTATTATGCTGCACAAAATTTTACGTTTTAACAGATTGTGTGATTTTTAAAGAGATGAATTTTTAAGTCGGGAAATAGGTTTAAATAGTTTATGGATCTATTTAAACCTATTTATCTATCAATAGTTTATGGAATCTATTATGGATCTACTTTATCCCATATTTTTTTTCACTTCGTAGGTAATTGGACTCTGCCTATGTGACGAGAAATGACAAGTAAGCTATGTTTCTATAGGTTTAGAATTTAGGAGTGATTTTAAAGTTGTTACTTATTTTTTTGTTCTCAAGGAGCTCAAAGACAACAATATTGTCTGTTCTCGCATAGGTATTCAAATAACCTATATACAAAGTACAATGAACCTCTAGTTCTAGTCATTTCTTGCTGTTAAAAATATCCTAATAAAAGAAATATACTACTTCTTAAAATCCAATTAATATTAACTTTCGCTTTGAGATGTTGTACAATAATTTATGATAGTACTGTAACATGTCGACACACGTTTATTTTCCGATTTCACGCACGGGTTCGTATTTTCCCTCCTTCCTTAAAAGAAAGATTTACCACTTACGTGAGGGCTCGTCGCCATGTGTGGTGTCCTTGTAATTATGCTATAATGTCTTGGTTGAATAAATATAAAATACACTTTTTACATTCCGACGTCCAGTGCTCACAGTGTCTGCCATTGAAGTGATCGAATGACCTCCAACAGTGTTGCCACTCCGACACCGCTCGCACTGGGTTGCCGCCTTTATTAATTCATACCACAGATTATAGTGTAGTAACAAGGATCTAGTACGCTACAATAAGTATACAATTGTGTTATTTCTAATGCGTAATGGCCAAAATTTGGTAGGCCTGATATTTTTTCATACATACATTCACATTTTAATGCATAATATTATATTTTACGCACTGAAAATGCAAAAACTATTGTATTCTGTAAATCTGCATTATATTTACTACAAAATAAGACTATTCTCAGTACTTTAGCAGATTTCATTAAATGTCAAGTCGATAATTGAAGAGAAGACAAAACGATACAGAACATACGTCTCTAGAGGTGTAATTTACTGAAGAAAAAGATATTGATCCTATCTACCGTAAATAACATATTTCAAGCATTCTAAAATGGTATATACTTATATGATTCTCTCCAATTAATTAGACGATAAACAAAAACTCATCATTTGCATCGTATAAAGAAGGAAAACATACCTTCACATTTTTACATATTAACACATGTTGCGCACTGATGCCGCAACAAAAAAATTCACCATGTAAATCTACATTAAATTTGCTATAAAATAAGTGTAATTACAGAACTTCGGCAAATTTCGATAACTGTCAAAACTCTAATCGAAAATGAAACATAAGAAAAAATGGCATACTACGAGATGTACGCCTCTAGTGGTATCATATATGCAGAAACCCAATATTTAATTAATTTATAATAAAGAACATATTTTAAGGTTTCCAAAATGGTATAACACTTATATATTCCATAGAGGAAAACTACTATAAAATCAAAGTTAAATTTCTACATTTCAAGAATAGTTTTCAACAAATTTCCATTCAGCAATTTTGAGCGTATTTTTTTCAAAAATAGGGATAAACAGAAGTGTTTATCGTTTGTATTTAGGTAGATTGGACCTTTGTCTACAATTTGAGGTATAATACATGTACCTCTGCCACTTTTGGAAAAAGCATTTATGGCACGGCTTTCTTAGGAGTGTCCATAATAGTGCGGCGTACTCACCTGCCCGAAGTGCTCAAGGACCTTCAAGGCCAAAATTGGCTATAGCAGCCATATGCGAGCACACGACCGCAGGGGCAGTGAGACGCCAGCTGCTGAGCCCGTCCAGCAGTCGCTGTAGTCGAAATCGGCTTAGAGAGATTATTATTGTTATAAACGTGGCAGAAGTGAAACTTCATTCATTATTTAATATCCAAATCACTCTCATCGTGTTTAAATAGTATCACTTAAAAATTTACACCCTGCTGTACATTTTTTTTGCCATACTTTTGAAAGTTTGTAAGAAGTATAATTAGCTTCCGACAGTGACGTGACGCGATCTTGAAATTTCTCGCCGCTAAAGCAGTTTCACTTCAAAAAAGACAAGGCGTATCCCGCACGTACTGTCTATTTAGTGGGATTTAGAATAGTGTAGGTATTTGTTTATGCTAGCAGTTATCTGTGTGGATAATATCATGTAAATCTAATTATCTGCTTTGCATGAAAGACAGTCCAACACATACATTTAGATTAATATTGTGCTCGTTGTGGTACTCTCTGTACATTAGGTGCATAACATAGCATGCACGCACATGGGGCAAGTAACTTAGGTTTCCCATGTACTCGATAACAATAGCGGACCGCACGAGTAAAGCCGGGAGTTGTCGCCAGTTATCTGTAGTAACTCGCGCACAACTGGGGGACAATGCCGGAACACTCCTGGAAGTGGGGGCTGGGGGAGTCCCGGGGGGCAATATTGGCGCGGAAACGGAAAAGTCGGCCGTCGCGTTCACGGCTGATTGTACAAACACTGCAACTCGTTTTGTTGTAGATTGTAACTCAATTTGAGCGTCAACATACAGTGTAGGATGTGAAGAATGTGCCAAATTAATCTGCCGTTTACAACGTAGAGGATGCCTCGGCGCGAATGGGCCGGCTCAATGGAGGGATATGATGATTTCACAGACTGTCGGGAGTAAAGCTTTCCTGTGACTGATGACTTTAATGAACATGCTCTACTCTATTGCCGAAACTTATGGGTGTCTACTGTCCATGGGCGGCGGTAATATCTTACCGATATCATTCATTATACTTTTTTTTCCCATAAAAAAAATATTAAAAGATGTTTAATATTGAGTTCTTAGTTCTTACTCGAGCATCGTGGAGACCTAGTAGGTTTCGAAGATTACTGATAGGAAGAAAAAAGATTATGAAGCTTTTTGCTTCTGTGGTGCGATGAGCAGGGACATAAATTAAACTCACAACAGAGAAAATGATATAAAAGTAGCTCTTATGGATAATTTATCATCAGATTTTATACAAGACGGACTTGACCATTAAACTGAGTACAATATAAATATCTAAGTAGCCCTTCGAGAATCCAACCATAATACTAGCCCAATTATTTAAATATGGTGCTTTTTTTTTATAATTTTAAATAAGTCCCTACGAAATACGAGCTTATCCTACATTCGTACTTAACATTCAATGTCAATCTAACATATCCAAATAAATTTTGTTATTATTTTCTTTTTTTTTTAACGCCTCAAGCAAATAAACTGATTTTCATACCTTGGTTATCAGAGACACGAGGGACTTATAATTTTTTAATCTGACTCGCTCGGGTTACTACAAGAATCTCCTACTTGGGCTCCCCTACTAACAGCTTTTAATTCGGATGAACATGTGTTTTATCGAGCCTGCTTTACATACATGTTATTTTAAAATATTATAAAAAGAAAAACAAAAAGGTGAAACGTACCAAATGTGTAGAGCTAACCCAGGTATAATTAATTTAGCGAAATCCCGGCTGGCGGTAAAAAGTTCCCCCGCGGGTAGTCGCCCGAGCCGGGTAACTAATGTGAGCTCGTGGAGACGCTCCGTTTATTAATGACAGGACTTCGCAGACGTGACGTCACTGTGTGAGTACCGAGTTGTGACGTAATGAAAGATATTGTAGTGACATGACACTGCAAATTATAAATATCTATCTACGGAGAGAATAACCTCGTCCTTTTTGAAAGTAAAGTATCGATTTTTCTTTATACACATGTATACTATAGGTACAGTACCTAGCCTACTCAACAACTCCAGCTGGGAACTAGCCCTCATTCCGAATCGAATGAGCCCTGGATCATAATTTTCGGTGCTCTTGGACAGAAATTAACTGACAGGGATCTTGTGAATCAGACTATAGGGCCCATTTCATAATCTAACACCCGGTTTCTGAAAGGCTGATCAACGCCAAAATTAACTAATCAGCGATCAAATCTCTTGTCAAGTGTAAATTGAGTTGCATAAAGCTTGATCAGTCGTTTGATTTGATCACCGTGTTAGTTAACAAAACTAATGCCAAATCACATGTCAAACGCTGTTTTCGGTTTCTGGAAAGCTATTTAAGGCGTAATCATAGATTAATCTTATGTCAAATCTATTGTCAACTGATCAATGTATTTCGGTGAATTAACTTTTAAAAATATTTGTTTTTCTATGAGTTTTTCCCATTTTTCCACTGATATTGTTTACAGAAGGTATTTAAAGTATTTTAACTAAGTTAATTTGGCGCATTTACCTACTTTAGGTATGTAGGTATATATTACAAATATATTTAATAACTCCCCCCACCCATTTCGGTGACGGTGGCTGTTTTCATTGAAACCAGGCCAGTTACGCAGGAGTAATTTTTTATAGTGCCCAAATGTGTGCGCAGTACACAAGAGCACTCTCTTTCCTTTACTCTCATAATCCAGTGGGACCTCCGTGGTCTAGTGGTTAGAGCATTGGCTCTCGACTCGGAGATCGCGGGTTCGATTCTCGCGTTGGAACAACAAAAAAATTTTCCAAGTTTGGTTAGGACAATGCAGGCTGACCTCATCTCTCATCAGACATGTCAGTTATCCGTCCCACTGTGTTATGAGAGTAAAGGAGGAGAGAGTGCTCTTGTGTACTGCGCACACACTTGGGCACTATAAAAAATTACTCCTGCGTAACTGGCCTGGTTTTAATGAAAACAGCCACCGTCACCGAAATCGGTGGGGGAGTTATTAAATATATTTATAATATATACCTACATACCTAATGTAGGTAAATGCGCCAAATTAACTTAATAAAAACACTTTAAATACCTTCTGTAAACAATATCAGTGCTGCTCTTGTGTACTGCGCACACACTAGGGCACTATAAAATAACACCTACCTGGCCTGGTTTCAATGAAACCGGCCACCGTAACCGAGATCGGTGTGGGGAGTTATTATTATTATATTATAAACGCTTCAACTAGATTTCTTTAATGCTCTATGCCTGATATGATTAATCTAATTGAATAATAATGTGTATTGTAAATAAGTAGGTAATTCATTAAACTTTGCTTACATTAATTTCGCTCTTTTCACGAAATATTGAACGTAAAATTGGACGCCACACACGTGTGATTATGTTAAAAATCAAACTTCGTGTTATGTCAAGATGATCAATGATTAATAAATTTTTCTCTAATTAGCGTTTCAGAAACGCAAATTGATTTAACTATCTTGTTAACTTAACATACGCGTTAGTTGATCAACTATTTGATTAGCCTTTCAGAAACCGGGTGTTGTGTCGGATAGCTTTTCGGAAGTTTTGTTCGCTGCTTACTGTTTATCGAGCGAGAAATCGAGAGACGAAACATGCGAATAAGATGGCTCATCTAGAGTGTATTTGCATGTTGTTGGTAAACAGGTCCTAAGTCTATTTTCGTGTTTCGAGTACCTAAACCCACTCACATCCTAATGATGGTATTCGTGTACCTACTTATGCGCCTACGCTGCCTCAGTTATTAAAGTTTAATGTTGAAATTGCGCTGAAATTGTTTCTGAACGGTTCGCTTACGTGTTACGTGCCGTTGCCTGTAGAACCACGTCGATATTACACGTAGATACATGGCGGGTAAACGGGCGCCGCCCACAACGTGCCGGAACGGAAAATACTTTGATTTTCAATAAAATCTTTGGCTATTTTGGTTTCATATAAAAATAAATTTCGCCTGCAGTTTTTCGTTTATACTACTTAGGCCTTTGCATCCGTTAATGGATGATTTATACAGTATTCTCCGAGCGAAGTAACCACTCTTGAAATACTGTAGTGCCTGGGACAGTTGGTTTTTAAATGTCGTATGGTTGCCCAAGCACATACGGCATTCTCACAACAAAGTCAGCCTAGTCCAGAGGAATGAACTGGTCAATACGTCTGGGCTCAACTATGTGCGGGTTTCCTCACGATGTTTTCCTTCACCGTTAGAGCGTCCGTATAATGTACTTGAGATCTGAAAAAGTCTCATTGGTACACGCCTCAACCTGGGATTCGAACCTGCAATCTCTCGAGTGCGAACCAAACGGTCTACCCACTAGGCTACGGAGCTACTACACACAAACTTTAAACATAGGAGAATAGAATGGTCTATGATGTCTACTGCCGTGGCTCCCTTTTGCAAAGTTTGTGCTCTTCTATATGTATAGTTCACATAACTTGACTGAGGTGTAGAGTTTGTGAAGTTAGGCTTGCAGAGTTACGTGTAGAGTTTGGTAGAGTAAGAAGCTTGATTTTAGATGAGATCAAATAGCTTTTTGACAGTGCTATTCATATGGTATCTTCGCACTTTACATGAAAATGTTTTTGGTGAGATTATAAAAGATATAATTTTATCTTTTGTCTCTCGTAGGGAAAAAAACCATCTTCACTACTTGAAACGTCATCGGACCTTCTGCAATAAAAATAAGCTAAAACGTTAATCGGCTTGTAATTAATTAATATCAAAATATACAGAGCTCAGTGCTTCAATAATTCAACTAGTGTCTAGCCTTAGATTTAGAAAGCATTATCAAATATTTAAATACTGTGGCGTTTTCATTCCTCTCGAGTGTCGAGTGTCGACCCACATCCGCTAAACATGCTGAGCGAGAGCACTCAATATACTATGCGCGATACTTGTACATTAGGCGAAAATATGTTAAGGTTAGGTGGGGTATGAGGGCATACTTTAATTTTTATATCCAGATCAAGATGACCTTACATATGGCACTGTGGGAATATATTGAAGCCCCAAAGGGAGATTTGCGAGTGTGATGTGATTAAGAGTTTTCAAATAAAATACAGTGTTATTACTTACTTTTTCAGTTTATTCTTTTCCTTTTTAGACTTAATTGTCAATAATTATTACAGTATATATCAAGGTACTCTGTGATTGTTACATTTTCGGGACTCTCTAGCGCAATGAGCGGCCATTAGCTGCAAAATCTCCCTTCCGGAAAACACAAGTGACAAGACAACCGCGCCGTTGCCGCCAGTGTTACTGACATTATACTTTTTTTATTGACATTAGTAATTGGTTTAGATACACAGTATACAGGCCAAATAATTATAATATTTTGGATATACATTAGATACAAAAATAGTAATTATTAAGTTACAAGACTTATAATTATACAGAAATAGGTGTTGATAACACGAGGGTGGTATGTATGATTAGAGTTCCGTGCTCAATGGTTAAAAACGGAACTCTATAACTGTGATTTCACTGTCTGTCCGTCCGTCCAGGCTGTATCTCACGAACCGTGATAGCTAAACAGTTACAATTATCATAGATGATGTATTTCTGTTGCCGCTATACTGTAACAACAAATACTGAAAACAGAATAATATAAATATTTAACAACAACACGAACAACGTTTCCATACAACGAACGTGATTTTTTGCCGTTTTGTACGGAACCCTTCGTGCACGATTCGCACTTGGCCGGTTATTTCTACACAAATTAAAGTTCGAGTTTGGACTTGCCTTGGGACAAATCTGGTACTTGAAAGGCTCATTGTCAGTTTGAGAATCACCTTAACGCCGATGAAAATTCTTTGAACACACTCCTTGTCAACTCGGTCGTCAAGTATTACCGTACCGAACTTCCCTCATGTTGCTCACAAATCCTCGTATTAGCGTAACTCTATTGTCACAACACAGCGTTGGCTTCGCATTCGCTGGCAACTTCCTCCGTGTTGGCACTTGGCGGACTGGCTGTTCCACATTAGTGTAGTAACTAGTTGCCAGTAACTCGTTACCGGCAGCCGTCGTATCATTGGCCCGCTTACAATAAACTACGCTCCTGTAACTTTGTATTGCGTCCCATACTCATATATGGAATATGTTGTTTCTGTGATATTGTGTAATGTTGTTTTCTCGTCGTGGTATAACGAGTTGTGTCGTTTTAGCGGCGAAGTTGCAAAGTATCAGATATTTTAGGCAAACTCAAATCATAATATTATGTAATATATGTAATACGTCTCAATGCCGCAAGCACTTAAAGTTATGTAGTAATTATTTAGTAACTTTATATTATATGACTTGTGGCTGCAATAGTCAATTTTTTTCTCCATAAAAAGGCTGTTGGTGATTTACTCATTGTGGATCCAAATTTTAGCGTAATATCGATTTTTATTACACTTACCTTATTAGTATGTACTTATATTTCTAAAATTTAAATTAGTTTAGAAGAAGCTGCTACTTTAAGTTAATTTTAAAGCCTGGGGCATTGCTAGTGCCGGCAGCAATGTGCCCGAGAACACATTTTCACAAAGGCTTTGGGACGAGCCCATCTGCAGACTGGTGCGGAATAGACTTTTTAACACGTCTTCCAGTCCTGCAGAGCGGGCTCGTCTTTTGGCTGTGGAGAAGTGGGAGTCAGGCACTACCGTCAGCCAACACTGGAACACTGCTGGGCCGCAATACATTTCGACTAGCCACTGCCCTGCGTCTTGGTGCCCACCATGTCGTCCCTCATCAGTGTGTTTGCGGCGCGAACGTAGACAGCCACGGTCACCACGGGCTGTGCTGCTCACGAAGCGCTGGACGCATTTCCCGGCATCACAGCCTGAATGACCTCATTCGTCGGGCTCTTATCACCGCCGGTGTGCCAGCTATACTGGAGCCCTCCGGTCTAGCACGCGATGATGGCAAGAGACCTGATGGAATGACCCTGGTTCCTTGGAGTGTGGGACGGGCTCTTGTATGGGACGCTACTTGTGTCGATACCCTTGCTCCGTCCCATGTCCAGGGCACCTCGAACTGTGCGGGTGCGGCTGCAAACCAAGCAGAGAACCTCAAGCGGCGCAAATATGAGAACCTAAGCGGAGATCTCATATTTGAACTGTTTGGGGTGGAAACACTAGGCGCATGGGGTCCGGGCGCACATAAGATTTTTAAAGAAATATCAAAAAAGCTTGCTGAAGCAACACGTGACCCCAGAGCCGGGAACTACCTGGCACAACGGATAGCCATTGCTATCCAACGAGGCAATGCTATCAGTTTGCTAGGTACTCTGCCAGATGGGGATGACTTAGGGAAGTTTTTTTATTTATAATTTTTAGAGATAGTTTTATTTGTAAATATGACTTCTTTTTTTAGTTTTAATTTTTAGTTTATTTTGAATTTTAGACATAATTAGGTTATTATAACTTGTTTAAAGTTAATATTTGTACAGTAATGCATTAAATACACTTAAAGTATAAAAAAAAAAGTTTAGAAGATAAAAGCCTCCAAACATCGATTTTTTAGCGCAACTTTGACCGTAAATAAAAAACAAACGAAGAATGAAAATAAAAAATACAATAACATAATATTGACACAGTTTGATTATTCAGCAATTGAGATAACTTTACTAACGATAATATAAAGTTTTTTCATAAAACACTAACAGCTAAGTGTCGATTTGTGTAATTTGAGGACGGCTTTTCTAAAATACTTTACAAAGCAGTATAAATGCACCGGCACTGATCAACACCTCTGGTAACTATTATTGTTAATAAAAAAATATATATACTCGTATATTGTAGGCAAAATTTAGTTAGTAGGTACATAACATACATAATAGGTCACACAGTCTAATGTCTATGGTCCACATCCATCCATCAGTTTCATATTGAAATTAACAGTATAGAGCCGACGAAGTCTTACCGTGTGGTTTTTAGAATTCTGTCTTCACTTATTGCGGTTTCTATAATTGCGCCATGGGCGGTCGCTAGCGACAGTCACACTCTACACGCTTATACTAGCGCAGACGAAACGCAGCGAAGCGAAATTCTGAAAACATAATAATATAGCAAATTCACTCTTATGTCCACAACGTAACACACGTATTTTTTCTGAGATTAAAAAAACTTTATTTATCGCTATATTTTTTTATGTGTTGGTAGTGCAAAGCCGAATTGACGTCAGACGTGTCGCGTGTCTGTTTTTATCACAAAAAGATATTGTGCGTTACATTGTGTAGGTACGTATCTAATGGGAATTTACTATTCTGGCTAGTACGAATTGAGCCTATATGGCCGGGCACCAAATTTTCGTTAATAAATTAATTAAGTCTCGGTATCCTCCGGGTATCAGCTGTTATCTATCCTCTCGTGCAATTAGCGATCGATTGCCCATCTCCCGCCCGCCCCGGCCGCCCTAGCCCGCCCAAGCGACGTGACCGTAATAACTCGCGGCGGAACCGCAGCCGCCCATCACGCCGGCCGCCCGCCGCGACCGTTCGTCTCGTTTTATGGTCTGCCGTAAGTCGTGACGTTATTGAATTATTGAAAACCTCGTAAACGTTAGATTGTAAGTTACAGCAAAATAATTATGTTACAACTTGGAAGTAAACAAATAATAGTTACATGCAATATTATATTCAGAAGTTAATTAATCGGTTTTCTCGTTCATGACTACGCATCTGTCGTACGTTATTTACTTACACGTAAATAACGTACGACAGATGCGTACATACGATTTAGGAGATTAAGAAAATAACTGAAATATTACTAAATGGACTAGTAATTAGTATTGAGTTAGCTTAAGATAATATTATTCCTCTGAGATATCAACTCTATACGTCGACGCGCCCGTGCGGGTAATCGCCCGCCTTGGACGCCAGATCGACGCAACTTGGCTTCGATTAAACTTGGCTTTGCCTCTGTGTAGTACAAAGGTTCTAAATTAAACAATCATCTCGAGCTACTGTTAGTAATACAGCTTGAGGTGTTGATTTATACTCAACTAGCTTCCGCCTGCTATAATAGTAGCTCCCCACACCGGTTTCGGTGACTGTGGCCGGTTTCATTGAACCCGGAACCGCGATAGCTAGACACAGCACAAGAGTTATATTTTTATAGTGCCCAAGAGCAATACACAAGAGCACTCTTTTCTTTTACTCTCGAGACGCAGTGGGATGGACAGACCGACACGACTGGCGAGAGATCAGGCGCAGGGCCGACTTTTTACATGCCCATCCGACGCATGGATCTCTCTAGTCAGACAATCAGGTGATCAGCCTGCATAATAGAAGAAGGACTAATTAGAAGAGTTCTGGAAAAAAATTGTAATCTTTCTTCAAAATAAATTCACTAGCGGCTGAGCAGATCATTACAAATTAAAAAAATACGATAGTTAATCTGCTTGTCCTTTTCGATGAAATTTGGTACAGGGATAGACTAGACATCGCTACTTTTTATTTCTGCATAATGTACGGTTCCCCATGATATGTGTTTTTTTATGTGAACGTAGTAGCGTGCAAAATTTCCTAAGTACTTATTATTACTAGTTTTTGCGAGCGGCTCCGCTCGCGTTAATAAGTTGTTTCACGGGAAGACTGTTATTTTTCGAGATAAAAAGTAGCCTACGTTGTAATCCATCGCCTAAACTACTACCATATTATACTATTTCATTAAAATCTGTTCAGTAGCTTTTGCGTGAAAGAGAAACCAACGAACTTCCATCCATCCATCCATATTCCATACATCGTTATATCCTCACAAACTTTCGATTTTATAATTTACAATAGGATTAGGTATATTATTTATTGAATTGTGGGTCAGATGGTAGAGGAATCTACATGTTATCATCTATCCGCTGTCAATAATTCTCTGAGCAGATGACGTGAAATATGATATTCATCCGTCGCCGTGACAGATGTGCGTCTGTGCGGCGGGCGGGTGACTGGCAGCGGCGGAGCTGCGCTGAGCGCGGTACATTGCGGGTAATTGTGAATAATAATATTATCATCGTAAATCATTAGCGCCCTCCACACGGTACAGTCTGGACCGCGCATCTGAGACTGCAATCGAATTCACAGGTGGATCTGTGCGGTTTGGACTGTAGATAAAACTGTCGTGGTAATAAAGATTAAAAATGCGCGTTTAAACTGCGGGCGGATCTGATATAATATTTAGGCGAACGTTCCAAATCTGATCTTAAGAGTTGAGACAGCAGTTTGGCTCGCGGAAAGTTATAAATTAGGAAAATGCACTCGCATCGGCATGCCAGATCAAACTGTCAGCGTTCTGCATGTTCGTTTCGGAGTGAAGGTTAGATTATAAGATAAGGTTAGGTTAGATTATATTGCAGAGAATATGCAAATCCGAGCTGCACATTTATTCTCATTTACAATTTATATTTGAGGTAGGTAATTTACACAAGTATCCCGCTATTTATTTCAAACACGTAGCATATAAAAAAACGATAATATTGAATAGGTTCACGGTGTAGAAACAGCAGTAAATGCGCATAAAAGCAAAGTGAGCAGACGCTTTTGGCGTCAGACCACGCGCGAGTAATGTCACACCGCGCGCCGTGCTGTGTGCATCAATCTACTTTTTTTCTTTTTTAATTTCTGTTTGGTGATAAATTCTAAGCCATTTGCTGAAATAAAGAGCCTTAAACCAAGTTGCGAACGCTTATGACGACCACGAAGTTCAACAACAAAAATGTATGGGACATACACGACATGTATATGGGTAATTAGCGATGGCGACTTGGCCAAACGCTCAGGTGTGTATTGTAATGGTACAGCAGATCCTGAGGGTCAGTTCACACAGCGACAATACGCGGCGCTGCACTTTTAAGACAGATTCAAAATTGAACTTTATTTACTACTATACAGTATCCCTCGGAAACACTATACATTTCGGGATAAAAAGTAGCCTATGTTTTAATTCAGAGCCTAAACTACTACCATACCAAATTTCATCGAAATCCGTTCAGTAGTTTTTGCGTGAAAAAGGGACAAAAATCCATCCTCACAAACTTTCACATTTATAATATTAGTAGGAGTAATAGTAGGATAGTTTATTTACTATACAAATAGATACACGTGTAGTAACGCGTGCCATTTAATGTCATTTGTCATACACTGCTCATGCGCTATGCAGTGTCATTACACTTTATGAATCATCTACACTAATATTATAAAGAGGAAAACTTTGTTTGTATGTTTGTTTGTTTGTTTGTTTGTAATGAATAGGCTCAAAAAGTACTGGACCGATTTCAAAAATTCTTTCACCATTCGAAAGCTACATTATCCACGAGTAACATAGGCTACATTTTATTTTGGAAAAAAATAGGGTTCTGTAAGATATTTGGGTTTTTCGGACACAAGGTGTAAAAAATCAACCAGAAAAGTTACTTATTTTGCGTACGCTGCCTAAACTATAAAAGGTAGAACCATAAAATGTTTTACTTAATTGTAGATCTTATAAATATCTACAAAAAAGTGCGCGACACACTATACCTATCTATGTCGAGTGAGGCACAACAACCATTTTTTTATTTAGAAATCTTGAATTTTTTTTGGACTACATTTAAACGCGTTTATTTTACTCATGTTATTAATCCTTATCAAAATAAATTATTTCATCACTAAGTACAGTTTATGTAGATAATATTTGGTCTTTGAATGATTAAAATTGGATGTTTGGTTTTGAAGTTATGGCAAAATTAAAATATTACGATTTCTGCTGCACGGCACGGCCCGTTGCGAAGTGGGCGTCACCAAGGCGGGGATGCGCGTGCGAGATCCAAGCGCCAAGAGAAGCGCCAAGATCTATGACTTCTATGAGTAAATTTTTTGTTTTGTGTTCGTTGTAACTATGATGGATAGATACTTGAATACCTATTTATTTAGTGTTTGTTGTATTGTTAGTCCTGAAGAGTATAGGTATTTCATACGATAAAAGTATATAATTTGTTTCTGTTTGTTTTGACTAAATTTCGCCCGTTTTGTTAGAGGTTTAAAGACATTCTGTAGTATTAGTATCAGTATTGTACCCGTGCGAAGCCGGGGCGGGTCGCTAGTTATTCATAAAGTTCAATTTGACTAGCTATCTTAAAAATGCAGCACCATGTCGCGTATGGTTTCGGTGTGAATTATTGAGCCATGATCTAAAATTAACTCTAATAGCATTTTCACTACTAGCGCTTTCCATAAAACTACTAATTCTTGTATTATAGTCAACTGGTCCATCGAAGTCTTGGAAACAGCGCGCAATGTACGTTACGCTTGTAAATATACTCGCCTGTGCGGGAATTGGGGAAGATGATTGATGGTGACGTCAGCGGCACTGCGGCGGGCTCCTCCGCAGTGACGAGTTACGGGACGAGCCACGTGTGACGAAAGCGTGACGAGCTGTGACGAGTGTGACGTGCTACGTGTGACGGGTTACACTGTCTCGACACATGTTGTTCTATCTTAAATATGAACTGGAATGAATAAATAACCACAGCTACAATGCAACCTTCGTCCTAGTCCTACACCTTCTCCTACACCTTTTCCAATATTTCTCACTGTTTAAACCTTCCCTCAAGATAAAAATGAGCCAAATCGAGCCAGCCATTCTCGAGTTTTGAGTCACTCGGGAACGGGATAAAGTATCATATTATGTCCTTCTCCTGGTTTTAAGATACCTCCTCACCAATTTTCAGTCAATTCGGTTCAGCCGTTCTTGAGTTATAAATGGAGTAACTAACACGACTTTTTTTTTATATAATATACTAACTGACCCGGCAAACGTTGTTTTGCCTTATAAATTATTTGGAAAATAGATAGTAGCCGATTCTCAGACCTACTGAATACGCATATAAAATTTGGTAAAAATCGGTAAAGCCGTTTCGGAGGAGTACGGTAACTTACATTGTGACATGGAAATTTTATATATTAGATTATATTATATAAGATAGAGATATGGATTTTGTTATAATTGGTGTTTTATTCGGTGTAGAAAACTTTCAACGGTTAATTGGAGATCTAAGATGTTATCAGGTAGAGAGCGGAAAAAATAAGTGAATCTCGGTGTAATGAAAGTCTTAGGTTGATTTAGTGGCGACTTGGCGAGCGTCGGTCGGCAAACGGAATTCAATCACCCATCACGGTTCATTTTACGTTATCAGATTGAAGTGTCTACGAATGACTAAGGTTTTTTTTTTTTTTTTTTTTATGAAATAAGGGGGCAAACGAGCAAACGGGTCACCTGATGGAAAGCAACTTCCGTCGCCCATGGACACTCGCAGCATCAGAAGAGCAAGTGCGTTGCCGGCCTTTTAAGAGGGAATAGGGTAATGGGGGAGGGTAGGGAAGGGAATAGGGTAGGGGATTGGGCCTCCGGTAAACTCACTCACTCGGCGAAACACAGCGCAAACGCTGTTTCACGCCGGTTTTCTGTGAGCCCGTGGTATTTCTCCGGTCGAGCCGGCCCAATTCGTGCCGAAGCATGGCTCTACCACGTACGTGTAGGTGTTAATGTTAGTGTAATTACGTACTTACATGTAATATTATGTCATATGGTGGCCGCGAGGGGAAGAATATTAGAATATTATTAAGTCTTTAGGAGTAACGACTTGAGTAGCACTAAATTATTAGAACAAAACAAAATTAAAACTTTTAAATACCCCCGAATTGTCCAGTACCCAGTGAGCAAGCTAATGATGATGAATTATAGCTAAGAACACTCTATCATGTCAGCCTTTCAAACAGAAAAGACTAGATCGAAATCGGTTCTTCCTTTGGGAGCTACGATGGCACATGTACACACAACATATAACACCCCTGCAAACTGTTTCTAAGATCAGTGCGTTCAATCGAACAAACATGAAGATTGAGAACAACTATAATCTACAATACGTAGTTTCCTATATGCGTAAGTGTCAATCACGCCGATTCAATAAAGTGGTAGAAGCTTTACTGCAGAACGTTCCGTAACTGGTAGGAGTTCTGGCGGCAAACCCAATTTAGCAAGCATTATGTAGTGGTATCACTTGCCCACACTTGTGCACGTCAACTAATATCTAATGTATAATATTCTACCTATATTCCACATTAAAAACCGAAATAACACAAAATTTTAAAGAAACACAAATACACACAACATCGCTGATTGACATTCCCGGCAAAACTCCAAACATTATTTAGGTTACCCTAGATTTGACCTTTTGTATATTTTGCAGTGCAATAAACCCACACCTCGTTTAGTAGCCCAGACGAGTCGCGACGCGACGCTAATACCACTGTTGGTGAATTTAAGATGAAACCGTTATATTCTGATGATAGGGTTTACTTTCTTGTATTTTATGTTTCTACTTTATACTTTTTCAATCCCGTCTACTTTATATAATTAAAATCAAACTTTATTGTTCAAAAGTCTCGTATACTTTTCCAATCTGCGTTACAATTTTGAATAATATTTTAGTGTCACAGTTTCATTAAAAAGTTTTTTAGTTATACTTATTACTTTTTGTTTTAAATTAAAGTGTATTTTATTCTCTAAGGATTCACCTTTTTGCTAGAACTATTAGGGTAGTCTTCAATCTTTTAAAGACGTATCTTGTGAGTTGTGACGTTCTAGTAACGCTCAAAATTCGACAGCGCATAGTTTTTGGCATGAATAGATATATTAAGTCGTGACATTTTACCATAGGAAGCTGCTCGCTTAAACAACACGTAGAAATGTTTGAAAATCAGAGTGCTTAGCCAACATGCCATCGTTAATTACCAAGACAATCTTCGAAATATTATTATGGGATAAACGTTATGTTCGCTAGTGACATAGTGCGCGACACGCCTAAAGCATTCATTTTTTATTTCTAACTAGGTACGTCAGCGTAGTTAGCGACGGCATATTGGCTAAGGGGCCAGTGTTATTTTTGCCTAACGTTCCGCGTGTTGCGTCCAATTCATGATAAAGAAATTTTGGACTAGGATACACAAAAAGGTAGACAAACATGTAGTTCCAACAGAATGAACAGTTCGAGAGCTTCTCATATCGTGGCGTACATTCGTTTGTTGGTAACGGCAACTGGTCAACGAAATCATGTGAGTTAAAACGTCTCGATTAGTTTCTAAGGGCCTACGTAAGAGACTATACGTAGTCTACGCAAACTAACCACAGTCAAATATTAATACCCTCTTCTTCGGCTTCTTCGTGAATATGAGTCCCATTTATGCGAAGATGTCGTCAAAACTTATTGGCTTACCGCGGGGTCGGAGCGACCATTAAGCTGAATTTTTTTTCAATACATAATGTCATCAGTCATCACTCATCCTTAGATCCTTTACATTAATGTAAACAAAGTTCGAGCGTTCTTAATGAAGAATTTATGAACTAGCTAGACAAGACCTATACACGGTGAGTATTCTGCCTAGTACGTCCTACTGCACATACAGTGTGCTATGGAGCTGGCATGGCGCGGCGGTAAATTACCTGATACCATTGTGATTTGTGCCGCCGAGCCTCCACAGGTACTAGATGCTGACTGCACACTTAACACAACGATAGACTTACAACTCTATTACATACACCTAAGTTAGCAAATCCCGTGGCAGGGACATCTCACCTGTGCCAAAAACTACGAGATTACAACGGTACGCGATGTGATCTCTGAATAAATTGCAAGTTGCAGCGGAGCCGGCTCTCGTGTAGGTGCAGCTGTAATTGTGTTCCGACGGTGATAACAATCTGGGGCTGGATTTGACGAAAAATTTAGAAAAAGGGAGATGGTATGATCATCATCACCGACCGCTTATATCACTGTAGCACTGCTGGGGCTCGGGTTTCTTCGCAATGTGAGAAGGGTGAGTACTGACTATGGCCTAAGATATGCTGGTCTTGTGTGGCGTGTGTATGTACTATGTATGTGTTTGCGTGCGTGTGCGTGTTTTGTGTGTGCGCGTGGATACGTGGACGTACATGCATGTGTATGGTGTATGCGGGAGCGAAATCTGTATATTTTGTCTCTGTATTTCATCGTTTCAGCCTGGTGACGTCACCTGCAGGACATAGGCCTTGTCTCTATACAAAAAGCATACGCTTGTATAATATATAAAATATTAGAATTTAGATAGTAAGCCATCCTCTACCAAATAAATCGGGTTCGAATTTCTATGTTGTAGTCTGTAGTCTGTATATTGTTTGTTGGCTCTTGATGATTCCGGCCGCGTTCGAGCCGCGTGGGGAATATCAAGCTAGTTACATCATTGAAGCGGCTGAAAAAAACCTGCGCGGTTCGTTGCGCGATTTGTACCTGGCGTGTAAACTACCTATCGTCGTAAACCATCAATGAAGCGCGGAATACTTCTACGATCCCAGGTCGCGCATGGCATGTCAACATCATTTGAGCGATCTGTACCATGCACTTTGGTTAGAGAGCGTTAAAACCGTCAATGGAAAACGAAATGCTGCCGTAGTCGCTTGATTAGTGAAGCGAGATAAAGTTTCCGAAGCGGGAGCCGTATGAAGTATGAATACCAAACGAAGTTTCTGTAATGCCCCAGATTTTATACACGACTGGGTAAATGGACAAATCAACTGAATTAATTCACTCAATATACCAGCTGAATAGAGTGTTTGATTGCTTACAGTGCGGCCAGATGAAGATTAATTAATAGTTTGATAATTGTATATTCTAATAGTAATAATAAATATTATGTTCGCCAGACTACTCTACACACGGTCGGATTTGGTACGGAGCGGACCAAATCCGCAGTCCACTCCGACCGAATCCGTACGTGTGTCAGCGCAGTAACGAATCAACCCATTCGGAACAGTGCTGATAGCTAGGGCGATTTACACCGCGGTTCGAAATCTCGCTGTGCGAAACGCCTAACGACCCTTACGGGCAGAGTGCTTCAAGATAACTAGTACAGGGGTACTCTCTACAAACAACAGCTCGAGCACCGACGAATGTCGACGATAACCGATTGACACTGTCAAATGGTTTCAAACGTCGCGTCAGACAAATATTTCTTATTATGAAATTATATTATCAATTTAAATTTTAAATGTCAAATCACGAAACGATCAGCCCCGTAAAACCAAGTCGACGATTTTGTAAACCGCGTCCTGCGCGCGACCGCGCCCCTCGCACACATCTAGCCACGCATGCATAGCCGCGAGCTGTCATTCGTGTAAGTCAATTATATACCTAGTAAAATGTAATAATAGGGACACATGACCACACAACAGTAATCGGAGGGCATCTGGAACATTAGACAACATATTATTGTAAAGCTAATATAGCTAGTAGTTACTAGGCACACATGACCACAGAAGTACATAACAGTAATCGGCAGGTATTAGCTATCCCACAACTTGTTATCAGCACCAGGTACAGACCCGTCAAAGTTTAGGGCTCACCTGTAGTTCATCAGTGTAACCCCCTCCCCCTTACCCCTCTCATACCCTCGTCAACCCTTCAGCCCTGTAATTATTACAGGACCTGTATCGGTATTAATGTGTCCCCTGTCATTAGGATACGTGACATATATGCGTAAGACCCACACCGAGCGTTTAAGAGTCAGTTTACATCGAGAAGAATGATAAATAATAATATACAGTAGCAACTTACTGTTGCATAACGTTATAATTATTTAAGAATATGTTATGTCAATGCCAAATTCCCTCATGTTACTTTGAAGCATAAGATTGGATTGGATTGGAATGCTATAGATTGTATCATTCATATCTCCACTGTAACGTAAGAAGAATCCCCAAGAGATTCATCAAGGACATCCTGGCTGAGGACAAAAGATAGTACTTTATTTTTTCTTCATTAATTTTTCTATTAAAACTGCGATAAAATTTCTACTACAAAATAAATATTTTAAATGTTTTAATTATTTATTTTGTATTTAAAAAAATTATATTAAATTTAAAAAGTAAAAAGTATAATCATTTAAATCTAGTTTCCAGAAAGTTACAGTATGCTAGAATAGTACTAGAAACTAGCTGGAAATTAAAGAATCGTAACATTAAGTATATTAAATTAATATAATCCGTTTATTAATAGTTATTCATGTCATGGGATACTCTCTTCCCAACTTACCTGTCCGGTAGTTGTGGTATAGTATACGGGTACGCGACCCCGGCTATTACTCTCCTATCCTTTGCCCTCCTGGGCGGTAATATCCTACCTTCCCTATTTCCCACTCTAACTTACCAATCTTCCTTTCCACATCACCTATCCTTCCCTTTCCCTATTCCTATCCTCTCCACCAATCCGTGGAAACGCAATGGATAATCAAAAATAATTTAATTATCCAAAATGGCGGCGATGTGGTTCGCCACCCATCACGTCTCGTTTCTCGCGGAGGCGAAAAGCGGACCATGGAGAGACGCTTGGCTACGTTGAATGTAAGAGGAGGAATGGATGGTAAGAATGAATGTGGACGAAGCGAAAGAAGTAATGTCAGGATCGTAGCAAGTGGTCTCTGCCTACCCCTACGGGAAAGAGGCGGTCCTGCCTACCCCTACGGGAAAAAGGCGTGATTATATGTATGTATGTATGTATTAATAGTTATACCTGTGGTTATACACTCTCGGTTGACGTTGTAAAGTTGCCATAACGTAAGATTACGTCAAAATGGCGGCCATAGCTGCAAGATTGCCTAACCTGTCTCACCTGCAGCACATAAAAGATCCAATTTAAGTGCAATATAAGTCGCTCTCATAGTGTTGCTTAAATAAATATCGTCGCGTAGAGCCCGAATACTCCATAATGTATGACTTCGGCTTGCCACACCAAACTCGATTCTAGTCCCTATATTCTATAGCTGTAGGTACGAGATTCCCGTGGTGTTATTTAGGTAGGATTTGCGAAGGAAAGCCGGCTGTTCGCGCATTAAACGCGAGATGAATGATCGCTGCGTATTTATGAGCCAATCGATGCTCTACTAGCCAGGGGGACCAGTGGTCCAGGGGGTCCTAGGGATACCAGGGGGTTGTAGGAGTTGGGTAGGTAGTAGGTAGTTAGGTACCAGGGGGACAAAAGAGGGGAACACGTACTAGCTCGCGTGAACGGTTGTGAAGCAAATGACACTTTGATTTCCGACGATAGTTGTTTAAGTTGACATAAGGAAAAGGATCGTTAAAATTATAGATAACATAATATTATATTATTATGTATGTCGATGATGACAATATATTTTGTCAATGTCTTTACTTTGATATCTACCGCAAAGACATCAACTAGATTTTAAGTTAGCTCTCATAAGGTTGCAGCACTGCGGCATTTGTAACTATCTTCCTTCCTTACGTGTGGAATATTTTAGCTGTTCCTCGACATGAGGTAACCAGCATCTCAGAACATAACCAAACTCCGGAATCCGGATATATTATATTATTCTGAAACTTCTAACTCCGTCGTGCTATACAAATGGAGTATAGAGCATCGAACCTGCACTCTGGAAAGTTCTGTGCATCAGCCCTCATCATGTATTCACCCCCTCCCCCCCACAGCCGCCCCCCGCGGGACCGTGACGCGGCGTTTTTCGACGCTCGGATATAATTCATGTGGAGCTATCAAAGGACGGCGGATGAATTTTTGATAAGCTATGTTCTCCTGGTGATTGTGCAGATGATACGGTGTTTTTATCTAACAAAAATTAATATTTCAATTAAAAAACGAAAGAAAATGCTTTAAATGAGACTGACTTTTGTCCCTAATACCCGGGATACACGAGGCTAGCTTTTCAAACTGTCCTGGCTTTCTGACCTAGGAACATGCTATGACGCCTGCATTGTTTAATATTCAGTTGTGTTTGTAACGCCAAAAATATAACGAACAAATAGTGTTGTACCTATTATGAGACAGGCGCTACCAGCAAATCCCGAGCCGAGCGTTTATGATAATGTTTGGTAATGTTTGAGAAACATTGATTTTTTTGGGATGTCTGGACGATTTTTAATAGATATGCGGCCCGTTAGAATTTTGCCAAAATAAATAACCTAACCAAAAGCATGTCACGACATGTCTAAGGAGGGTTCCGTAACTATCAACGCGCAATAGGTTTTCTTTGATTTACTTCAAAAGTTATAGTTTTTATGACGATATTATAATATCAGCATGGGAACTTACTAGTTTCTATCCTAGAACTCTCTTAGAACTTATCAAGTTTGGAAATGCCAGGGGGGGGGACCAACTTATAAACCACTTTGGATGCCGATTACTCAAAAAATATGGTTTACTTCGTAAAAAGTCATATATTTTCATACTTAACTTTTTTACGAAGCCTTGCTTTTATTGTGAAAGACCTATTCAAAGATACCCCACACGATGGGATAGAATAAAAATATTTTTCATCCCCACTTTACATAATACTCGTATATGGAGAGCCACCCATAAAATGTAAAATTATTAATACCAAAATTCATCAATTTATATTCATAATAATTAGTAACTCCCCACACCGATATCGGTGACGGTGGCCGGTTTCATTGAAACCTGGCCAGTTACGCAGGAGTAATTTTATAGTGCCCAAGTGTGTGCGCAGTACACAAGAGCACTCTCTCTCTTCCTTTACTCTCGTAATCCAGTGGGACGGATAACCGACACGACTGGCGACAGGTCAGACGCAGGACCGACGTTTTACATGCCCATCCGACGCATGGATCATCTTTCTTGTCAGACAATCAGATGATCAGCCTGCATTGTCCTAACCAAACTTGGAAACAATCTTTCTTGTTGTTCCAATGCCGGAATCGAACCCATGACCTCCGAGTTGAGAGCCAATGCTCTAACCACTAGACCACGGATTCATAATAATTACAGAATCTAGAAGCGCGGACAGATAAGCAGACAGACAGACAGAGAGACGGACGGACAGAGCAAAACTAAAAGGGTTCCACAAGTATTACGGAACCCTGAAAATGCCACACAAGTTGGTCATGCCTGGTGTAGGAGCTATTTCGCCGGACATAAAGACGGTAAAATACGAGATAGTATCCCGCGAAATGTACAACGTTTGTTAAGGTAACAACCTCTCATTTATAAGAGTGAACCAAAAAAAACATAAAAAATCTCAGCCCGGGAAAATATTCAAGATGTCACATCTAGAGCTTGACGTAACGAGTAACGAGTAACGACCAAATCCTCAAATAAATGGCGAGATGCTATAGAATAAATTGATGCAGAAGACGAGCTCGTGGATGTTCCTTGTGTAATATTGAACTTGTTGGTATCGCTTTTGTACTTACTTATATTAAAGTAAGTTAAATAACGTGATATACCAGGTTTGTTCTGTACCTCCGCTCGACTGAAGTGGCTTAATAAAAGAAGGTATATTTTGCTGCTCTGGGTATGTATAGTTTGATAGCGTTCCGAAAGTTTGCGTGTCCTGTTCTGTACCTGGGATAATCGTTTAAGTTATAATAAAACAGTATCTTCACAAAGCCAACATTTTATTGTTCCAACATGGATTACTCTAGCCAACGATACCCGGTTGACATACTCCATATCACACAGTGGTATACAGACTAGGTAAGTACATAAAGCACATACTAACTTAATACTTAACATGTGCGTAAGCTTGGGGAGTACAATGAAAGATGTGCTCTAATAATAATTAACGTTACCATTTATGTATGTGTAGGGAGATGAGACACACACTCATCTGAGTCATCTCGTCTTCTGTCTCCATTTACTCTGTGGCTCGGCGAACAAATGCGAGTTTTTGGCGGGGGTGCAGGCGGCAGGGGGGTAGAGGAGGGGGAGGGGGTGGTGCGGTTACATATTCATGGCGCGGCAGATGAATTATTCGCGCGCATTACCGGCAGGTACCGCCACAGCCGTCGCCGCCGCAACCGCCGCCGGTAACGCAGTTAGCTGCTGGAACTGCAATGAAGACGGCGCGGGCAAGGCGATATGGCATTATCGAACAATACGCACGTATGTTAAAGTCACTTTTACGGTTGCCTTTCGAAGCGAGCATCAGTGACGCCGCGGCAGTGCGATAGATCAATGTAGTACTTGTAACTAATATCTATTCTGTGGTAGTACTGAATTTTATGGGACGGTAACAAATGTTGCGCCGCGACGTTACACGAACTGTCACCGTCCCATACAATTCCTCCTCTCTCTTGTACAATTCGGCCTCTAGTCAAGATGCCATTTAATAATTTCGACGGCGAAGTTCGAAAACAAAAGGTGTGGGATTAGACATATTGCAACGCAAGAGACATGTCACTTAACGATGACTTATGTCAAATCCCATACATTTTTGGTTTCGAAGTTTGCCGTCAAAATTATCGAATGCATCTAGATCTTATCTAGACTAAAGGTCCTGGAGTGACAGGTGCGTTCCCAGTTTGTAAGTTCCCCAATCCCATGTAACCACTTACCGCACTCACTCGGCGAAACACAACGCAAGCGTTAAGCGTATGCAGTGGTATTTATCCGGTTAAGTCAGCCCATTTGTGCCGAAGCATGGGTTTACTACGTTTCGATTGTATTAATTATGTAAATTTATTTATAAGATTGGATGACTTTTGATATTGAAATGGGGTTATTATTGAAAACCCATTTAATATTTAGAACTAATATTGCAGTAGTAACGTTTCACAGTGAAGTTGGCGACAGTTTGCACTACTGCCGGGACTGCCAACTTCTGGCCGTGTATGTAATTAGCACAGTGCAGCGGTAGCGAGGCGGTAATGCAAACCGATGCTTATGACGGATTCTCATATAGATATTACAATATTATATTATATTTTATATGTATTTATTTTGAACAAAATAAAATACCTACTACTAAAATGAACAATGAAAATTAATGAAAAATTAGTAAGTAAAGCTAATTACGCAACGTGTCGCACTGCGATCTAACATTCCACCAAAGCGATGAATAGAGGCTTTGATAGAGGTCTGTAGCACAAGCAGGAACGACTGACAACAACGTGTTCGTAATTATCGAATGTC
Organism: Glaucopsyche alexis; assembly: GCA_905404095.1. Taxonomy (NCBI): domain Eukaryota; kingdom Metazoa; phylum Arthropoda; class Insecta; order Lepidoptera; family Lycaenidae; genus Glaucopsyche; species Glaucopsyche alexis. The sequence continues at coordinate 23,088,924 of FR990056.1, forward strand.
AATATGGGCGCTGTCATAATTTTCATGCAATTCTCTTTCGACAATGTTACGAATTCTTTTTTTTCAATTTGATAAACGTTAAACTAACGCCAAACCCGTATAATTAATCCAAACTCTATAAGTTAGCTAATGGTATCAAAACGATTCAATAACAGTAGAATTAAAATGTAAGTTAATTACGAGAAATGGGGGTCATTTCTCAATTTTCATATTGAGGACATACTTAGAGCATATACTTACTGCTAATTATAGGCGGTGGTTATTATTTTAATCTGTCTTATTCTATAAAAAAAACTAGGTGATACCCAAGGTTCTGTATACATTGTGATATTATAAACCTTCCACTTGAACTGACAATTGATAAAAACCGAATTAGAATCGGTTGCGTCGCGTAGCTCAAGGTTCTAGTACGGTAGTAGTACGTACGCGTACATGAGAGTTTTACTTAGGCCTTTTCATCCTTATTGGACGATTTATAGTATAGAGTATTCTCCGAGCGAAGTAACCACTCTTCAAATACTGTAGTACCTGGGACAGTCGGTTTTTAAATGTTGTATGGTTGCCCAAGTACATACGGCATTCTCACAACACAGTCAGCCTAGTCCAGAGGAATGACTGGTTAATACGTCTGGGGCCAACCATGTGCGGGTTTCCTCACGATGTTTTCCTTCACCGTTAGAGCGTCCGTACAATGTATTTGAGATTTGAAAAAGTCTCATTGGTACACACCAAAACTTGGGATTCGAACCTGCACTCTCTTGAGTGCGAATCCCATCTAACTATAGTCATTTACAAGTAGATAGCTAGTAGCTACCCTTATGTTGTCTTACGTCTAGCATCACAATTCACAACACAACAACATTTTCGCATAGTGTGATCCAAGTTTATAATCAGATTCATCAAAAACAGAAATATAAAATATTATTCTTTTAATGAGCTTCTAATTTTGAGTGGACGAATTAGAGACAATGAGGTAATTTATAAAACAACACAAAGACTCAAAGTTTCTTTAAAAACGTTGATAAAATAAAAAGAAACCTTCCTGATTGCGCCCAATTGTTAAAATAATAATTGAGAGACGTAATAATATCTTGGTAGACGAAATAATATCTTGTTAATTTGAGAACTTGTTTTACAAAATTAGCATGAATTGTGTTAAGTGTGGGTGGAGTACTACTTAGCATCTACTGTATTATTAGGACGAAAGGTCGTGGGTCGAACTAAAATCTATTTATAACTCACTTTAATAAAATTATTTGCAATCGCCAAATAGATATTTACTTTTAAATTAAATAGTAGCATTAATTTTATAAGGCAACTTTTTATAGTGTGCAATATAAAAAAGTTATAAACACAGTATAAGCTGTCGCAGAAGAAAATTGTCTGAATGCTTTCAAAAGCTCGGAGATTTATTATAGAAAAAAGAATTTTAAAACAATTTCTATAGCTTGAACTTCTGTCACGTACATAAACATGAAAGTGAAAAAACGACCAAAGTGAGAAGAGACGAATTCACAAAACTATAATAATTTACGACTGAAAATTTCTGTGAAAAACTGGAGTGCTGTTAAATTGTTTTTTCTTAAAATTTTAGTTTTGTTAAGAATCAAAATGTGTCAAGCATTCATATCACATGATAATTTTAAGTTAAACAGCATGTGATTTGAACTGTTGTAGGGTACTGCTGCTGCTTTTATTTGGGTGGCCTTCAATAGATTAATAAGGTGTATTGTAGTTTTAAAAAAATCTATATGGAACAACAGTAAGCATATTAATTAATAACTCCCCACACCGATCTCGGTGACGGTGGCCGGTTTCATTGAGACCAAGCCAGTTACGCAGGAGTAATTTTATAGTGCCCAAGTGTGTGCGCAGTACACAAGAGCACTTTCTCTTCCTGTACTGAGATAACCCAGTGGGACGGATAACCGACACGACTGACGAGAGATCAGGCGCAGGTCCGACTTTTTACATGCCCATCCAACGCATGGATCATCTTTCTTGTCAGACAATCAGGTGATCAGCCTGCATTGTCCTAACCAAACTTGGAAACAACACTTTTTTTGTTGTTCCAATGCGGGAATCGAACCCACGACCTCCGAGTCGAGAGCCAATGCTCTAACTACTAGACCACGGAGGCTGGCTAAAACTTTATCCATATTGTACCTTTAATAAGCATATTAAAGGTACAATAGGGACAAAGTTTTTGCTCGAACCAATTCTAAACATTTTCTTTTGTATGAGGACGCCTAAAAATATTTAAACACAAATTAAGTGACCGCAACGACTGCAGGCGAGGTCGAACTACGTATGTAACTACGTATCATGCGTGCGCATGATTCGGCGGGGTTGTTAAGCGATTTTCATCTTATGCCTTGTCGAACGGCAACTTGTTCGATAGTACATTATAATATTACAACTATGCTAATGTAAATGAATGGAAACATAGTATGTAATCGTCTACGGCGTATTTGTTGTGGTCACCACAGAGGAATATGTAATACAAGCAATCCAATAGCTACCTGCAAGTTGCAACTCATTGTGAAGAGAACGGACACCCCAGTCCCAGATCAAATAAAAAAGTGAAGATAGAGGTTTGTCAAATAAAAATTAAGGCCGGTCTTTAATGTACGTAGTGCGTGTGTGGCTATGCACTACATACCTACGTAAAAAATCCCATACCGTGACAGCTCGCCTTACAAGGTAAGGCGTAGTTTCGTTACATGTGTGTGCGTGAGACTGTGTAATTACACGGCGAGGCGTAGATTAGATGCACGTGTGGTTTGCAAAACTCTGACTTCACTATTTTATCTGATCTGAGGCACATTCGTGTCACATGCGTTAATAATTAGGTTTATAATTTACCTATACTAATATTATGGTTTTATTCGTATACCTATATAATTTTTTGTCTTCATATCGGTATCTATGTTTACAACGTGTATTTCTGAAATGAACTTTGTTTTTAATAATACGTGCAGAATTTGTTACCCGCTTACCCAAATCACTCCGCAATTTGGAAATGAATTAGGTAAACTGTATGAATTGCGTACATCAGATTTCATCTGCCGCTGGCGGCGCGCCAGGCCTCCGGGACTCCGCCGTTAACACAATGTATTGAAGTACTGATTGCTATTCATTATAGTTATTGATTCTTTTCTCTTCTGTAATAGGAGGATGGTCATTATATTGTCTTCCTAGTACCTACTCAATGGGGATGATGACTACAATATGTAAAATATTGAGGTATCACCTATAACTTGATAAATGTGATAAAATATAATATTTTATGTGTATTTAAGTAATAAGAGACACCTAAAAAGTAGAAATAAAGTTAATTATTTGATTTTTTTGCTTAATTAGTAAACAAAAAAGTTTCACACTTTAACAACGATAGTATGGAGCGTTTTCACGAGCCTTTTTTTAAATTTTGTTTTGTAAACAAATCGCAAATATACTGTTTCTTCTAAGAAGTTACTCATATTTAAGAGTACTCATATTTTTATTGCCTAAATGAATACTCGTACATGCAAACCCATGTACGAGTATTCATTTAGGCAATAAAAAAAATCAGTCATCTAGCTTATTATAATAGGAATATTACGACGATACGAGGAATCGTTGGATAACTATTTCAACATATATTTTAAATAATCAATCTTCTACTACAACTTAGTTTTCATAGTTAGCGCAAGTTATGGTATTTTATATAATAAATCAGGTCATTAGCAACATAATGAAAAATCACTCAGTATATTATTACCTATAATATGATAGAATTACTATGTTAAAATATTGGGTGTTGGCGACTTCCGAAATAGCTGTAAGTTTTATTGCTTTTATTTTTGTGCCGGTCACTTTTTGTGTCTGAGGTATATTATGTACAGTTGTTGTTCCTAAGGCGTTCCAACGAAGTATACCAAGATACCTACAAACTTTTGTGCTAAACAGAATTTAGTATTTAATATGACGTTATTTTAAACCTTCTATATCGGGCACATTCCACAGACTTGCTCCGCTTATGTAATTAAAATAGAACAGCAAAGACTAACCGCCATTATTAGAACCAATATTTTAATAACAAGGCGTTTCACGCTCGAGCGGCCTTAAATTTTCAGAGGCGTCGTTAAGGGTCAATTCGTACTAGCGGAGAATTTTTATTAATTCTTAATTAATTATTGCAAATCTACCCTTATTTACACAAGATAACGCATAATATAATTACTGCTTTCTGCAAAAAAAAAAACTTGCGCGCATGGGAACGAATTGCGCATCTTTTCTTAGCGCGTGAATTTTTTCTTATAAGAGTGAATTTGTTAAATTATTTTTTAGGATTTCGTAACGAGAGTCGTAACGAAATCCTAAAAACATAATTTAGCAAATGCCAGTATGAAAAGACCCTAAGCGTTGTTGACGGGGTCGCGGGCGGACGAGGGGACGCACTTTTGTGTTCAATATTAAAACTCATCGCAGGGGCGGAATTAGCGGAATTAAGCCTCGCAGGTGATATTGGCTAAATGAAAAGCCTCCGCTCGATATGTTGGAGTCATTTGGCTCGTTGTTGCGTTTGTAACCTTATTGTGTATCTTATGAAAAGAAAGAGGTAAATATAAGAGTTCTGTTCTTACCTTTTTAGGTACGAAACATTAAAAAAGAGTTGTTTTTAATAATAATTGCTCAAAAATGAATGACAGCTTGTTGCAGCTGCTGAATATGATGGTGGTGGTATAAACAAGCGCGTATTCTATTTAGCACTCGAAACTGCAAAACATATTATGTTCTCTACATAGATGTCACAGAACTCAACAAATATTATTTTAACTCCGCAACTGACGAGTTTGCTACCCAATCAGCTTTATTTTCGAAAGCATTTGAGAATACCCCGTCCACTGTAAACTGGAAAGTAAGTACCTACCGAGTACGGGTCGGTTCTTAAATAAATATTTTCTCATAAAAACGTTCCAAGTTATTTATTGAAGAGTGCCAATAATTGCGGTCAGATTAATTCAATATCCATTAGGGGAGTCAACACCTCCACCCCCGCTCGCCCGCCGAGATCAGGCGGCTAACTTATGTAGTAACAGGGAGTAATAACTCCCGTCATAATACGGTGCGCCATGTTATACAGTAGGAGCGCAGTGACGGTGACGGTGATGGTAACGGTGACGGTAACGGTGACGGTGCCGGTTACGGTGACAGTAACGGTAACGGTGACAGTGACGGTGACGGTACTGGTGCCGTCAGGTTTCATCAGCGACACAATGGTTTTGGTCTATGGCTCAAGTTAGTGTGTAATTGATAGAATTATTTCTAGTACTTAGTCCTACGCTTAGAGTTAAAAATCTTTAACTCTACGGTGTACACTCCGAGTTTTATTTTGCCGGTTCCTTTCGGTGGGTTAGGCTCGAACCGGCGGTAGCTTTCTCTGTTGATATTCCGGAAAAAGTTATTAAGTTTCATTAGGAAATTAAATGTTCTCATGTTTGTTGTCGATTTGAAGCTCCGCGGACGCGCGTGAATGTAAATAGGTGAATAGCTCTCACGCCAAATTTGTGAGCTCAACTTTATTCATTCATGGCGTGTATTACCTACTAGCTGTTGCTCGCTCCGAAATCCGTTCAGTGGTTTTTGCGTGAAAGAGTAACAAACAACCATCCATCCATCCATCCATACATCCTCACAAACTTTCACATTTATAATATACATCCATCCATCCATACATCCTCACAAACTTTCACATTTATAGGCTGTCATGAAAATACATTGATCTTAAAGAGGTAATAAAATGTATAGCGTACTCGTGCGTAGCAGTACTACGTGCCGTAGACGTGCTACGACGTCGTATCACGTCTACGAGATTGCAAATATTGTATGATCTCTAGGAATCAATCGGAATAAGAAGTAACCGAAATTATTAGATATGCGAAATAAAAATACTATCCATAACCGTAAACGAATTCGATATTAAAGTTTTGGATAACTTCGAATAAAGCTGGAGTCTACATTTTGTATTTTACTACTGAAATTCTTTAAGAAATCTTTCTTTCTCCTTAATTAGTGGACAATAACCGATAACATATACCTAGTTCTAATTTCTATTTGTGTTCATTCTAATATACAAGAAAATGAAAAATAAATTGTTTTATGTACATATTAATTACTAGACGTTACCCGAGACTTGTACGCGCAAAAAGAAATCGCACATTTTACTAGAGTATTAAGAGTCATACTACTGCCATACAAAATTTCATCAAAATCCGTTATTGCGTGAAAATAGTAACAAACATCCATACATAATACTAATAATGTCTATGGACTCTTCACATCACGTCAATCTGATCCCGTGGTAAGTTCTCGAAGAACTTGTGTTACGGGTACCAGACAACGGAAATATATTTAATACTTTTATACTATACACATATTTAAGATTTTTATTATATTATACACATATTTAATACACATCCATGACCCAGGAACACAGAAAAACTTTTTGTTCCTTCGGCGGGATTTGAACCCGCAACCCCCGGCTTGAGCACCAACACGCTCAACCAACTGAGCCACAGAGGTTGTCATACATACATACAAACTTTCGCGTTTATAATATTAGTTAGGACGAGGTACCAGGGAATAATGGAAAATATTAACAATATGATAATGTAATTAAAACTCACACATAAAAAATTAGAAAGAATTAATTAACAATTTATAAGCGAGACAAAATATTCAAAATTAATTCAATGCGAGGGCGGAAAGTTGATGAATATTATAGCACAAAGCTTTCTAAAAGCTCACAAAAATGTTGGACTCGTTTTCCGTTTCGGGGGACTGCTGCGTCCACAGACGTATAAATCTCAAGGATGGACAAGTTACCCGGGGGCTATACTGTGGTCAGATACACTTGATCTAAACGTAAACAAAAAGACGATAGTACACTATGCTGCCACCAAAATCACTTATTTACCGAAATACACATTAATTGCTCGAACATAATGTTATTGCTTACAAACAGATTAAATTGGAGCTGAATAGAGTCATAATAATAATATTATATATATATTTTTTAAATAAACTGCTGCTGTTTAATTCAACACCTTTGTAACTAATATTTTGTATTACTTCTATACTTTTTCCTTAGTTTTTTTTCTTTTTATTTGATGTATTTATAATATTATAGAGTCATACGTCGTTGCTATTTCGGATTATTTATATTATGTAATTGACAGAATATTAATGTATCCGCCCCAATTACCGCTGCTCACCTGTTGGGAGCTCCGGACGCGGGGAATACCTGGATTGATTAATCGCTACCTCGGGAATTATTTGATAGTCTTGGGTTTGGGAAAAATGCTACCACTATATGTTAATTTATATAATAAACATTTGAATAGTTCCTTTGCAAAATGGTTTTCTTCGTAATTTGTAATCGATTTGGCGTTACAGTAACAATTAATTGAAGGCCGGAAAGTGGAATAGGCTTGTAGTTGTACCTCATCGCGGGTGTCTACGGGCGACAATAATCGTTTACCATCGGGCGATGCGTTAGCTCATTTAGACCTAACTCCAAAAGTAGAAAACTTTGGCTTACTACAAAATTGTCTTTAATCAAATTCGTCGTCGCTGGATTTATGTCCTGTTTCACAACCTCATGACGTCAGACAGCTGTTGCATATTTTGTCTCTGTCGCTCGATATAAGATACACGTTTTATGGCAACAATTTGAATGTCAAGTCAATCGAAGTCAATTTCGAAGGCGCTGCTCTTGCAATAAATATGTACCTTGTTGCGTAGTGAATAAAGTTCAATTTTGAATAGCTATTTTAAAAATGCAGCGCCCATTAGCATCGCGCTGTGTATTGACCCTCAGAGGTAATAATAATATCGACACCTTTCACCATCAGATCGATCTACATAATTACTATGTAACCAATTGTTACTGCACCCTTCCCCCCCCCCCCCCTCCCCCCGCCGGCGCGCGGTCACAAAAGCGGGCACCGGCGTAACACCACTCCATTTCCCTAATGGGCGGCCTAATTACGGGGTTTTATAAAACTTCGGGAATAAGGGTCAAGTCACACTAGCGCAGTTTCGGCTGCGAATTCACTTCACATATTTTAGCTTCTAAGATAAAAAGACTGCGTGTGTGCACGACCAACATTTCTCTTTCATCGCAGAAAGAATATGTGTATTAGGTTTTTTTTTTTTTTTTTATATCTTTATTTATTTAGAGGTTTTTACACTAAAGTATATGACAACCCCATCATAACTTATCCAAAATGAACTTAAGTTAAATTCTAAATACACGTAACTATTATTAATCACTATTATTAATTGTAATGCTGATGGATACAAAACTCAACAAAAGTTTAATCTCGCTTGAACTAGTTTGTGACAATATGTGGTGAAACATTCCTAAGTCAGTTCTGTTGAGATTTAGCTCCAGCAGCAGCCGGCGACGACGCGGCTCGTGCCGGACACACTCCGCCAGCAAGTGGTGCGCGTCCTCCGCCACTCCGCACGCCGAGCAGTTCGGCGAGTCTCTCAGTCTCATCATGTACTTAAATCTGTTTAGCGGAATGTGTCCGGAACGTAGTCGATACAACAGTATACAGTTTTGTCTATTTAAATCTGTATTCGCACACCAGGGTATGCGAGGAGGCTCGGCTTGCAGTGTCTTATACCATATTCCTTTCTCTTTAGAAGTCCTATCGAAGTATTCCTTCCATTCTATTCTACACCTATCTTTAAATAAATTTATAAAGTCAAAAAATGTAGTTTTGTACGAAATTCTAATGCCGTCTATAGATCCTTCCTTCGCTAGCTTGTCGGCCTCCTCGTTACCCCTCAGACCGATGTGCGATGGAACCCATTGCAATCTCACAGTAATGCCTTTTCTCATCAACACTAGTATTTTTTCTAATACTTTATAAGCTATCGGTGTACCTCTATAACTAGAGGTGCAACGAGCTATATGTTGCAAAGAACTTTTACTGTCCGTGCAAATAAGAATGTACCTAGTAGTTATTTTTTCCGCATATATAAGCGCCTGTGAGATTGCAATGAGCTCCAAAGACATAATAGAAGTAGTATTTTGTATTTTAAATTTTATACTGCTACCTTCCTCACTACACAAGGGGTCATAAAATGCAGCTCCTTGATTATGACCCGACTTAGAAGCGTCAGTGTATATAAAATGAAAATTTTGATATTTTGTTCTTAACTCTCTAATAACATTGAATTTGAGTTCATTACGTTCGTAAAGTCTTTTCGGATTGGTTAAACTGTCCAAACTAGTATGGATGATACTATTTGCATCAAAGTTACTGACCCATGTACTTAACGAAAACATCTCTAGTGGGTAACATGATTCCAATAATTCGTTACTTGTTTGATCTAATGTTTCAATCAGTAAAGGTGTTTTCTTATTTCGCCAAAACGTATGACTTTTACAAAGCAAAGAAAGCTCGGACAAAAGATTTAGTGTCGGGCTGTCTCTCTGAGACTGCGCCTTTAATACATATTTGTAAGCTAAATACTTTCTACGTATATACAGTGGACATAGACAAAGTTCAGCCTCCATGACATAAACCGGAGTGGTTCTAATGAAACCGCCTATAACCCTCAGTGCCTGGTTTTGTACCTTGTTGAGTCTATCCAAGTGAACTGTTGCACTGTTATCATAACAATAGCACCCGTAATCTAGCCTACTCCGAATTAAGGAAATATAAATCCTGCGCAAGTGCTTTGGATGTATTCCCCAACTAGAACCTGCTAATATCTTCATAATGTTAAGGAATTTTTGTGTCTTTTCTGCTATTTCTTTTATATGTTTACCCCACCTTAATCCTTTATCCAACCAAAATCCTAAATATTTATAATTATTGACTATTTCTAATTCTTGTGTTTCCAATTTCAATGAAAGCCGATGATTTTTACGTCCTCTATTAAATACGCATACTTTAGATTTGTTTACTGATAAACGTAGTCCTATATCTATTAGTAATGATGAAAAAACATTTAATGCAATTTGCATTTTGTCAACACAACTTTGTATATTTTCCCTACAACCACTAATATAAAAAACGAAGTCGTCAGCGTACTGACTTACGAGAACTGTGTTAACTTCTTTACTAATTTCTGCCGTTACAATATTGAATAATTGAGGCGACAATGGATCCCCCTGTGCCAATCCTCTGGAGGTAGTTCTGACAATACTGTAGTGCTCATTACAAATCCTTAAATTTCTCTGACTTAAAAAGTTCCATAAGTAAACACAAATAGTCTTACCAATTTTAAACTTGTCTAATAGAGTAACTAGCTTTTCAATAAGTACATTATTATACGCGTTGTCTACGTCTAAAAAGCATACTAATGTAGGAGTTTGTTTTGAAAACGAAATTTGAATGTATGTAATAAGTCTAACCAAACAGTCCACAGAAGATTGACCTCTTCTGAAACCGGTCGTACTGCGAGATAATAATTGATTCCGTTCCGTAAACCATTCTATACGTTTTTGTAACATTAGATGAAATATTTTACATAAACAAACAATTAAAGATATTGGTCTTAATTTGGGTGGTAAATTGGGGTCACTACTAGCTTTTGGTATTGCTACTATTTTAATGTCTCTCCACTGAGTTGGAACTGTACCGGTTTTTAAGATAAAATTAAAAATTTTAAGAATGTAACACTTACAAATATAAGGGAGGTAATAAATCATGGAGTAGGTAATTTCATCAACGCCAGGTGCAGTGTCTTTTTTCTTTAAAATGTTACAAAATTCTGGGTAGCTAAATTCAGCCTCCATGACCTCATTGCTAGATGTAAGGGATGGACACTTCACATGTACATAGTCCGGTGCCAAACTGCAAAGTAACTCGTCGTTTCTTTCCTGTGATACAAAATTAGGGCTTTTCTTTAACCCTTTAATCCAACGTAATTTATTCCACATTTCAGCAGCTGTTGATAACTCATCTATAGTAGAACAATGTATTTGCCAATCACCAAATTTGGCCTTCCTAATTTGTGCTTTAAATTCGTGAATAGCGTTTTCTAATCGATTTAAATTTTCTGGAGTAGGATTTTTACGAAAATTACTTAAAGCCAGTCTCCTGCATGCTACGAGACGAGATAATGTCGAGTTCCAGTACCTTTTAGGCGTAAATTTACTGGTCGGATTTTGACAAGTTTTAATATGAGGTATAAATTTATCTGCGGCCCTATTTATTTGGTGAATTATATTATTATACATAACATCCACTTCAGCTGAAAAATCAGGTATCGACCAATTGTTCTGTAAATAATTATTATATCCATCCCAGTCAGCTAATTTAAGATTTCTTTTTTTTACATATGATTTACTTTCCGAAAATTGGTATGTAAGTTTAATGCATAGATGGTCACTTCCTAAATTTTCAGATAAAATTTTGAATTCAAAATTTATTGCAATGTCCGAAGTAACAAACGCGATATCGGGGCTAGACATTTGTAGAATATTATTAACTAATTTAACTCTTGTTGCTTCACTACTATTAATACAAACATAACCAAATTCCAACGCAGCGTCATTAATTAAGTTTCCTTTACGATCAGTGCGATTTGACCAATTTGAATGATGTGCATTAAAATCGCCAGCTACCAAACATTTTTTGGGAAATCTACTAAAAATATCATCCCAGTCACTTTGAGTAGTGTTTACTGTTGGTGGGCAATAAATTAAAACAATATCACGTAATTTATGACAATTTGATAAAATAATATGAATGGCTTCGATAGAACTATTTCTTAAAATTATAGGGGTTTCGTGAATTTTAATAGTCTTATGAGACACAATAGCTACACCTCCATATCCGTCCGGCCTATCCTTCCTGTTTATTTGATATCCATTGATTCTAAGGTCATTATCGTATTTTAACCACGTTTCTGAAATTAATGCGATGTGTATTTTCTCTTGCCATAAGAGTTGCTCCAATTCATAACACTTTGGCTTTATACTTTGTGCGTTCCACTGTAATATATTTAAATTTAATATTTTATTAGTACTTACCGCCATTATTAAATAACGTATAAATTTGATTTAATACATCACCATTTTTAAAGAACTTACAAATAAAAGATAACACTTTTTTAACAACTAATACTAGAACATCCTGAATTTTATTCTGTATTGATTTATCTTCAAAATAAATTTTCTTGATCTCCGAAAAAAAATGTCCAAAATTATCTGTGTTCCGGCTATCCTCCCTAGTTTCCTCACTATCATCTTGGTTTAGACTCTTTATATTATCATCTTCTTTCTGGACAGGGTCTTTCTTCTTTTTTAATATTTTTCTAACATTTTTATTTTTGTTCTTATTTGTTTCTTCTTTCCTTTGTTTAGGAGCCTCTTCTTTTTCCTTCCCTGTTTCTGAATCTGACACACCTTCTGCATTGTGTATTAAAGCATCTGTGACAAGTACTTCTCTGTATGTCTTTCTGGCGGGAAAACTAACTATTGGGCTCATTTCCCTTGCATAGTCTTGCTGAGTCTGGAGGTGCACCTTATGTATATAAGCGTCTTCTCCTCTTCTCGTGGCTAAGTATACAGTCAAAGCTCTCCGATATGTATAGTGTTCTCGGCTCATAATTTCTCGAATTTCTTTTTCTTTCTTAAACACCGGACACTCTTTACTCAGTGAAATATGCGGCCCCTTACAATTGACACATATATAAATATCTGTGTCACAATTAGCGTGTTTTCCCCCACACTTAGGGCAAATAGTTCTTCCGGTAGGACACTGTCGACTCAAGTGTCCAAATTTCCAACACACAGAACACTGTGTTACTGGGAACGTATAAGTGTCTACTTTGAATCGGCACCCATAGCCATAAACATAGGATGGGACAGTACTGCCTTTAAAACCTAGGCGGACCGAGTCACTATCGATCCAGGCTCCATTCTCATCTTTTCGCTTCAGTCGAGTCATAGAAATGATTGGATACTCACATTCGAAATTCTCTAATATCTCTTTTTCCTCTACTTCTTGGTCTACTTGTTTTATAACTCCATAGCATATATTTAATAAATTACTCCTCTGACACCTATAATCTAACTCTTCAAATTTTTTATTATTTATCAACTTTTCGGCCATTTCTTCAGTTTCAAATTGAATACTAACTTTGTACGGATTTTTGTACTTGATACGTAATATATTTTGTATATTTTCCTCTCTTAATAATTTCGCGAAAGCTATTTGTTTCGGCAATAATTGTTTCGAAGACACTAAAACTTCAATGTTTTTGTCCTCGTCTGATAAACTTCTGATTACCTTCTTACGACTTCGACACACAGTTGTAAATCCCTCATTATCTTGTAACATCTCAATATTATCCGACCTACGTCGTTTTTCTGGGGTCTTAGATGAAATACTTTCCTCTTCCATAACTTGTTGCTCACTATTAACTATTATGTCCTCGCTCACACACTCTAAATCCATATTATCCATTGTTACAGATTATTTGTTCACTCATATGGAACAAAATTTTATAAAGTTTAGGTACGTTCAAGCCTACGGCGCTAAGAAGCGCGGCGTAAACACAAACAAGCTTATCAGCGACCGGTAGATTCTCGATGCACGTGCAGTTATGTACGCTGATCGCACCGGACTGTGGTGTATTAGGTTGTGGATATAAGAGTAAATCGATAAATTCTCTTCGCTAATATAAATTGACTTTGTTGAAACGCACAGACGACGCGCGTCCTACGCGCGACTTCGGCGCCGTAGGTTTCGTTTGCTGCATATAAAATTTCATTCTAATCTCGTTTGAAGCGCGTGTACGCGAGCCGAAGCTGAAATCCACTAACGCCAGTGCAGCTGCTTTACTCCGCACGCCCGCGGCACGTTTACAATACGCTAGTGTGCTTACGGCCTAATTGATCGTGCGAGCGAGAAGGAGAGCGTGCGAGCGAGACAGTACGGACGAATGGACATTAATTTGGAACTTATAGTTCGGTGGCAATTTGTTCAGCTGATTACTTCAGCCGCGATAATACTTTCCAGTTGCAGAGGTGTGGTCTCCTGCGGACAGACAGACAGACACTAAGTCTACTTAGTCTCTGTCCAATCAGTTGGACGTTAACTTGTTAAACGTGTGTAGTTAATTTCACTACAGCCATGAATTTATTCGCACAAAACAGTATTATATGAAATTTATGGTAGGCATCATGTAGGACAATTCTATAAGCGTTATATTATAACCTACATGGAAATAAAAAATTTGAGTTTGAGTTTAAAAAATTATTTTTCAATATGAGGCTTTTCACCTAGATCTATTCCGACGTACAACCAGTATTACATGATTATAATTTACGTTCATGTTAGAAACACTTGTACCACAAATTAATTATTACAATTACCCATTCAATTCAATTACACAATTACTTTTCCAAACAATTGTTTTGTTGTTTGTTACGTGTTCAAACAAACTCTCCAACAATAAAAACATTCCCACACACAACACACCATGACGTCGAGTTATATTTAAACCCCGCGTATTTTACTGACAATTAATTTCCGAAATATCTCCTCGCCCCCTCTGCTCTCCGCCTCCCGTCGCTTCAAACGCAGCTCGCGCCGGAAAAGATTCGTTTTGCAATGAAAACGCGATGATAGTTCAATTTAAATGGAAAATTAAACTACATGTAGGTACTTCAATCTAACGTCTGACGTTATGAAGAATAATGAAGAATAATAAACATCTGTCAATAATAATAATAATCAGTTGGCAAGTAGGCAATAGGTATCTTATTATGAAGGTTTTCTTTATCTCAATCCCAAATCCCAATGTTCTTTTCACGAGTTATATTATAAATGTGAAAGTTGTGAGGATGGATGAATCGATGGATGTTTGTTACTCTTTCACGCAAAAAGTACTGAACGGATTTTAATGAAATTTGGCATCGTAGTAGTTTAAGCACTGATTAATACATATATTATACTTTTTATTCCGAAATGTGCAGTGATCCCGTGAGATACTGTATTTTAGCAATAGCTAGTAATAATAATATTATTAAGTACTAGCTTTTGTTCGCGGCTCCCTAACTTCCACAGTTATAATATAAGACGTTTTTTTATCTATACTGTCTACAGCTTCGTGCATTCTGAACAATGTGTCGTGAACCAGGTAATTCCCATTTCCAACAACATTCTTATTTATGTAACTTTGTGTTTGTAAAGTAACTAAACTACAAGCCACTCACCCGCGCTACTGACGGGTTAGCTGATCAAACAACGGTCACGTCACAACAGTCACACAACACCGTTGTTTGCCGTTGTCGCTCCAGTTGTGGTCGTGACACGCGAGTCCCGGCGTCGTCATTAGGCTGGGACTTAATGATCCGGAATCCTGCGATCCCGAGAAAATTTAGAGCACTGAAAATAGAACTCTGCACTAGTAATATAGAATTGAAAATTTAAGTGTCGAGTGTCGAGCTATCATAATTGACATTTGTGTTAAATTTTCATATTTACGGAGAGGGCTATGCTCGGAGTCTCTCTACGTGATAGATTAGAAATGAGGAAATCCGTAGCAGAACTAAAGCTACCGATATAGCCCAGCGCAAAGTTAAAATGGCAATGGGCTGGACATATAGCCCGTGGAGCCGATACCCGCTGGGGCCGAAGGGTTCTCGAGTGGAGACCACGAACTGGACGTCGAAGCGTAGGACGGCCTTCCACCAGGTGGACAGATGACCTGAGAAAAGTCGCAGGGAGTCGGTGGATACAGGCCGCGAGCGACCGGTCGCACTGGAAATTTATGGGGGAGGCCTATGTCCTGCAGTGGACGTCACCAGGCTGAAACGAAGAAACGAACGAAGAACTATTAAAAATGACCCAGCGTAGCAGGTATTCAAGGCTAGTATTGGTATAGTAGAAGTATATATTTCTAATTTTATGTCAAGTTTTTGAAGTACATGCAAAAACAAAAATAAAACAATAGCTTTTCATTAAATACAATATATTATGAAAGTATATAATTATGGTGCTTACAATAAAAAAAAATATCTGTCCATCTGTCTGTTTGTTTCGGCTAATCTCTGAAATGGCTGGACCAATTTTCACGGAACTTTCACTGGCAGATAGCTGATATTATAAGGCATAACTTAGGCTACTTTAATCTTGGGTTCCGGTTAAAAAATAGGGTTCCGCGTCGGATTCTACGCAAACAAAGTAGCGGGCACCAGCTTGTCTATTATAAGTTGTAGCTACTGTTTAATTTTATCTAACAACTAGCTTTTGCCCGCGACTTCGTCCGCGTGGAACAGTTACTTTGGGATATCACACTTTTTACGAAAATTTACACACGACTTCATTTACGTAGATGGAGCCTCACCACAAATATAGCAAAACGAATTCACGTCTCCTTTTCAATTTCTCGAAGCCATTTTGTACAAGATAATACAGTAAAAAAATATATTAATTACGTTATTTCTTTATAATATGCGAGGTCATACCGTCGTACACAAGGAGGGATGTAAAAAAGACAACCCCCATACCATACCTCTCTTTCGCCAGGAATAGAGCGCAAAGACCGACTTTAACTGGAAGCAAAAATCATAAATGATCAAATCGCTATAACTTCTTAAAAAGCAAATATTTTCGATTTGTAATCGCACTTTTTTATAAATATTTGCTTATATATTCAAAAAAAATCAAGTTAAACCCATGCGCAAGAAAAAATATTTTTTTTTGTTGACCGGTGTTATGATTTGTTCCGGTTTGTGAAGCAAGTTCAAAAATACAGTTTTTTCATGATCCCGTGGGAACACTTTTGTTTTCCAAGAAAAAAAATATCCTGTTAGTTATTTCATGTTCTAATTCACCTTTGTGCCAAGTTTCATTTAAATACATCGAATAGATAGCCTGAAATAACGTCATTAGACGTTATTTCCGTACCTACCTATTAAGGTAGGTACTGTTTTTTGAAGATCCCATGGGAACTCTTTCGTTTTTCGGGATAAAATGTATCCTATGTTACCCTTCAGGTCCTAAGCTACCTACCTGCAAAATTTCATTTTATTCCATCCAGTGGTTTCAGCGTGATGTGATAACAAACACACAGATAGACAGACGGACAGACAGACAGACATTTTTTTTCAAAAACGTTATTTTTAGGTTCTGTGGCCTTTATAGACCCCCCATTTTGATTTTCACTTAAATATCTTTAATGTACAGACATGACCCCTCTACAGATTTATTATAATAGGTTGGGGAAAAGTCTTTTCGCATTATAGTATGTATGAACTTGTCATAAAATATCTTGGGCTATACCAATTGTATCTGGCTGATTTTGGTATCATTAAAAAGTTTTAATTTTACAGAAGACAATTCCAAATTCAAATTAGGTAAATTTGAGATTTTAATTTGTTTTTCTTATTGTTAAAATGAGTGATTCTTATGAAGAATTTCGATACATTTTAAAATTTTATTACAAAAAAGGTAAAAATGCAACACAAGCCGCGAAAAAAATTTGTGATGTTTATGGACCTAATGCAGTATCTGTGAGAGTAGCGCAAATTTGGTTTAAGCGTTTTCAATCCGGAAATTTTGATATCAAAGATGCACGTCGCTCTGGTCGCCCTGTTACGGACAAAACTGTTGCCATTTTTGAAAAAGTGGAGCAAGATCGGCATATTAGTAGTTACGATGTAGCTGAAGAACTGGATATTGACCACAAAATGGTTTTGGCGCATTTGAAAAAAGCTGGGTACACAAAAAAGCTCGATATTTGGGTGCCTCATGAGCTCACTGAAAGAAACCTAATGAACCGTGTACTCATTTGTGATTCTTTATTACGACGTAATGAAACCGAACCATTTTTGAAGAAGCTGATAACTGGTGATGAAAAGTGGATCACGTACGACAAGAACGTGCGAAAAAGATCGTGGTCAAAGGCCGGTCAGGCTTCACAGACTGTGGCGAAACCCGGGTTAACTCGCAACAAGGTGATGCTGTGTGTGTGGTGGGATTGGAAGGGCATTATTCATTATGAGCTGTTACCGCCAGGCAGGACCATCAATTCTGAACTGTACTGCGAACAACTGATGAGATTAAAGCAAGAAGTTGAGAGAAAGCGGCCGGAATTAATCAACAGAAGGGGTGTGGTTTTTCACCATGATAACGCTAGACCTCACACATCTTTAGCCACTCAGAAAAAAATACGGGAGTTTGGCTGGGAGGTGTTAATGCATCCGCCGTATAGTCCTGACCTTGCACCTTCAGATTTCCACCTGTTTCGGTCGCTGCAGAATTCCTTAGGCAGTGTCAGGTTGACATCACAAGAGGACTGCCAAAACCACTTGTCGCAGTTTTTTCATCAGAAGCCCCAAAAATTTTATAGCAATGGGATCATGTACCTACCAACAAGATGGCAATAAGTTATCGAACAAAATGGCACCTATATACTTTAGTCACTTGTAAATAAACTTTATAAAAAAACCTTTTGAATTTTTATATAAAATGCGAAGAAACTTTTTCCTCAACCTAATATGTATAGATTTCGTACTATACACTTCTGTGTTAAAGTATGAAATCGCACTACAATTAATGAGCAAGCTTAGTCTTAGCAGGTATTATAGTTTATGTTGGTTACGTTAGAAGGGGGTAACTCTCGTAAATATTATTGACAGGCTATGATTTACAGGCTGTCATAATGGTGCTGGAATGAGTCAGCGCGTAGATTAGTTAAGAGAATGCGCTTCTGTTAAAATACCGTATAAAAACCCGTATCTGCGTCTACTGTATCGCAGATAGAAAATGCGGAGAAATCCGTATATCTGGCAAGACTAATAGGAAATGAAAAAATATATTATTATGTGTAGTTTTCTAATCAGATACATCTAAAAAGTACAAAAAAAAAGTTTTTCTTTTTTGCAAAATTAGTAAATGTTCCTGTACTTCATACACTTTAACCCAAGAGTGACGTCACTTGTAGGTCGACTTTAGTATGGAACGTTTTTACGAGACTTGCGAAATTTTGTGTAGGTATAAACCGCTGTAACTTTGAAAATATTCACTTTTGATATAAGTACTATTTCTTCTGAAAAGTTACTCGTATTTAAGAGTACTATTCATTTATGCAATTAAAAAAATAATAGTCCGCTTGCTTATTGCCTTTGTTTTGAGGTATTACTTTTCAGATTCAATATAACCTTATTGTGAATAAATTGACAATAAGACCCTATATTCACACTAAAAAATGCCACTTAGGTATTTAGGGACACATTACTTGGGACAAATAAAATCTTTTTATTTCCAAAAAATTAAATAATTGGATCTGAAGTTGAACAGAGTAAATTCATATATTTTTTATGTCTGAAGTCATCCCCAATACTTATTAGTGTGGTTTAGGACCAACTGCCAGTTGCTGCGTGCCTGGTAGCTGTGAGGTATCCGCAATAAACGTAAATAAATAAAAACACCGCTGTTTACGTTTTGATCCCAACACGGTTTGTAGAAAATATAAATGACGATTATTGTGTAGCCCTATCTAACAGCCTCCGTGGTCTAGGGGTTCGAGCATTGGATCTCGACTCGGTGATCGTGGGTTCGATTCCCACAAGGGAACAACAAAAAATGTTTGGTTTTGGTTAGGACAATGCAGGCTGATCACCTGATTATCTGACAAGAAAGTTGATCCATGACTGACCTTGGCGTGTACCAATGAGACTTTTCAGATCTCAATTACATCATACGGACGCTCTAACGGTGAAGGAAAACATCGTGTGGAAACCCGCACATAGTTGGCCCCAGACGTATTGACCAGTTCATTCCTCTGGACTAGGCTGACTATGTTGTGAGAATGCCGTATGTGCTTGGGCAACCATACGACATTTAAAAACCAACTGTCCCAGGCACTACAGTATTTCAAAAGTGGTTACTTCGCTCGAAGAATACTGTATAAATCATCCATTAACGGATGTAAAGGCCTAAGTAAGTATCTATATATATCCAGTATCCTTACCTACCTACTCGTTATGTGGGAATATTTATTTATTCTTGTACTGCTTACTATTGTCTCACAATAGAAATTTGTAGAATTAAATAACTCTAGGTAAAACTATTAAATGCTGTTGCAATTTTTAGAACAATTTTTATGCTACACAATGTCTTGCAATAAAAAATCTTTACGATGTTGAGTTTCTTGCGCATTTTTAAGTGTAAACTGGAGCGCGCCAACCGCCGCGCCGTGAAATGTAGTTGTTAACGAAATAGAAACACTGTTCAAACTCAGAACATTTACTTTAATGTGAACACCGAGTCGGCGACGAGGTTTTGGGACACTCAGAGTTAGGGTTCGCTCGTACTGAGTGTAGATAACGGTACGATACATATTCGCTGTGAAATACAGATAATAACATGACAGTTTGAATTGGAAATATTATATTTAATGTACTCCTAAGTGAATGAATAGTATAAAAAAGTATTTGTCGAAACCGAGGGTAAGAAAATTCGTTTGTTTAATTTTCCAGTATCGAATTTTCGGCTGTATTTTATGTCGAGTGTATTTTTAACAACTTAATAACTTAGGAACTGTAGGATCACACTGCTTATTTACTTAGAAATGAGTCATAATTGCCTACATAAAGTTATATTTTTTATCGCAGGTGCAAATCGGCGTGTCTAGTGCGACCCTTTAGCATAAGACACGAACACATTAATCTAATCACGCCTGTCTGTCTGCCTGTACTCTGTGTAGTCGCAGCGACAACTATTGGATAGGCCGTTAGATAAGAGTTGACGCCTACAACATGTATACAATATGTGGCGTTGTGTATCGTCTATGAATATAAGCATTACGTGACGTGGGACGTCATGATTATTTAAAAACAGCACACCTCGGACGATGTATTCATGTTGTAGACGCCAACTCTTATCTAACGGCCCATCCAATAGTCTTTTATGTCTCTACTGTGCATTTATTTTAAATTCACGCTGGCGACAAAAACTGCGCGTTTTTTCAACGTGAAATAATTTATAAAGACACTGACAAATTGCATTTAAATCTGTTGCTACAAATTTTTACTCGCGGCGCGGTGTAAGAAATTTATAGCTCTATATTCTCGTGGAAAAGAAGTCTATTCATAAAACAAGCTACTCATTTTCAGCTAGTACGAAGTCGCAGGAATTACAAGCACACACTACTGTAAGACTGTAAATATTTCAGGTGAAGGTGTGACATCACACGGGGGAGGGGGGTCTTGTGGCCAGCTAAGAATAATGTAGCAGCTCTACTGGTAGCGCTTAAGTCGGCCTATATTTAGTTTCTCCGTAGAGCAGGCATGAGAAAAGTGCGCCAGCATGCGTGAGGAATGCGGCCCCTTAAAATTTAATATTAATAGCGGGTAAAATAATTTAGCGGCCCCGCTAAATTATTAGCGGTCGACTCGGTAAATAAAAAAATAACAAAATAATGAAGCTCGCAGCTTCGCTTTCGCCTCCACAATAGTGGAACTTCTGAAAGAAATCGTATTGCCAAAACCGTACCCCCGTATACTGCAACTCTAGGCCTATATAGGACTGTACCTACAATTTCAATACCAAAAACTACACCTGCATTCAACATAATATTACATTAAAATCACATTCTAATGTTTTTCAGATATCGTCGTTTTTCATACATCACGAATGAAAAACTTACCTTACCTTGCTCATGACTTCTACACCTGGCGTATTTCAGGATTGCCCTTGCCCCTTTGGTCAAATAAGATTTAAAGTCTACACATAGATTACCATTGCGTTGCTATCGACTCTGGGTAAATTTTAGACCAACTCCTTTGTGCTTTTAAGTCATACTTACAATAATTTACATCTAATATCAATACAATATTGTATTGGATCCCCTTACTAATAAAAAGATTACACAACGGATTAGCTACCTATTCAATATCTCTGTCTCGTCTATCAAGTGACTTTTCCAACGTATCAGACAAAGACAGAAACGTTGAATATCTAATCAGTTATTTCAACTGTTTTATTAGTACGGGGTTCAATATAGTAAATAATCATATAGTATTAGTATATAACTTAAGCTTCATATTGTTCGCTCGTTGAATAGCAATAACATCATATTTACTTGTGGTTTCAAAGGTAATTGTGAAATTCCACGAAAGTAACGTTATAATTCTGTACCTACTCAATAATTTTGTACGAGTTGTTTCGTGGAATAACGCTCGTGTAACTTCAATATCACAATATAATTGACATCCAGTTCCATAATCATATTATATAAGTGATTTTTCTATTTTCTAAATTAGTATAGCATGCCATGGTTTTAGTAACAATTTATCATTAAAACCTTGAAAGTGCATGTAACCTACATTAAAGCACATGCTCAATAAGTCGTATTGATTGATTAATTATTATTAGTGTGGCGAACGAAAGTGAGTACCTAGATATCTAATATAGGTATATATGTGTGATGAAACGACATTAAAATCTTTTTTTTTTCTATTTTTAATCCCCGTTGGAAACAGTGGAGTGTTATAAGTTGGACGTGTCTGTCTGTGTGTCTGTCCGTGGTATCGTAGATCCCAAACGGATGAACCGTTGATGAGTTTTTTATTTGTTTGAAAGCTGACATGATCGTGAGTGTCCTTAACTGTAATTCATTATCAGCTCGCTCGTTGCTTGACAATTCGGGGGTAACTATTTTTTTAATTTTGTTATTATTTTGCCATTTAGCATCAGTCATGACTGACGTCAAAATCGCCTACTTTCGATTTTGTTCAAAAACGTACACCAGCGGGTCTAAAAAGGCCACTTACGCAATATTATCGCAATATTGCTATTTGACACTAAAGCAATTCTGCTTGTAAATCTGTCAAATGAATGCATTTCAGCCAATTTCTACATATGAATTGTATCCAAATCTTACTATGAATTGCAATTCAAGTGGCCATTTTACGATCGCTGTCAGTAATTCATAACAAGAATTGAAAATGAATTGCGAAAACGGCCTTTTTAGACCTGCAGACTGTAAAGGCTATTTCACCTCAAGGAGTCGCGACCGATTTCAAACCTCTTTTTTTACAAAAAAATGTTACGTTTTTCATCAATTAGTTGGTAATGTGAGGTCAATCATGGCCTCAGCGGCGAATATCAGTTTTACGTAGGTACCTATATATTTTTTTACTTTCAATTTTTTTCCGTATCAACGTCTTTACTCTTTACATAGGCATCAAATCATGTGCCCAAATTTTCTGTAGCTATTTTTACAAAATGTTATGTTATGTAAATTGTACATTTTCCCGAAACAAACAACAATTTGCAAAGTTTGTGTGCCAAATAAAGCATACGCTACACCAATACAATATACCCCATCCATACTTCTCCGTACAGACGCCGATGTACCTTGACACAATCAACCCTATTGCCATAGGAATAAGGACCAAACGTGATACACTACACCGGGTATCGACTGTACCACTGATCGATCGTAGACAGCTCCTATTGTTCCTCCGCCGCTGGCAAACATCCATCTTATTACGAATGCACTCACTTAGCATTTTTACGATATCTCCCCCCTCTCCCCCCGCCTCACTACTACAGCCCCACCCCCTCACAGTCCGTGGACATTATGTTTGTTGGAGGAGACTTAATATGGCAGCCGATAGTATATCTCGAATAGATTTTGTACGCTTATCTAATTGTATGTTAATCTAGTTTTTTTCATATTACAAGGCGAATTCTTTATTCGAGCTATATTCTTATTTGTTCGTACTTATTATCGTTATTATAATAATATAATTTACGATTGATCACTCTAAAGATATATGCGTAACAAGATTATTCTGTGATATATAATTTTTTCGTTGTCAAAAACATTATTGCTCCATTTTTCTTGAGGATTCTCGCGCGACCAATTTAAAATCGCGAAACGTTCGTCCGGGGATCAAAGGACGGTCCTTGTGCACGTCAGGACGATCTCGAACCGCTTGACACAGTTTCTGTCTGTCAAGGGAACCATAACGTCCTTTGTAGGTGGATATTTTGATTCCATGAGTGTGAACTGTGAAGTATATATAATTATTGTGAATGCGGTTTTCAACAAAAAACTTTTAAGCTACTGAACAGATGAAACCGTTTTTGTATTTAGGGTCCGTACCCGAAGGGTAAAAATGGGACACTATTACAAAGACTTCGCTGTCTTTCCGTCCGTCTGTCTGTCACCAGACTGTATCTCAAGAACGGCGATAGCTAGATAGCTGAAATTTTCACAAATTATGTATAACAACAAATATTAAAAACACAATAAAATAAATATTTAACGAGGGCTCCCCCCATATTGGCCAGTTTTTTTGTTTGAAAATGACGTGTACGAGATTTATTATCATTTTTAGGCATGTATATCAACATCATCACCTCGCTTCCTGCTTAATATTCAAATCAAAATATTAATAAATGAATTACTAAAAAAACATTTCAGTGGTACAAATAAAATAAAATAGGAATTTACTTTTAAAGCTTTGAAATCAATTCAACAGTATTTACATTTATTAAACGATCGCGTTTATACGAGCGTACTTATGGGTGTAAGCAATTTATCACTATTTTGCTATCAAAACAAAATTTGTTTTGATAGCAAAATAGTGATAAATTGCTTACACCCATAAGTACACTTCTGAGAAGGATTTTTTGAGATTTTTAAAATTATTGTCATGGGATACTCATCCCAACTTACCTGTCCGGTAGTTGTGGTATAGTATACGGGTATGAGACCCCGGCTTCCCTAGCTATTACTGTCCTATCCGTGGAAACGCAACGGATAACCATAAAAATAATTCAATTATCCAAAATGGCGGCGATGTCGTTCACTACCCTTCACGTCTCGTTTCTTGCGGAGGTGAAAAGCGGACCATGGAGAGCCGCTTCGCTACGTTGAATGTAAGAGGAGGAATGGATGGTAAGAATGAAAGTGAACGAAGCGAAACGAGTATGTAAGGATCGTAGCAAGTGGCAAAAAGTGGTCTCTGGCTACCCCTTTACGGGAAAAAGGCGTGATTATATGTATGTATTTTAAATTATTGTGTTTATTTGGTTTATATTAATTAATAATAAAATGTACATTTTATTCTATTTTGCTGCCTTTAATTTGGCGGGTAATGGTTTAACTTTTCCACGGCGAATAGCGACAGAAACTCGCACTCAGCACACTGAACGGAGTATATGGATGTTACTTGGTATTTCAGTAAAGAGTCGGTAATATTGTGACACAAATGACACGGTTCAGTAGTCTCTACTCACCACTCACCAGTCAGCGCGGCGGTCCGCGATGCGCTTGAAAACCTTTCAAAGGGTACCACTGATGTATTGTGCGAAGGAACACTCTTTATGTGATAAATGATAAAAGTATTTCCATTTAATATAGTATACTTTTACGAATATAATCTTCAATCCTTGTAAATAAAGTTTATTTATAATGGACTACTATACTCCGCGCCGTTCTCTTCTAAACAGAGAGAACAAAAGAACACGACCTCTTGTTGTCACGACCTGTGTAGCTCAGTGGTCGAGTGCGTCAGTGCTCAAGCCGAAGGTCATGGGTTCGAATCGCAAGAGTGAAAAAAAGGATTTCTGTGTTTCTGGGGCATGGATGTGTATTAAATATGTGTATAATATTATAAAAATAATCTTAAACTTCCCTTTGTCATCCCCGTAATACAATTATAAATAGTATTCTTCGGATACTTAGCACGGCCGGACTGACGTGGTGTGAAGCGTCCGTACATATTGTTATAGATATTAATATAATGCTCCCAATTTAAATGCCACTTGTTTACAGTGCATTGGGTACAAATACAATGAGATAATTTTAGCCGAATTTATTCCTTTTGTTTCAGCTTACGTTCAGATAAATTTGATCCGAACAGATAATACTTACAATATTCTGTCTCTCATAGGTATTTTGTGTATTAATTCTCTAGAATAACACGTTAGCCAAGAAAGTGTTCTGTAATATATTATTATGTAGGTATTATAGCTAATGCTGGTTACTAGCTCGGATGCACTCGCTCAGCCGGTCACTGTTTAACCAGATTAATACTCGCATTCAGTGAACAAATTACCCCAGCACTAGCGGAGACTGTCCGGCTAAGGGGG
This sequence comes from Glaucopsyche alexis, assembly GCA_905404095.1. Lineage (NCBI taxonomy): Eukaryota > Metazoa > Arthropoda > Insecta > Lepidoptera > Lycaenidae > Glaucopsyche > Glaucopsyche alexis. Next base: position 23,115,059 of record FR990056.1, read on the forward strand.
AGTGGGAGGGAGACAGACTGGTCATAACATAATATATACTAGCCCTGAGCCCAGCAAACGTTTATTATTATTTACATTATTATTTCAGAGAACATAAATTTCATTTTAACGTAGTCCTACAAAACTGTTCTCTAGTTTGTAGGATCAATTTATAATCTGTAGGTCAATTTTAATTGGCCTTATCTCCAAAAATCCATTTATGATATCAATACGATTCCTTGAAAGTAAATTGAAATTCTAAGTAAATACGAGAAATGGGTTTCTAAGTTATCTTTCGCTGGCACAGAAAATAGTATACAATATAGCCAAAACCGATATACAATAAAATTTATCGATACCGGCCCAGCCGACTCGGATGACATAATATACAAACACTGTGACTCGACAAATTTATAAAAGAAATATCACTCAATAGAACTGTGGCGGGACAATTAGCGTCACAATCCTGAATCGCGCTATCGAAGTTTCGGTAGTTCGGTGCTATATTTTAAACAACATCTGAAATGTGTGGATTTCGGCCTGACTGAGCACACCACCTCGCTCGGAGATCTCCCTTTGGGGCTTCCACTTACATCCTTATATTTTTGTAGTTTTGTAATTTGTAGTTCTACAAACAAATTCAAATTACTAACTATTGAAGGTGTCGAACAGAACTTTTTTATCGTCTGCTCTCTAACAGCGATACAATAAATACAGAGCCGCCTACATAAATTTCCATACTGACTACACGTGGCAGTAAATTGCCGGTGAGGCGTGAGATATGGCACCAGGCGCGCATAAACTGCTGGGAGCGCTGCGTCTACAAAAACTGCCGACCCGACCCACTCGCAGATATTGCGTCTGATACACCGTTCACGATACGCCATCGTACACTCTGTAATATCTAATGTAATCTACACGTATATTTATAACGTAAATTATGTATATTTACCCGGACTATTTTTACAAATCTATTGACACTCGTTCATTAAAATTGGATCAGTAGTTTAGGCGCTACGGTGGAACGAACATACATACATATATAGGCTGCCAAAATCTACCCTTTCTTCTGGCTTCGCCGTAGTCGAGTAAAATTATTTAATACGAACACAAATTAATGTCATTGTATGAATTTATATAGCACAGTAAATAGCTTAGATACTTACAAGTGCGCTGTTGTCTCTTTGTTGACATTTAGATTAAGTTGGATCTGAACGGAGTACAACTCTATATCCGCAAAATGGCCGCCAAGTCCCAAACCTCAAAGGCACCAAAGGGCTTTGCCAATAAACCGGGCGAATATATCAAATTTAAAATTCCAAAGTCACCTGAAACTCGGAATGAATGCTCTCGCCGGAGCCAAAAGCCAGCAGCGATTCGGTCGTATTTCAAATTTTACATAGACATCTACGTACATCAAAAACAGATTCCGCTCATTCATTACTTTAAAATATGAAAAAGTACCGCACCGACGTACAGGGTGTGGTACGGGGCGCTCGACGGGCAGACGGCTACTTGGTATTCATGGCGCGACCGCGACTGCGGCGACGACTGCTGGCAACCCGTAAACTTACATTTTGTATGACCCCACATAAATCGTACCTAATAAAATTTGCTATAACTTATTTAGAGGTGCGGTGCAAATGACTACATTACCGGCATAATTACAATAACGGAAGCTCGGTTCGGCGGCGAATTTCGTATTGGCCGTATAATTATCGCATAAAATTTTAATACACCGCGCGCGGTTAGAGCCAGTCCGGAACGGGCGAATTCGACGCGAAAGGGTACGCGGACCGAGCGAGTCGAAGTACAAAGCCGCCATACATTATGTCCGGATGTTGCTAGCTGGTTTTACGCGATTTCGCCACGAAACGGAGGAGGCGCTTGCGTCTTGCGAACGAGTCGAGGTACAAGGCCGCCATACATTGTAAACGTTCTACAAAATAACGTGAATTGTACGCATGGTGTGACTACGCGCGAGTAGCGATTTATTATCATCAATTAATCACTATACATTGTGTTCAAATGCTACGCGCGTTATCGTCGCAAATTTGCCGCTATTTACGCGCATAATGGACAAGGACTTAGGTCATTACTAGTAACGGCGAGGACTAACGCAGATGAAAAAATATATTTATGTTCCCCTTGTTTGTGTTCCGGGAAATTGGAACGTCTTAATGGCTTCCCAAATGTGATGGTGTGCGGTTACGGGCGGTGGCCGCGTAACCGTAACCGCAAATTCCGGTTCCGTAAATACTCTATTTGAACGATAATAATCTATATCTTTGGGTATATACTCTGCTTAGATCCAATTTTTTCGTGGTCGAATTAAATATTTATGTTTTCGTTTAAATTAAATTGAATTCTCAACAGGATATAGAACTATAAAATTATGTTTGTATTTTAACTCGGTACTTTTTTAATTTTTTCGAATCTTATATAACACGTTATAATGTGTGTATATTATGTGGGGCACGTTTCGGTAATACGGAATACCGCGGTAGTTAGCTGATGGAAGCATGCACCGTGCACCGAACAGCCCGAACAGCCTATTGGCGTCGACAGATCAACAAAAGGTGAAGCCTTTTGTTCGTTCCCATCGCGGAATATTCGTGTCACCACACTCTGTATGAAAATGATATGACAATAACGTCGATGCTCGCTCATTCTCTGAAAACATTGCAATTCAATGCACTAAATATCATGGTAGTTCTCTTTCATGTAAGTATGCGACGATGTATGGGTGCTATAGGAAGGTAGGTGCTGATGTCCTAGTGTTTCAGAATCCAACGTCATTACAATGTCCGGCTTACACAAATGTATGCAGTTGATACGGGCGTGTAGATCGAGTTTTAATCCGCTTACTGCGCGCGTGTTCTGCGGCCCTGGTACCTCGGGCTCGACAATGCGAGGATTTACAATGCCCACCGCGTAATAACAGTTTACAACTGTTGAGTGCACCGAACTTTATTGAGTTTACTGAGTTAGTTAGCAGGGGCTTGTGAAATTTCGAGCTTAAGCTTACTAGTTTGTGATGTCATAGGACATATTATATATCAGAGTGGGGTTTTAACTTTTATCGTAAAAGTGTCATGCCTCCGCACAGATGAGCCGGCTCGTCTGGTGAAATATAAAACCGGCGTTAATAACGCTTGTGTTATGAGTGATGGGAAAGCACTTTAACCTACTAGTGTCGAAAGGTCTGCTCGTTTTCCGGCCATTTCCATAAAAAATCGCTTTTTCTATTTGTTTATTTTTATTTCTAGTAATATTTAGTTTCTTGTAAGTCAGTTCATACTTCATATTATAGTTTCTAGTAAGTCACATGCCTAGGCTAAAGATTAAGGTAATTTCTTATACATATTCACAAACGGGCGTGGGTTCGATGCCTTTGATCCCGCCCGTTAGAGCCGCGTTGACAGCTGTCACTGTGACCGGAGCCGGCGGTGACAGCTGTCAGTTTGACAGGTGCCCGGCGATCGAAGTTTGCTAATAGCCAATATAAGTTGTTATAATATAACGTATACAACTAAGTTAGTGAGAATCTCGGGACGCGATAATGTGTGGAGTCAGCGCCTCGTTTGTATGTGGCCGAGGGTGATCGATACTAATGTAATGTAATGAAAACAAAGTTATATAGTATGTAACGGAATTAAAGGAAATAAAGATATTCCAAATAGAACCAAAGGTCTATAAAACATCGCTTTTCCGATATCAGTCTATTGAATTGAAGCAACGCGTGCAGCGGGAATTAAACCACTCTATTTTGCCTCTATTCAGTTCTGTTTTTTATATTCATCTTTTTATGTTTAATCAAATTGAGTCCTCATTAAGTTATAATTAATATGAATTGCAAAACGTAAAACTTCAAACGGCATTAAAATATGAATACAATGAAATTATGACGTTCTACTTCTGAGTTCAGTATATAGAGCACTCGTCTGTACACAACTGAGTACAGTAAACAACTGGCACAACCGTATGCAGCGGGAACACGAATGCGCGATGATTTCTTTTCATCTGTAAAAAGGTTACTCGGGCCAATTAACGCTGGCTTCAGTGAAAACGCTGGGGTTAAAAAGTTTAAAAAGGAAATGTATTCAAAGGGCACGGAAGTTGGGCAAAAGCTGTGCTCGCGGCCGGCACGTGAATGGCGCAATCTAAATGCATGTAACCGATGCCCGTGAATAGCCCCGTGCCCGCCGGCTGCACCGCCGCCGTACCGCCGCGTCCCAGGCGTTCCAGAAGGGCGGCGGCTGCGTTTTACGTGCGTCGTGACTAGTATGTATTATCAGGTCCAGCATCCAGCTAGGATAGAATAGCAGAAAGGAAATAAATTAATATAATATACTGTAACTCCTGACTTCCTCACATATTTTTAACTTCCCGCAAAGAAAATTTAAGATTTTCAAAAATCGGGAAGTTATTGGTTTTACCCCGTGTTGCAAAAGTTGAATTCTCATCAGATCTCGACGTTCTGAGGTCACAGGAAGCTTCCCTGACTAGGGTGTCACTATGTATGTGTGTGTGCGTGTGCGTGTAAGTCTGATGAAAGAAAATTATCAGTAAAAATTTTTAGAAGCACTCTTATTTTTGAGCTCAAAAATTACCCATTAGATAAAATTTAAGCGCTTAGCGGAAAGTTGCACGGATGGCCTTTAGGTCAACTGTTTTCCTAATTTTTTTATCTTATTTATTGCTAAAATATATTGAATGAATACGTTTGGGTCAGCTCACACCGAGACAAGACGCGGCGATTTTGAATCGCTATCCAGGGGGGCAATTCTGCTAAATAAAACCTGCATTAATACAATTACAATCAAGTCTCGACATGCTTACACTCTCAAAAGGTGTTTTTATGAACGTTAAACCAACGTGAAACGCGCTCTGATTGGTCGAAGCGGCATATAATCCGTTCACGGTAACATGACGCTACACTTTCAATCCAAACAAAGTGAAGTTGACTGTTTAAATTGTTTACTTTAAATACGAGAATTGAGGTTCTGAAGAGTGCGCGCCGCGTCGCGACTCGGTTTGAGCTGCTTATTCTACCCGACTTTCTCTAAGGATAAAAAAAACCTTGAATGGAAACGCTAACATCTGATTCGCAAATCTTCCGAATTTCCGGTTAAGAAACGCTTCCCGTATGAACAGTACTTAGGAAAACATTTCTCGGGTCGCAAACATTGGTATATGGCGGCGCTGACGAATTTGTAGGTCTGTTTGTGCTGCGCTGCGATTAGGGAATATTATTCGAATATTCGTTTTATTCGAATATTCGACGATTTTATTATTCGAATATGACTAGGTTCAATATTCGAATATTTCGAATAAAACGAATAGTAAAAATATTTTATTTATTTTTCAAAAATATGTTATTAATAGTAATAAACTTGTACATAAACCGGAAAAGTTTCGTTATTTGATACATTATTTTTATTATTTATTAATAGTGTGGTCAATAATATCCTAAAGCAGATTGAAATCACTGTTTGTGAAAGAATACAAGATTGTTTCTAAATAAAAAAAATATTTAAGGTGAATACTTCTTACAGGCCTCAGCGAAAGAAATCCATGCTCACACGCTTGTCAAAATAACCTAACCAAGAGCATCTTAGGACGTGTCTAAGGAGGGTTCTGTTACTTTAAAGCGTAATACGATTTTTAGTTTCTTAATCTCACTGTTCTATTTCGTTCAAAATAACTTTCCTAAAGAGAATTTACCATGATCTACCAGCATGGAAATTGTAAGCTCCTAATCCTCATAGTTCAGAAATGACAGAGGGGGGTGAAACCAATTTGCCATTGCAATTTCTCATCATGATAAATGATTTACCGGAGATATTAAGGCACGTAATATGTCTACTCTTTGCGGATGATCTGAAGTTGCTCTTGGCGATCAGAGATGTGAGCGATTGTGAGCGCCTCCAAGATGACTTAGCGAAGGTAGTTGAGTGGAGTCAGCAGAATAAGCTGGAATTTAACGTAACAAAATGTTCAGTTATTTCATTTAGCCGTGCGAGGACTCCACTGAACTACGAATACATGTTAAATGGAGTAGCGTTGACAAGGGAGAAGTCTGTTCGGAATCTTGGCGTCCAAGTGGATGAAAAGCTGTTCTTCCGAGACCACATCATAAACGTTTGTAAGAAGGCATACAGACGGCTGGGCTTCATACTACGAAGGGCCACAAAGTTCTGGAATGTGAAGGCAATTACAGCGTTATATGATGCGTTCATCAGGAGTCAGCTGGAGTTCAACGCCGCAGTGTGGGCCCCGCATGAGAGCAAGTACAAGCTTATGTTGGAGCGGATACAGAATAAGTTTTTAAGATTTATATATTTTAAACGTTACAGAGTTTATCCTTTTTACCCGTTGATGTATCCAACATTATTTGTATTAGGAATGGTTGGGTACAATAAGTTGGGGACTAGGAGAGACCTGAGTCTAGCATGCTTTATGTTTAAAGTGTTGCGCGGTAAATTAAATAACCCGGATCTATTGCAATGGCTAGCGCTAAGCGTTCCCAATAGGTATGTTTGGCGGAGGCGTCCTCCCGATTTGTTCGCGACACCACAGGCCAGAACCAACTTATTGAAATACGCGCCCATTGTAAGAACAATCCGAATACTTAACAAAGTAAACAAAAAATTGGACCTATTCGTATGTCCGCTGAGCGAATTTACAAAAGTGACACTAGGCGTCGTATGTGTCTTTCTTTAATTATTATTCTTTATCAATAATTATTATTATTTTATAAACTGGAAATATCATAATATGTATTATATAAAATATGAATTGGCTTTCCTACGCTATCGAATTGGATTTTGTCTGTAATGGTAGTTGTATGTGTGTTAAATAAATAAATAAATAAATAAATAAATAAATTTGGAGGCCGATTACGTGGAAATGGTTGACTTTGTCAGTCATGTATAAAACTTATTTTAAAAGACAAAATATTCAACAAACACTTCACATGTATGGAAAGCCGGGGTTTCCGGGCTTTCCATACATGTGAAGTGTACTTAACTATATAATAAAATTATACTTTTTTATAACCAAGATCTAGACGCAATATAGCTAGAAGAGCAGATAGAAAGAGATAGGCGGACGAATTGAGTGAAACGAAAACCTAGTTAAGTTGATTATTACAGTATTACACTGACCTGCAAAACTTAAGTACAAATCGTTTAAAAATTCATGCTTTTCAAAATACTACAAGATTTATCAGCTTTCTTTAAAAGTAATAAATTGTATATATCAGTATATTATTTTTATCTTTATACAAAAATTAACCATTTTAATCTTAGTATTAAATACTAAATTTACATGTTATATGAAATTGCGGTTCTGAATAACTCCTCGAGGCCTGACAACAGCTTGGAGGAGGTTTGTCATTCTTAAAACGAGGTTTTGGAGCCGAATTCGAGGTTCTGTCCCATTCTTATATCAGGGCGTGTTTTAGTGCTGTGAGGGTACTAACTGTAGGTGACAATTTGCAGCTTCTGACTAGCCTTCTAAGCTCTTCTCAGGGTATACTTCATCGGGTTGAGATGAGGACATTAAAGAGAATATTTAAGAATCTCTTGACCATATCTTTCTCCAGGTAGAGGTCCAATTGTCATGGCCACATACTCAGTGCGGATTCCTGAAGGTATGCCAGCCAATTGTATATGTACTCTGCCTGAGCATACTGGACTCTATCTGAAAAGTAGGCTTGAAGATATCGCCTACCAGGTCACGTTTACTTAGCCACTTCAGAAAGAAGTTCAGAATTTCACTTTAACTTGTGAAGTTAAAGTGATTAAACCCACTTATCTGGGACCAAAATTCTGGACCATTCTTTGTATGTGATTTGATCCTTTTGTATGTGTTCACGAACGTATCACAGTGTTGCTACTCGATACTAGGGCTCTCGAGTTTGGTCTCGAGGTGAGACCACTCGCCCTTCGCCTCGGTCTTTAGGGTTTCAGATTTACTTAAGCAAGTATTCTTCACTGTGAATTGTGATGTCAGTAACATAGTCCCTTCGGGTATGAAGAAGCTGTTTCTGAACTTAACTGCATTTAGGTGTTGATTTTCAAGAAGTGGAAACAATTTAACGGTATTGCCGAGCGCTGAGTCTGCCATTACAGTCTTACACAACCTTGTCAAATGTTTTTCGGTCTCTTTGTACTCAGGCTATGATAAAAATTTTAAATCGACTGTTGTCTCACTTCCTTTTTATAAGAGGCTCATCGTTCACGAAAAAAATGAAAACATAAAGAGACCATAAACATGGTTAACTTGAAAATGGAAAAAGGTTATTTTTGTTTTAAAGATTTTCCACCTACTTATTACCAACTATGAAGTTTTTGGTTATGATAACATAACTTTAAAATCTTTTTTGAGTGCTTTTTATTTTGACGGTTTATCTTGTTTACTTATTCTTACTACGGTTTATACTTTATATACTCATGTACCGATTAGGTCTGGAGCAGACCATTATAACAGCACGATACTCGTGTGTTTAGAGTTTTCAGCTGCATTATATTAGAACAGACAACTATTCACAGTGCATTCCAATTTCTGTGCAGTGTTCCAACTCTGCAAATATATTTCTCTGTATAATCTTAAAGAAACTGATATATAAATAATTAAAAAAATAGTTCTGTAATATTAGTGTTCTTTATACATTAAAATATACTACCAAAAGCTTAATTTTAAATCGATTGTCTATGTTGAATCGATCAATAGCTTAACTCAATTAAAAACAAGAAAATACGAACCTGTAAAACAAACCTCAAAAATTCTCTCCCCTAGAGGGTATTTTCCTTAATTTTTGGGAGAAACACCTTAGTTGGCAACTAAATCCATGGTCTGCTCCAGACTTAAGCCGTTCATGTGTTATTAGTTTTAAAAAGTTATTGCAATTTAGTATTTTAAACTTAAAAGAAGTTTTTTTTTTATTAAAAAGACGTTGATTTTTTACAGCAATTTGTGAAACACTTCACATTTTAATATTATTAAATATGCAGGTATATATAAACGCATTATATTACTTGTATTTAAAGTTTATTACCAATATTCGTATTATTCGAATTATTCGAATTTATTCGAATAGTGTTTAGTCATTATTCGAATTATTCGAATAGTAAAATTTGTCGAATAATAACATTCCCTACTTGCGTTAGAAGCGCAACCTACACCAAACGTACTATGAACTTTTAATTACAATGATTTTTTTGTCTATTTTACATATTAACTTTAAACCTCGAAGTATATACAGATGCACTTACACTTGGGAAAATAAAATAAAATCAACAACCTAAAACAAAACGTCGCGTCGGTACAAAATAATATACTTAGTACATAATATATTTTATTCTATCTGAATTCCGACTGCGATGTACTGTATTGTGCTGCGCTGCGGTGCTGCGCCGCGCCGCCCGACTCACAATTATGTCGTGTAAACAATGGGGCTGCATGTAGTTACGGTACACTCGCCTGTAAATTGCGTTTACATTTTTCAAGTCTAACGAATCGACATACTTTTTCACGTTACTAAATAGCTTGCTGCAGATGAAGGTAAAGGGATATCTAAACTGCTTACATGGAGTACAAAGTTAATATGGAAAAAATATTCAAAAAGTAAGATATAATCTGGCCCTTTTGCCAAGATTATAATATATCTAGATCTCACTAATTACGATGACGAAGCTGAAGTTACAAATAAAAATGTACGGTGTACGGTGTATGTACTATGCCACTTAGTGAACGTTGTTTTTTTATTTAACAGTTAATTATGCACATAAATTATTCCTAAAAGTATACACAGAAAGAAAGACGACACAAAAAGTACTGCTTATCTCTAAAAGAAATTGCTTCCAGCAGTCCTACCGCTGTGTCAATCCCATATTATATTTCAAATTTCGAAGATCGATAATATAATTATATTAACGACGGCATGATGGTAATCCCTCTGAATTGAAGAAACAACTGATATCCTCCCTCGTGAATATGAAGTATAAATAAAAACTAAATGCGATCAACCAACGCTTGAGTAAAGTTTATCAAAACGTAGGAAGTGCGTTATCAATTCCGGCTGCAGATAATTTGGGAAGCTCTTATCTTGTACACAAATTCAAAGGAAATGTTAATCGCAACCCGCGCTTCCACCAGTTGTAATTATAATCACCCCACGTGCCACGTTTATGAAAAACTTTATATTTTCCTTACAGATTTTTAATGGTTGAGATAGTTGCACCTTTTCAAAACGCGGGTAAAATGCACCTAATGTTATTTCCAAATTTTGGCTGCTTTATTGATTAATTTGGGGACAACTCCCTATTTATTTAGTCCACAAATAAATCTCTTCAACTTTCTGTTACGTTATACATGTCTATCAATATTGGGCTTTATTCTTAAGTCATCTAGAGGTGTACTTCGCCTGTTCGTCCCACAAGCTTCGTCCTAATAGGACGAAAATGCGATTTTAAATTTTTATTTCTTTTTGCATTTGTCAGTTCATTCCATACCTAATTAATGATGGTTTATAATCTCACCCCCTTACAAATAAAAATATTTATCCAGTACATAAGCAATACAATGTTTTGTCCTTGTCTGTCAAGCGACTTTTCCAACGTATTATATAAGACAAGGATAAATCATTTTAATACTTATCTACTGGATAAATATTTTTATTAGTAAATTAGTAAGTCAATTATAATATAACAGAGACAAGGCTTTGTACGTTTATTAGTTTTCCACAAAAATTTCGTTCGCGAGTGTACCGCTCGACTCCACTAACACTATATATAGCCCAAGACCTACTGAGAAATTTAGAGTAGGTATTTGAGGCACGATGAAACCTTGTCCTGTACTTCTCCTATTGTACCTCAACACGAGAATGCAGGCCTGGCTGGTCAGAAGCGGAACTTAGCCAAGTTACAAATTTTTGAAAAGTCCATTTTTCAATGCCAAAAATCCATGTTTGAGGCGCTTTGAAATTTTGATATACAGTTAGTATAATGAATAAGGAGTTGGGGAAAAAAAGGCCATGTAATTTAGTTGGAACTTTAACCTAGCCATGTCAGTTTAAAAGTAAATAAACTGGCTTTCGATTCATGATTTTCTGACATCTATTGGTCATTTTATGAACTGCAATATACGTACGGGCGAAAATGCGACATCTATGAAGCCCTCAAAGAACTACGTGGTCAAAAAATGAAAATATAATTGCGTATCGTGCAATAAACTTACTCGTCAAAATGTATTTATAAAACAAATAGGTATTAATGAAATAGAAATGGCATACGAACCAGCATAACCTACCATTTACATGTTTTAGATAATAGTTTAGTTAACTATAAACGTAAAAGCGACATCTAGGAAGAATCAAAGAACTACGTGGTCTTGATAATTTTCGCAAAGTCGATATGAGTTGTTTTTAATTGATTTTCCTATAAAAATCGAAGACATCCATTCGTTGTTTATACAATATTGTGTGCAATAAAATTATATATTGTGCAATAGTCTAATTTACTCGACAAATTGTATATAAAAAACAAATCTAGACACGCGGTAGTGTGTCAAGCCAAGTTCAAGTAACAGAACTGGCGAGCGGCACCGTGTGTAATATTACACGAACCATTTGGAGCCCAAACGGTTATTTCGATATTAACATGCAAAAATCGTCATTTTGATCACTGACTAACCTATAGATCAAAACTTTAACCCAGTTCCAGATGACCTAAAAATTCAATATTATGTTTGTTCGCAGATAACTTCGTCGTTTATGAACCGATTTAAAATTTTTTTTTTGTGATGTAAAGGGTATAATACTAAGTTAGTCCGGTTGTCAAAAAAGTGGTAACCTGATGTTGAAATCCATGAGGAATTGAGAGAAATCCTCGAAATTTATATGGATACATATGGTGATTTTGACTTTTTCTGAACAAGTCTAAGCATGTGCTACCAAAAAGTAAGATTTTGCTCGAAGGTATACCCTGGACCCAAAGGTACAGAACAGAACTCCTGACTTATAGATACATGTTTGGGGATTTCGGCGTTGTTTAAAGAACTGCAAGCATATGCCACCATGTCAATAGGCATGTTGCCGAAAAAAAATTTTTTTAAACAACATGTTAATAAACAATCCAGAACCCATTTTTGTATATCTGAAAAAATAACTTAGATACAAACCATTGAAATTTACAATATGAAAGAGAGCGATATATTGGCCTGTGACGTCACAGCCTGCTACCGCCATACATTTCTCATAACAAAATTTATGGCGGTAGCAGGTTGTGACGTCACGAATCGTTTTGCGAGAAAGAGATGGACAATATTTTTTATTTGTTTATATTTTTAATCCCGTCACTCGAAATACCTATTTCTTTCAGATTTATGTATCTTTAATCAACAATTTTAAAATTTAATTTGTATAACTGTGAAATTCCACACTAGGCAACATCCCTATTAAAATAATTTAATACATCATCACATTATTATGATATAAAAGGCTCTTCTCATATCAGTCGGTTTAATTTTTCGTTTAAAAATAATAATTTCATACATTTTAGTGATATATTTTGTTAAGTTATTATTAATACATCTTAAGGACGTCTAAAATAAACGATCGAATGTATAATTGAATAAGCGCGAAGTTTTCACTAATTTATTAATAAGATGATGATGATTACTGTAAGATACAAACTGGCATATGCTTGCAGTTCTTTAAACAATACCGAAATTTCCAAACACATATCTTTAAAGACTGAGGAGTTCTGTTCACTGCTTTTGGATCCAGGTTATACCAAGGATCCAAAAGCACCAAGGTGCAACATCTTATTTTTTGGTAGCATATGCCTTATGTTACTTGAGTAAAAGTCAAAATCACTATATGTATCGATATAAATTTCGAGGAGTTCCCTCGATTCCTCATGGATCGCATCATCAGGTTTCCACTTTAGTGACTAAAGGACCAATTTCGAATTAAACCCTTTACAACAAAATAATTTTGCAAATAGGTCCATAAACGGCAGAGTTATGTTCAAAGATCTCAGAGTTAGTGTAAAATACTATGAGAAGAGCCTTTTATATCATAATAATGTGATGATGTATTAAATTAACCCTTTACATCACAAAAAAAAATTGAAAATCGGTTCATAAACGACGAAGTTATCTGCGAACAAACATAATATTGATTTTTTAGGTCATCTGGAACTGGGTTAGAGTTTTGATCTATAGGTTAGTCAGTGATCAAAATGACGATTTTTGGACGTTAATATCTAAATAACCGTTTGGGCTCCAAATGGTTCGTGTAATATTACACACGGTGCCGCTCGTCAGTTCTGTTACTTGAACTTGGCTTGACACACTACCGCGTGTCTAGATTTGTTTTTTATATACAATTTGTCGAGTAAATTAGACTATTGCACAATATATAATTTTATTGCACACAATATTGTATAAACAACGAATGAATGTCTTCAATTTTTATAGGAAAGCCAATTAAAACGACTCATATCGACTTTGCGAAAATTATCAAGACCACGTAGTTGTTTGATTCTTCCTAGATGTCGCTTTACGTTTATAGTTAACTAAACTATTATTTAAAACATGTAGATGGTAGGTTATGCTGGTTCGTATTCCATTTCTATTTCAATAATACCTATTTGTTTTATAAATACATTTTGACGAGTAAGTTTATTGCACAATACGCAATTTTATTTTTTGACCACATAGTTCTTTGAGGGCTTCATAGATGTCGCATTTTCGCCCGTACGTATTATTGCAGTTCATAAAATGACTAATAGATGTCAGAAAATCATGAATCGAAAGCCAGTTTATTTACTTTTAAACTGACATGGCTAGGTTAAAGTTCCAACTAAATAACATGGCCTTTTTTTTCCCCAACTTCTTATACATTATACTAACTGTATATCAAAATTTCAAAACGCCTCAAACATGGATTTATGGCATTAAAAAATGGACTTTTCAAAAATTTGTAACTTGGCTAAGTTCCGCTTCTGACTAGCCAGGCCTGCATTCTCGTGTTGAGGTACAATAGGAGAAGTACAGGACAAGGTTTCAACGTGCCTCAAATACCTACTCTAAATTTCTCAGTAGCTCTCCAGCTAATAGGTATGTAGACTGTGGCGCCCGTGACGTCACACCCCGCCCCGACGCCCGCGCCGCGGAGGTGCTCCAGTACACCTCAGACTTCAGCCAAAGAATGTATATTACTAACGTACCTCAGCCGTCACCAGATAGTCATCATCATCAGCAATTCGTTTTTAGCTATCAATGTACGATCGCCGACAAACTCGGAGTGCCATTTTTGATCTTACGGCAAAAGGTTCGAAAATGGTACACACGGTTTTATCGGGTACCGTATATTGTACACTTACCCCCATACTAATAAAAATATTTACACATAACTTATAAAACGTTGCCGTTTTTTACCCGACTGCGCGACGCAAAGGAGTGGTAATGTGTTTATCAGCCTATGTATGTATGTATGTTCCTTTAAAGTACTATACAGACCAAACGCCTGGGTCGATTTTTATGATTCACACGTCAATCGATTCCTCTTAGTCCGACGAGTGTCACTAAAGACATGACGTTAGTGAAAATTTAATATGGCGACTACTGGACGCCATATTGTGAAAATGAAAAAAATGAAAGTCAACAAACTATGTCAAGTGGGGTATTGTTGAATAGGTATTTAAAAATCATTTTTAGTTTTCACTCAACATTTTTCGATTCGACTGACCGTTTAGGATCTATATCGATTTAAAGTTGCGTAACAACCATTCTGACATATAGGTTTTTAGACAGTCTACTGTCTTAAAACCTATATGTTAATGTTCGTGTCATCGTATTTTTGCTTTAAATCGATCAAACGTGTATTGGTTAAACTAAAAAATCTAAAATAAAATAAATAATAAAAAAATAAATAAAAAAATCCGACTGCAAAAAAAAGAGATAATTAGGCTGAAAGCCTAAGTGAAATAATTGACGTTATGTTTGGTAGCAGGCGGGACCCATTCGCAAATAACAAAAATATATGGGCCCCGCCTGCTAACAAACATAACGACAATTATTTCACTTAGGCTTTCAGCTCATAGTGTAATCTGTTTTCTCAATCTTGTTTCGGTCTTTTTAGTGCGTTGCTTAGATATCTCTTTTTTTGCAGTCGGGTTTTTTTATTTTTTTTATTATTTTTGTCTGATACGTTAGAAAAGTCACTTGACAGGCAGATACAGCAACGTGGTATAAATAACTTATCCGCTGTGTAAATATGTTTATTAGTAAGGGGGCTTCAAGTATTTCATAGTATTATTACATCATTTCAGCCGTTATTAACGAGTTTCTAAATTAGGATAAAAAATCAACCCCATTCATGGCTTTTCCGTGGTCGAATAAAAAGGGTTTTTTTATTTTCAACATATTCTTTCACGTACGTAAAAAGCGGCCTTAACAGTACACAAAAGCTATTGGATAACAATTTCACGTACACATTTGCGTACAGTTATATTGGATATCAATTGTACACATTTGTGTACAGTTATAACCGGTTGATGGACGAGGCAATATGAGTGTGGCGGACAGACAAACATCAATAAAACTACAATACATTCGGCCGCAGATTGCTCGCGAGATGGATGGCTACGTTATACGTATGTATTTGTTTGGATGTTTGTAGTTCAGTGTGAGTTACGGCGGTGTTTACACTGTGGGAAACAAAAGTGGATGCATATATTACAAGTTGGAAGCCTTTTGGTGATACTGTGAAGAAAATAAATAAATAAAGCCTTCGGGTACGCCTAGCAGGTGAGAGACAATGAAATTATTACACAACCCAATGATGATGTGTTAAGTATGCTGTATAGTTATAGCCTCCTCGGTCTAATGGTTAAAGCATTGGCTCTCGACTCGGAGGTCGTGGGTTCGATTCCCGCATTGGAACAACAAAAAAATTTGTTTCCAAGTTTGGTTAGGACAATGCAGGCTGATCACCTGATTGTCTGACAAGAAAGATGATCGATGCGTCGGATGGGCATATAAAAAGTCGGACCTGCGCCTAATCTCTCGCCAGTCGTGTCGGTTATCAGTCCCACTGGATTATGAGAGTAAAGGAAGAGAGAGTGCTCTTGCGTACTGCGCACACACTTGGGCACTATAAAATTACTCCTGCGTAACTGGCCTGGTTTCAATGAAACCGGTCACCGTCACCAAAATCGGTGTGGGGAGTTATTTTTATTTATTTTACATTATTTTATCGTTCTACTGAAACTCCGAGCAAAGCTCAGTCTCCCAGGTACTAATAATAAATGTAAGGCAGCAGAGAACATAAACATCAGACACCCAGAGACAGATGCGGACACATGTAGCGTGTACGTGCGGTGTAACGAACCGTCTCCAGCAAACACCCCCTCACCCGCGCCGCGCCGCGTAACACCCCCGCGTTCGCCTGCAGGAGAATGATGGCCGCAGTTTGCTCGCCTCGGCGCATCATCAATTCACCGCTTTCTTTCCATTGTACTCCTTAATTAATAGTGAAATAGTAAATAGTAAATTAGCTATAGCTATCAACTAATGTTTGTGTGTACTGGCTGTTTTACGGCGGTCTTTCGCTTTAATCTGTATAATATGTGCTAGATATTTGATCCTTAAGTAGTTCGTAAGAACACAAACTTAATACCGTGCCGCGCGCCGCGACAGACTTGCGAAGGGGGGTTTCGTGACAGCTGACAAGTTTTTGACACGACAAGAACCACCAGCTACCAAGTGCCGCCAATATCGTTTTTAATATCACTTACGCCACCAGATTATGCTTTATGTGCGTTGCCCCCTAGCGGCAGAAAAAATATCAAACACCCTTAATCTACCAGACTGCATGGATTCCATAGTATATTAAAAGATACTGAAACATTTTGCACTTTTTCGACTTTATTATAATAAGGTATCCATATCAAAATTTATAAAATTACATGACTGGTTTCGAAAGTCTACTCCTTTTAAATAAAGGGGAGGTTTGTTACATGCCTTTTTTATAAAGTGTATTATTTTAAAGTAATCGGTGTGATGTATGCTCGGACAATAACGTCGGACATAATTTAAAGAAAAAAAAAAAACGAGTCGCACTCCGGGAGTGCCGGTAGAAGTGAAACATCTCAAAAGTGGGGCCATTTAACTGGAGACACTTTTTTCTCCATAGTGTTTTCACCATACGTCACATAATGGCCCCAAAAATCTCAAAAGTGGGGCCATTTAACTGGAGACACTTTTTTTCTCCATAGAGTTTACACCATACGTCAAATTTCAAAATGGCCCCAAAAATCTCAAAAGTGTGACGAAGCGTCGCCACGGCAATTTTCGCCACGCCAAAAATCAGGTTTACCCTCGCTTATAGATGTCACATCAAAAACGTGTAACATAAAGTAACATAAAGTTTCTTATTATAGTTACGGAACCCTCCTTAGACATGCTTTTGGGCAGGTTCTTTAATATTGCAATACAGTAAATCGAATCTAAAGAAACGTAAATCTCTCGACGTCTGATCGATACTAATCTCGCGGCGTCCGTTTTGTTCCGGGATTTATTTGTCCCCGCGGCGTCCCTCGTCTCCGTTAATAATCTTCTATTGACTTAATCCCTCACGGTTCCTTCGGGACTTTTGACTATATTCGTCTATTCGAGCTGTCACATCACCTCACCTGATTATAAACTCAGTGCCTCGGTGTTAAGGTATCTTTTCCCGTTTTTGGAGTGCATATTAACACATTTTCCCACGTCTCGCAGCTGTCCAGCCTTCGTAAAAAAGGCTTTGTCCGGAATCAAATGCGTCCTTTCATATCCAATTGTCTATAAATCCATCAAACTGTTTCCTCCTCGCTCGTCTGTACTCCTGTTACTTTATTATTCATACTCTATCATCGATTCATGCGACATACAAATAGATATTTCAATAGAGCAATGTATATAACCCGTTTAAAAGATAAATATTAGTACTGTGACAATTGAAGTATAGAAACATTATTTTTTATGTTTTTTACTTTCTTATTCATCATTAGTTTCTTATTATAATTATCGAAATGAGATGTTTTTAGTATGAATCCTAAGGGCTCTAAACTCAAAATAACTCAAATTCATAAAATTTTATTTCCAAATAGGTTATTAAATTACACACATATTATAGGATATGCAACTAGACCTGGGAGAAGAATCGGCGTAAAAAACTCGGCTAAGAAAATATTATGAACTTGTTTCATTAGCTTCCTGTCTACGGTACACAGGCGGGGTAGTCCAAGAGCTACTAGGAAATTTAGAGCAGGTGCTTGAAGTAAGCTGAAACCTTGTCCTATACTTCTCCTATTGTTCTTTTCCTAGGGGGAAATCCTTTTGAGACAAGCCAAAGATTTAGCTAAACTACCCACTGCTTCTATTGAGCGGTGTATTTATTCTGATAACTATACACTTAACAGCTTGGAATATACAGTGCCAAATAATTAAAATTTGTTTCTAAGAAAACCCACTCTAGTAATGTAATAAACAATAATATAATTAATTATTCAAATTAATTACCAATCTTACCTAGCAAAAGTGTTAGCAAAAATTGTAATTTTATTGTAAACATGGTATACCAACATCTGCAAGGAATGGTAGATAAAGAATTAGAGACTGAGCTGTTTCATAATGAATATAACATTGATATTGTGTGTATATCGGAATATTGGTTTTGAAAATATGAATTGATAATTAGCTTTTGTGGTCACCAGGTTGCTAGTTCTTTTAGTCGAGAGAATGCCATTAAAGAGGACTCTTTAATATTGACTAATAAAATTTTAAATTTAAAGAACGAAAAGCTACTGTAAGCCTCTCTAATGAACGAATAATTGAGGTAACCTGTTTTAAATTTGACCCACCTTATACGCTTACAATAATTTGGTATCATTTGTGATCTATCCAAGGCTTTCGGCTGTGTCCAGCATAATACGTCTGTCAGAAAATTATACCATTATGGTATAAGGGACACAGCATTTAAATTTTTAATTTCTTATCTTAAAAATATTAGGTTGGGGAAAAAGTTTCTTCGCATTTTATATAAAAATTCAAAAGGTTTTTTTATAAAGTTTATTTACAAGTGACTAAAGTATATAGGTGCCATTTTGTTCGATAACTTTTTGCCATCTTGTTGGTAGGTACATGATCCCATTGCTATAAAATTTTTGGTGCTTCTGATGAAAAAACTGCGACAAGTGGTTTTGGCAGTCCTCTTGTGATGTCAACCTGACACTGCCTAAGGAATTCTGCAGCGACCGAAACAGGTGGAAATCTAAAGGTGCAAGGTCAGGACTATACGGCGGATGCATTAACACCTCCCAGCCAAACTCCCGTAATTTTTTCTGAGTGGCTAAAGATGTGTGAGGTCTAGCGTTATCATGGTGAAAAACCACACACCTTCTGTTGATTAATTCCGGCCGCTTTCTCTCAACTTCTTGCTTTAATCTCCTCAGTTGTTCGCAGTACAGTTCAGAATTGATGGTCCTGCCTGGCGGTAACAGCTCATAATGAATAATGCCCTTCCAATCCCACCACACACACAGCATCACCTTGTTGCGAGTTAACCCGGGTTTCGCCACAGTCTGTGAAGCCTGACCGGCCTTTGACCACGATCTTTTTCGCACGTTCTTGTCGTACGTGATCCACTTTTCATCACCAGTTATCAGCTTCTTCAAAAATGGTTCGGTTTCATTACGTCGTAATAAAGAATCACAAATGAGTACACGGTTCATTAGGTTTCTTTCAGTGAGCTCATGAGGCACCCAAATATCGAGCTTTTTTGTGTACCCAGCTTTTTTCAAATGCGCCAAAACCGTTTTGTGGTCAATCTCCAGTTCTTCAGCTACATCGTAACTACTAATATGCCGATCTTGCTCCACTTTTTCAAAAATGGCAACAGTTTTGTCCGTAACAGGGCGACCAGAGCGACGTGCATCTTTGATATCAAAATTTCCGGATTGAAAACGCTTAAACCAAATTTGCGCTACTCTCACAGATACTGCATTAGGTCCATAAACATCACAAATTTTTTTCGCGGCTTGTGTTGCATTTTTACCTTTTTTGTAATAAAATTTTAAAATGAATCGAAATTCTTCATAAGAATCACTCATTTTAACAATAAGAAGAACAAATGAAAATTTACCTAATTTGAATTTGGAATTGTCTTCTGTAAAATTAAAACTTTTTAATGATACCAAAATCAGCCAGATACAATTGGTATAGCCCAAGATATTTTATGACAAGTTCATACATACTATAATGCGAAAAGACTTTTTCCCCAACCTATTAGAACGCAGACAGTAGAAGTAAATTCTACAAGGTCTACTGCGACTAAAATAGATCTAGGTGTGCCATATAGGTCCATGTAAGGCCCGATTCTTTTTCTTATCTATATAAATTACCTTCCTCATCTAGTTCAAGATAAGCATGAGATAATACTTTTTGCTGATGACACTTCACTAATTTTTAATGTAAAGCGACGACAGTCAAATTACGATGAGGTAAATAGCGCTCTCTTAAAAATGGTTCATTGGTTTAATGTTAATAATTTACTTTTGAATTCCACTAACACAAAATGTTTAAAGTTTAGCCTGCCAAATGTTAGGCAGACACAAACCAATGTAGGGGAGACCGAGGGGTTTTGACACAAAGGTGATTTGAAACAGTACCGATTTCATGGAACTTAAAACTGTTAGCGAGTTCGCAACGTTGCATTTCAACCACTCCCCTCCGCCCGCTGACTTGTCAATACCCGTCGGTGGTATGAGTCGCGCGGTTATGGAGTTCTGCGTGCCATGTGACAAAAATCGTGAAAAGTAAGTTATTTACGTTTTTTTACCATGCCTATATTTTGATAAGGGTATTGTATTTTAGTTTGATTTATATTGGATTCGAAAGCTGGTTATCTAGAGATTTATTGTATATATTTGGTGCAATTGATTTCTGTGTATTTTATTTTTGATTGCAAGTTAAATTAATATTGAGAGGTTTTTCCTTACTGAGGAGATTTGAAACAGGTTGTTTCAAATCTCCTCGTTTACAATATTGTATCAGAATATTTAAGCATTTACAAGCATTAACGTTGTGTCAATTAAATAAATGCTTTTAATTTATTTATTTTGTTTCAGCATGCCTACTGATCATAAAATAAAGACTGACAGAGGTATGGCAAGTCGCAAAATTTTGCAGCGGAAGATATAGTATCAAGTAACTTTGCCACATTTTTGCCAGATTGACGTTTTTTTGTTTTCTATTTACATTTTTGATATTTGTGAGATTATTGTTACATAAATATTTGAAGAAACAATTATCAAAACTGATTGTAATTCTAAAGAAACGGCTGAAATTTAATTATTTATTGAAAATCAATATTTTATTTTAAAGATTTTCAATGAATGTAAAATATTTTGTTTATCTGATTGTTATTTTAATTAATATTATTACGAATAATGACGTTATGATACTTTTAACTACTTTATCAGAACTGTAATTATCCACATAAGCGATATATCAGTACAAAATGTGAATATATACGTAAAACAACAAAGTATGTGCTTGAAAAGATAAATTTTAATACATGCATTTAAATTATATCACAACTTTTATTTTACAGCCCTTAATATTGCACTGAAATCATATGTTTTAACTCTCCTCGACCCCTGTTTCATCTTACCTCGGTATGAGGGGAATTGAAACAAGATGACTTGTTGCGGTTAAGTCGATTTTTACCACAATATTTAACACTTACAATTTCTTTATGTTAGCCATTTGCAAGTGTAAAGAATGACCTAACGTTTGATACTAATATCATACCATTTCTGGCAATAGTGTTTGGTATATGAGACAAAATGTAAAAATTGTGTCAACACCCCTCGGTCTCCCCTACTATTAAACGCTGCCGACATCAACACAATATTTGTGCTGCAGAAGCGACCTAT
Source organism: Glaucopsyche alexis (assembly GCA_905404095.1). Lineage (NCBI taxonomy): Eukaryota > Metazoa > Arthropoda > Insecta > Lepidoptera > Lycaenidae > Glaucopsyche > Glaucopsyche alexis. The sequence continues at coordinate 23,137,030 of FR990056.1, forward strand.
ACGTTCTATTTATAAGTTGTCATGTTTTAAATCTCTGGGAGATAAATTTAAAGAAATAGGGTCGTTTCTCAATACATTTTGGACAATGTGTTGTATGTCAGAAAGAATCTAAATAATTTCAAAAAGAAAAGCGACAACCGTTGTAGGAATATGTACTAGAAATAAGAACAAGTTAGAAATACCGGTGATCAGACTTAGCAAATTAAGTAAATCGATTAAAGGTTCATGTATACGCCTTTACATTATAAACGCCCAGAAAACATTCAAAATCTTACCATAAATAAATTTCTAAAAGTTGTTAAATAACGTTTGTGTGCTAAAGCTTATTATAAAGTCAATGATTTCATTAACGATTGCACACCTGGGAATAAGATGGCCCGCTGTAAGGCTGTTTTTATGTACTTAAGTATACTTATGACTTTTGTAATATTTTTAGGGGGGATTATTAGGGGTTACAGGAGAAGTATTGGACAAGGTTTCAGCTTGCCTCAAGCACCTGCTCTAAATTTCCTAGTAGCTCTCCATCTGGGACGGGGCGTGCAGTCAGGTGACGCGCGAGCGGCGGAACACGGCGCGGGCGGGAACTTATAATTAACAGTAGCTCGGGAACTTTTCCTGCGGGAACTAATTCCCAAGTTGCCGCGCTCGTCACTCGATTGATGGCCGTTCGGATAGTGATTTAGATTGCGGGGAAATCCTATTTGGCTATTAGATTTAGCTTTAGGTAAAGCGCGTATTCCACTTTTACAAATGCAGGAAGAAGTGTGGCTTCCGATTGAATAAATTCTAATTAACTTTCTTTTTAGGATCCTAATTAGGACATCTGAATCTTTGAGGTATTCTAATACGCGCATTATTTCTTGTTAAAAGATACATACATAGTAAAAATTAAATTATTATGACATATTGATCATAAGATTGAACCAAATAAAATACTCGATTGAAATCAATGCATATTATAGACTATAGAAATATTATATTATCATGTATGTCACATTCCTTGTCTTAATATAAGTTATACAGACGCAGATTGCGACTGAATCAGCCTAATTACTCGTCCTAGTCTAGTTCTCTATATCTACGGCACATACACACACACCTCACGTCCCCTATCTCACCGCAACCACTTAACCTCCACCCCCGCTCCCCTCCCTACCCGCCACGTCGTCGCGTCACCCCCTCGCTCGCCCTTTGTCTCAGGAAATGCTCGTATGCATTTTTAAGGCACGAGATAAGAGTGGAGTGGCGTTTGAAGGCACGTGCGTATTCGTATCTTTTCCTAGTATTCCGGACTTTCCCGAACTCTCCCGGACTTTCCGAACTCTCCCGGAATATTCTGGTCCATCCCGCCCGCTTACTAATTGACCCCATCTAATATTCATTCCGCCTTGGTCTGTAAAGGGAAAAGAAATAAAGATAGCATTCATGAGTGTTTTGGAGAGCAAACTGTCGGTACGGGCTGTCTCACGTGTGTGATTTCAGGATACGTTTGTTTACGATGTTTGACATGTTTTAGTTGTTCCGCTGTAAAAGGAAGAGTTTATCATTTCGTGGGGATGTTTCTTATGACACACAAGTGCAAGCTAGAAATGTACTTCTTGTACGCAGTAGTCTGTATCTTATTTACAAATACATAACAAATAATAATTATGAGTGCATTGTATATTTTGAATATGATTTTAATGTATCTTTTGGTCATCCTAGGAAGAATGAAGTAATCTTATACCTACTAGCTAATATTAGACAAAATAAACATTGTGTACAAGTTTCTATGTGCACAAGTCTGCGGGTAGATAAATATACCTACTTACTGCAATTGTTCGCAACAGTTGTAAGTTGTTCCTCTGCGGCGGCGGACCGTGACAGTGACGTATTACCTCCCCCCCACCCTACACCCGCACCCCCGCGGCGTGCAAGTGCGGGTTTTGTAAGGTTTTTGCGGAGCGCGTCCGTACACAACTGCGCTGCTGCTTCATTGCGCTGCAGCGAGGGCTGAGAGCCCGGAATACCCAGCTGTTTAGGTGAAGACAAATATCTAAAGCGTATTTGTTACCTAAGCTACTCAGTCCCTGAGATTCGAATATGTTATTTAACTTGATGTCTCGAAAAGATGCTCTAAGTAGAGTATGTAGACCAATTTACTTTGGTTCCAAAATTGAGTATTTGAACTCAATGAATAGTCGTAAGTTTCAACAGCAAATTGGCAATAAAGCGTCGTGTGTACTACAATATCGTCAGTTCCTGCTCAATTAGTTTCTTAACATTTTCTTTTCCGGTATAAAATATTTAATTATACAAAAGAAGTGACCGCAACGACTGGAGACGATGTTGAACTACATAATATTTAAACGTGTGCGTGCGCACGATTCGTGCGGACCATGGAGAGACGTTTGGCTACGTTGAATGTAAGAGGAGGAATGGATGGTAAGAATGAAAGTGGACGAAGCGAAAGAAGTATGTAAGGATCGTAGCAAGTGGAAAGAAGTGGTCTCTGCCTACCCCTACGGGAAAGTGGCGGTCCTGCCTACCCCTACGGGAAAAAGGCGTGATTATATGTATGTATGTATGTATGTGCGCACGATTCAACGCGCTGTTAAGCGATTTTTATCCTATGCCTGGTTGAGCGGCTACTTGATCGATAAGTATGTACTATACTTAACACAATTCATTATAATTAAATTGAATGTTTCGCAGTTCCTAGAGAAAAATAGTAGTATATTTACAAAATAATTAATGATATACGACGATCAACTATACTATGTATAAAAATTTAATCTTAGGCCTTTGCATCCGTTACATAATGGATGATTTATACAGTATTCTCCGAGCGAAATAACCGCCTGGGACAGTTGGTTTTTAAATGTCGTATGGTTGCCCTAGCACATACGGCATTCTCACAACATAGTCAGCTTAGTCCAGAGGCATGAACTAGTCAATACGTCTGGGGCCAACTATGTGCGGGTTTCCTCACGATGTTTTCCTTCGCCATTAGAGCGTCCGTATAATGTACTTGAGATCTGAAAAAGTCTCATTGGTACACGCCACAACCTGGGATTCGAACCTGCACGCTCTCGAGTGCGAACCAAACGGTCTACCCACTAGGCTACGGAGCTCACTGAAAAATTTTATCTAAAAGTAAACAAAAAGGTTCAATTTCACCAATTAATGTAAATTGTTTATATTTAATGCATGGTGACAAATAGCATTATAGTGCCTCACTGTGGTTTTGTTTACGTTTTAGATTAACTTGTATCCAAACGGAGTGTAAATGAATTCAGGTGCAATACCTGCGTTACTCGGCGGCAGCCCTGCGGCGCTCCGCCAAGATGATATACGGAATACCTGTCCCCCCTCCCCCCAGCACTGTGCCTCCCCCCGCACCCCCGCAGCGCCCCGGGCGGTGGTTCTTTTGTCGACAGATGTATGTAGTTTAATAAACTGCGGCCGCGCCATTGTTCAGCAACAGCGCTTCATATTAAACTTGCGGGAGAATCTCATTCGTACATTTGTTAACGGATATAAAGTTTTTAGCGTCTAATGAGGCATAGTGGGGGATTTACATATGCCAGCCCGTGCATCTTGTCGCTTTAAAAATTGCTCACAAGCTTTTAAGGCAAAACTGCTTTGTGCCCTACGCGAATTGACATTTAGAGTTTTCGTATTTTGCCGAACAGCTGAAATCTTCGCATAAGCATGTAATAGCTAATAGCTATAAGCATTTGAGTGGCAGCGCTACGCATTGGCTTTATCGGAAGAATACTTTATACTACAGCCTTACAAGGAATCGGCATGCAATAACGCTTGCGTAATGTGGTCGTCGAATTAATGAGGATATCGAAGGCCAAAGGAAGTCTCTTGGTCTGAAAGAAAGGCGGAAATACAATTGTAAATCCTCTTCTAATGCGAGCATCCATGACGGAGTTGTACTTAATCAGGTAAGCCGTCAGCTTGTTTTCCGATTGTATTCATTTCGTTACTAGTCTTTGTTCACTCAAATTACAGTTGTCGCGGTCTCAACATGTATTCAAAACTCGGTGAACACAAATACCAATGTCTTACTCGCCTCAAACATAACCCTCCTCTACCTCCGCAACCGCCGCGTCTAGACAATGCGACAACTCCACGACAACTTTTGCTCAAGATTTAATTAAGCCGAGCGCGGATCAGCGCGTACCCGGGTAGGTACAACTGCGACCGGGTATACTGAGTGTAACAAAATAATATTATCTATGGACGCTTCACATAATCACCACGTCAATCTGGCCCCGTCCTAAGCATCCGAAGAAATTGTAGGTATTACTTAAATATATTGAATACAGTATATAACTAAACATATACTTTATACGTGACATCGACGATCCAGGAACACGGAAAACTTTTTGTTCCTTCGATGGGATTCGGACACGTGACCCCGGTTCAAGCGTCGACGCGCTACCCACTGAGGCACAGAGGTTGCCAATTAAACTGTTTAACCTAACCGTAAACTCGGATATACGGTAAGTATAACCGAGATTACCGGGCGACGGGCGTACAGAGTATACTGGGTATAATTGATTCACGGCTTTTGTGAGCTGTCGTCAGCCGAGTTAATTGGATAGCGCCGAACGGATTGTATTTGAGTAGCACCAGCAAGTTTACCTAGTTTACTATTGTCTTACGTGGGTAATTGACACAAATCCCCGTTCAACTCGATCCTCTTTTATGTCTGTTTACCGACTTCCGAAATTCCATTTTGGTGAAACGGTAAAACGCTGAGAGCGATTTCTAAAGACACAATTTATGTACTTATTATTGTCATGTTTCGAGTCTCTGAGAGAAAAATTTAAAGAAATAGGTATTCTGACCGTTGCTTCTCAATACATTTTGGACAATGTGTTGTATGTCAGAAAGAATTTAACGAATTTTAAAAAGAAAAGTGACACACATTGTAGGAATACTAGAAATAGGAACAAGTTAGAAATACCAGTGATCAGACTTGGTAAAGTAAGTAAATCTTTTAAAGGTCAATGTATACGCCTTTACAATAGAATCCCAGAAAATTTATAAATTATTATATATTAATAAATTTAAAAAAGCTGTTAAAGAACGTTTGTGTGCTAAAGCTTATTATAAAGTCAGTGATTTCATTAACGATTGCACACCTTGGGAATAAGATGGCCCCCTGCAAGGCTGCTTTTATGTACTTAAGTATGTTCTATGTACTTATGACTATAATGTTATATAGATTGGCATTGCGGTGGTAGGCATCATGTAGGATAATTTTATAAGCGTTACATTATAACCTAGGAAATAGAAATTTTGAGTTTGAGTTGAGTATAAAGTACAGTTTTCTATCGAGGGTAAAATGAGATACAGAAAATCTTATTCAGAACTTTCCTACACGTCGTGACTCGTGTCGTCTTAACGTTCGTTTTCGCGTTTTACCTGACATCAAAAACACCGTATTTATCGTTATTTCTTTCTAAAAATATTACTCTGCCTAATAGTTTTCATGTAAAATCATTAAATATCCACATACGTAATTTCATTTAGAATTTTGAAAATATTTTATATCCTAGCTGTAGTTTCTACAGCGGCATGTAATCTAATTCAGTGAATGCAACCGATTACGTGCGGCCCGTTATAGCATTAAACTAACAACTTCTTTTTTATTCGCACGACTAATTATAACCGATATTAAAATGCGAAAGTCACTTTATCCATCTATTTGTTACATCATCATGCTCATACCACTGAATCAATTATAGACAAGGTCGAGAAGGGTTATGCTCATTTTATTACGCTATATTTTACGTTTCGCGCGCGTTGTGAGTGTATCTGCGCGAACGAAGTTGCAGGCGTCGTCTAGTGATATTTTGTATACCAGTACGCTGCGATTTTGTGACGTCACGGGCTAAATGATTTAAAAACAGGTCAGCGGGATACGATTGCCCTCCCCCCCTCCTCCCCCGCGTGGGTGCCTGAGCTCAGAGGTTGCGGTTCATAAACTATTAAGCGACCGGTGAATTTCCTCAAAAACGTTCATTCGAGGACCGCGCTTTTTCAATGAGCTCGGAATTTCTAAATGTTTTGAAATGTTGGAGAAAAATAATTATGATTTTGTTAAGTAGCGCTTGTGTCGGTTTGGATATAGTAAGAAATTTATTTTTAATATAGCACAATTTTTTGCGACTCATGTATAAGGAGATTGGGGAGATTGGGCTACCCTTCAATAGCAATAAGGTATTATATTATGTTGGTTGGATATGTCTTTTCAATTTGAGCAACAATTGTTTTTACTAATATCCGTTTGGAATGATGGGCGTTTTTGTTTCTAAATAAAAATTTTACAAGCACAATTATTAAGTTTCATCTATAGAGGAAAGGGTTGTTTGTTTATTTGTTTGTTTGCATCGAATAGGCTCCGAAACTACTGGACCAATTTTGGTGAAATTTGGCACAGATATAGAGTAGACCATGGGAAAGGAAACAGGCTACTTTTTATTGCGGAAAATGTACGGTTTCCGCAAGATTTCCTTTAGCGCGCACTAAGTCGCGGGGAACCTCTAGTATTTAATAAGTTTTTAAACTACTTTCAAAATAAGAGGCGGTTATTTAATTTATAGGGTAGTGTTGCATATTAATGTAAATAATTATAAATGTGTTATGTCAATGCTATAATGATGACATTGATGCCTAAGATTTAATACATCCACTATAACATAAAAAGAGTCCACAAGTTGTTCAAGACGTCGCAGGCCGCAGCACTTAACAGGTAGTACAAGGAAACACTTTAACTACGCTATGTCCGTCCGTTTGTCTGTCCGCCCTTCTGCTGCTGCTGAAACTCGTAAGAATCGTCTTAGGCTCCTTTAGTGTACTTAGCCCTTTTAACAACGATGGTGATGTAACCTTTGTTAGTAATATAAGTGTGTTCCACTTCCTTCTCGATTATTCGTTACCGTGTAAGTACCCCGGTCTCTGGGGTGTCGTAAACCGCTCCGTGCCGTCCCCGGACGTGTCGTGGAACGTGCCGGTCCGTCGGACGTGGGGGTCTGCCGGACCCCACCCCGCAGGAGCAGGACGCCATTACAGGACGTGTGCAGTAAAATCTGTAATTACGACAAGTTTAGTGACATCCGAGTACTGGTCAGGTCAGGGATTTGGAAGGATACTTTTGTGGTAACTCGTGGATAATTTCACTTTAGCAATGAGATTAAGCAGGTTGTCCTTTTTGGAATGAAACTCCAATTTATTAAATTTTTTATCAAATTATCATAATAATTTTCAAAACCTATTTACTTTTTGCTCGTTTCTGTTTGACGACACGGTCAGCACTCATGGCCTCCTCCACAAATGAAGGCTGTAGGTATCACAGTGTATGCCCACTGCTGGGCTCCAAATGGGGCTATGAATGATAGAGCCACTGAAACGAGCAAGAAATGTTAAATATGTCATCGACCGCGCGGAATGTTGATGAGGCAGCCACATGTGGACAATTTTATAATAATGTTTATAAGTTTAGTTACTTTAGCCCGACTATGTAAACTATATAGGCACAATGTCTTCCAGGCCACAATAACAAATCTATTGATACCTCATTCATTACAATAGGATCAGTAGTTTAGGTTCTACAATGGAGCATACATACATATATACATGCAAACACACATGCAATACACGGCCAAAATTTGCTTTCCTTTGGCTTCGCAGTAGTAGGTTAAATTCATCTTAACTAAGTTCAACGAGTTGAAGTAACCGTGTCCTCTGTAGTTACTCTAGAGTCTAGTGACTACTAAAACTAATCCTACAGCTCTCGTTGCACCTGCAGCTAACACTACATTTGTGCTATTTACCCGTCTCCTCCGTTCGCTTCTGTAGTTGTACAGCTGTAATTAAATCACAGCTAACCGCATTGCAAAAGCGCAGCGCCGCAGCGTGCAGCACGGTGCGCGGCAAACTGGAAAATACCAGTAGAAATCCCGCCGAGACCGCGCTAATGAAATAAAGTGTGGCGCTTCTAATGGATTACCTAGGCCCAGGTCTAAAGTGAAACCATGAGAGAGAATAATATATGTAAGCAATAATCCCACCAAAAACATTATATAAAAAACTAGCCAAGTCTCGATGGAGCTGCTTGTTTATCTCTAAAAAGTAATGAAATCTAGACAAAGTCGTGCCAAGTCTAAGGTTCCTTACTGCGATTTCTTTTTTATTATAGTTAATGTTATGTGACTTGACCGTTGAACATTCTTTATACGTTAGTGGGTACAAGTCAATTTTGTTTTCCAAGTGTCAATTTTCCATCGTCAATGGGTAGGCGGTTCTGGCGACAGATTGGTGCAATTGTGTCATGGAGCACCTGGTTTTGTACCTTTGTGTACCCTTCAACGGCCAAGTCACACAACATTAATTATAATAATAAAGAAATCGCAGTAAGGAACCTTAGACTTGGCATGACTTTGTCTAGATTTCATTACTTTTTAGAGATAAACAAGCAGCTCCATCGAGACTTGGCTAGTTTTTTACAGAATGTTTTTGGTGGGATTTCACTTCTTTTTGTAGAAACGTGGGCATATTGATTTATTTTACTAGATTTTAGTGTAATTTGTTTATTTAATTTGTGTAATGTTCGAGTAGAATAAAGTTAATTGTTCGACTATTTCTTCTTGTAAACTTGTAAGTATAAGAAAAAAGCTAGTCTAATCTTATCCAGAGTTTTCCTTTAATTTTATTTATGCATTATTAAAAGCAGAAGGGGAGGCATTCGCCCAGCAGTGGGACGCTACGGGCTAGATTAAATTAGAAGATGTGTCCCACTTCGCTGGATTTTTGCAATAACAGTAGATTTTTTTTTATGTACCAATAGTAGAAGGGGGCATTACCATATCTCTAATCACCTGAGACTGCTGAGGGTTCTTCATCTGGGATGAAGATTTTTTTTTATTCGATTTTTGACATCAAATGAAGTGGCCCACCGTTGAATATTTTTTGTAAAGGCGGTATGTTGATCTCTAATAGTTTGGTTGGGCTCTTGTGTGTTGTTGTGTGTGTTTTCTAATCAGGGTCACCAGGTACTCCAGATCTTCGATTATCCTAGTTTTTATAGTTTTCCATTTATGTGGCCATTAAACCCTAACTCTGTACCAAATTTCAGCTCTCTGAGTTTATGGGAAGTACTAGTTCTATTCTGATGATCATGAGTGAGTGACTGAGTGAGTGAGTGAGTGAGTGTCATAAATGTGAAACTTTGCTTTTGCTTAACTTCGGAACTAAATGACCCATAGACTAAAAATTTTGGATTTTAAGTATGTGATGAAGTAGCTTACTGGATGACGAAAATTTCTTCGTTCTGGTCTTATCCAGAGGTTCTCAAATAGGGGCCTTAAAATACGGCGAAATGGTTCCAGTAAAGAATGGTACGGCAGTGTTTGCTTCGCGCTCGACTTGGCGGTGGCACTGCCGTGACCCCGATCGACGTTCTGGTCTTATCTAGAGGTTCTCAAATAGGGGCCTGAAAATGCGGCGAAATGGTTCCAGTAAAGAATGGTACGGCAGTGTTTGCTTCGCGCTCGACTTGGCGGGGGCACTTCCGTGCCCCCAGATCGACGTTCTGGTCTTATTTAGAGGTTCTCAAATAGGGGCCTGAAAATGAGGCGAAATGGTTCCAGTAAAGATTGTACGGCAGTGTTTGCTTCGCGCTCGACTTGGCAGGGGCACTGCCGTGCCCCCAGATCGATTATCCTAGTTTTTATAGTTTTCCCTTTATGTGGCCATTAAACCCTAACTCTGTACCAAATTTCAGCTCTCTGAGTTTATAGGAAGTACTAGTTCTATTTTGATGATCATGAGTGAGTGAGTGAGTGTCATAAATGCGAAACTTTGCTTTCGCTTAACTTCGGAACTAAATGACCTACAGACTTGAAATTTTGGATTTTATGTATGTAATTATAGCTTACTGGATGACGAAAATTTCTGCGTTCTGGTCTTATCTAGAGGTTCTCAAATAAGGGCCTGAAAATGCGGCGAAATGGTTCCAGTAAAGGATGGTACGGCAGTGTTTGCTTCGCGCTCGACTTGTCGGGGCCACTGCCGTGCCCCCAGATCATCTGTCTATATAGAAAATCATTCTAAATTCTACCCAAAGTAATATATGTACGTGTTAAAAGAAATATGCAATTTACCTTGGACTATACATGTGTTATTCTGTCTCGTGAACATTTTAATCTAGGAATTAGTCCGATGTCTAAATCTTAGCTATATATGTGTTTTGCTCGGTCTAGGTATCCTAAGACTAGGTAATATACAGCTCCGTGAGCACCGAGCGTTGTTTATGCAACACTGAAAATACATTTCGGGATATTAGCTCGGAGGTAACTAGCGTCAGCCGGCTCACACAATATTATGCCAGTATGATATTATGGAACCCTAAATAATATGGCTTTCGAAATTACTTGAGACACCTAACTATCATATAGGGCATGTATTATAGCCCACTAACGCCTCTATTAGAGCCCATTAAATTGTTACAAGTACGAGTAGCTTGACCACCGCCCGTAGAACTGCGTTTCGTATACAGTTCTATGTAGATTGTATGGACAAAATGACATATTGCCTTTATCAATCTGTCATTTTGTCTATTCTTCCGTAAAATGAAACCATTTCTACAGTAGTCATGCATCACGCAGGTTTGTGGTGCAGGAGTTGACGTGTAGTTTGTTCGTATGGGCGGATTCGACAACATTTTCATGTGTTTTCAAACTTTTAGCGTATCTTAACCGAAAACCGATATCTCGCAACTTATCTCATCGGATAAGTAGTTTCCAAATCACTAAAATGTCGCTACACATTTCGCGTGTGCAGTCGCACGCGGGCGGGCGCGGGGGTGAGACACGACGGTGTGGGGGGGCGCAGGCAATCTCGTGTTTTAATCTCGCAGGTTATCGATAAGTCAGCTGCACTCCCTACTCCTCCCACCCCGCCGCGCCGCACCGCCCCCCGCGCCAATTACGTACGTGTATGTTCGTGAATGTGCCGGTGCGCGGCGGGTTAAGTGATAACAGATATTGGTTCAACGCTGGGAGAATAAAATGATCATATTATGCTACATTTATATTGTAAAGCGAAAATATTAGATTGTTTGTTTGTATAAATGTGATAGGCTCCGAAACTACTGGACCGATGTAGACCACCGGGAGAGACATAGCTTTCTTTTATTGCGGCAAAATGTACGGTTCCTGCGTCCTTCGTTTTGCGCGAACGACGTCGCGGATAACACCAAGTACAAAATAAAGTCGTATAAAATCCGACTGTCTTAAGCGTATTCAATTTATTTAGTATAATAACTAGGTATTATCCCTATAATATTATATTCGCTGTCTTCATAGCCCTACTACGATCTCTACTACGTTACACTATCAATGGTAAACAAGTTGCACAATCGTAGAGGTGCTACGCCGTCAAAGTGGTTATGCTACGCCACAGTAGAGGTGCTACGCGAACAGCTGAGAGCTACGCTACAGTAGAGGTGCTACGCGATCGGTTAAGTGTTACGCAGTCGACGAAGGCAACTTTACAGTAGAGGTGCTACGCCATCGGACAGACTTGAGTGTGCAATGCTATAGTACAGGTACTACGCAATCGGCTGAGTGTTACGCAGTAAGCGAAGTACTACGCCACAGTAGGGGTGCTACGCAATAGTAGAGGTGCTACGCAATCGGCTGAGTATTACGCAGTCGGTGAAATACTACGCCACAGTTATAGAGGTGCTACGCAATAGTAGAGGTAATCATAGAGACTTACGCTACGCTCTCGTTACCCTGGTACGCTGTGGCAGTACTTAATATTATATCTACGTTAGCGATTCTGTAATATCAGTGATACGTCTAGTAATTTGAGTTATGTGTTTTAGTTAAAACCTATTGCTTTTTATTTTATAGGGCAAGATTGTTTTAAACACTTACGGATTGTGTCGCGGTGCACTTGAAGATCAAGATACTGTTAGTAAGTTTTGCGTGGATCGGAACAAATAATAATTGAAGAATCTTCGAGATATTTGAACAACTTCAACTAATAGGACAACTCAGTCCTCAGTGCTCCCGTAACCACGGCTGCTGGAAAGTAGCCGAAATGTCGGGAAAAATTTAACACAGTATAAAAAGAAGTCGCTCAGTTTTCTGTCCACTTACATCTTTTAAACTAAACAACGGATTTTAATGCAGTTTTCAGCAATGGATAGAGTGATTCAAGAGGAAGCTTTTTATGTATAATACCACATGCTATCCGTGCGAAGCTGGAGTGGTTCGCTACTATAAATAATAAAAAATTAAATTTCAATTTTTGTCAAAACCCTACTCCTGAGGTAAATATTTATCTGCGTGGTAAGAGCTATTAATTAATGAGATAGGTTTGAAGTCTGTTGGTGAATGGGGACGATTTTTGTATCGTCCTTTGATTAAATTTTATTCCAAAGTTAAATGCATTACCTATCATTATAATCTAATTAAATGTTATAGTTTATTACGACATTGGACGTTGATATTGAGTTTCAAGTGCGTTCCCGGCCTGTAATGCCGAATAACAATTGAACATTTGAATCGCTGGTATTTCCACCGTAAACTATTACAAAGTTTTGCGGTTTGGTGGGACCTGCGACCTGCCACGGCCACACGAGCCCACAATAAATTGTCGCGGACGACTGCGCGCGACACCTCACCGCAGACCGCAGCAGGGCCGGACACAACCTGGTGATTGGGCAAAGCAGGAGCGGATATAATGCGCTGTGAATGGGTTGGAGTAGTGACGGATATAATACCAGGTGGATAGGCAGGATCAGAAGCAGATAATATAATGCCTGTGAATAGGCAGCAGCAGTGGTGGATGTAGTACCGGGTGAATAGGCAGTAACCGTGACGAATGAGCCATGGTTTTTAAAATCTGGGTCAATGCGCGGGCTCTCGGAAGCAATGAACACAACAGCAGCTAATTATAAATCGATGGGCCAATGAAATACAGTTGAAAGGTCGCATTTCGACGATTGAGAGGGCCACCATTTATATTTAATTTTATTAAAATATCAGGACATACATAAAAGTTTAGTATTGGACAATCTATTATATATTTATAATCAGAACATACCGATTTTCGATATGCCTTTAAAACTGTGCTCCATGTGGTAAATGTATTGGTTTACAGATGTCAGAACAAGCCGGGCGACTTATGTTGGTTTTCTGAACACTCGCGAGGCTGTGAGTAGCGTCACATGTCAGTGAACAAGAAGATTGCGGGAGAAGTGGTGTGGCTTCACTTTGTAAAATACCGGACGGTATTCGGCGTGCCGGAGGTAGATTGACGACAATCGTCAACTGTTTACTGTTCTGAGCTTCCTACTGTACAATCCAATGAAAAAATAAGCTAATTTATTTACTTACAAACGCACGTTTTATTTACAAATGCGAGTCATTGTTAAATTTATGTACAAGTATTTGCAAATATCAATTAAATTAATTTATTATTGTTTAAAAAGAATGTTTTAATTTTTATAGTGAGCATTTCAAATATAGGTCACTAATAAATCCTCTTAGCTTTTTTTGTTGATACTGACGTTACTGACTTTTATTTCTAGTGAAAATTATCTGAAACATAGATATATAATATTAATAAGAGGTAGATATGTTATAAACGCGTAAAAATGAAGACTCGAATTGGCCCGAGTTGGGCCAATTTTGGTTAGTATGCGACCAGCTGGTCGACGCGTAGCACGTACTACGCGTTCCGTGCGCCTTGCACAAAATTCCATCATGTGTCTATAAAAGCTGTAAAAACCTTGACAAAAAAGTTAATAAAAGTCAAGGAATTTCATTTCCCATGTAACTTTACAACATTTATTACTCAGTCAAGTATTTTGTAAAAATTTATTTTTCAGCAATAAATAATTTCAAGAAAATACTTGACAGTTTATGTCATAAGAAAAATGGAAAGCAATGTCAATATAAACTTTTTTTGTCAATCTAATAAGGATGCATGCATTTCTGGCATAGAGTATATAGTACAGAAGCGAATGTCGTTAGTTGTAGGTACAGAACTACAGAACGTTCACTTATTTTTATATTTTATCTTGCTTGAAGAATTATTTTGATCAGATTGATGAAAATAATGTAATTATATTGTTCAATCAGTTAAATTAATATCATTAACTTTTTAAAATTGTATCATTAACGAAGTAACGAGAAGAAGATTTGAGGGCCTAACAGTAACAATAAAGTTACTGCTGCTTTTATTTGATTTAAGTTCGTCGTTTCAGCCTGGTGACGTCCACTGCAGGACATAGGCCTCCCCCATAAATTTCCAGTGCGACCGGTCGCTCACGGTCTGTACCTATCCACCGACTCCCTGCTCCTTTTCTCAGGTCATCTGTCCACCTGGTGGAAGGCCGTCCTACGCTTCGACGTCCAGTCCGTGGTCTCCACTCAAGAAGAACCTTTCGGCCCCAGTGGGCATCGGTTCTACGGGCTATATGTCCAGCCAATTGCCACTTTAACTTGCTAATGCGCTGGGCTATGTAGGTAACTTTAGTTCTGCTACGGATTTCCTCATTTCTTATTCTATCACGTAGAGAGACTCCGAGAGATTTAAGTTCATCAATGTTGAATTTTAAGAGGTACAATTAGTTTTTTTTTTGCCCATAAAAATACCAAATAGTGCCCATAAAATACCGAATACCTATTCGAAGGTCGAAATTGTCGATTAAATACTGCAAGCTATACTTCTTATCCTTTATCTTTTCCCAATGCTGGGAATATAAGATCTGGAATCCGGAAGGCCGTAGAAAATTCTGAGCATTGAAAATAGAACTCTGCGCTAATACATTAGAGTTGAAAATTTCAACATATGAGTGTCGAGTCAAATTTCAATGTCTTAAATGACAGCTCGACGATCAAAACTTCAATTTTTAACTCTATTGTAGTTAGGTATTATCGCAGAATTCTATTTTTAACTTTATAATTTTTCACCGGCGACGTTCTGGATTTCGATTCCAGCTTAATGAGGAACAAATTTTTGAAAATAAGCTAACTTTTAACAAACTATTTTTTGACGTAAAGGTCAAGGAGTATTTTTTTTAAAAATAAGTTCTTTCTTCGTCTGTACCGTTCTTTATTACTTTGCAGAATTTGTGCCCCAACATCGCACTATAACATAGTGCAATAATACAAACAAATATCAAGTTTCGATTCCTGTTTGACATTGATAAAAAAACTAAATATATTTATCTAAATAGTAGTAGGCGTTCATGCCATTATTATATAGATTAATCTTACATAAAATTGTTATTTTTGTTCATAGTTACTATTATGAGGTAATTTAAATAAATTACATCTTAATAGTAGGTACCTTACTATAAACGAAATAAAATTTATACGCATTTTGTACCTTCTGCGTCGTTAAATTATTCTTTGGCAGAGATTCCAAACTTGAAATGTAGAATCGTGTGTAGTTGGTAGTGACAAATACTAGTCACCTTTTTCTTTGCTATTGAATTAGGAATGCCATCCTTGTCACGAATTTTTGCTGTGATTGAAATATGTCAATAATAAAAAGTGTCAATGTGTATCGCGGCACAAAAATTTTGTCCCTTTTGTAAGGGTACCGGTATAACGTATCCTTAGTTATCACTGATCTGAAATATTTTTTTTATTTATTTATTTCTTTATTATTAACATTTAAAACGTTGTTTGGACTCCAAGTCATGAGATATTTTTTTTCTCACATATTATATGTCAGGTAGAAAATAGACCTCCATAAATTATTATATATATTATTAAAACAAAGGTCGAGTCTTCATTTTTACGCATTTATAACATATCTACCTCTTTTTAATATTATATACATAGATATATAATTATATTATAGGATTATATATCTATGGATACAAAGGTGCATTTTTTCTTAAAATTCTTGTAATTTTTATTCAAAATCTTCTAGAATTATTATGCATATATGTATAATCATCAGCAAAATCGGTCCTGTAATTTAGGAGCCGGTATTCAATGCGAACAAAGAAAGTACAATAAAATTTTTTCTCTTCATAATAATATTAGTATAGAAAAAAGAAAACTGCGTATGACGTGTCTAGAAAGTTTTCTTATCAAGGTTTGACTTCTAAAATTTTTACTTCTCATTTATCACTCCTTCATCTCAGGGCCCATTAAACTTTAACATAGGGTACGTCTGCGGCAGGCTACGCCTCTGATTTATAACCCACTTAAACTCGACTTTATAAAGATTTGACCTTGCAAACTTGACAACGTTCGCTTTTAAAGTGGCCTCTTTCACTGTCAAGTGCCAATGTCAAGACGTAGTAATAATACTTATTACGGTCATTACTGATCACTTCAGGAGCGGTTTCGCAACCCGTGAAAATATGGCCCGTAGTGGCCGTAGAATTACCTAATATTTCTAGAGTACTGGTAAAATGGGGTGAATAAAAACGCAGGGGTGAATCGATACAAAATCAAAAAAGTTTTTCTACCTCCTCTAGCCAAATATTTTGTAAGAAAAAAAAATACTAATTTATATTTTTAGAAAATAGCTGTATATTTTTTCTTAAAATAGCAACACTGATTTAACATTAGGTTTTGCCAACATAACAAAAAAACGTTTTGAAGTAAGCTCTTTGAAGTCACGTAAAACAAGGCCCGGGAAACTTTATAGCAGTGATTCTTAAACTATGTGCAGTCACGGACCACTTTCAGAATTTCTGAAATGCCACGGACCCCCCCTTGTGTGTGTGTGGGGGGGGGGGGGGGGGTTATTGGTAATTTACTCACAATTACTAATGCTTAACTTAATTAAATTTAAATTGTTAAATAGAAATTGCTAATGAGATGGATGCTGTTGTTTGGCCTCAATGAGCACTTTAAATTATTGTAGGATTGTCTTCGATAAGGCAAGGCGCATGTCATCTTTGACATTCAATCGATTACGATTTTTTATTTTTATTGATACTAGAGCCGAAAACCTTGCCTCACAAAGATACGTAGTAGCAAAAGGTATCAGAACGGACATAGCTCGTTTGACCAGAAGAGGGTAAGCTTGACTCAAAGAACACCAAAATTCACCAAGACCTTTTGCATGAAATTCAGCTCTCAACACTTCTTTTGATCTCATGTCAATTAAGTTCTCTTTATCTATATCAGTTGTGTTAGTTTACTGCAAATTTTTTTCATTAATCTTCAGAACGCTGCGGACCCCTAGCACACATATTACGGACCCCTTGGTGGTCCGTGGACCCCACTTTAAGAAACCCTGCTTTATAGTTTTTATTGTGAAAAAAAGTGTTTTACGGCAATACATCGCGATAAATATCTGTGTTGGTGCCTTTTGACCAAGATAAATGTAAAGGTAAGTGAGTTTGTGATGAAAATTTCAAAATATTTGTGACATTGTAAACTAATTCGTTTTTTCATTTGAATTGAGGTTAATAGACACGGAGAAGGGGCGAATAGATACGTAGTATGGGGTTATTAGATACGTAGTACGGGTTCAATAGAAACAAGAACGGGTTCAATCGAAACGAGAAAGGGGTGATTAGATAAATATGTGCTAGGGGTGGCACAAATAGTTTAGTTTTGGTTTGATTTAGATTGAAAATTTGTGTGAATATGTATTTTAAGTACCTTATATATGTATATATCAGTTTCTAGTACTCATACTTACAGGTGCCAATAGGCGTTCTTTCTTAATAATAATATTAATAATAATTATTATATACGTACACGTATCTACCTACTAAATTGTGAAGTTGACTTGATACAAATATTTTGTTTGGAATATGCCAACTCTAACGTTTTTTTTCTATTCACCCCATATGCCGTTTCTTTTAAACCCATGTGCGGGGTCAATAGAAATTACACATATTTTTGCATTTTGAGTCGTAATTAGGAAATAAATTGTATTTTAGATGCCTGAAAACCATTAAAGCAGCAGCGAGACATAATATAAAAATAATACATGTTCTCTACACTAGTGAAAATATCCATAAAATTAAAGTTAAAGTTCAAAACTGTGTCTATTCACCCCGTTTTATTACTTTAAGCACTGTATCTGGCTTCCGCCATCCGATTCCTCATAGATTCATGTCGGGTCACGGGGTCGGGTTGGATTCGTATAGGACGTCGTTTCTCAACCAGTGTGTCGCGGCCCTTGGGTAGGTCGAATTTGTTTTTAAAGGGGGTCGCAGTCTGTTGAAAAACAATAAATGCAAACTACAAAAAATTCCCTTTTCGAACAAATCTTTTATATCGAACGTCGAAAAAATCGTGACGGGATCGCAAAACTGTTTACTTAACTTTTTGCCTTTTCGTGGGTCGCGACATAAAAAGGTTGAGAAACGATGGTATAGGATATAGTGCAAAACTGCTCTTAATCTATATGGTTAATAAATATTAGTCATAAATGACCATATAAGTATCTGAGATAAGTTACAATACAACAAGTCGTGACATAAGAATGGTTAATGAAAGATCAGTTTGAAAAGCTTTGGCGTAGAACATTGTATTGAACTGTGAAGTGCGCGGACAATAGTGGGTGGGGAGTGGGAAGTGGTGACCACCGCGGAGTACAAACGCAGTGTCCATTGTACAAGTGCACAAACGTACAGTGCAGCCTGGCACAATGACTATATAGCCAGCCGCTGAATATACGACGCTCGCCTGCAGCTCTGTATACACACGGTCAGCTACTCGCTGCTTTGTCGTCGCGGTGCTTACCTGTAAACTTCTTTAGGTGTTGATGTAAAATTTATTATAGTGCTGCTCAAGTCACATGCTGTCCTTGTCAATTCGGCTAGTAGAGACAGCGACAGCTTGTGAATAGGAGGGCTCTTAATTTTGATTAGCGTTTCAGTATTCGGCCGTATGTGTACCTTATATTGTATCTAGGTAATTAGCAGGGCGTGTGAAGTAATAAATCTAGTGATGACTTAGTAGTCATACTAAATTACTAAGAAATGTCGAATTCCAAGGCTACCGTAATGTGTACGTGTAAAAATATTTCAATCTAGCTTACTGACAAGTTTTAATTTTGATTTTTTAGGTTGAGGAGACTTTAATTGGGTAAGTGCGTCAAGTTTTTTCAAATTAGTTTATTTGCAAGAGATATAAAGGAAATAAAATTATTTAGAACCACTTAACGATGTACAATCAAGTAAACGCAAGTTTTCCCCCGTATATTCCGCAATCTCGGCCGCTGTTTCTACTTACATTAGTGCGGCCGCAGCGGTGAATTAGCCGTGACTGTACCCTCCCCTTACCTTACCCCGCGCACGAGCACCTGGAGGATTCAATGTAACGTACCACGATACCTGGGGGAGAGGGGGGGGCATAATTAACGTGCCAAATTCAAAGTCACGGCGCGACGGCTCAGGTATTAGGTTTAAAGTTCGTCTGAATGGAGACGGGAGAGGTAGTAACTCCCGCCTAATCTGTGGCAAGGGAGGGGGTATGGAGGGGGGGTCCCGCAGTCAAACAAGTGTAGTTCGTTTTTAAATTGTGTAATGCCATTTTACTGAATACTCTGCAATATGTTGGGGTTATTTAAGCTGAAATGTGAAATACCACGTTTAGGTTCACACAGAGTGCTCGTCATTTTGTACAGAAACTGTTTAATAATTAAATACAAAATGATAATGATATATTATATTTTCGTTATAATAATAATATAAGATGTAGATTTTTTATATTTTTTTCCATTTTACCCCATCGTGAGGGATATCGATGAATAGGTATTTTAAAATAAAGGCAAGATTTATTACAATGTTAACAATTTTTGAGTAATCGGCCTCCAAAGTTGTTTGTAGGTTGGTTAGCATTTCTAAACTATAAGAGATATAAGCTTATAAGTTTTCGTGCTGATAGACCATGCTAAAAGCTTTTAGGAAAATTATTTTGAACGAAATCGGACAATAACTTTTGAAGTAAATCAAAGAATTATTAATATTGCGCGTTGATAGTTACGGAACCCTCCTTAGATATGTCATAGCTTGCGTCATAATCATAATCACTCACTAGCAATAGCACGTTTGGGTAAACACTATACAATTATTTAACCAAATAAGTAGAAAACCCCGACAATTTACAAAACAAATTCAATGTTTCATATCTGTCAGGATTCTTTACCCCACATACACTCCCAGTGTGAGAAACAAACGTGTGTGTGGCAGCTCTAACAAAGGCCACACTCAAGGAATTCAACTAACTAGTAAGACGAGCCAGCGTTACTTAGGTAGGAGCTAATAACACTAGAGAGCGGCAACTAAACCATCCTGCATTACCGACAAATAGGTCACATCTCATCTTGTGGGACGAATGGGGCGAGTGGGGCGAGTAGGGCGATGATGTCGGGCAATTTGCGAGACAAACAATGTCGGCCGTTAGTCAAACAGCGCAGTTTTGGCAGCGCGCGGCCGCTGGCTTGTGTATCTGAATTGATAAGTGATTCCCCCCTCACCTCCCCCCGAGCTCGCCTGGGGAGGATAGGGGAGGTCCTCATATACCGTGTGATACGCGAACGATTCTGTTCGGGCGTTCGAGTGGCCGGCTCGGATTTAATTGTCGAAAGTCGGGAGAGAAAATAATTGAAGTCGAGCAGCGCCGACACCGACAGTAGGCGCGGTTTTAATGAATATTAAATTAATTATAGTTTTTCTATGACGTGCTTTTAAAAACATTCCAGTTAACCCTAAATTGACACTATCTACCCAAGGTTTATTGTTTTCATTTCAAAACTCGTTTAGTTTTATAATTTAGCATCAATAGCTACTGAAATTACTGATACTATACCTAGTAGGTAGTCTATATGTCGTTTTGTGAAACAATATGAGCTCCGTACCAGCTGCTACTGCAGCCAGCAGCTGTCATAGAACTTAGACTATGTCCAGAAACTGCGTAAGCCTGCGTAAACCTACGCACGTAGAGATTCTTATCTTATCACAACAAAATTTCTGCCGGTCTATCTGTGATGCCAACTTGGGACTTTTTCCCTAAATTTAGGGAGAAAAGTATCTGAAGGAGCTAAGAATCTTATGCTTGTGTTATTTAAATATGCAATTAAACTGCTTGTCGATAAGTAATATACAGCACACTATTTTTTTAACCGACTTCCAAAAAAAGAGGCGGCTATACGTTCGGCAACATATATATATTTTTTTATTTTTGTTTGTATGTTATACCATAATCCCGCCGTCTCTGGACCGATTTTCAAAATTCTTTTTTTGATGTAAAGGGTATAATTTCAAGTTGGTCCCGTTTTGAAAAAAGCGGTGACATGATGATAGGATCAATGTGGAATCGAGGGACTCCTCGAATTTTATATATTCAGACACCATGTCACACATACGCTGAGCCTGGCCACAGACGTTCTTCATAGACATTCTTAAAGTTCGAACTGACATTTAAGAATCTGAAAGATTATGCACGTGTGTGGGCTATGCGTGTTTTGTATGGAAACTTTGCCTTCGACCTGAATTTGACGTTCTTAAAGAATGTCAAATTTAGAACGTCTGTGGCCAGACTTATGGGTCATACTGACCACACCTACAAGCACAAGGCCGCGGATTTGCAGGCAAAAATTATAAATGATTGATGATGATGATGATGAATGACACTATTGACAATAATGATACTGTTATACTATAAGTACCGTTGCTGGATTTGCTGCTTGGCCCGTGAGTATGGCGCTTTAGGGTAAATATTATTTTTGTTGGTTATTTTATAATTATAATCGAATTTAAATAATAACGTTAAATTATCTAAACATTTAATTTTAATAATACATATTCACAATTCGTTCTTAAAATCATACATTAACATTTTGTTTTTCATTGTTGGTGCAAGGCAACTTGCCAAAATTATATTGTTTTTGTTATTGTCCTACTCATTTTGCTCGAAAATGAGCAATCATCGTTTTTTTTTCTACGGAAATGACGGATGTTGGAAAGCATGTGTGGGACTTCCGAAAGATATTAGCAAAGTAGTTTTACTGTATAAAGATCTTTATAGGTATGTTTTTCTTAATAAGTAATACTTACATATTTGGTATGTAACTTTTTTGATTTTTAACGATAAGTACCTATATATTTTATCGTATTATGTAACTTTATGAAGTTTCGATATGGCATAAGTACTTTAATAATTATATTTGAGAGTCTTCGCATGCTAGGTAAAATCCACGGGAACCGTACTATTTGTTTTAGGGAGTAATATTTTTTGAAACTTGGCAACTCGATCTTACTACGCGTTCATTGCACTCCAAAATACAGGGGATGACACTTTTGACTATTTCAAATCGATATCAATTGTGTGTTGAAGGTTTTAATATAAAGTGTCTTCAGAAATAATTGGTTTTGACAAAATATTGACAGCACAAAATTTCGGAACACTCTGTAAAGTAAAATGCCAACAGTGTCAACCGATCTGAATGCTGTGTAACGAATGAACTGAATACTTCTGTCTCACTTTGAATCATACAATCGGAGCGAGAAAAACATTTTTCTTTCACTTTGTGTCTCGCGCGTACTCGAGGTAGCTGCGTAATTGCTGCATCTATTGAGTCAGGGGCGGAGCACCTATACGTGTGGTATGGGCATACCCACAACCCCAACAGCCTTGTGAGTGTATACTTTCAAGGTCTATTAATTTATAGTCAAATTAGGTTCAGTGGGTAGTAGTATTGGTATTGTTAGCCTTTTGAGTCTTACCTGGTGCTTTTTACCTGCTGGTCATACTTATATTATTGTTAAAATACATATTTATAGTAGTGGATTGAGTGTTAAGCGGACCTTTAGTCAGTACTTTTACTTACAGTTTAGACCTATACGTGGTAGAGCCATGCTTCGGCACGAATGGGCCGGCTCGACCGGAGAAATACCACGGGCTCACAGAAAACCGGCGTGAAACAGCGTTTGCGCTGTGTTTCGCCGAGTGAGTGAGTTTACCGGAGGCCCAATCCCCTACCCTATTCCCTTCCCTACCCTCCCCTATTACCCTATTCCCTCTTAAAAGGCCGGCAACGCACTTGCAGCTCTTCTGATGCTGCGAGTGTCCATGGGCGACGGAAGTTGCTTTCCATCAGGTGACCCGTTTGCTCGTTTGCCCCCATATTTCATAAAAAAAAAAAAAAAAAAGGTAGATTGAAGAAAGCGCAAAATTTGTCACTTCTCCATAAATTTTCGGCCCTTCTTTATTTACTAACCAACAGATTTAAGAAAAAATAATACTTTGTTTGAACCGATAGGAATTATTACTCCTGCCGATGTTATATAATCTATAATTTGTGTATGTTTCTATACTATATATGCATATATTTTTTATTTAATTAATTAATAATCTTAGTTGATGTTAATTTGTTTAAGGTACCTATATTGAAAGCTTATTTTTTTACCAAACATAAAATAATTTTTTTGCTAAATAAGCGAAAAACTTTCTCGCTCACTCCGCGCGTTAGCTTTTAATTAACATAATATTATAAAGAAATTAATACAATTATTTTTTTAAATTCTAATAACCATGTTATGAAGGAAATAATAAAATCAATATTTTCGTGCCACATCTTCTTTTGAGAGCTGAATCCGTGCCTGAATCAACCAAAGCGGTTTAATAGGTCAATTTTGTACGATACGCGCATAGCTAAAATAATACGCACGTAGCTCCTGGACGCAATGTATGGGGCCCTAGTACCTCGACTACGTGCGTAGACCTTACGTGCGTAAGAATACGCAGTTTCTGGACATAGTCTTAACTTTAACCAGTCTTTTATGAATTTACTCCAAAATAAGACAACTTCATTAGCTGATAGCGGACAATATAAATATCAAAAATATCATCAATTTGAGACATTTCCTTATTATTTATCTAAAATGTTAAGTAGGTCAAAGGGACAGGGACGGGGCTCGGAGGAGGGGGGGGGGGATAAAAGTGCGGATAACTATACTATAAGGGCTTAATTCAAATGATAATCGAGCTCACGAGACAGAATAGAAAATGTATACAAACATTTGGGGGTTGTGGCAACCTTTGGATCAAATTGATAAAACAGTTTGTCATTTTGTCATTATCTAGAATAAGAAATATGTCAAATTTACTCGAATCGATCATTTTAAAAGCATTTGGACAGCTGATGTTCATTAATACCATATTTTTTTCTCTCTCGTGGTTTTTAGTATATGATCACAACGTAACGCACATTTTCGTTCTGAGATCAAAAAGAAGCGTTGGTCGTGCACAACAGACGCGTCTTGTTTTCATCTTGGAAGGAATATGATAAGCAGTAAGTTGTAGACATAATGGAGAATTTGCTATATTATTTCATTTCAGAATTTCCCTACGCTACGCTTCGTCTGCAGTACTCATATTAATGAATAGAGTTCAATAGACCCTAAGTTGTTACAAATTCGCGGGTCACGTCGAGTGTAAGTTGTAACCCGCTTCATTTGCCCAAAACACGTACGAGACTTACTCGCCCCGTGGCCGGGGTTTAGATGTAGTTTTACATAGTATACTTGTGAGCAGGAAATAAAGGAATGATAATATGAAATATATGGAATGATAATAATCTATACTAATATTATGATAAATTGGAAAAGCTTGTTTGTTTGAATTGCTTAAGCTCCGAACTACTAGACCGATTTTGATAAAATTTGGCACAGATGTGGAGTAGATAGACCATGGGGAAGGACATACGCTACTTTTTAAATGACTTCCAAAAGAAGGAGACGGTTATACGTAGAATATAATTCCCTATTCAATTTCGTATAAATCCTAATTAAGCAGGTAATTAGCATCTCTTCTTGAGCTGTCATTTTTAATTGTATCGTAAAATGTTGAATTTATGTAAGAGCCGGTGTGTATTTCGCGCGGAGAAATGGAATGGTTCCCGCGGGAGCCGGGGCAGGGACCGGGCAGGTAGCGGGCAGGGAGCGGGCAGGAACAGCGGGGGAGCAAGCGCGGGGCAGGCGACCGGGAGCTTAGTAATGTACTATATTTAGTATGTAAAGTATGTAGGTGTATATATAACTAAACCCTATACTTTACAGTGAGTCATCACTGCAAATGTCGAAATCGACCAATGATGCTTAAGCCGTCTCAACCATTCAATCTGTGCGGACGTGTCACTGGTAAATTTTAACATTTGTAAATTTTCAAAACCGTAGTTAAATATTTTTTTGGAGATGTTCGGTTTTGAAGTAGATATTATTTGCGATACTTTTGTGAACAGTATTTGGCGATTTGAGTTACTTTCAAAGATGTCTTGTCAACTTAATAGCCTTTCAAAGTCGATAGTTTTTTTAGAAGCAGCAGCAGATAACATAATATTCCACCTTCGTCCGCTGTAATTCTCCGCTATTAATTATCTCAGAATATGTTGCTACGAAAGAACCCACCTTTTCTCGTCCACAGACCACAATAACATAGCACGGGAGTGGCTACCTATTACCGGCACAGGAGAGGGGTGGGGGGAAGAGGGGAGGGGCAATTATAGGCTGATCCACGGATACAATAACAAGCTGATTATCCCCGGATTACCGATTGAAAATATTAAATAACGTTGTGTGTAAGATAATACAGTAGTTATCGTAGTTAATAAGATTAAAATATTCAAATATTAATATTCTTTATTAAAATATTTAAATAGGTGGTACATTACAATGTATTATGTGAAATACCTAAAGACTATGTTACGATCTAACATAATACCTATGTATCTGCCTGAACTAGGTCGTCCTGTGTTTCAGGCAATGAGGACCAATACCTGTGAACATAAATTAATAATTATGTGTCACTCATTAGACTAAAGTTAGCATACTTTACAGTGATATCAAATTAAACAACATAAACTGATGAAAGAATATCAACTGATGAAAACTTAGCAATTCATTGAAACTAGCATTTAAACGAATAAACTTGATATGCAAGTACTTGATTGTATATTATTTTTTGGAACATACAAAATGTAGGGGGACAAATTGTTATATTTCTCCATAATAAGTTGGATGATATAGAATATAGTAATATTAGCATTTATTTTATTAATACATTTTAAAATAATTAACATCGTTACCGGTGTGGGAATTGCCCCAAAGGGAGATCTCCGACCGAGCGAGGTGCTAGCCTAGCACTAGCATGCAGTAATTTCAGCAGTTGTATATGTTACCGTAAAATTGTAAAAACCGTTAGATTGTAAAATAACTAACGAGATTGTAAAAGTACCTATGTCAAAAGATTTATAACTGTATATTTATAATTTAAAAAAAATAATTATATTCGCGTCGGGAGTCTATTACCATTTTACGATTTCACTAGTTATATTACAATCTAACGGTTTTTTACAATTTTACAGTGACATAATACATATTATAGCGCTGAACAACAGAAACGTCGATAGCGTGGTTAAGGATTGTGGCGCTAATTGGTCCGCCACATCGGAATTACGGCAACATAATTTCAATCTAAATTACCTGCTCTCTTAATATTTGGAAATGATTTACCCAATAGTATAACATAATAAAAAGGCATTAATGGTAGTAGTTATTTAGAGAGATCACAGAAAATGTATAGAGTTCCATTAAATCATCCATCTTGGTCAATAATGTATTAAAACAGAAGTCGAAGACAAGAGCTTTTCATTTGAATTCCTTAAAAATACTGAGAAACGTTCAAGGAAGTTAAGTCAAAGATCCTTTAGATAGCGAGCGAATCTTGCTGATTTAAAAGTGTGCGGTAGACAACCACTAGGACCACTGTAACCGTTCAACCACTAACTCACGTTAACCACTGAACCACTATCTCTCGTCCGGTCCGCACCTCGTACGTTAGTCTCGACTCTCAGTTAGTTATACATCGCCCGCGAAGACCACTGAACCACTGACTGAGCAGTGCAAATTTATTTCTTTACTCGACCGGTTTAAACTATACTAATTAAATAACGTTACAATTAAAGCGCAAAAGTATATTGCACTTTAATTATTATACAACGCAAATATCAGAATATACTTGTTCAGTTTGAATAATTAGATAGGAAGACTTTAAGCCACGTACATCTTACGTTACGTGGATATTCCTACTGCGCGAACAAAGTTGTAGGCATAAGCTAGTAGGGAATTGGTTTACGGTATCCTTGTTAAAAACACACGTTGTACAACGGAATCGTGCCTCAAATTCTAATTATTCTGTGTAATTAGACACTCGCAAGTTATAATAGAACCGTGTGAGGTGACATCAGAGGCGCGGATTTGTTCCCCGTTACGGAGGAGAGTGGCCCCGTAATTAATATATGGAGATCTCGTGGAAGCAATTTGGTTGAGCAGATTATAGTAATTACCGCCCGGGGGAGGGGGGGCGCCCGCGGCTTACTCGTTATTTATAACATTGACCTCATTTCGGATAACGTTCTTTTTCTTTTCCGATAAGCCAGCCCGCACAATAATTTTTTTTTTCTTCTTAATATATTAAATATGTGGTATACATAATGTTATTAAATTACTGCAAGTTTTCCAAATAAATTAAAAAAATACAAAAAAAATATGTTTTTGTGTGTTGATACAAATAAAACAATTTCAAATACGTGTAGATAGATAGATTTATTTGCATAGATACAATAATTAGATGATACAATGTTTTTGGAGCCTTATACATTCCACCTTACGGCATGCAAAAATTTTTACAAAAATTTATATGAAAATTAGTCTACTAATTTTCATATAAATTTTTGTAAAAATTTTTGCATGCCGTAAGTAGTACTGGTACAAAAAACAGAGATTACCTACTCATTATATATTAGTTCAATTATTTTCAATTGCCTATTTAAATTACATGTGTCAATATTTTTAAGGTAGGTATTATTATTCACAATTTCAAACAAAATAAAAATTAAAAACAAAGTCAGTAGAAAAAAAAAAGTGTAGTGCAAGAGTACACAACTCTTGGACATGTAGTGCTGGCGCTGATAGTTTAGTTTTTCAATTGCTTTTGCCGTGAACTTTCAATTTTTAGAAGCGTATGTGTGGACTGTAGTGGATCCCTTAGGTATCACGAGCCAACTGTCAAGAGGACTTGCCGTATCAAAAGTTTACTTTCACAGCTCCTCTTTCACATACACTTGGGCTCCTAGTTTTATTTACGTTCAATATTTAAAGCTTAAAAAGTCTAAAAGGCTTAAATGTGTATGTTTGTGGAACAAATGAACATAGCTGCATATTTCCAAAATAAATATAGCATCTTTTAGTAGGTCTAAAAAGAAATGTAGAATAAATCTGGGAAGTTGTAGAAAGTAAGTTTAAAAACTACAGCCTTTTTAGACTTCTATTAAAAGTTGCTATATTTGTTTTGGGGAAATTCAGCTAGGTCCTTGTTCCACGCACACACTTACCCCCTTACTAATAAACACTGTATAAGCTTTGAATAGTTATACAATGTTTTGTATTCTTCAATCGAATTAAAAATGTCGCTTGCGTGACGGGAACAAAACACTGTATAACTATTCAAAGCTTATACATCGTTTATTAGTAAGGGGGCTAAAGTATAAGAATTTAATTAGTGCAGACACGTGGGGCAGATATCGATTAGACAATATTATAGCATTCATAAAAAATAAAAATGTATTCTTCGATAGACTGCGCCTACCTAAGATAAAATTAGAAATATTTAAGAAAAATGTTTATTGTATGTGTATTTTAATATTTAATAATTTACCTCGACATCTTATACAATTACCTTTGACATTATTTAAAAAACGATTATATGATTTGCTATTGAATAAATGTTATTATAGTATTAGATATTTCTTACAAGATAAACTATGACATTTTAATGAAATAATACAGTATACAGGATGTCCCAGAAGTCGACGTCGTCCCTTCGAAGGCTGATAGACCAGCTCATGACTCACCAGAATATCGTAATATGACCTTAGTAAAAAATCTTTAGTTTTCGAGATATTGGCACTTTTAATAATTTCTTAAAAATTACACCTCATGTCAGTTTTTAGACTGCCGCAACTACAATTTCCCATATTGTGGGATACAAATTTATATTGCGGAATCCTGACCAGATCTGCTATTGACCACCGTTATAAACAAAGCTAATAGAGTTTGAACTTTGTAGAAAAAAAGATAACTTTTCCCTAATCGTGATTTCAAAAATTTTTTCTCCTAACTTTCACTATCCATACTGAACAAAAAATACACCACACTAACCTGGGTTGTTACTTCAAAAAGTTTCTCATTTTATTTAGTTTTCAAAATAGTAAAATAGTTGCTATTAAGCTACGTCAAAAATTTTTTTTGCTATTTTAAGTGCACAGAGAACACATTTCGAATGTTTTTCTTTAGTTAGAATTTCGAACAAAAACACTCGTTACATTGAAATAACCCAGATGTTTACTTAAAAATTGTACGTTGAAGTTAATTAATTAACTTAATTCATGCTTACTAAACTTAGAAACTAAACAGAATACAAGGATTTTTTTAAACTGTAAGGAGAAATGCAAAGAAGGAGAACACATTAATAATATCATTTAATGAGTTATACTCATTAGAGTGAGGGAATAGGTGACGCCACGCACTTCTTTTGTTTGTTCTATACATGAGTTTGTTTATTAGTTACTACCTAGTACGTTACGCTATTGATGTGCATCGTTTTGTTATTTTCTTACTTTTAACGGATTTTGCATTGTAATTTGGACTTCGCTTGCCTAGTGACTCGGATTTAAGTGTGTTTGGAGACAGTAAAGAACTGACATGGCTCTCTTCTGGACATTTATGTTTCTGTGATACGCGTCTTACTACCAGTCATTATGGCGTATACTATACATCAGTATGCTAACATGCATTACATTTACGGGGAATACAGAGGCAACAGTGCTGCTTCAGCTAATTTGTATCGCAAAAGGTTAAGGTACTCAAGTCCAGATTACAATGCAAAATCCGTTAAAAGTAAGAAAACAACAAAACGATGCACATCAATAGCGTAATGTACTTGTAACTAATAAACAAACTCATGTATAGAACAAACAAAAGACGTGCGTGTCGTCACCTACTCTCACTCTAATGAGTCGTAACTCATTAAATGATATTATTAATGTGTTCTCCTTCTTTGCATTTCTCCTTACAGCTTAAAAAAAATCCTTGTATTCTGTTTAGTTTCTAAGTTTAGTAAGCATGAATTAAGTTAATTTATTAATTAATTAACTTCAACGTACAATTTTTAAGTGAACATCTGGGTGATTTCAATGTAACGAGTGTTTTTGTTCGAAATTCTAACTAAAGAAAAACATTCAAAATGTGTTCTCTGTGCACTTAAAATAGCAAAAAAAATTTTTGACGTAGCTTAATAGCAATTATTTTACTATTTCAAAAACTACATAAAATGAGCAACTTTTTAAAGTAACAACCCAGGTTAGTGTGGTGTATTTTTTGTTCAGTATGGATAGTGAAAGTTAGGAGAAAAAATTTTTGAAATCACGATTAGGGAAAAGTTTTCTTTTTTTCTACAAAGTTCAAACTCTATTAGCTTTGTTTATAACCGTAGTCAATAGCAGAACTAGTCAGGATTCCGCAATACAAATTTGTATCCCACAATACGGAAAATTGTAGTTGCGGCAGTCTAAAAACTGACATGAGGTGTAATTTTTAAGAAATTATTAAAAGTGCCAATATCTCGAAAAATAAAGATTTTTTACTAAGGTCATATTACGATATTCTGGTGAGTCATGAGCTGGTCTATCAGCCTTCGAAGGGACGACGTCGACTTCTGGGACATCCTGTATAATAATTTATGGACGATCGTATGTGATGCTATTAATATAATATTAACTTATGACTCCTACAACATACCTATTATGTATTTTAACTTAAACTTATTTCTCAAATATTTGCACGCCATATGTGGCTGAATATGTTTGTAGTATTATAATTATTGTAACACCATTTATACCATATTCTCGCAAATAAACTATTTGATTTGATTTGATTTATTTGATTCAAGAATGCATATTTAAAATCCTTTTTTCCTAAACCTACTTTCTTATAATTGTAGCACAGTCGTTCCAAGCTCTTTTGAATACCGAGAAGTTGGCAAGTATTCCGTGCCTAATATAAATACAGCGGATAACAACGTTGACTACTGTTCGGTTGAAAAGCGCATAGTTTTCTCCGTGTACTGTGTATTTCTGCCGCAACAAAAACAGCTAAGACGCGAACCGTCGTTGTACAGCGGGGAGTTTTTGTTTAAATACATTTTGTGTAACGGTCGGTTTTCCCCGCGGCTTTGTTCGCGGGCACAATGCGCCCGGTCCCCCCCCCCCCCCCCCCCCTCCACGCCGCCCCCGGCTCCGCTCGCGCCGGTAATTTCGCCGTGAACTTAAATTAATTTTCACCTTTGTGCCGTCGTTTTGTGTCGGCCGTTGTAACAACACGCTTCCACTTGAACTCGCCCGTGCCAAGTTTTAATATTTACACGCCGGAACGGTTGTGTTTGTTTTGTGCGAAGACAAAACACTCGCGGTCAAACAGCCCAAACGAGGGCGCACAGCCGCACACATTACTCACCCCGACGGTCACATTAATCACTCGGAAAATAGTACTGTAAATTTTACAATTTATTATATCTGTGTGAGGCTTAAGCTGCAATATCCTGTAAGGTTTTTTTTTTTTTCAAAGAGACCTGGATAAATCAAAGAGCTACTAAGTATATTGAGTTACAATTACTATATTGTGCTTTATTTTAATTAAAATAGTACCTACAACCTAATCTCGTATGTACCCAAGTAATGCCACACCGCAAGCAGCGTGCAGCAGCAGCGTTTGTATTGGCAATACAAACAGCTGCTAATCCGGCAATCACGGAAGCAATCAGTCGCGCACCGCACGCAAACACCACGGTGGCGGCGACGGCATCTCCCCTCTGTAGGCAAGTATGAACTATGACGTCATCAACGAGCAATAAGAAAACAAGTATAGTGAGACTGTCTAATGTCTTTCGGGAATCGTTATTTTTCATACATCGTCTATTATTTCTATAGTAAAACGGTAATTGACGAGAGCCACTAGCAATGTGGTCGTGCTGCAATATAATAATTACTATGAATGAGAAATAAATTAATAAATGTACTCTACGTAAAGTATACTCTGTTCAGATACAATTTAATGTAACGTAAACAAAAGTTTACACTTGACTAAAATAATATTTCGATCTATTTCTTTATTGCCAATCTAAATGTCACATAATTACCGTAATTGTGTGGCATTTAGATTAGTGTATTTTTGTTTACGCCCAGATTAAATTGGATTTAAAAGCTGCGAATGAATTTTCATTACTAATAATTACTATGAATGAAAATAGAGTTATATTTCTGTGACTTAGGATTAGGGTACGTATCACGTTCGAGTGCCTATGTGGGTTCTGAAAATGCAATTCACCCAACAGCTGGTGTGGGATTTGGAATACGCTGGTCACGCGAGCGCCGCGCGCCGGCTGTCACGCGACTCTCGTCACTTAATTAGTACTTCAGCACTACACAAACACTGATAGGCTCCGTTCTGATGAGAGTTTTTGTTTTTAGTACAACAAAAAACCTGCACTGTAAATAGAACTGTGCGCTATACTAAAGAGCTGCGAGAACGACCACAAAAAAACTTTCGCGGGTGCAAGCTCATAGGATTGATTCATACTAGTGTGGAGTCAAGGTGAAACTAAGTGAAAATCTGAAAAATTGGCATATCAATCCACTCATAAGTGTAATACGTAATGCTCATATTCCTACTTAGATAAAAAAAAATAAGTTACCTCACTTACCCCGAATCGTGCAGCAGTAAATGAGCTGATGATGATAAATTATGATGAGCTGATGATGATAAATTATGGCCAAGAACACTGTCGATGTCAGCATTGTCAGCTTTTAAATTAAAAACAAAAACAAAATCGGTTAATCAGTTTGTGTGCTACGATGCCCACGGACAGACATGTCAACATGAAAACAGAGGGTCCGTTTTCTTCGCGGGTCACAAAAAAGAACGTCGGTCGTGCACGCGAATGCGCGTCTTAATTTTTTCTCGGTAGGGATACAAAAAGTTGTGTCCTATGTCAGTATGAATCGACCCTTACATACTGGCTGTGATAGTGTTGTGTGTCTGTCGCGGTGGGCGATATGTCTTCATCAAACCGCGCCAACTGTCTCGGTGGATATTCCACCTAATGACGTCATTCAATTGGACTGAACTGTTACGAGTGTGTAAAGTGCCATTCTGACCGCCTAGCGCTGGTTCTTATGACCGCTATTAGTGTCAATGGTGAAAATATTTTTCATGATTTGCCCACTAGTCTGCTTCCATTTAACACCAGCAGGCTGTCAATAACAGCCTGCTGGATTTGCAGGCTGGACCGTGAGTACCTGTGACCCTTAAGCTTATGAGAACAGAGATGGAATGCCGAATGCCTAAAATCGTAGAAACTAACATTTGAATTAAACATTCGCTTTTTAGTCAAGTCACATCCAATTTCTAGCTCTATATCCAGTGTGCGAGACTGTTATATTTTATATAACTATTATTTAATATGACAGTCTATCGAGCAGACCTTGGTAAGAGACGGGTCCTTTAAATAAACACTCGATCGACTCACTGACCTTTAGTATGTAAATAGCTGGCGGCGTCGTGTTATACAGGGGGAGACATTAAGGCGGGCTTAATACAATATTATAGTATTCGATTGCAAAAACATTTGTAACATGTCAGTATAAAATACTTAAATTCTATTCAAATCCATGCGGCGCGATGCTCGGCAGTACGAGGGTGTCCATGCGAAGTAAGAGTTGTCAGGAAATTTATATTTATGCATAAAATTATTATTTATGCATATCTATTATCCTTACTTATTACGTAAAATTGAGGCCTTATTTGGGGTAAAATATATCATTCGGATAAAACAACATCCTGTATGGAGTGTACAAGGTGACATAGGTTATACAGGGGGATACAAGTTACACAGGGCGATGTGTACACGCGTTAATAACTGATGAACCGACCTTTTACTGTGGCATTGGACACGCTGTAGAAGGTTACGTCTTAATCTGTAATGAGGTGACCCTATTATCACCCCTGAGAATAATTTTTCTACACCCTTTGTGGTTCTTTTTTTATTATTTGTTATAAATTTCAATAATGCCCAGTGCTCACCGCAGCAGGAGAATAAAACTAACTCAATTACTTATTGACAAAAAGTGTAGACTGTCTCGTGTGAAATAAAATAAAATCCTGCCCAACCGAGAACACGTCTGCGGCGACCGCCCGCGCTGGCGCTAGACGACAGTTTTACTCGCTTTTATTTATTACTTCTCTACGGTTTTGTAACAAAAAGATTGGCGCTATTAAAAGTAGTAATAATTGAGTCGTCTTTTTAGAGTTAAGTATTTGCTAAGTAAATTTTGTCACGTCTAGTCGACATATCTGAAATCCAAATAAAATTCCTTTTATAGTAGAGTTAGTTGGGTAGAGCGGAGAGATTCCGTCGGAGAGTTCCGAACGAGTCTGAACAAAACTCTCCTTTTTTGCGACCGCTCCGGGGACTATTATCAACAAAGTTCCGAACTGATAACACCGTTACCCGGGCAACTCACGTTGCATATTAACAAAGTACCAGGGCCGCACGATGATTTACGACTAAAAACTGAAGTATTTGACGTCACAAAGTTTGTATTGTGAAATATGTGGAGCACTCAATATTATTTACGTAGGTATAAAATATAAATCGAATATAAATCTCTGACTTAAGAAACTTGATTGATTGAAACTTGACTTAAGTCAGTGATATAAGTAGTTTAAACTAAGGTTCACCAAAATATGTAAATAGTAAATACCTTATTTAGGTTTATTTTTATTTAATTTGTCGGGAACATGAATTTTCGACAGCTGAAAAATATCTGGGTCTGGTTCTTAGAGTGATTTGACGCTACAATACTTTTTCTTCTTTAAGTATCTTGTCTTCATTGCTCTATGTAGTTTACAGTTTAATGATGTATTTCCATTGCTGTGAAGATCAGATACAATAAAATGATATTCAGCCATCTGCCGTATCCGCCGTGGTGTGATGGGCGCGAGGTATTAATAGCGTGTATTAACAGTTCCCGGCGATATCGCGCTCGTCAGCTCACTGGCCCGGCACCAGCCTCACACGTCACATTAACATCATCATCATCAGCACTCTCCCGTCCTGGTGTACGTGTACAGATCCCCAACCATAAAGAATAATGTGTAGGAGTATGTTATTACAAATCGTTTTCTTAATTAAAGTGATTTGAAGCCAGTATAGAGTGTACAACCACAACCAGAAAGTCGATTCTGCTAAATAAATCCTGCAATTAATATAGTTACGAATGTAAAACTGCAAAATGGTAATCTCATAAACATGACGTTTGTCAAATCCATTTTGATTGGTCCAAACTCAAAAAATCAGTTTATGATATCAAGACGTTTCAATAAAAGTTGAATAAAAGTGTAAGTTAATTACGAGAATTGGGGTTATGAATCAAAATATAGTCGTGGCGACACGTCAATTTACTGCATCTTACCACATCTAGAGTCTGGCTATGTGATGTTCGATAGTGCCTATGTTGTCTAAACTTTTTGTTTAGACAACATAGACACTATCGTTAAGTACTCGTACATACTTACCAGTAGCGAAGGCCGGTTCCCCTTCATAGGGAAGCCCTAGCCCTATGAGGGTCTTAAAAACGTAAGTGGTAAGGGAAGCCGCTAGGAATGGAGTTTTAATACTTTATAGCACCCCCACGCCACTGATACCTACATACCTACAAGTAATCTGTCTCAAAAGAATAATTGAAATGTGCTAAGCCTGTACGCACAACTTTTGTGTAATGAGTGAATTAGTGAAAAGTGAAAATACAGCTCAGTACCGAATTGTTTTACAAACAGTCTACCTCGCTTTGTAATTATTATAATGAAGTTTGTTACGTCTCAGCGAAGTTCAATAAAGGCTTTTAGTATTTGGAGAAAACACGATAATTAAGATCGAACTCGACACGAGTTTGATGGAGTTATAAATTGACGATGTCGCGTGTGTCTGTGTGTTTGTAATTATTTGTACAAACATGGTGAACATGTTTGAACAAATAATTACGATTGTGTAATATAATTGGGTCGCACTTAATTACACAATTACGTATTTTGTTTCATGTTGAGGTAAATATTATTTTTGATGTCGTATTAACGATTTTTGGCAACATTTAGTAGAGTCTAAACATTACATAAGTGTAGTTTATAGAGCTTACTTATTTAAGGTTCCGTACCGTACCGTAAGGGTAATAACGAGACCCTATTGCTAAGACTCGGCAGTCTGTCCGTCCGTCTGTCACTCATACTCAGGCTCTCACGAACCGCGATAGCTAGACAGTTGAAACTTCTACAGATGAAGCGTTTCTGTTGCCGCTATAACAACAAACACTAAAAACACAATATAATCAATATTTAATATTAATATTTATCTGATACAACAAACGTGATTTTTATACCGTTTTGTGTGGAAAACTTCATGCGATTCTCACTTGGCCGGTTTTTTTGTGTCTGGTAAATAACGATCTAATTTTTTTAACATAGGAATTAGTTTTCTTTTTCCTTAGGACTGCGAGTATTAGATTTAAATTAAAAGCCTGCTGATAAAATATATTTGATATAAAAAAATTACTCGAATAGTTTATCTGGGAAGCATTAAGCGACTATTATCGGTTACATCGGTATTCGGTTTATAATTACGATTATTATCGGTTTAATTTCGTTTGGATGGAGGATGGCCTGATTTCCTTAGCCAGCCATGGCTAAGGAAATCAGGCTGTCCCCCTCGCGCACACGATATAAACGCTTGTGCGAATGAGTTTTTGCGTTGACCGAACCGAGATTAAAAAGAAAATAGTAGAGAATTGGGGGTTACTTTTCAGTTGCTACATATTATGTTATACCAAACTATTATTAACCCCCGACGCAAAAAGAGGGGGGTTATAAGTTTGACGTGTCTGTCGGTCTGTCTGTCTGTCTATCTGTCTGTCTGTCTGTCTGTCTGTCTGTGGCATCATAGCGCCTGAACGGTTGAAGCGATTTCAATTTAGTTTTTTTTTTGTATCAAAGGTGACTTATCTGCAAGTGTTCTTAAACATGTTTGATGAAAATCGGTTGAGCCGTTTAAAAGTTGTGGGGGTGAAAGTGGGGAAGAATAAGTGAATGTCTGCAAATATACTCGAGTGGGGTCTCAAATAAAAGCGCACTGAAAGAGAATATTGATGACTTTAGGAGAGTGTTCTTAGCTGCGTTTAATGAGGAAATTAGTGATGGGAAGATCAGCCGTTTGAAGGTAATCAGCTCTTTTCTAGTTGATGAGGGGATCTGACTGACCTTCTTATGTCCGATCGATTCGAAATTTGGTACCGTGTTACTTCAATGATATTGAAAGTATGTATATGGTAAGGTTATCATTATTTATACCTAATTTAAAAAGGACAAAATAATAGTAAAATTAAAAATTTTAAAAACCCCCCAACACAAAAAATAAACTCTAA
Organism: Glaucopsyche alexis; assembly: GCA_905404095.1. Classification (NCBI taxonomy): domain Eukaryota; kingdom Metazoa; phylum Arthropoda; class Insecta; order Lepidoptera; family Lycaenidae; genus Glaucopsyche; species Glaucopsyche alexis. The sequence goes on from FR990056.1 coordinate 23,174,620, forward strand.
AAAATAATAAATAATATTTTAAACATATTATAATTATTATCGTCACATATAATATTATGTAAGTTGAAATATTTTTATTTTCCAATCGTCGTCTCGTCGGGGGACCGCTATGTGAGAAAAACAGGTGTAGTCGCAGATTGCAACAAAAGAATTAACCTCGAAAAAAAATTTACGCTCGTACCTAAATGTAATTTGTAATAATTAATTAGCTGTTGTTGGAAAAATACTTTATAAACGCGCGGTAAAGCGGTCCCCCGACGAGGCGACGATTGGAAAATAAAAATATTTCAACTTACATAATATTATATGTGACGATAATAATTATAATATGTTTAAAATATTATTTATTATTTTTAGAGTTTATTTTTTGTGTCGGGGGGTTTTTAAAATTTTTAATTTATTATATAATACGAGTCTGTAATAGCTCCTTAGATAATACCTCCGGCGAAGATGTCGTCAACCCCCTCCCTCCCTGAATGTCTGTGAGGGGTTTACTCAGAAACTTAATGAGACATAAGTCGATATGTAGAAGATTTTCTAGGACACTCAGATATTCATTATTTAAAATGTTGTAGGTAACTTGGTACGTGGAAGTATTTTCTTGGATTAATATAATATATAAGTGGATGGACACATTTCACAGACCAGTTACTACGTTACAGTAACTACATTAGTAAAGACTCACTCTTGAATATGTAGCTTAGTTTAGAAAATATAATATAATTATATTATTATAATAACATTTTAATGAGAATTTATACCGACAGACAGCTTTGACAGATTTTAAAACATTTTTGATTATATTATTTCTAACGAAAAACATAGAATAGAATTACAAATGTCAGCACCAGCGACTGGGAGCTCATAATGTGGTTAGTTTGTAATGTAATAATATTTTTCATTCGGTAACTCATTTAAACTTGGGTAATTGGATTGCACGTGTCAAATATAGATGAAGATAAGGGAATAAAAACTAAAGATAATTCAGAATGATCAAAATGATTACTATCAAAAGGATAAGAAGTAAAATACTAAAGCACTGCTAAATACATTTAATGTATAAAGGTTTTCCTTATTATAATAATAAAAACTAAGAGCTACAAGTTATAACCCAATTTATTGGGTAAAATTACATCTTATCAAAACTGAAACCAAATATAGGTAATAGGCAAATAAAGAAATACAACAAATCAAATAATTTTCATAATGTACTAATACTTCTCACTAACATTATTAATATTAACATTTTGACATTATAAAACATAATTTAAAACAAAATTATCAATAAGACAATTTCTTAATAATCTAGCTATCTAGCTATAATTTATACAATAGGTTTTAGACAATGTTATACTTATACTTATCTTTAATATAATGAACGATCACTCTCACAGTTTGGCCAAGACTAACTTTTAAAAATGGCGGACCAACCTTTTATAAGGATAAAATGGCGCCAACAGGAAGTAAGGTTGATTATGGAATTTACTAAAATTGTTATACAAAAGATGTTTACAATGGCCATTAAATTACTTCATAATTTAGATCAATTATTTAACTATTATTAAATTTTAAACTGTAGATTGTAAAACAGGAAATAATAAAATGATATTGTGACATAACTGTCAAGTATAAAAATGATAAATTTAGCTTTGAATGAAATTTATTTTAAAGGTATATTACTATAAAAATACCAATATTCTAACACGGCCATACTGACAGGTACTTCGTTCTCTGAAGTACCAAAGTTTATTTTATTCCAATACACTTAAATCATAAGCCACACATGGAGCACTGACTTTAGAAGTCCCTAATTGTAACTTATTCTAATATTGCAATTGCCACTGTGGGTCATAGCAACGCTCAGTGATACATTAAATTACTGACTCCACATGTCCTGCTACACATGTGTCGAGCCTCAAGTACAGCACTTACTTCAGCAGTCCCTTAATTGTAACTTATTCTAACATTGTTCATTGCCCCTGTAACTCGTAAGCAACACTCAGTGATACATTAAATTACTGACTCCACATGTCACAAAAGAAGAAGAATAAGAAGAAGAAATAACGTGGTCTGTGACGTGGCATGCGGAAAACTTATTTTCTATCTACATTATTATAATAGCTTAATAACAACAAAAAGTGTAAAATTGTATAGTGCTTATTAAAATGAATTCGAGGGATATTATGTAACACAGCATAAAGGACAACGACAAACACAAGAAAAACAATGGACGAATGCGGTCGTCCCGCCGCGGGGCTCGATTATAACCTTCATTACACTCCATTGGTGCATATATCTCAGGTATTTACTACTTGTTTTTGCATTTTAAGTAGGTGAATTCTGTAATGGCGGCTAAACGATTTTTTTGATTTCAGCACCCGTAGAGGAGGCGGAAGGTTATTCCAACAACGGGAGGCCGCGTACTTAAAAGACCCACGGAATGCTGCTGTCCTGTGCTGTGGCGTTAAAATCTGATAATGGGAGGCTCTGGTTCGCGTGTTAACATCACTTGCCCAAGATAATTTCTCATATAAGTAAGAAGGCGTATGGGTGAGAATTATATCAAAAAGAAGTACGGCAAAATGCAGCTTCCTGCGTTCCTTCATCTTAAGAAGGTTAGCACTATTGATAAATGGTGTAACATGAGCTCGTGGTGGAACTGTGAAACAGAAACGCATACAGGCATTCTGGACTCTTTGCACAAGTTTCTCTGTTCTTGTAAGTAGGTTTTGACCTATTACAGTGTCTGCATAGTTCAACTTGGACAGTACTAGTGTTTCACAAAGCCTGATCCTAAGATCCTCACTAAGGTATGTCCGAAACTTGTATAAAGTTTTGAGTCGGAAGAAACAGTTACTGACAACCTCCAACATGTGTTGTTCAAACTTTAGATGTGAGTCAATTAATACCCCCAAATTCCGCGCTACATTGACATGTTCGATATGTTGTCCAGAGATCACAACAGCTGGTTGTTTATCCAGGATGTCAGTAACTTGTTTCCTCGAGCCCAGAATAAGAAACTTTGACTTAGTAGGATTCAAGACTAGTCCACAGGATTTAGACCATTCAGCAATATGTTTTAGGTCTTCATTAAGTTTCATAACAGCCTCAAGCATATCTTGAGGGTAAAAACTAATATATATTTGGGTGTCATCTGCGTACATATGGTACTTACAGTGAACTATGTTATAGGATATATCGGCACTAAATAAGATGAATAATAATGGGCCAAGGATGGAACCCTGCGGTACACCTCGAGTAACACGCGCACAGTCAGAGTATGACTTATCACCATTGGTAGCTGTGATTTCCACCCTTTGTGACCTATTCGTTAAGTAGCTGTGGAACCATTGTACAGCAGAGGGCTCAAAACCAAAGTATGACAATTTTGAAAGAAGAAGAGGAATATTAACTGTGTCAAATGCCCTGGAATAGTCTAGCAGCACTAGGATAGTACCCATACCCTGGTCTTGAGCAGAGATAATATTGTCCAAAACATCCAGTAAAGCTGTTACAGTACTGTGTTTACGTCGGAAACCAGACTGAAACTTAGGTAGAATTTGATTGGTCTCTAGATAATTTATAACCTGATTATAAACAACTTTCTCAACTATTTTGGATAAGCAGGGCAAAATACTGATTGGACGGAGGTCCTGGGGGGAGTTAGGATTAGGTTTTTTTGGGATGGGTTTAATTAGAGCCGTTTTCCAGCTAGAGGGAAAGGTAGAGGTTAATAGGGATTTATTTACAATATTAGTGATGACGCTTAAGGTATTGGGCATTGTCAAGGTTAACATCTGCAGAGAGATGTTATCCACACCAATGGCATTAGACTTGAGACCTCGTATTATTTTCAGAACTGCACTTTCTGATACAGAGGAGAAACTAAATCTTGTCGCACCTACTGTGTGTGACTCAAAATAAGTTATTAAAGAAGAACAGTTTAAAGGTTCACCAGGAATATTGAGAAAGTGGTGATTAAGGGTATCAGGATTATTACAAGAATTGGGTAAAAAGGGTTCTTTAGTTTTTGATAAATTTAAGTTATTCTTTAAGTTTTTCCACAGTATTTTAGGATTGTTTATGTTACAGTTAATGTTTCTATTAAAATAAGCGCGTTTTTCACAATGGATAGCTGATACTACTAACGATTTTAAATCTTTGTATGCTTTTTTGTGAGCAATGTTTTTAGTCGCTTTCCATTTTGAAAAAGTCCTATCTCTCAGCTCCATCATTTGTTTAACTGTATCAGTTAGCCAGGGTAGGGATTGTTTTCTAATTGTGACGTTTTTAATGGGAGCATGAAGATCAAAAAGTAAAATAACTAGTCTGTTAAATTCTGTAACCATTTCATTAATGTCATTCATGTTTTCTAAGTATCCCCAGTCAATTCCATCCAAGTCCCTATTAAAAATGTCTAACAGTATGTCCTTAAACGGTCTATAGGAACTCACAAAAGGTGAAAATCTAGTCTTCCTGAAGTTGAACTGTGTTGTGACCACTGCATGACTGCCCAGATCAGGTATGTGGTTCACTAGAACAGAACGTGCTACTGCATTAGTACACACCACATCAATTAGTGTTTCAGAATGCTCTGTGAAGTGTGTAGGTGTTGTTACGACTTGGTTGATGTGCAGAGAGTCCAGAAACTGAGTGAGCAATTTAGTTTTGTTATCTAGAGGGTGTAGCATATTGATATTAAAATCTCCCAATAAAATAATATAGTCAAATGATGCTAGTGTACACCAAGATAGAGTTAAAGCATCAATGAATAGGTTCACGTCCATCCATGGCGGTCTGTATGCGGTACCTACTGCGATTTTAAAGTTATTGATTTTAAGACTGAGCCACATTTGCTCAACAGATGGCGTCTCGGGATTGGGAACCAGCCGCGCACTTATACCTTGCCTGACGTAGAAACCCACCCAGCCTCCACGCCCACCCCGTATGTTACTGGGTCGTGGCCGGTGTCTCAGTCGATATCCGGGAATAACTGGCGCTCTGCCATCTTCACCTTGCCTGAGCCAGGTCTCATTGATAGCCATAATATCGACTGAGAGACGTTCCATCATAGCAGTGAACTCGTCGTGCCTGGTTCCCAGTGAGCCCGCATTGAACAGCCCTACTGTAAATAATTTATTATATTTGTTTGCCATTTATATATTTTATATAAGTATAGAAAATAAAGATAACATGGATGGTAAATATAAATAAAGTTATAATTATATGACAGGTTTTTAATATAATATCTATTAATATTAATTTATGGTTATAATGTATATTACAAAACAAATAAATAAATAGTAGTTTGAATAATAGAATAATGGAGTAATATAATAAATTTTGGAAAATATTAATTGGAAAGTAATATATATTAAGAAAACTGACTGTACACTTTGTTATAATGAGAATAAAAATAAAAGATAAATTTCTCAAAATGGTATCAACATAAAGCTTCCAAATCCCAGAACCAGACCTATAAAAGCACGCATCACAATATGACATCATACAAATTATAGAGAAATAGAAATATAAGATTAATTTTATTTTTTTGATACTCTAATTGTACTGGCTCCACATGTCCTGCTACACATGAGGCGAGCCTTGAGTAGAGCACTGACTCTAGCAGTCCTTAGATGTAAGTGAGAAAAAAAAACAAATTTTATACGATTTATTTATTACCAAAATCATACATTACTTAACACAAAATCAACCTTTTCTTAAAATAAAATCTTGACAAAATTACTTTATTTCCAAAATTATTAAGATTGACACAGCCTAGGTATATTGCATATGGGGTGTTTAATTGTTATGTTAATTTATGCATAAAATGAATAACCTTAATAATTTTAGACTTCCTCGCTAGTCATAGTCCTGATTTTTCTGTATTATGATTTTAATAATTCATAATACCCGTAGCATGATTTAAGGCAAGGACCAAGCTCAAAAACAAAATGACTTTCATTACTCGTATGCACATTGTAATAAGATTCTGTTTTGCGTAGCATTATTTTTTTTATATTCATGTAGACGGTTTTTGCAATGTATTTTTTTAAATATCTTTCGAAATATTGTACCAATCACAAAGGTGTTCGGTTTATGTTTCAATATATCATATATATAGTATTGCACAAAACTTTACGTTTTAGGAGATTGTGTGGTTTTTAAGAAGTGATTTTATAATTTTTTTTTTCACTCAGGAAAAATATGTATTTTTTTAAATGTGTACGGTTCATGACGCGTCAAGGATTGTGTACTTTATCCATAGAGATATATACATGGAGGTGCCCTTAAGGTTCTATACATACTAGCGCTTATACAATGTGCTGTTTCCAGCACAAATGACATTATGACAAAGAGTGAAATATCATTTGGTCTCTTTCTATCTAATGCAATAATTTCCAGTGATAACAGAAACAGCAATATTTTTGTTTTTGCTCATTTTAGAAAAATTAGACTTCAAAACTTGACAATTAACGAAATGCGGAACGATTCGCCATTTTCAGCTCACTTTTTGTGGTAGTTCTTCTGTCAAAAAGTTGTATAAGTTTTGTTTAATTATGAATTTTCTAAGAGATAAGGATATTCTTTAAAATTTTACTTGAATGTTGTAAAACTGATAATTAACATGCCAAAACATTATATTGCGAGTTGTGATGCAATAAATAGTATAAATCAAACTCAAATATATTTACACAGGTTAGTAGCCGGTTTTATGCAATACTATAAATATCTCACGAAATAATTGTGTTGGAATTAGATATTTTCATTTATTATATTCATATTCACATATATATAAGAACAGTCCTTTAAATTGCATTTTATGTCATTAGATTTATTTACGTAATTGAAAAGTGTTGTACTGTTTGTAATAGTTATCGATAAAGATACAAATAATTATTATTATCATTACATTGGCGTGATGTCACAAAAGGCAATCTGAATGTGTTCGATGTGGTTTTAAAAATATAAGTTAACAGCGTTTAATTATATTGTGTGACCAAAATGATTTGACAAAATATTATGATAAAATAAATAATACTTGTTTTTATAGGTTGAAAGCTGGAGAAGAGAATATTAATCCCCGGACCCTGTCAAGAGAATCACAGACAATTAGTTTTTGAACAAACTAATTTTATTTAGAAATGAATAGACTTATTTATTTGTATTTAAATAAGTGGATATATTTCTTTGTTTTTAATTTCTATTCCACCTTAGATAGTTAAAAAAAAAAAGTTTTTAGTTCCATCTGTCAATGCCACAAGGACTAATTATTTGCCAAGCTGTAAAAATACCTATTTATTGTACCATATTTTCACCAAATAAAGCATCTGGTTATTATGTATAAGATTAGGTTACGATGGGACTGACTTACGCTGTACATCAAAAGTCCCTAAATAAATTAAGAATAAAAAAAAAAACATCTTTTCATTTCATAAACCAATTTATACAATTGGCTCGGCTCGTATACAAATAAATATTCAACCATATTATGACCTCCAAGGACTTAGGAGTTGAAGGATCCTTAACAGTTAATAAAACTTATGCCACGTTAAGTTCAATAAAAAAAATGGTACTTCTGTCCCATGGTAAATAAAGGTAAATCTTACATGTTTAATAAAGGTATCACAAAAAAAAATTTGAAAGTGGTCCAAGTAGAACAAATAGAATAAAACTATCCTCAACATCGAATACCTTTTTTGATGTCGGTTAAAAGAGATTATCGATTAATAAAAGTAGTTAAATGTACAAGTCATTTGTAAAACAAGTTTTTTATTTACGTTTACATGTAAGTTATTGTAAAACTTACTAAAATCTTAAAAATATCGATACTGTCGATACACATAATCTCAACTCTAGTTCGGCTGCCATTTTATATTCATTATCAGCTGATAAATTGGACACGCTTTTGTTACAACTAGGGCCAGTCCTTGTATTCTTTGGTCATTGACTTTATCCCCATTTTTTTTTCGTAATTGAACTCTGACTAGGTAGACTAGGTGACAGGAAATGACAAAGTAGGCTATGACCTCGCCTTAAGAATGTACCTACATTGTGTCTAACACCAAAATTGTTCATCTCCAAGTTTTAGCGAAATTGTCAAACTGTTTCATAATTTGTTATATCTGAATACGACATGATATACATTTGGTTTAACTATTTACTAATGTAACAATGAACCAAGACTTTAATTTAGTTCGGCATATTATTCGGTCAGCTACTTGAAATATCATAAAATAGTGGCTCACTTGTTACTGTGATTTATTTGAAGTGAGAGAAGGTTAGTCAGCGTACACTAGGGTTGTGTCAAAAGGAAACTAAATTGTAGTCATGATTTACACAACAGCACAGTAAAAAAAACAAAATTAATAATATTCCTTGACAATATTGTTTTATGGCAGAAGATCGTGGCCGTACTCAATAATTGTGATATTTATCACATTGACATTACCCATACTTCCGTTCGGCCAATCCGACATTACTAATTTTCCAAAAATTATTCTTCTATCCATTTGAACAAATTATATAATGTTGGTATTACCGTAAAAAAATATTTATATATATACGTAGTATGTATATAAAAACTGAACAAAACCATTTTTTTTGTATAATATAATAAGAGGCTTTTATATATTATACGCTCTAAGTATGTATAAGTGACTTTACATAAGTTCAGTTACTCTTAAATTCTCAAGAGTTTTATTTTTATTTTATATATTCGTATTTAACTAACGAAATAGGTACATATACTTTTTATTGTTTCTACAGTAATTATTATCATTAATGGACAATGAAATGCTCAATTCTGCTTCAATTCTGTCATCATGGTGCTCCCAGACAAGTGGTACCGTAGACTATGTTGTGTTAAGTGGCGTATTTAGGTACTATAATGCCAATGGGGCTATGGTGTCAAATTTCTAAATTTGTCTGTCTCAAGTTTAATTTCAATTTATGAACCTCATATCCAACAGTGACCTAAGTCATCTATTTTAAAACAAATTTAAGTAAGTATCCTGTGATTCAACAAAACATTATTTTAAGTACAATATATTTTTTATTTTTATTTTTTGCTGTTGCTCCCAATGTATTACATCATAATTATTAGTCTCCATTAATATAATGTTAACGGATTACTGAGCATTGAATATCTGTTAATATATTAACTCTTATAGATCATAATTAGCGTTTGCTTCAATTTCATTTTGCATGATCGACTAAATACTATAAGCCTCACATCACATGGTTTAAGAAAGGTAACTTTTTCGACTACTGGCGTACAAAAAAAATCCTTTTTCATCCAAGATATATAACTTGGTATAGTTTATTGTATAATAATAAAAATGCTTTTAAAACAAGCTAAGAACAATATTGTTAATTTTGTACTGATAAGTAGAACAACAGTTATTTAAGTATTCCCTTGTTCCCAGGTCATAATAAAAAGTCATTTATTAGTACGACAGTTAGTAATTACTCACTTAATCTGCAAATTAAACTCCCGTGAACAATTTTATCAAATTATAGATTTAACAAGGTAAAAGATCGCAAAAGCGATTTGATGCTAATAAACCACAAGCAAAACTTGCAGGGTTATTCACCGGTACTTACTTGGCTCTAATAGTCCATACGGTTAAGGTTTGAATACACTTTACTTCTCACAATGACTCACATTTCACTTTACATGAGAAAACATTTATAAAGTCAGTCTTAACATTTCTATCAAACAACGAGGGTAGTTAGTAAAACATTGTACGTAAGCAGAATAAAATCATAGACATTTGCTATCGAATGTCGTAAGTAATTTAAATATAGGTAATTATAGTAGCAGTATGTCATAAAAATTACTTATTTTTTTTCTTTAATTTTTCTTAACTATGGGTAGAATTTATAAATTCAATATATTTTTTTCAATGTACTTATGATAACTTGTACCTTCCGTGGAATCCCGTCATTGGTACCACACTGATTAAGATCCTCGTTTGGCCTAGACAGCCTGGAGACCGCTGATACAATTGGCCGACCTGCCGTTCCCAATGCAGGTAGGCGTCACTCACGGCCGCCACCGCTGGCAGGAGTTCCGAACTGCTTGAATGTCCACCTGAAAATGAAAAAAATACGATTAGAAAAATGAAGTGAAAATCGCGGGATGGATCTATCCAACTTCTGATGTCAAATATAGATGAAGATAAGGGAATAAAAACTAAAGATAATTCAGAATGACCAAAATGATTACTATCAAAAGGATAAGAAGTAAAATACTAAAGCACTGCTAAATACATTTATTGTATAAAGGTTTTCCTTATTATAATAATAAAAACTAAGAGCTACAAGTTATAACCCAATTTATTGGGTAAAATTACATCTTATCAAAACTGAAACCAAATATAGGTAATAGACAAATAAAGAAATACAACAAATCAAATCATTTTCATAATGTACTAATACTTCTCACTAACATTATTAATATTAACATTTTGACATTATAAAACATAATTTAAAACAAAATTATCAATAAGACAATTTCTTAATAATCTAGCTATCTAGCTATAATTTATACAATAGGTTTTAGACAATGTTATACTTATCTTTAATATAATGAACGATCACTCTCACAGTTTGGCCAAGACTAACTTTTAAAAATGGCGGACCAACCTTTTATAAGGATAAAATGGCGCCAACAGGAATTAAGGTTGATTATGGAATTTACTAAAATTGTTATACAAAAGATGTTTACAATGGCCATTAAATTACTTCATAATTTAGATCAATTATTTAACTATTATTAAATTTTAAACTGTAGATTGTAAAACAGGAAATAATAAAATGATATTGTGACATAACTGTCAAGTATAAAAATGATAAATTTAGCTTTTGAATGAAATTTATTTTAAAGGTATATTACTATAAAAATACCAATATTCTAACACACGCGACGCGCGCTGGGAGGCGAACATTCATTTTATATTTTTCGCTCAAATAAAGTGCATTCGCTGACATCATCAGTATACTCCGTTCAAATCTAATTCACTCTAAACGTTAACATAATTAACAAGAGGACACGTCATAATGTTACAAACAATCGTCACTTATTTATCGTGTTTAAGTTGCATTAAAGTAGTACCTACTCGTCGAATCGAATTGAATTGAATATTTTGTTTAGGTTTTGATCGGAATTGAATAGGATCGGAACAGGGTATATTATAGTAATAATAATAATAGTATCTATGGACGCTTCACAACACGTCAATATGACCATTTGCTAAGTATCCGAAGAACTTGTGTTACAGGTACCAGAAAACGGGAAGTATATTTAATACTTTTATATTTTTATATACTATACATGTATTTAAGATTTTTATTATATTATATACATAATTAATACACATAAATGACCCAGGAACACGGATTCCTTCGGCGGGATTCGATCCCGCGACCCCCGGCTTGAGCACCAACGCGCTAAACCGCTGAGCCATAGAGGTCTTTATATGGGTGGGGTAGAGAGCACGGCAGAATGAAGGAATTGCTGGCTGGCTGCATAGCGAGTGAGCCTATTATAAAGAAAAGTTTCCTTGTTGTTTTCCTTTTATAGAATATATCGGCGAGATTTTTTAAACTTTATTTAATAAAAATCGTTGAATATTTAATTTTCGGCAGCAATCATTTATCGAATCCACTTCTGATACACAGCGGAACGGGCGGGCAGCGTGACACCGGCGTGACACCCGCGTGACACTGGCGTCACGTCACGCGTCACATACGGCACACGCGAGCGTGACACTGTGACACGGTCCAGAGGCTTAATTTATAATTTATTACGTGAAAGTTCAGGATGTATAGGTATAACAATTAACAAGTAACCCTCGAATTATAAAAATAAATTATAACATACCCTTTATAGCCAGGGAGCCCATGATGCTAATTATTTACTTCGTGCGTCGTGGAGACCTACTACCACAGAGTACCTTGATATATACTGGAACCTACTACCTAGTAGGTTGTGTAGATTGATAGGATGAAGACGAGATTTTAAAATTTTTAAAGATATTTTAATAACTTTATTTTAATAACTAGCTGTTGTCCGCGGAGCCGCGGGCAGCTAGTTATTAAAATATAGTGCTTTACACATGCTTGCCAAAACCAGGGCATCTTCAGTAGGTACTCATCTCGCTTACAACTTCATTTTTCCCCAACCCTAACACTGGGTACGTTCTACGTTTACGTGCAGCGTGGTGAGCCACACAACATCCAAACATTACTATTTCTATTAATACGAGTACTATTTTTATTAAGTAATACAAATTTTATTTATTTAAAGCAATTTTATATATGATTTAATAGCATAATATATTTTATGTTTACTTCTATTTATATTATTATTATATCATTCAAATGTGCCTGGAGTAGTCTGTCTCACGCCTGATAATATGGGTCCACAGAATACCAGGGACTGTGGAGTATCCACGGTCACTATCCTGAGTGGATACCTTTTCGACGGTTGGTGCATTACACTACACTACCACATACCCTTGTTTATTTTCTCCTTGCTGTTATTTCTTTGTTTTGTTTTAGTTTTTATTTGCGTTGCTATGTTTTTGTTCAATTATGTCTTCGTTTTAGTTTTTTTAATATGTGTATTTTTTCTTACTGTGTAGTGTAATGTGTCAAGAAGGTCGATTAAACGTTTATTTATTATTTTATCTAGAAGCTGGTAATGTAGGATACATTCAAATCATCAGTATTTTAAGTTAGAGCCTTTTGACTTAACATCTCATCTTAACCTGACGGATCCAATTGAATTTGATACTTTTTAAACATTTTTGAACGTCCTGAGCAAATAAACTGATTTTCATACCTTTGTTACAAGATATATTTAGGACACCTAGACACCTATCTTAATCTGCCGCAATCGATATATTACAAGATTCTTCTACAAGGGCTCCCCTACTAATAGTTTTATCTAAAAGGTAAGTAAAGGCATTTCATCTCGTACATATTGATGGTCAGATAGTTGTTATCGTGAGCTAAATATAATAGGACGGACCCTCGTATAGTTTATATGGGAGGCATTACGTAACCCCGGCCCAGGCATCGCAATTCGGAGGCTTAGGGGTTATTACGTAATAGCAATTCTCTTAAAACTCTATGGCTAAATATTGCAATCAAGTAATAAGCAATAAAGTTGTTGAGTTGTTGTATGTCATGGGATACTCATCAAAACTTACCTGTCCGGTAGTTGTGGTATAGTATACGGGTATGCGACCCCGGCTTCCCTAGCTATTACTGTCCTATCCCTTGCCCTCCTGGGCGGTAATATCCTACATTTCCTATTTCCCACTCTAACTTACCAATCTTCCTTAATTCACATCACCTATCCTTCCCTTTCCCTATTCCTACCCTCTCCGCCAATCCGTGGGAACGCAACGGTTCTCGCGGAGACGAAAAGTGGCCCATGGAGAGCCGCTTCGCTACGTTGAATGTAAGAGGAGGAATGGATGGTAAGAAAGAAAGTGGACGAAGTGAAACAAGTATGTAAGGATCGTAGCAAGTGGCTTGAAGTGGTCTCTGCCTACCCCTACGGGAAATAGGCGTGATAATATGTATGTATGTATGTTGTTTGCAAAACAATGATAAATATAGTACGTCTATGTCAAATACATAAAGAAGTGAGATATTTTGTAGGATAAGATAAATGTAACTGGACCAAAGATAGCTATTGACATTTTATTAGAACGTCATAAAATAGAGTGGTCAGCTGTAGGTGTTTCCATTATAATAAGGGTGTGTCAGATAGAGGTGACGCCTAATGAATAAGACTAGACCAGCTTCAAGACTCAACCTGCCGGGCCGCATGTGGCCCGCCACATCTTTTTTATTGGCTCATCTGAAGTTAAATTAAATTTCACCAATTGCAAATCTTGATAAAGTTTTGAAAAAGTGTTCACAATTTCAAAAATCTCATTAAAACATATTATTATTTAATATTAATAACTCCCCACGCCGATCTCGGTGACGGTGGCCGGTTTCATTGCAACCAGAGGGGCAATTCTGCTAAATAAAACCTGCATTAATACAATTACAATCAAGTCCCAATACGCTTATACTCCCAAACGGTGTTTTTATGAACGTTAAACCAACATCAAACGCGCTCTGATTGGTCGAAACGTCATAAAATCCGTTCACGGTAACATGTCGCTACACTTTCAATCCAAACAAAGTAAAATTGACCCTTTAAATTGTCTACTTTAAATACGAGAATTGAGGTCCTAGCCAGTTACGCAGGAGTAATTTTATAGTGCCCAAATGTGTATTATTTAAACATCTTTGTTAAAACTACTTTTTTTCATTAGTACAGAATGTTTTAGTTTTTAAGTAATGTTGTGTGTACAGTTACGTTCAAAAGTCCAGTAGCAATCGAACGCAGCGATAGCGTCAACACTCAACGTTACTTGTGACCTTTTTCCATCAAGACAATTCACACACACACATACACTTTGTTTGTCTGTATATTCATATCGTCAATTTCGTCTCAATACGTGAGCACTGCTGTGGCCCAGTGGCATAGCATGTGCGTCTGTTAACTCGTATATCACCAGCTAAATTGCAGGATCGAATCCGACCCACGAGTTACGTAAAACACTTTTTGAGAAATATTTATAGATTATTATGAACTATGAGTATTGATACAACTATGTAGAATATAAAAAATAAAAATTACCTTTCTAACTAAAAGCACAGTAACTTATTAAAAACGTAATATTCTAGTCACAGCAAAGAATGTGAGGGTAAATTAAAAAAAAGGCTTGGACAAAACAAAATATTAAAAATAATATTGTTGGTTGGTGAACTCAGTTACGAGTGTTTGTGTTCTTACTTACTGTTGCGTTTTACAATTTATCCAATATGCAAGCAAATATTAATATCGAAGCAAGAGCTAATATTGTGGCCCTATATTCGAATGGCCTGAATATTACTCAAATTTCTAACGAAACTAGCTTCTCAGTAAGTAGAAATTAATTATATTATTATGATGTGTATTTTCCATTGGTAAAAATCGTCTTTTACAATTTGTTCTTTTTTTTAGAGAAATACTGTAAGTCGATGGGTAAAAAGATACGAGGAAGAAGGTGGCTTGCAGAGTCGTAAACGAAGTGGAAGGCCACTTCTTATCAACCAGACTCAGCGGCGTTATATGGCAGCGGTGGTTTCATACCGACAAGACGTTTTGCCGATGAATTTAACACGTCATTGGTTACCGTTCGTCGTGCACTTCATGACGAGGGAATACACCACCGAAAGCCGGCGAAAAACCCGTTTTTGACTCAAAGGCATAAAGACGAACGGTTACGCTTTGCACGAGAGTATTTAGATTTTGATTGGGAAACAACAATTTTTCCCGATGAAAAGACTTTTAAATCCTCTAAAAAAGGAAGACTACATTTATGGCGTAAAGATAACACCCGTTGGTGTGAAAATAACGTAGTGTCAAACACTGAATCTGGCAGAATCAGTGTGAACATGTGGGGATGGATAAGTGCGCAAGGGCCGGGTGAACTTGAATTTATACCTACGCGAGCCAACAGTGCAAATTATGTAGAAGTGTTAGAGGACATTATGTTGCCTACTGTGCGAAATGTGTATGGTGATAGCGAAATAAGTTTTGTGCATGATAATTGTCCAATTCACCGAGCCTCCGTAGTTCGCAATTGGTTCAGTGATCATTCTAATATTAAGGTTATTCCGTGGCCAGCACGATCCCCAGATTTAAACCCGATTGAAAATATATGGGGTTTAATGGTGCAAAGATGGCGAGCACGCGATGAAAGATGTCCGGAGCTGCTCAAATCCCATTGCATGCAGTTGTGGGAGGATTTACGTGGAACAGATATTTGTAAGAATATTGTGGCTTCCATGCACAGACGTCTTCTTAGTTGTATTGAAAATAATGGAGGCTACACAAAAAATTAATAATCTTAATACTTATTATTAAATTAGAAATGTATTTCTATGTCGCAATAATTAGTGTTAATTGTTATACTTAATATTTATATTTTGTAAGTTTCAAGTAGTTGGGTATGCTACAAAGGAACGTGCTGGCCAATAATTGGTAGGTAAGGTTGAGGTTAAGTTTTAATCCTCTTTTCCTCGGAAAACGAATAATTAAACTATAACCTCAATTAGCATGAAATATTGATAACACAATAGATATAATATTATGTAATAGGTATTATAATATTATTAATTTGATAGATCTGTGGATCAAAGATTTTACCGTCAATAATAATACCGTTCAATAATAATTGTTATGTCATTGAAATAAATATATATTTTATTTTTTGAAAGTGTTGTTTTATTATAATATTTAATACTTAAATATATCTATAATTATCTAAGACCTAAGTAACCAAAATATTATAATATTATCCTTCCTTAAAAAAACTTTCAAAATAGTAATTTTATTAAAATATAATAATATGAGTTTTTAAGAATAAAAAACAATACGAAAACTTTATGATGATAACTGAGGTTTGAACCGTGACCATCTTAACTTATATGCGATGCGAGGCCGACTATTTACAGATGGAGCTACTTACTGTCTTACGTATCCAACGAAATGTTTGCATTTATCGACACAGTGCAGTGCATAAATGAAGAACAATGAATGAAGAAGACAAACATATGTGTTATCTTTGTCTCTCATCCACACATGCTTAAACTTTGTTGTATTGATACTGTACGACATTTAAGTGTGTGCACGGTAACACGGCGCACACATAAAAACGCACTGTAGCGGCAAACGAATATGATCGTTACGGTGCTACTGGACTTTTGAACGCTGACTGTACATAAATTGAAAAATAAAATAAATACATCGTTAACTTGTAATTACGTTATAATTTAAAACTTAATTAGTTTTGCTCGTGATTCTCGACCAATTCAACCATAGTGTCGACTGAAAAGTATTTCTGACCCTATAAAAAAAGTGCTGTCTAGGAATACCCAAAAGAAGCGAAAATTTATAGTATAAAGCGTAGGTAATAGGTATATTGGCATAACTATTATCAACAGCGGTGCGCGCGCCGCACTGTGTCGCACACAGACTGATCTATCAATAGATGTCTGTGGTGCTGCCACTCTATATCTCGACCTGAGACGCATAAGGTCGAATGTCGAGATCAGTACCCCAAGCAGGAACATTTTTCGGTATCGCTACGTGTGCGTAAACGAGAATTATGAGGAATATTGTATGACAATTTTGTTACTTTTACGTCCGCTAGAGACGCTTTCATGGTTTTCATACAATATTTCTCGCTTAGGTACATGTAACGATACCGCAAAATATTCCTGCTTTGGTACTGATCTCGACATTTGACATACATCCGAGAGCGGTACACTCTCTCTCGGTACGCGCGCTCTCGGGTAACGGTAGCGGTAAAAATGTGACGCTTAGCTCGGATGGAGTGGTCGCGCCGCGATCTAGCCCGAATGTTTGTATAGAAGCTCCGCTTCAAAAATTGTCGAGCAAGGCTGGTTTAGGGCGTGATGGAGACTGGCAGTTGACTGATGTATCACGTAATACCCCGCCGTGATACCTGCGCTACCTCCGCCGAACGCTCATCACTAATTCACCGGCCTCGCGGATAAAAACAACCTTATCCCATCACACTATCGACCCTAAACACGTACAAATAGAGTCCAAAATACCATCGCACCGGGTAAGGCTCATGAAATTTGAAAAAAGCTGAGTACACAGCGTCGTTTGCGCTAAATCGATTGCAGCCGATTGACTTGGCAAATATTTTGATCCGCAGAGCTACACGGTGAAGTAGTGCCTATACGTCTGCTTACATAGCTCGCTATACGTTCGGCTGTTAGATTTAATGTGGATAGTCAAATATACGGAACATACAGTTTACCGTTATAGAGACACGCGTAATCGCGTAAGTGCCGGAGCTCTACCGGAGAGGAGTTACAACTTCAAAGGCAGCCGGCGAGAAATAATGCGTGTGTACTGTTGTGCGACCGACGACGCATTTGTAACCATATATTATACAGATATATACTAGTTTATAACTCTCGGGTGTTGCGGATGTCCATGGACAGCGATAAGGTTACCACCTGGCGTTCCGACAGCTCGTTTGCCTACCCTACTCCATAGAAAACCTTAGCAAAACGTTAATCCTTATACTGTACAATACAAACCGGCGACATGATTATGAAATTGTCACCGCAGCGGTGCAGCGGTAATGTCCGACATCCGCGAGGGTGACACGTCGCCATCAATATACATTACGGTCCGCGGTGCACTCTGAGGAAGGAGCTCAATTTAATATGCAAAATTTGTTAAAAATAATATGTCTTTACTTATGAAATTGCCGTTCTGCAGTACTGGCCATTTCAAATCAAAATAATTTTTGTTTGGCTAAGAATTCTAATTTCAAATTAATTTTATTTTAAAAACATGGAATTCTTTTTCCAAAAATAGTCATTTGTTTATTGATTGGTGTTACATTTTCATCGCATTTCAATCTTTTTCGTCATCATGGATACTTGATTAGTGTTACATTTTCATCGCATTTCAATCTTTTTCGTCATCCTGGGTACGTTAAAAATTCGAGTAATTATGGAATATGAGTACCGTCGCGAAAGCAACGCGGTACAAGCGGCACGCAACATCGTCGACGTTTACGGAGCTAACACTATAAACCAACGCACCACCTGTTATTGGTTTGCTCGCTTCCGTTCTGGAAATTTCGACCTCAAAAATGAACCTCGCGATCGTCCGGAGACTTTGGTCGACAATGACGAATTAAAGGCGATTGTGGAACCTGATGATACACAATCTACGGCTGAATTAGCAGTAGCTTGTGTCGTTAGCGTCAAAACAATATTGGTGCATTTGCGTCAATTTGCCAAGGTAAAAAAGCTTGACAAATGGGTGCCCCACGAACTCAATGATCGCCAGCGTGAAGTATGCGTCGAGACATGCCCTGCACTGCTCAAAAGACACACAAATGAAGAAATTTTGAACCGCATTCTTACCTGCGATGAAAAATGGATTCTGTTTAATAACCGCAAGCGCTCAGAAAGTTGGTTGGATCCTGGTTCAGCACCTAAACAATGTCCTAAATGAAAACTTACCCCTAGAAAAGTGATGGTTACTGTTTGGTGGTCTAGCTCCGGTGTGATTCGTCACGGGGGAGCATTACTGCAGATGTGTATTGTGAAGAACTGAACACAATGATGGAGAAGCTGGCACATCTCCAACCAGCATTGGTCAATCGCTCGTCTCCGCTGCTCCTGCACGACAACGCGCGACCTCATACTGCACAGCGGACGGTCTCCAAGTTGTAAGAACTGGGGTTGAAAGCTCTCCGTCATCCGCCCTACTCACCAGACCTTGCGCCTACAGACTACAACTTTTTCCAGAATTTGGATAACTTCTTGGCGGGAAAAAATTCAATACCCAAGAGGCAGTACAAAATGACTTTGAAGAATTTGTTGCCTCCCGTCCAGCTGATTTCTTTAAGAAGGGCATCAATAAACTGCCACTGCGTTGGCAAAGATGCATTGATTGCATGGGTGATTACTTCGATTAATACAAATAAAAAAAAACATGAAAAAAATTAGTTTAAATTTTTTCATACAAAACGGCAATTTCGTAGGTAAAGGCCTAATATTTAAATAAAAATGGTATCTATCTGGGATAG
Source organism: Glaucopsyche alexis (assembly GCA_905404095.1). Taxonomy (NCBI): domain Eukaryota; kingdom Metazoa; phylum Arthropoda; class Insecta; order Lepidoptera; family Lycaenidae; genus Glaucopsyche; species Glaucopsyche alexis. Next base: position 23,194,326 of record FR990056.1, read on the forward strand.
CCTGCAGAGGATGGAGACTTCATTTACGTCATTTCCGACTAGTACAAAATGCGTTTATATATCGGGTACTCTTTCCTTAATATCGTGAAAGTAAAAATTTTACCTATAATTGACTTTTAAGCTAATACCGATGAAAAAGACAAATACCTAAATTGCTGACGCAACCATCCATAATGATAAACTCAAACTCAAAACTCAAACTCAAAAATTTTTATTTCCATTTAGGTTATAATATAACGCTTATAGAATTGTCCTACATGATGCCTACCACCGGTTCGGAAACTAGCCCGGCGAGAAGAACCGGCGTAAGAAACTCGCACGGGGCCACCTTTTAGCAAAAAGATGGGAAAATTGTTCTTTTCAAAAAATATTTTTACAATGTTGTAACTTAATCTATATAACTATATAACATTAGTTATAAGTACATAAAACATACTTAAGTACATAAAAGCAGCCTCGCATGGGGCCATCTTATTCCCAAGGTGTGCAATTGTTAATGAAATCACTGACTTTATAATAACCTTTAGCACACAAACGTTCTTTAACTACTTTTTTTAATTTATTAATAGACAGACTGAACGTTTTCTGGGATTCTATTGTATAGGCGTATACATTGACCTTTAAAAGATTTACTAACTTTACTTAGTCTGATCACCGGAATGTCTAATTTGTGTTTATTTCTAGTGTTCATGCAATGATTATTACTTTTCGTATTGAACATATTTAAATTTTTTCTAACATACAACACATTGTCTAAAATGTATTGAGAAGCAACGGTCAGAATTCCTATTTCTTTAAGCTTTTCTCTCAGAGATTCAAAGCAGAACATTTTGTAAATAGAACGTATTGCTCGCTTCTGGAGCACAAATATTGTATTAATGTCGGCGGCATTTCCCCATAAAAGAATGCCGTAAGACATTCTACTGTGAAAATAACTAAAATAAACAAGTCGCGCCGTTTCTTCGTCAGAAATTTCCCTAATTTTTCTGACTGCATATGCTGCAGAACTGAGTCTATCTGCAAGATTCGCAACATGAGGACCCCACTGTAATTTACTATCTAGTGTTATACCTAAAAATACAGTGGTGTCCACTAAGTTCATTTTCTCGTCATTTAATAGTATATTGGTTTGAACTTGCCTAACATTGGGCAAAGTAAACTTTAAACATTTTGTTTTATTTGAATTTAAAAGTAAATTATTAACATTAAACCAATGTACTATTTTAGAGAGAGCACTATTTACCTCGTCGTAATTTGACTATTGTCGCTTCACATTAAAAATGAGTGAAGTGTCATCGGCAAAAAGTACTATCTCATTATCATTATCTTTAATTAGATAAGGTAAGTCATTTATATAGACGAGAAAAAGAAATGGGCCTAAAATGGATCCCTGGACACCTAATTCTATTTTGGTCCCAGTAGACCTTTTACTATTTATTTCTACCCTTTGAGTTCTATTTTTAAGGTAAGAACTCAAAAGGTCGAGTGAAGAGTCCCGTATACCATAGTGGTGCAATTTTCTGATCAATGTAGCATTCTCAACACAATCAAATGCCTTGGAAAGATCGCAAAATACACCTAATGCATACCTTATCTAAGGTAAGTCATTTATATAGACGAGAAAAAGAAATGGGCCTAAAATGGATCCCTGGACACCTAATTCTATTTTGGTCCCAGTAGACCTTTTACTATTTATTTCTACCCTTTGAGTTCTATTTTTAAGGTAAGAACTCAAAAGGTCGAGTGAAGAGTCCCGTATACCATAGTGGTGCAATTTTCTGATCAATGTAGCATTCTCAACACAATCAAATGCCTTGGAAAGATCGCAAAATACACCTAATGCATCCTTCGACCCCTCCCAAGCTTCAAAGATTCTACAAAGAAGACCCATACCACCATCCGTAGTGGATCGACCCTTGGTAAAACCGTATTGATTATTGTGTAATAAATTATTCGAATTAAAATGTACTAGTAACTGTCTTAAAATTATTCTTTCAAAAATTTTACTAAAAGTCGGTAGGATCGATATAGGCCTGTAATTTGTCGGATCAGATTTATTTCCAGCTTTGAATAAAGGTATAACCTTGCTATGCTTCATTAAGTCAGGGAAAACACCACTTTTTATACAATCATTGAAAATCATCGCTAGATAAGGAGCTACGATACAACAAAATAGGCTTAGAAGAAGGTCCGGAAACTACATGAAAAAAAATAAAAGTCTAGAATTTTTGCACCCTCAAAACCTATCTAGAGGTGTCTTTAACGGATCTAAACAGATTACTAAATAGTTTTACGTGTATAACTATTAACTACAGATACAGTCAAAACTCACAGCATAAAATAACATTCGCAAACAACTTGTCACTATGTTCGTCTGTTTGTTTACGCCTTAAAGTGTCAATGAAATATTATTATTATTTTCTATGGAATTTAACTGGTTAGTTACAAGCACATAATACAGAATATCGTTACAAGTTACAACTTAAAAGTTCGTAATTCTTATGTAGAATTTAAAAATATATAATAGGTACTACACAGCACCATCTCGTGCACCTGCCCCGCCGTATTTGATTAAGACCAGATAATCCGACATTATCTCACGCCGAGATTCAATTAGGCCGGAGTACCAGGCGCGCAGAACCGCAGAGCAGGCTGTTTGCGCTCCGAAATATTTAATATGCGACGATATTGGCTGATGAGATTTAAGAACAGCGAGCCTTCCTTTCAGAGTTGACACTTTTTATATTCTATATTTTATATTATGTACGCTTTGTCTACACTCCGTTTAAATCCGATATAATCTTAAATAAATAAATAAGAACGTCCCATAATTCGACCATTTTAAACATTGATTACAGGGCAATAATGAAATACAATGGACACATTAACTTGTTCGAATTTAATAAATTGGATCTGAACGGAGTATAAATAATATTAGAACTTTGAACAATTTAATATACAATCAACTTCTCCACCATGTATAGTATACATTGTGCTGTGAGTGGAGGAAGTGTGTCTGCGAGCCGGAACCAAGATGTCCGCCGCTCAAGCAACTTACTGTTAGCTGTAGTGTGTACACCACATAATGTGTTTAACGCGAACAATACAACTACAATACAATAGTAACGCATACAATCGGACAGCTCAATGAAATCACTATATTATTGTGTCTGTCTGTAATCACTCAATATGCCGACATCCGTCGCAGGAAATGTGACAGTTATTGTCCGCGCTGGACATAGATGGGGACATAATTTAGTTTCAGATACGTAGTAACTAGTAGTAGGTAGTACAGGTAACTGAATACAATCCAGATAGAGTGAAAAGATCATTCAGTACAATCCCATGCAAATTGCAGAGCAAATGTAAATAAATAGTTTCCTCTAGAAAACTAGCGCAAAATAAACGAATACTGCAAATTATATTAACAGTTAATCCAATACACTGAAACAAAATCACTGTTTCGATAGCCAGCTGTTAGTGAGTCGAGTAGTCGACAGACCTCAGTCCACAGTAATCAGTTCGCAGAACACGGTCTGCAGAACTCGGTACACAGAGCACAGTCTCGGCTGCAGTAAGTGTATTCTGACCCATTTTACTCCGCCTCGCCTTTAATTAAGTTATCTGTTAATTATTTGCCGGTGGATTTCAATTAGGTAACTTAATCAGCTGCTCTCTAGCGATTAAAACAGGCCATTTATTTTTAAACAAGATTATGTTATATTTGAGGTATCTGGTTTTAATTTGATTAAGTTGTAACGAAATGTGAAATGTCGTCACTCGTCACTTCTGTAGCGAGGTGATTTCGGAGAGTTCGCGTGTCACGTACCTTTCAGGTTTTATCAGCCTCTGTTATTGTATGTATGTACTACCTAAACTGGTGCTATATGTTATTGCATGTAGATTGATTGAACTTTATAAACCTCAGCATGTCCCTAGGGGCGACACTCTCTACAAATGACAGCTCGAGCACCAGCGAACGTCAGCCCTGTTGACGTAAGACTAAGGTTGACACCCATAAAATTTCAAACGACGCGTCAGACAAATCTACTATATAAAAATGAATGTATGTCCGTATGTCCTTTATAGAATCGTAAACTACGCATTTGTTCATATTGTGATGATCTTTAGCAAAGTTGTTGTGCATGAGCCAGAGAAGGTTCTTGGACCTTTTTTAATGGGTAGGTGTAGGAGTAAGTGTAGTCATTTATTCATTCCAGTTCATTAAGAGAGAACAAGGGGTGAGCTAGTCTATTATAAATACCTGCGTCCAGCCCCGTGAATGAAAGTCCTGGCTTGAAAAAACCCACGTTTAGCAGCACACACATATTATGTCATTCGTGTAAATCATTGAATAACGATTCCGTACGTTAGTAGTATAATATTATACATTCTTTGGCGTGGAGGCCTTGGGTAAAGGTTTTTATGTTACTCAGACAATTATTATGATTAAAAATGATAAAGCATAATATACCTAATACATACATCAAAGTAGTAAAGTTTTCTCTTGTGACCTGAATCCTGTCAAAATATCCTGCTGGAGCTGGATCGGCGGATCTTTCTGATAATTGTTGGAAAACCAGCGGCGGTCTCGCGGGACCGATGTGTTCAATGAAACGCAAAGCCGCGGGGATTTCAATATAAATATCCAGCGATTTTATAGCGGAATTTTGTACATACAGAGCGATAGCGTATATTATGGTTGTAGACATAAATAATAATAATTAATTAACGTACCTACACAACACTATACTCCGTTCAGATCCAATTAATCCAACCCGTAAACACAGTAGTTTAACAGATATAAACAAAAATAACAATAATATAACAATTTCTACTTTGGGGACCAAACTTTAAATAGAAGGATACTATATCTATTAAATAGCTTGCCCAACGATATCCGACACGAGATCAAAACGACATTGATATTACGGTTCGTTTTTCAAACATAATATTCTGATTCGATGACTTGATAAAAATCTATAAGATTGTAGGAAAAGAGGCTTCATATTTGACATTATTTAGTTCGATATTTCGAATTCTAACAAAATCCTTCAAAAAGAACATCTACGTACACGTTATTACCCTACTACGTTACTGTACGTCTCTCACCACCTAAAAATTATTCATCTAATCATTACGCTAATTTTATTTTGCTTGATTTATTATTACAATAGGTAGGGGTCGAGTGGGGTTCAGTGTAACAAGGGGCACAGTATAACATCAAGATTTTCTCTGTCCCTTTCTTATTTATCAATCATGTCTCTAGAGGTGAATTGTCAGTCTCAGGCACCGCCATGTTTATCAGTTGTCATTGTACGTCAAATTAGTGGATGCACGGATAAAAATTTGAAATTGTGTTTTATGCAAAATATTTGTGGAAATATTCGTTAGAAGTTCGTATGATCTACTGTTATACTGTACGCAAAATATTTGTGGATAATTTAGCTTATGAAGTTTCGTTTGGGTTGGAAAATTAATTATTAATAGTGTGTGTTTGTATGTTGTCTTTAATCTTCATGTAGGTGGTGTTTGAATAGTAAACTAAGTTGATTGGAATTTATAACCTATAAAGTTTTAACGAACTTTTGTTTTGGGCAGTCCGGTGTGGGGTACAGTGTAACGGGGTACAGTGTAACATTTTATAGTGTGCCCCTTTTGACTTGTTTTTTCTTCTAGACTTATAAACATTGAAAATGGTTTGGAACCGCAAAGAACGACAGAAATTGGTTGAAAAAGAGTTGAAAAAGCTGATTGCCTCTTTACCAAAAAAAAATCTGCGGCACTTTAATCTAGGTTAAGAAATGGTCATATTTTTATGAAATAATATATATTACATAAGTTTGTTTTTTAATACCATATTTTTTGTAAACCATAGTTTAAGTTTAATGTTGATTTGTTTGCAATATTTTACTTCGTTAGAAGTTCGTATAATCTACTGTTATACTGTACCCCTATGGCTGTTAAACTGTACCCCACCCATGGGGCACACTGTAACAAAATTATGATCTCAGAAAACTTAAAAAAAAAGGATATCTAAACATAATTTTGGTTCTTTTTCTATTCTAATGTGAAGCTTAAAAACTGTTGATTTTATAGTAAACAACAAGAATTTGATTTAATAAACGGTTTTCTTTCTAAAAATAAAAATAACTTTTTTGTTACACTGTTCCCCACTTGACCCTACCTAATGTTGTAGTTATTTTGCTAATTTTGTTTTTATACTCTGTCCATAATATAAAGTTTTATAACAATGATCCTCGGCCATTCTCCGATTAGCAAATTTTATGTGTCCGGGCTCGTATAATCCGTTATATTATCATTTTCAATCATGTATTATTTTTTATATGTTAGATAGCATCCGTATCTAGCTGTAAACCAAAAAATTGGCTTCTGTTTTAAGTAATTAAGACTTAATTATTTTAAATTATGTTAAAAAAACCTCTATTCTCTAATTACCGTGGCGTGTCCGCACTCCGACTTTATCTTAAAACTTGCTTGTAATTTTTATAACGTACAGATTTACTTTGATTCATTCAACGTTTTAAACGATATTAAGCAACCAGCTGTATCGCATAACAAAATATCGACTCAATAGAACCAGTCTATAATTAATTATCATTAAATAATCGCATATCCAATCGAAAGTTATAATTGCCGTAACATTTGCTGTTCTCGGGCGCACATCCCTAAATAAAAGTATTTGGCACACCACTACCGTACGAGTCGCGATCCTCCGTGTGTACCGAGGACCATAAGCAGTTGCACGTCTCTAACTTTAGTGTACCGCCAATGAAGCACGTGAGTATATAATTACCGTAGCCTTGGTTAAAAACTTTTCTAATTACCGTTGTTCTTATTTTAATACTTGATTTTTTAAGATAGACCCAAGTTGATCATGTAAATGGAGACAGTACTTTGGCCTCCGTATGTTGTAATAAGCTAGTATTTGCATACTGTGTCAGTTTGCGACATTTTTAAGAAAATCTATCGTTTTCTAATTACCGTATACTAATTACCATATGTTTATATTTACCGTTGTATGAAAAATTAATACTTGTTTTCTAACTGAAGCCGCGATGTCGTACCAATGTAAAGTTTTCCGGCGGTTTTCGTAGATTATTATTATCATTGTCCGTAAATATGTCTATATTATATGCTGACCATTTATCAAATTATTAAATTATGGGATGGGAAAACCCAAAAAGACCAAAGAGGAAATTAAAGAAAAGAGAAGGCTTGCCGCTCAATAACGCCGAGAACGAATTAAATATTGTCATCCAAACTAAACGAGTGTACAAAATTTCAGCTCAATCGGTTGAAGATATCTGCTTTAAAATTAGTAGCAAGATTGGAATCTTAACTACATTGCACCCGAAGTAACATACATTGCAAGTTAAATAAAAGCTTAAAATTACTATATTTTGTATCAGCAATCAAAAGAAATGTCAAAAAAAGTGTCTAATTTTTATTAAATGATAGCAATGATAAAGTGTCTGTTTTTACTATTGGTAGGTTATAGTTATGAGAGACATCGTTAATTCTATCACTTCAATTATTTATGTGTGTTATTATCATTTCATTATATCATTTTTACATAGACTTGATGATATTTTCTAATTACCGTTACATTCAATATTCTTTTTTCTAATTACCATACTCATAAAATTTTTAAGTCTCATTATCTAGAAAACCACAATTAATTGTTACATGCCTCATTAATTATTGAATACGTATCTTTGATTTGCTTCATATTTTAATGTGTTTAAGTTAAATCAGTGAAAAATAAAAAAGGTTACGGTAATTAGGCAAAGAACGTCGAATCGGAGAATGACCGTCCTATAGACGAACTGAAGAACAGTTTTGTAGGTCTTTATTTTATATTTTGTTTTCATTGGTATAAATTATTAAATAAATGAAAGAACACATAATGCTACCAATTTGAATGTCACTTATTAAGCGTACACTAATTAATAAATAATTAAGAAACACATTAATTTGGATTAATTTAATTATTTTGCTTACGTTAAAATTCAATTTGATCTGAAATGAGCATATTTATATTTATGAAACCATAAAACTATAAAAAGACCAGCTGTTGCCCGCGGCTCCGCCCGCATTAATACAGTATCTCACGGGGACACTTTTTAGGGATATAAATGTATCCTATGTAATAATCCAGAGCTTAAACTACTACTAGACCAAATTTCATCGAAATCCGTTCAGTAGTTTTTGCGTGAAAGAGTAACAAACATCTATCCATCCATCCCGACAAACTTTCACATTTATAATATTAGTAGGAACAATGAAATGTAGTGTTGTGCAGAAAATTAATAAGCGTATTGTAAGGTCTGTTGCAGAAATACTATAGATTATAAACGGCAGAGCAGACAGCGCGCGAGGCCGACGCGGCGCTAATATTGTATTGGATGGACGTTTTCAGTTCACACTCCAATATTAAACTAGGAACATAGTTTATTTAGTGATTGAACTATATTTACGGAAACAGTCAGCTCGGATTGTTTTCGCTTCATTCGCCATTTAAAATTAATCTGTAAGAAATCTTTGAAAAGAAAGGCGAATAAATAAAATAATTGTAATATATAGCCTACTATTATTATTATAGACATAACATAGTATATAATATTTATTCTGAGCGATACATTATCTAAAAAGCACTATAAACATGCGAGAGAAAATATTCACCCTCGAAGAAATAGTTTTGCGGGTTTATACGCGCCGCCGCCGCCCGCCCGGTCGCTCCGACGTAATATTTCACAATCGAGCAGGTTTTATGATAGACTTGTGGCGCGTTAATCTCTATAAAGCTCAAATAAACCGGCGATATAATAAAATACGTGGCGTAAACGTCTCCGTGAGTTACGGCGCGGGCGAGGTTAATCTCCAGCACTTTACGAGCGCTGCGCTGCGGCGCTGCGGTGCTGCGAGCGCTGCGGACTGCGGGCGCTGCGCGTCACGGCCTGTGACGTCACTCGCCTACGTCGGTCGATCGAGAACCAATTTCTTGCTCTTTCTCATAAAAATACAAAGTCAATCGACTAGAAACTTCGTGAGCACAGTTAATATAAATTTGAGATACGCCTTTATAGAATATTGTATTACGGCGTTCTTATATTAAAGTCGGCCACGAAATGCATCCAGTAACAAGGAACTGATCATCTTGGAAAACTTATTACTTTGCAATGAGGCATTATAATTTGTTTTAGGCTTTATATCGTTTCGAATACTTAGTACATACCTACCGCTCGCGTTAGCCTGTCCGCAATTTTGTAACATTGAATGTTGTGGAATTAGACATACTAGCGGTAAAAAAATCACGCAAAATAAATAGTATCTGTGATTTGCTACCAAATGTATGTACAATAAATATAATTATGTATAGTATAAAAGTATTAAAAAATATACTTCCCGTTGTCTGGTACCCGTAACACAAGTTCTTCGGATACTTAGCACGGGGCCAGATGGCCAGATGGTATGAAGCGTCCATAGATATTAGGTATTATATGGTATTATGGACCACACAGCCTCCGTGAACAGCCTCCGTGTTCTAGTGGTTTAGAGCTTGGCTCTCGACTCGGAGGTCGTGGGTTCGATTCCCGCATGGGAACAATAAAAATATGTTGTTTCCAAGTTTGGTTAGGATAATGCAGGCTGATCACCTGATTCTCTGATAATAAAGATGATCCGTGCGTCGGATGGGCATGTAAAAAGTCAGTCTTGTGCCTGATCTCTCGCCAGTCGTGTCAGTCTTCCATCCCACTGGGTTACGAGAGTAAAAGGAAAAGAGAGTGCTCTTGTGTACTGGGCACACACTTGGGCACTATAAAATAACTCCTGCGTAGCTGGCCTGGTTTTCAATGAAACCGGCCACCAGTCACCGAAATCGGTGTGGGGAGGCTATTATTAGGTATTATTATTAATCCGCGCGAAAGTAAATAGCGCCCCGTAAGTGCGGCCCTTATTTTATATTTTCAGGTAGGTATTCCTCATTATTGAAAATCAAAGGATATATTATATTGGCGTAGTCCCACCGGTGGCGGCTCTTCGCAGTGACGCAGGTATCCCCCCCCCTCCTATCGCGGCGTGTAATTACCCGGGCGAGTGTAAAAGGACGGTGCCGGCAGATTTCCCCCGGGAGCCGGGACCGGCCATGTCAGCACCTTCACATAAATCTATTAGTTACATATCGCCGATATCAATATATCTGATTAAGATATCGATTATCGGCCAGTTTCGTGGTGAAAATTCCTGGCTAAGTTTAGTTAAATTGATTTATCAAAAATCTAATAACACAGTTTTAGTTTATATCTTAATCGTGCTCACAACTCCTTTCAGCATTTTCGCTGTTCTTTATTGTTTCGAATTTTCCTCCATGCCCACTTGAAAAATTCACCCTATGTAACCTTTTTTGAACAGAGTCATTTAAATACAGATCTTGTTCAAATTTTTTGGGATATGCAAATATTACACTATACGGCTTGTATTTGGCAAGTTGGTATACTTCGATGAGATCTTTGTATTTGGCAAGTTGGCATACTTCGATGAGATCTTATTTAATGTTTTATGTAAACGTAAACTAAATATAAAATTCGATAAAAAACATGTGTTATTTTGTAACTCTCTTTATTTCACGAAACAATTACAATCCGCTATTGTTTATTTGTATACGTGTAGATCAAAACGGATTAACCTAGTAATTAAGATGGCGTGTGTAGCACCTACAGGTACCCCCTATTCATCCCCCCCTCCCCCTTCCCTGGTCTAAGACTAAGGCACCGTTCGTTAGCTCTCAAGACAGCCAGTATTTTACATAACCTCGTCTACGGGAACTTCATTTTGGCTTGATTGCGCTGAAAATATGTAAACTGAGTCATATGCAGTCCGCCTCAATTCGCCCCGGTTCCCGATTCCCCCTGGGTTACCACAATTCACCCCAGTTCGCCCTTTTGATATAAAATAGACCAGGGAACGAGCAGAGGGAAAGAAAGCATGAACGCCCACAGTTTGGAAGGATTTACGGTCGTAAGTCGTAACAGTTCACAGGGTGGGCATCTGGTAAACTCGCTTTCTAAAGACGCAAGCTTTATTTTACGCCGCTTTTTTTAAGGCGTTGGTATCTATCCGGTCAATTCTGCGCATTCATGCCGTAACCTGATTCTACCACGTTACCCTCCGCCAACCTGCGGAGGTAGTCGGTACATACTGAATTAATGCGAATCTCGAATGAATATTAATATCATATTCAGCGCGCAGCGGACGAGCGAGTTATTTCATTAACTAACTGCTAGAACAGGCTCGCTAATAATTAATTATAATAATATAGTGATTATAGTAAATTGTAACAAGGAATATTTTACGTAACATAGAAATTGAACTAATGAGACTCCATAGAGCTAGTTTATATTTTCCTTGTACAATACATGAACAATGAACATTATTTGCTTACAAAGTACACAGCAGTAGGTATACGGGATCTGTTAATGCGCTCGTATTTGTATACCAGCAGAGCTTACATTGTGTTAGCAAGATTTAAAACAAGACAACATCAGACCGGCCGTGTCTCTCCGGATTGAACAATCTCCCCGAAGTGTTCCGACGTATATATTTCGTGTGTCGTGTAGACTGTAGTGTTGTTTCGTCACTGTGTCGGGTGACGGGCAACATAGACATTAGACTTATTATAACGCTTTGCTTTAAATCAGTTATCACGAATCTAGGGGAATAACGGACAATGTATGAAAAACGACGATTCCCGAAAGCCATTGGGATCGAGTCATAAAGTACGTATACATCGATTGCATGTTACGTGTTACGTCATAATACCCAACTAACTAATAATATGATGCAATCAATACGTGTCGCGTCAGGACCGGCGCCGGCTCGAGATGAACTGGCACTTAACCGACTTGTGTGGACCCCTGGGGTCCCGACTCCCGAGGGGTCTAAAGGAGGACATTAATAGAAGCTAATGAGGAGCGGCTGATCGCATCTTTCAGCGGAGCGCCTTTGAGCCATTGACTGAGGGTATTGGCAGCGGCGAGCGCCGGGCGGCTGTAGTAATTAGATACGCTTCCTATTTAATCTGTATTTAATCGAAAGCGGATTTAAAGTTTCGAGTAAGTAAATGAAAATCGTTAATTTAATAGTGCGTTTCATAGGCTTTAGAATATATAGTATAAGTTGTAACAAAACCACGTATAACAACATATATTTAATACTCTTATGTTAATAAATATTATTATAATATAAAAAAATTTAAAAGAAGATTATACACGTCAGGCGCTAGTTTACCTGCTTGCTATAGCGGTACAAAAATATGTAATATCCACTACTCAATTCCACATTTTTATCTTTGTTACACGGGTACACGTCGCGCGTCGTGTTACTCAAAAGAGCTGGAGCCGAGATACGATCTGCATTGTACACAGTGGATACTCGGGCACGTACTACCTACACCTTTCTACACCTACCTTCACCCTCCTACACCTACCTGAACAATCATGTTTAGCGCGTGTAACATCGCTTCCCGCACTAACAAAGTTTGGGTTAATTGAATGTTTTACAGTTTGATCGGTCTTATCCGGAAACCGATCTCCCTCACTCCGGAAATAGTAACAAAACCAACGCGCCGCAGCTCTGGCTATGCATGTGTAAGGTTGTGAGTTAGGATTATATGATCCGGAATCTAGCGGACCCAATAAAATTCAGAGCACCGAAAATAGAACGCTGCGCTAATACAATAGACTTGTTAATCGAAGTGTCGAGCTGTCATATATATAATACAAGATGTCGCACGCGACTTCCCGAAAAAGAAATCCCGCAGTAATCGTACATTTTCCCGTGATAAAAAGTAGCCTATGTAAGAACATACTATATAAGGACATTTGGTACAGATATATAATATTAGACCACGTGGAAAACCCCGTGGTCTAATCTATATCTGTACCAAATTTCATCAAAATCGGTCCAGTAATTTCGGAGCCTATTCAATGCAAACAAACAAACTTCTCCTCTTTATTATATTAAATATAGATTGACATTTGACTCGACACTTGTGTGTTCGATTTTCAGATCTATACAATAGATTAGCGTAGAGTTCTGTTTTCAGTGCTCTGAATTTTCCCTTCCTTTTCCTTTCTTGCTTCCCTTCCAGAAGTATTTCAACATGCTAAACATTAAATTTACTCGACTGCACATAAACAGGTTTAATTTAAATAACGACTCTCTAGCAGTAGCTCTCGATTGCGAATTATGTATTTAATCTGGATCAATAATGTAATGCTATTATTTATAATTAATCAAATAGTTTTGTTTCATTAAGTTATATTTCGATTTATTTTATAAAATTGATTGTAATAATATAAAACATGTTTTTACATAATAATATTATGTGTAATACAGTTAATGAGCACCGAAATATAATTGAATTAAGCTCCAGAGTGTAACCACAAAGGATATTTTGTTTGTGTTTTGTTTTAATTACGAGTAGGTACATGATTTTAAAACAACGAATTTAATGTTCATTGCCTTTGGTAACGAGGTACAGGTAATTGTACATTGAACAATAACAACAGTTTTTGCACTTCCGACATTTAATTTTATTTAATGTTTAAAACAAATACCTATTGTAACGGTGCTTTCTGCAAATAATAAATGATGATTTGATGATAAAATAACCAATTGTTTCTGATATTATTATAATATTATCAAGTTTTATGTGAAAAAAAAAACATTAAAATATTAATAAAGTCGAAAATACACAAACCGAATGAGAGTTAGAACATGAAAATTGAAAATTTATTTTTATCGTACACTCTGCTTGGATCCAATGTAATCTATGTGTAGCCATACACCATATTGCCATGCCCATCGTCCGATCGGTACGACACTATACCTATTGGATGAGTTAGAACACACCGTGTGTGTGCGTGTGTGTATAGATTGACATGACGATTGACGGTCTATAATCTTTAACTCTAATTAGGTACTCTTAATATATCTTGTGTGTCAATACGGGACAGTTCTAGTTATCAGTTACTGATATAATCGGTAGCGTCGTGCCGGGCGACAGGCAGTATGGTGTGTAGCTACCGTAACACAAAACATGCACACATGTCAAACTGAGAACTTCATTTTTTTAAGTCGGTTAAGAACAAAAGTATTATTCATTTGCATGTTAAATAAGTGACGTTTCAGTTTTGAGTTTAGTTGATAAGATAATTTAATACAGCAGTTGTTATTTTAGAAAAACCAAATTAATAGTAATCAAGAGCTCCGTGGCCTAGTGGGTAGACCGTTTGATTCGCACTCGAGAGAGTGCAGGTTCGAATCCCAGGTTGTGGCGTGTATCAATGAGACTTTTTCAGATCTCAAGTACATTATACGGACGCTCTAACGGTGAAGGAAAACATCGTGAGGAAACCCGCACATTGTTGGCCCCAGACGTATTGACCAGTTCATTCCTCTGGACTAGGCTGACTATGTTGTGAGAATGCCGTATGTACTTGGGCAGTAAAACGACTGTCTCATGCACAGTGTTCATGTGAAAATACTGTATAAAACGTCCAATAAAGGCCTAAGCTAAGTAATCAAACTTGATAAACCGTGGCCTCTGAATCTGAAACTTTGATCATGGAAATAATATTGTGATGAATTTTCTAGCCACACTGGTGTATGATAATGTGACACGCATACCCGTACACTGTAGGTCAAGTGTGCGCCGAGTGTGGCGCTGCGCGGGGTGGGGGCGGGGAGAGGGGGAGGGGGGAAGCGAGCTGACGAGTGCAGTAGTTCTCATGCTAATGTGATTCATGTGAAGTGCGGAGTAAGGTCAAGACACAGATCTGTTCGTTAGTGCAGAGATTGTGGGGCTAAGAGACATTTACTTATGAGACACTAGTGATGTCTCCACCCGCGTCTAATGTACTTGTGTGTGCAACTGTGTCAAGAGTTGCTCAATTGGTTTCCGCCAGCTCGACACCACCCCGCAGCCGTATTGGTCCTCGTGAGCGAAGTATGGACGGCCGCGGGCGGAGTGTAGGTGTAGGCCTCATACACCTCTGACCTTACGACGACATTAAGGTCTTCGATGATGCAAAGTTTATTCTAATTCTTTTGTGAGACACTTCGTGTTTTCGTCTTATTCTAGTTGTCCGCCAGTTAAACTCTAATACAGTTGAAGTTGCTCAGTCTTTTCGCTTCGTATTGTTCCGAAGTGTGCTCTTTATTTTTTATGCATTGACGGAGAAGTTGCCGACTCATGCCAAGTCGTTCGACTTTTATTTTATCTAGCCCACTTCGTTTCTATTTAAATTTTGTGAATTGTTTTGTTGCAAGTTTTATAGTTCTCATACTATGTTCATTGTTTTGAGCTTAATGCAGTATGCATTAGCACGGAGCACTATGACGCTAATATGCTTATTAGCAGTCCGTTTGTCCGTATGTCACTCAGCCGCGGGCGAGGCTAGGCCTGGCTTTTAATATAGTACATTATGTTGATGAGAGCTCGACCGGCGACTAACGTCCGCGCCGCAATATATCACGACATATTTTATATAAAACATGGCATTCATAAATGTTACGAACCCCTTAAACCTACATAATATTATGTATAATAATTTATAATACAAAAACTCTATTCCTAACTTTAATTATTTAGCTATCACTATTCGTGAGATACAGCCTATCGTCAGGTAGACAGACGGAGAGCTCAGTTTTAGTTATTACTAAATAGTTATTAAAGAAACGGGACCTTATTGATTACCACGGCGCGGGCGCGGCCACGTTTAACTAAAGAGGGGGATTGAGACAAAATGTTACCACGTCAACAGATTCTATGTACACTTTGTTTTAGTCCATTTATATGTAAGCGCGCTCTAGCCACGCCAGGAATATTATGTCGGTTCGGGAGTTGTGGGTTATGTTACTCGTGTTTCTATTGTCGCTGCACAAGTTAATTAAACAACGTTATCTGTGCACGAAAAAAATTTTGTTTTTTCTCCTGCCAGAGTTTGTTTGACTTTATCTAAAACAATGCGCTGTGAAACAGGGCCTTATTTTTACTAGTTCTTTTGCGTTCTTTATTTAAAACAGTGCTAGTGATTATGCGGCGACTGTTGCCCAAACTCTATATAGTATAACCGACAAGTCCGACAACCCCGTGAACTTGTAAACCTTATCCTCATAACAATAAGGTCGACAAGTGGTACACCGGCTTGTTTACGACCGTACATTTGTTTACAAAAGGGTAGAGATGGCCAATTAAACGTAAAGCGTTTAAAAAAGCGTGCTTTTATAAATAAGTTGTAAAGTCGTTTAAAAATTTAAGCGTTTATCACTTATACTTATCGTTTATAGTCATAAAGCCATAAGTGTGGTATGAGCAAAGAAAAATTGTTCTTATGACAGCGCAGTAAGAGTGAAAATTCTTTAATGTAGCTCATCACTTATTTAAACGGATTATTTTTTGTACTTATAACTATTAAGCTTTTTCGTGTTTATTCACTTTTTGTTAGTTGCGCTTTGCGGGTCGACGAAAACACGTTATATTACGTTACGCAATAATTCGTATTTTAATCGTAATAGTGGTGTTTTGGTGGCTTACCGTGAACTTTTAATGTAAATAATAAATATAATAATGGTCCATATGGACGTAATATAAACTTTTCGTGTAGTGTTTTAGTATTAAGTTTATTAAGTTTTTGTCGTAAGATGACGAATATACGACGTGAATTGGAACAGTAATTTATGGAACTACTTTGAAAGAAATGAGGTGGAAAAAGTGGCGATGTTTGTTATCCTATAAATCAACTATTACTAATGATAAGCAACATTTAAGATTAATGCATATTATCAACATGTAAAAACATTTTTATGAGTTCATATTATTATATTAATAATTATTCAGATTTCAGACAGTACGAAGGAAAGTTAATTTAAATCAGTTTAAGCGATCGAAAAACGTAACATAAGCGCAAAAAACATTATAACTTATAAATGGCAATAAGTAGATAAAAAAATAAGCAACTAAGCAACTAAGCAGTTAAAAATAGTTGCTTTTGAATATTTAATAACGGATAAGTTAACTTTTAATTTTAAGCCGTTTATCACATCTCTACAAAAGGGGCTTTATAAAAAGGCACAGGTGAGTTGCTCGGGGAAGTTCGCGCGCCCGCGCCGGGACCACCGGGGATGCAGATTGCAGAATGTGCAGAACTTCGGTATGTATGTCACCATAAAATTGTAAAAACCGTTAGATTGCAATATAACTAGTGAAATTGTAAAATGTTTATAGACTTCCAACGCGAATATTCTGCCTATAATTTAACACTTTTTTTTTTAATTTAACGAAAAGTAATGTGTTTTATCATAGGCAGCATATTCACGTCGGAAGAATATCAACATTTTACAATTTTACAAGTTATATTAAAATCTAACCGTTTTTACAATTTTACGGTGACATATATAAACTAACCGGTATGTTTTGACAACCTCTATGGCTCAGTGGTTGAGCGATTTGAGCACCAACACGCTCAACTCGCGGGTTCGAATCCCGCCGAAGGAACAAAAAGTTTTTCCGTGTTACTGGCTCATGGATGTGTAATAAAATATAATATTCAATGTGTATAATATAAAAGTATGAAATATATTTCCGTTGTCTAGTACACGTAACACAAGTTCTTCGAGAACTTGCCATGGGACTAGATTGACGTGGTGTAAAGCGTCCATAGATATTGTTAGATATATTATTATTATTATTTCTCACAAAAATACCTACTAGTAAGTCGTCATAGTACGCTTTGACACTTAAAAATATAGAAATCATTTTGTGCAACCCAACACCAGGCGTCCTGATTAAATTATTCACATTCGTGTCAAGTGGGAACGTAATATACGCTTTCCGTATTGGAATGCCTCTGAATTGTGCTCCTTGTACGGCCGTGAGCCGCTCTCTGCCGGCTGCAGTGGACAGCTCAGACGGACAATTTCATTAGCGCTGCACAAAGGACCAATGTACCGCGCCTTTCCCTCCTGTACCGGGAGTGGGGACTCTGACTCACCAACCGAGTTTCCTCCCCCAGGGACGTTCCCCGAATTTCCTTCGCTCTTTCCTTGCTCTTTACTCTGCACACTTATTAAATTCAAATCTCTATAGAATTCTGTGTCTACTGTCTATTACTAGACTAAACTTGTGACTAGACTTAGCTTAATTACAATGCACGTGAAGTTGTAAAATCGAATAACCTAACCAAGAGCATGTCAGGAGTTCAGGACATGTCTAAGGAGGGTTCCGTAACTATAAACGCGTAATATGCTTTTTTTAAATTACTCCAAAAGTTATTGTCCGATTTGGTTCACAATAATTTTCCTAAAGAGTTTTTAGCATGATCTATCAGCATGGAAATTTGCAAGTTTCTATCTCCTATAGTTTAAAAATGCTAGGGGGGGACCAACTTACAAACTACTTTGGAGGCCGATTACTCGAAAATGGTCAATTTTATAAAAAAGTAACGTATAAAACCTTGCCTTTATTTTAAAAGACCTATTCTACGATACCCCACACGATGGGGTAGAGTGAAAAAATATTTTACATCCCCACTTCACATGTATGGAGAGCCACCCCTAAAGTATAAAATTATTATATTTTTATGATTCCGAAACCGTGATCTATACACAATCTTTAACTGCACTAAATTTCATCAATTTATATTTACAATAACAGGAGCTAGAGGCGCGGACAGACAGACAGACAGACAGACAGACGGACAGTGCGAAACTATAAGGGTTCCTTAAGTATTACGGAACCCTAAAAATGAACAGATTCAGATAGCTCTGAATAACTTAAAAAGTTCTCTGTAGTCGTGATTCTATAAAATTATAATGTAGTGTGAATAATTCACACACATATAATAATATTATGTCATATAATATTTGTATTTTTATACTGTATTCAGATCCAATTCAATTACATGTAAACAAAAATTCCTATGGAACACAATATGCTGTCAATTGGAATGTCACTGTCCAATAAAGAAACAACGACACATACATTTGGTAGCATTTCTGTTTACAAGATTGTGGAGGTCAACAGGCAACTTGGCCGCATACACAGCCGGGCCGCCCGCGGGCAGGACGTCCCCCTCCTCCCCCCACTTCACCACACGCCGAGATAACATCTCCGGCGACACTGTCACGTCGATAAACAATAAATCCTCGTAGTTTTTGCCCGCGCGACGTATTATGTGAAAATATGATGGCGTCTATCGACAACGTGAAATATCGCCGCGTAAACAGACTTAATCTGCTCGCTGACATATTATACGACATAAAATGTGCTGCTTCATAAAATGTTACATATTTTATCAGTATTGTTATTTAGTGCAAGATTTATTTACGTCCTTCAACGCTTTACCGGAAGAACAACTGTTATATTTCTAAGATTTTTTTCGATAAATAAAAGATAATATGAATATGGCGGTAGCCATTGAAAACTGATAAATATATAGGGCAGTTTAATTTACTTCGGCATGTCTGGAGTCGCCACGAGCTGCGCGGTAATGAGCTCGCAACTTCACGTCACGCTTGAAACTTTTTAACTTTATGCCCCGCCGTGCCGTGCACCAGCGTGCCCCGGGCCCCGTGCCCCGGGCCCCGGGCCCCGCGTCGTGTGCCCCATAAATCTCCCAGCTCGTGCCAGTGATCCACGAGCTCCGAGCGTCGACGAGCACCGGGAATCACCGCACTACCTGTGGAAGATCGGAATTCGGGAAGGAAGCTATCGTTTCATCAGCTTTAGCATCAGCAAACTGGAGCAATGAGCATTGCATAACATAAGAACATGGTATATGTGTGGGGCCTTTTCATATTTTACAAATGCTTCAAGCGGATCAATTAATCATTTATTCGGAGTACCTAAATTATATTATTTTAGGAGTCTTTTTGTGGCTATCTTGAGTGGCATTCAAAATTATGATAGTGACAATGATTCAAGCTGCAGCAATTCGTATTCGAGACCACACCGCTACCGTACCTGGTATGAGCTGAGTAGGCTCACGTGGATTAGGACGAGTGCCCACTACCTCCCCCCTCTCCGTCCGCAGTGCCCCGCACCCCCGTCGTCGCCCGAGCGCCCGATAACAAGTTTCAGTGCCGGGGCGTCGTTTAAAATTCATATAATTAGCTTTTTGTGCGCTCCCGCCGGAGTTCAATGAAAGTTTCTACACCGTGAAACTAGCGAATAATTAGTGGCGAGTAAAACCTTTGAATATCATAGTACGACGAGCATTAGCTGGAGAAACGGGAAAATTATTTCCTAGAGTTATGGGTACTTTTTTGTGTAATTATATTTTTAGGTGTTTTGTTAGATTCATTTAAGCTTCACACCGAATGTAACATCCCCGTACGGATTCCTACCCAGATAAAATATGACAAAACAAAATGTTATATTTATTGCACCACTTCTGTCGTATATAATTTTTCCATTAGTACGGCAGGGGCGGGCGGCGTCAGGCGGCGTGTGGCGGCGTGTCGCGGCTACACGCGCGCCGTAAACTACAATTAGGACCGCGGCAGTGCGACGTGCGACGTGCGAGACTATTTACTGTTATATGCGTGCGTAATATAGTATATCAAATCAAATCAAATCAAATTCCTTTATTGCTAGAATGTAGTACATAATGGTCTTATATTCTGTGAGAGCTGCTAATACATTCTGCCATAACAATGGCGTGCAATGCGTTAAAAATAATAATTGTTTTTGTTACGTAATTAAATTAGTTCACAATGTTAAGCGAAAGAGTTAAATTTAACAATTTAAATAAAGTAAAACATTCTTATAAATAGTCAATTTGGTTAAACTGTAAAAATAAAATTCAGTATACAGTTATTACAATGTCAAGGATAAATTACAAATAATACAAAATAATCACAATACAAAATATATAAAAGATAGGTTTGATTTTTAAAACAAATAAATATCAATTAAAATTCACATAATTAAAGTTAAAATAAATTCTAATATTAGTAATGTCAATGTATTATTAAAGGATATAATGTCAAATTAGTAATTTGTATTATTTAATGATTTATTTTATCTTATCACCAAATTTCATGTATTCGTCAAGAGTATAGAAAGAGTTTTCTGATAGCCATTTTGATATCTGAGTTTTAAAATTATTTATATTCAAATCTTTAAATCTGTCGGGAAGTTTATTATACACTTTAATAGCGCTAATGCAAACATTTATTTTATATAAATCTAGACGACATTGGGGCATATATAATTTATATTTAAATCTTGAAGAGGCACTTCTATTGTTTACATCTGTGTTAACAGTGAAATAATGTGGATTTTGCTTAACGAATACACAAAGATCACGAATGTATAGACACACCAGTGGCAATATGCGGAGTTTAGCAAAAAGTGGTTTACAACTGTGCGTAGACCAGGCTCCACAAATAGCCCTTATACATTTATTTTGAACCCGGAAAGCCTTTTCAAAATCAACCGAGTTCCCCCACAACAACAGACCGTATTATATATTCCATATTATATCATTAAATTCCAGGTCGTTGCAAACACGACCTGAAAAAGGTCGCAGGATCAGGGTGCTCGCCGCGAGCGACCGGTCATTTTGGAAATCGCATAGGTCCTACAATGTTCGTCTTGTGGGATGTGGCTGATACGACAGAACTATTCCACTTTGTACTGTTACCACCACGACTCACATGCAGCGTTTGTTTCACACTTTAGATTGTAAGTGTCATGTAATCGAGACTGGATACGAGCGTTATACCAAGAGCCGATACAATGACTTTATTAATTAGCAAGCATTCTTACCCACAATATATTTTTTTTATAATTAGAGATGATTTAAAATATCTAAAATATTTAGTCTCATTAAATGTTGAGGCTAAACTACCTGGTAAATGTAAAAAAATATAATATTTCATGTGTAGTTTAGTCATTAGATACAACGAACAAAACGTACATCATTAGTTCACTTACAATATTATATACAAAAACATTCATCATGGTAAATATGAACTAAAACGCACAAATATCGGAGATATTTTCAAATAATTGTTCCTACGGCCTTTAATCTAGGCGTGACGTCACAGCTAGGTACGACTAGTATGGAGCGTTTTCACGAGGCAAAATTTATGAATATTACATGAATTATTTAGACGAATTTCAACCACTAGTAGTTTTTGTTTATAAGACTATAATTATTAAAGCTTTTAATTATTTTATTCACAACACTTTTTTAAGATTTTATCACGCTTCTAATGTGCCCCCCCCCCCCCCCCCCCGCTGCCCGTGACCTGCCGCCCTCACCCCCGCCGTCGCCCTATAACTCGACCAACTTTTCGCATTAGTCCCCAACTTCCTAAGTAGCGTTATTCAGAGGTTTTCTGCTACTTACGAGTTACGACGTGATTTACGTTACACGCTCGTGAATAGACGGTAAGTGTAATGAGATGGAGATTTATCTACGCCGCGCTCGGACTACGGTTTTGTCAACCTCTACGTTTGACAATCCTCTTTTTGAATTATATATTATTATCAATAGTAATACTAATATCTACACAGCTACTAATATTACAAAGAGGAAATATGTGGTTGTTTTTGTTTGCTCAGAAACTACTGGATCGATTTTAATGAAACTTGGCACAAATTTAGAGTGGATCACGTAGAAGTGGCCACGTGAAGAGTAGACCACGAAGGTTCTTACGGGATTTCCTTTTTCGTGGTATAAGTCAGAAAGCCATTGACTGTTACGTTATCAATCCTTAACCCTGAACAGGTTTATTGGTTACAATGTTACACTTGTTCGTAGATATGGACATATGCTAATTGTTATAGTAAAAATGTGCGAATCCGGCGGGCTTATTACGTATCTTGCAATAGCCAAGCAATAGCAAAAATTGCGCAATTTTTGCGCAAAAATCGCAAATTCATATTACGTATCTGCACAAACCTAGCAGAAGCAACCTAGCGACAGTACTGCCTCTACCGAACAATCGAGGAACTATAAATTATTGCAATCAATCGTTCGATTTCTTCACTGCTGTCTAATTTTTTGTATTACGTAAGAGTTTTACAGCAAAGCGAAAGCATTCAGCGAGCGATTTGAACTGTCAGTTAACAATAATTAGCGAAAATGAAGCAAAGTGCATTCAAACACAATAGCGAGCGATTAGCAATCGATCGCATAGGTAATACGATTTTATTTGACGTTCAGCAATCGATTGCGCATCTATCGCGCGATGACTGCAAGATTTTTGCTAATCGCTATTTTTAACCCCCGACGCAAAAAGAGGGGTGTTATAAGTTTGACGTGTCTGTCTGTCTGTGTGTGTGTGTCTGTCTGTCTGTGGCATCATAGCTCCCGAACGGATGAAGCGATTTCAATTTAGTTTCTTTTGTATTAAAGGTGACTTACATGCGAGTGTTCTTAGACATGTTTGATGAAAATCGGTTGAGCCGTTTAAAAGTTGTGGGGGGTGAAAGCGGGGAAGAATAACCGAATGTCTGCAAATATATACGAGTGGGGTCTCAAATGAAAGCACACTGAAAGAGAATATTGATGACTTAATCGAGAGTGTTCGTAGCTTCGTTTGATGAGAAAATTGGTGGTGGGAAGATCAGCCGTTTGAAGATCATCAGTTCTTTTCTAGTTGATGAGGGGATCTGATTAACTTTCCAATATCCGATCGATTCGAAATTTGGTACCGTGTTACTTCAACGATATTCAAAGAACATGGTAAGGTAACCATGACCTGATCAGCTGTTTGAAGATCATCAGGTCTTTTCTAGTTGATGAGGGGATCTGACTAACTTTCTTATGTCCGATCGATTCGAAATTTGGTATCGTGTTACTTCAACAATATTTAAAGAACATAGTAAGGTAACCATGACCTGATCAGCCGTTTGAATATCATCTTTTCTTTATTAGTTGATGAGGGGATCTGACTATCGTCCACATGTCCTATCGATTCGAAATTTGGTACCATGTTACTTCAATAATTAAAAGTATGTATGTGGTAAGGTAACCATTATTTATACATACTTTAAGAAGGATAAAATAAAAGTAAAATTAAAAATTTTAAAAACCCCCCGACACAAAAAATAAACTCTAAAAAATAATAAATAATATTTTAAACCTATTATAATCATATTATCACATATAATATTATGTAAGTTGAAATAATTTTATTTTTCAATCGTCGTCTCGTCGGGGGACCGCTATGTTTGAAAAACAGGTGCAGACGCAGAAGGAACAAAAGAATTTACTCCGAAAAAAATTCTCTTATACCTATATGTAATTCGTAATAATTAATTAGCTGTTGTTGTAAAAATACTTTATAAGCTTTAGCGGTCCCCCGACGAGGCGACGATTGGAAAATAAAAATATTTCAACTTACATAATACTATATGATAATATGATTATAATAGGTTTAAAATATTATTTATTATTTTTAAAGTTTATTTTTTGTGTCGGGGGGTTTTTAAAATTTTTAATTTTACTTTTTTACGTAATACGACGGCCGTGCGTTATACAGATTTCTGTATGTATACAGTTGCCGGCAACATTTACATCATTACAATTATTCATATCATCGGTTTATGTCCTGTCAAGTTCACTTTGGCTTTTATCAATACCGTCAGCGCCGTTTATTCAGTTGATCACGCACTGGGCCGAGCTGTACTAGTGCCTGCGGCCAAACAACCCTCCTCCCCCCCTCTCCCTGTCGCCCTCAACGTAGAGGGCCAAATCTAATTGAAGATATCTGCGCTGTGTATGTGTGCCTGGTAACTACGAGACCAAACATGTGCCGGTTGTACACAAGTGCCTGCAAATTATCTCCCCAAGCTACCGACTAATCTTTGACAATACTGAACCTTAATTCTCGTATTTAACGATAGAATTTCATTTTACTTTCATTGTATTATTAGTGAATCGACTTCTTATCATAAACTGATTTGGTGATGTTTGGACCAATCGCAGTGCGTTTTACGTTGGTTTGACGTTTACGAGAATAACAGTACAGACATTTTTAGCGTGTCAGGATTTATGCAGGTTTTATTTGGCAGAATTGACC
This sequence comes from Glaucopsyche alexis, assembly GCA_905404095.1. Lineage (NCBI taxonomy): Eukaryota > Metazoa > Arthropoda > Insecta > Lepidoptera > Lycaenidae > Glaucopsyche > Glaucopsyche alexis. The sequence goes on from FR990056.1 coordinate 23,219,451, forward strand.
CTCGGTTGTAACGCTTTTTTTTGTCCTGTAACCTATAGCTATTAGAACGCTGAAGTGTTCTATGTGATTGCGGATATCTCAATAACGGATAACGAAGTGATATTGTATATGCTAATAGCGAATGCGCGAACTAGCTCTAGTCTGTGGTCGGTGGCGGATATTTCCACTCGGTACTACGAGTATTACATAAATGATGTATACAAATTGTACGAATATGATAAATTGAATTAACAGGCTTTAAACTAAGGTAATATAAAATCGCAATAATATTAATATTATAAAGATTTATTAGAATTGCAATATTCTCAGGTTTCTTTGATTAAAACGTGTATTGTGGTAAATCTGTTTGTGAAATGCGAGGCGCGCCATGACAAAATACCTATGTGACGTAGTTATCCATCGTGTAACTAGAGCTGCTTGTATACAAAATCACGATGCTACGTCGCGTCGTCGCATCGCAAAAATGACTACGAGGATAATAATTGTATGGGCTATGTGACGTCATTTGTGCAATACGAGGCTCGTCGCGGTTTGTATACATTTTTGTTGTCTATTTTTCACACTTTGGGAAACAAAATAATATTTTGTACTTTATGTTTCGTGAATTTTTACATATTGTATACTTATTGTAGTATTCGTGTGTGTCATGTTTGCCCGCGGGACGGTGTTGTATTGACAGCGGCCGCCTGCGGCGGGCTGCGGCGGGCTGCGGCGGGCTGCGGCGGGCTGCGGCGGGCTGCGACGGGCTGCGGCGGGCTGCGGCGGGCTGCGGCGGGCTGCGGCGGGCTGCAGCGGGCTGCGGCGGGCTGTGGCGCGGGTTTACAGTACAATAAATTGATTTTCCAGCACCGCGCGACTTTCCCCGCAAATATTTGCTGCGGGCGGCGCCGGTCGTGCTGTGCAGTCAGCGGCTCGCTCGGCTTGAGGTTTGTATGCATAGACGTATATTATAGACGAGGCATGTTGAGGCAAAAAGTGTCTCCAAAAAAATGGCCCCAATTTTTAAATTTTGGGGCCATTTTGACAGTTGAGGTTTGGCACTTGTGATCTTACCATTTCTACATTTGCTATATATGCAGTTTATCCAGTCCGCATATAATTCATAAAATGCCGAGTAGTTGCGTAATTAAAGGCTGTAAAAACTATGACAAACGTGTAAAAAAGATAGACGGGATATCTTATCACAGGTAATTAACACAATATTTTTTGTTACAATTAAAATACTTATGGAATTTTAAATAAATATTCAAAAAATGGCGGCCAACTATGAAATATAACACTGGCTATTGTATGCGCAACAGTGAAAAGGTAACTTTGTAGGGACGTCATTTTTATTATTGTAAATTACAGAAATAAGAGATTCAGTTTTTTTTTATTTCAGTACCTAACCAAACCTAACCTTACCCGTCAGTATTCACATTTTTGATTAATTTAAATAAAATGAAACTAAGGCTTACTATTTATTTGATTTTTACATATTATATTTAAAAATATTATTTACTATCTGGCCTGACAGACGTTGTTCTGTGAATTATGAAATTGAATAAAAAATGCTCGGGAGAATTTTCTTTCTACGGGAGAACTACACTTGAAGGTTGTAAGCGTAGGTTGCTACACCCATAAGTCATACCCTACACCTACAACCTACATCTAGACCTACTACATACCTATAGTTGGTAGGTGATAGGTTGGTAGGTAAACAGTAGTTACCCCACTAAAAACCTACAAGCTACATCTACTAGATGTAGATCACCTATAACCTGCACCTACTGTCTATTCTACTCCTAAACAACCACCTACAATGTTCAGGGGCCAGCCGATTTAACATTATGCACTTTTGGAGAAAAAAAAGTAATATTTCTGAAATATTACTATGTTACTGGAAGCACCTTTATACCGAGTGATTTTTTAATCTGTTTCAAGAGAAACAGTGTATAATAGTTACACAAAATAGAGTACTTTGGCATACTTAGTTTATTATTTTTTCTTTTGTCTAATTTAGTGAACATTTGTTGTAAACATCGCAGAAATTTATAGTATTTAAATTACAGATTTCCCAATAATCCAGAGCGCAAAGAGATTTGGACTCGCTTTATTCGAGAACAACGAAATGAGCCTAACAAAAAAGTTACTCATAGATCTAAACTCCCCTCCCGCTCGCGCCTTGGTGACACCCACTTCGCAACGGGCCGTGCAGCAGAAATCGTAATATTTTAATTTCGCCATAACTTCAAAACCAAACATCCAATTTGAATAATTCAAAGACCAAATATTATCTACATAAACTGTACTTAGTGATGAAATAATTTATTTTGATAAGGATTAATAGCATGAGTAAAATAAATGCGTTTAAATATAGTCCAAAAAAATTTCAAGATTTCTAAATAAAAAAATGGTTGTTATGCCTCACTTGACATAGATAGGTATAGTGTGTCACGGACTTTTTTGTAGATATTTATAAGATCTACAATTAATTAGAACATTTTATGGTTCTATCTTTTATAGTATAGGCAGCGTACGCAAAATAAGTAACTTTTCTGGTTGATTTTTACACCTTGTGTCCGAAAAACCCAAATATCTTACGGAAACCTATTTTTTCCAAAATAAAATTTAGCCTATGTTCCTCGTGGATAATGTAGCTTTCGAAAGGTGAAAAATTTTTTGAAATCGGTCCAGTACTTTTTGAGCCTATTCATTACAAACAAACAAACATACAAACAAAGCTTTCCTCTTTATAATATTAGTGTAGATGTAGATTATTACTTTCAAACTGAATTAGATTATGTATAAGTTTTTATAAATTATAATTCAATATTCTTTTTATGGTACTTAATATAATTAGTTTTGTTTTTAATGAGTCTTGTTTTATTTATCTAGGTAATAAAGGAATATTAAGTGCTGTTGCGCTAGGATTTGTATGTAATTTTTGCTGCAGCGCTGGCTGTGAAACGTCACAGCTCCTACGGCTCCGCCCCTTCTGTGGCGCCGCTGGAGCTACGGCACATGTGTAAAAACAAATTTGTTGTCTGGTCTAGGTCCATACGCCGTATAGAAGAAAAAAATTGGTTTTCTTGTAAAATCCTTTAAAATATCTTGCTTAGGTTAAAATATCTAGTATCCATACACCATAATAGCCATTGCACTAATCTATTACACCGATATAATATCTGTATAATATTCTAGTATGTAATTATCGTCATCTATGGGTACTAATCACCAGAGGAGTTAAAAGTGCGTTCCTGATCTTTGGCATACATTTGACAAATAATGTAGGTATAAGAAAAAGTTACGCCATCTTGATTGAAGAAGATTTATTCAAATAAATGTGGACTGAAAAATCTGCGGAAAGCAAATGTCGAAATGTCAAGATGACAAAATATGAAACCTCGACTGCCCCAAAAAACCCCAAAAGTGGGGCAGTTTAAGTGTGGACACTTTTTACCTCAACACGCCTCGTCTATGCTTTATGATAATGAGAGTAATGTAATAAGAAATATGAAATATTTAAATTACATTACGTACCTGTAAAATTTATATTTGTTTGTAAGTCTTATTGATTTATTGTTGCTAATATTTTAGTAATTCCAGTATTAATGCGAGCTAAACTTATATTAAATACGCCGGACAATTTTATTAACATTTCTTTAGTCAAGATATGTATTTAAAAAAAATGTATGCGTTGTACGCCCTTACAAAGTTATATCATACGACTAGCGACTGTTCCATCGGAATGGTAAAATCGTAAAATCAAAGGAACATCGAAGTTCCGTTGATTTTACATAGATGGCGTAATTTTTTCTTGTATGAAAAATTTTTCGGCTAAATGTACGTGATAGCCTATCTTGAGTTGAAATCTTTGTTTGTATGTGTGTACTGTGTACTTATATTTCACCGCGCTTGCATTTTAAAGCGGACTTTTTTATGCGGTTTTATTCATGTGCTTGCATGGAATTCGTATAAATTTTTGCTTCATGTTTAAATATAGGGACCATCACAAACGAAATTCACATAACCGTCTGTAAACTTGATGTGTCTCAGTCCCTTTCTTTTATTCGAATGATTTAAATTATTTAACAGTTGAATTGATTTTTATATAGACAATAGTCATAGCATGTCAACAGCATAATATACTTGACATATTGGACGAAGTTTTTATTTTTATCGTGGTTAGTTGAAAATCGTGCTCAGTGAAAATATCATTAAATTAATTTCATAATAAAACATTTAAGAAATAAATAGTAGTGCCGACTGCCAAGCTTGACCGTCCCCGAGTATCGCGGGGCGCTCGCTAACCCCTCTCGACCTCGTTCCGGTCTGAATGACCCCGAGTGCCAGTGGTTATAGTGGTCCAGCGCTACTAGTGGTCGAGTGCTGCTAGCGGTAGTGGTCGGAGGTGGCCGAGTAATTAACGCGAAGTGGTCGCTCGTGCTAATACTCGCTACTCAGTTACGAGGTTGATTTCCGTCTTCACAATAATTAAGAAGGTTTAGGTTCTACCGCGTCGTGTTTTGTAGCAGATTGCCAATTAACTTATTGCTTTTTTTTGTATTGAATTTGAATTCGAACACAACATTGAAATCAGACATAAGTGCTGCAATTTGTTATCTCAAAACGGCTTAAGGCTTTTTATCTTAAAATGGATTTGTCAATAATCGTAACATTTTGTGGCAGATAAAATGACTGATAAAGTTGTGCTTTGTACTGTAATTAATATATTGTATTAATTAATTAATCTATGTTATATATTATTTAATAATTAATTAATATATTAATTAATATAATATGATACATAATTACTGTAAAAATTGTACTGTAATTAAAATGTAAACATTTTCAAAAAAAGAATGTTATCTTCTATATTATCACAGTCTATGGAACTTATTACGCTGTGATATTATACTGAAATTTATTGCGTACTTTAATGAAACAAATTATATTAGACGTAGAATTTGAAAATGTTTAATAACTTAAGCGCATATTCTCGTAAGTAATGTATATGTCACCGTAAAATTGTAAAAACCGTTGGATTGTAATAAAACTAGTGAAATTTTAAAATGTAGATAGACTTTCGACGCGAATATGCTGCCTATAAATTAACATATCATTTTTCGTTAGTATAAAAATATATAGTTTTTAATCTTGCGATATATTTTTACAGTCTAGTTTGTTATTTTACAACTTAACGGTTTTTACAATTTTACGGTGACAAATAAAAGGGCACAAATTAATAATTATATTAAGACATACGAGTACATAAATAAATAAGGTAAAATTAATGTGCAAAACTGGGTAGTAATTTCACAACAGAGATGAGAGAGCTACGCATCCGTAGTCCAGTGGTTAAGAGATTAACTCTCGACTTCGGAGGTCGTGAGCTCGATTCTCGCATTGTAACAACAAAAATTATTGTTTCGTGTCTGGTTAGTATGCAGCTGATTGTCTGATAAGAGATGATCCATGCGTCGGACGGGATGGGATAGAAAGTCGGTTCTGCGTCTGATCTCTTGCCAGTCGAGTCGGTTATTCGTCCTAACGTGAGTGTAAAGAAAGAGAGAGTGCACTTGTGTACTGCGAACACACACGGGGCCACTTATAAAATAACTCTTGACAGGCTTCAACAAAACCAGCCATCGCCACCGAAATCGGTACGGGAGCTTATTTATAACATAGACGTAAACAAAGTTGTGGAATCACGTCGCATCGTCGAGTTATTTTTACGTCGCGTCGGTGTAAATGTTGTAGTCATACTTCGGAACTTTGCTCGTAAATTATTCAGCGTGTTGTTCAACTTCCAAGTTCGTAGTCATACGCTGCGCGTCTACAGACAACAGTACCTACACTTATTAGTATTTATTTCGTAGTTTATGAACAGTAACTTTTATTAAGAGTTGCATGATTCAAAATAATAATTTAAACAGATTATTAACTAATCTGTCCACCTAGCACAATTGCGATATAAGTCGAGATGAGGTTGAAATAATTCTATCACGCTCATCTCACGTTAATACATTAACTCTTGAACAAATCTAGTGAAAACCAATCAGCGTGTAGAACTTCTGATTGTCTATTTGCGTGACGTATCTCCAGCTCTGTCTACACCAGTGGCGAAGGGTTCCTATAACTCCATTCCTATCGGCTTCCCTTGTCAATTACCTTTTGCAAACCTTCATAGAAATCCCTACCTATTATACGGACTCCGGCTTCCCTATGAAGGAGAAGCAGCCTTCGCCACTGGTCTACACATAATTTTGCGGTGCTCATATTCATAACTAATCAGATAATGGCTAATTAGTCGTAGCATTTCTACCGTTTGACTTGGGAATGGTCTTGGGAATTACAAAATGTATACACGTGAAGAACGAGAGATTGCAGGCAACACATATTATAAATGTCCGACGTCGGGCGGTTGACGGCGCGGCGGTCGTTGTATATGTAAATGCGGAGACAAGACCTCTGTTGTCTCCGCGTATTACATTCCACATTCCCCGGGAATTCACCAGGTTTTTTCATTACACAAATCTTACAACTGTTTATCCTGTTTTATTGTAAACAAGAGTGTTACGCTAAATAAAACTCTACGGCCAAGTGAAACAGGAGACATGACGTCACTCTTTAGATAAGTTATCATCGGTGACTAATAGTTTTCACCGACACGTCGATGTCGAAGGCGGCGAGTGGCCGACGTCTCTGTCGGCCGGCCGGGGCGGGCGGCGGCCGGGGCGGGCGGGAGATTGATGAGGGGCGGCGTGAGGAATGATCCCCGATATCGCATTATGTAATCCTTGCCCGACACCCGACACAAAAAGTAGACCTTTTTTATCTGCCATAATTTATACTGAACTCGGAGGAGAGTAAAAAATCGCGCAAATTTCTCAAATCGCGAACGAGAGGCCCGCGTCACTCGCGTGTTACCCGCCGATTAATGTCGAGTATTTGTTTCGTGTTGGGTTTCAAAAGACCAAGTCGTAAAAATATTCGCAAGTGATTTATTTGTCTCCTCGACATTCCTCACCTCACTTCAATAACAATGCAGTGTAAAATATTTTCGCTGAAAAACGGTGACATCTTTCCATATTTAAATCTATTTTGTTCCCAAAAAAATGAACGTGGTATGTGCTATATGTCACCGTAAAATTGTAAAAACCGATAGATTGTAATATTACTAGAGATATTATAATATGTTGACAGATTGTCAAATAAACATTTCTCCATACAATTGTACGCATTATTTTTCGTTATAACTATTATTATGAAAAAGAAAACAAATATGGCGGCATGGAATCGGCACGGTAAATATTACAATATAACACAAAATAACGTGTAAATTGTAAGAAGATTTTTTTTTGACAATCTGTCGACATATTACAATATCTCTAGTAATATTACAATCTATCGGTTTTTACAATTTTACGGTGACATATACAAAAAATAGCAGCTCTTCTCGAAGCTGACACTTGTATCTTATTATTAAAAAAAATGTTAAATTTTCAGGAAATAATCAACCCTAAAATATATTTTCATGTAACATAAACACCGCGCGCGCGCTCCCGAGGGCCGGCAGACAAGATACCGCTAGAGTTTACGGACTTTTTACACCGAACATATTTACTTTATACTTTTTAATGGGGGCTAGGGTCACCGTCATACACTCGAGGTCTCCGGGGCAAGCGGGAGGGGGGACTATTGGGGGGCCACGTCGAGCCGCTGCGGGTCCCCATCGAGTCTTGTAGTGATAGGTAAAACAAAACGTATAGTCACACCAAGTCAAGTGTAATTCAAGAAAAAAGTTTTCTGTGTACTTTTTGAATACAATAAATAAATTTGATAGTTGGTTATGTTCCAATGGTTTCTCAATCCCTTACCTGAACAATTTACACGCAATTGTACATTTTGCGTTCAGACAAAAAACCTGGTGGGTCCTTTTTTTGTTTTGTGTAGTTTAGTTGAGATTTCTTTACTTGTGCCACTATCGCATAAAAATACATTTAATAAAATACCTGAAACTTTAAAACTAAATCCGATCAGTGTATTTGAGTAAACTTTTAGCGTACAGGGGTTGCGCGATGACGAGGGTTCTCACGGCACAGGCCATTGGATCAATCTGACAGTATAATGTTTCTAAACATTTGAATCTTCATTAAAGTCTAATTTATCGAAAAACAAAGGCAATCGGACCCGAACGGAGGCATTAAAATACGATTTGCCCGGGCCGGAGGGGTGCGGGGAGCAGGGCGGCGAGGGGGGAGGGCAATAAAGTGATCTCACGGTTTAGTCGCTCTAAATTTGGTGGAAACCTTCGAATAGTCGTGAGAAGCAGCGATGGGCCGCTAGACGCTGGGTAAATATAAAGAGCCTCAGTTAGATCATGTAGCTCAAGTTACGACTGGCACACGAGCGACTAGCTCACAAATATCAACGCACTCTGGACGGTTATTTCCCCTAGTATTATTATTTAAGCCTATTTTCATTGCCTTATAAAATAAACCCCTTATTTCCAATGATCCCCAGCTCATGATGTCAGCTACAGCTTAACTCACGTTACTACACTGTACTGTAACGAGCCATCAGGTGCATGACGTCACATCGCGACAGTCACTACCGGTGTGACGTCACGCCGCACCAGGCCGCACTTGACGCTCATCACGTGTGACTGCCGCATCCGTCGCGTCCGACATTTTTAAACCAACCATAATAGTACAATATTACCTCACTATAAACTATGCTTATACTTACGGCCGTTTTCAATATCGTATCTAAGATTAAAGAGAGATAGCCAATCTAAGATTAAAAAGAGATAGGAAATGCGTTTCACAATCAAAGATAGGACCTATATATTCTTGTCCAATCACCAATGAAGAATAGCATCCGTCCCTCTCGCCTATGCAAGCCTTTTGAAATGTTTCATTCCATGCTAACTACATAACGATTCATGTTTTAAAACATTATAATATATTTATTTTGCAATTAATATATTTATTAGTTAAGACCATAAATATTGTCTTAAAATTGAGAATCAAAACTCGGGATGATTTTTTACTATAGTTATCATATTTTTTTAATTAAATACAATAGTGAAATATATAACAGATTGATGCTAAAGTCGCGTGAAAAGGAATGTAAATTTTTAAATGAAATCAAATTTCGAAGCAAAGAGAGCAACTTTACACTATTTTACGTATTATGAAGTGGCACTCCGAATTTAAAAAATGTGTTCGAACTTCAAAATTGTAACATAGCTTTTTTACATAGAAAATAACTATTATATATTAAAAGTGCAATAGATTCAAGCCTGAAATGAAAAAATACGTTGGGTACATATTTTTGTCGATTTTATTGTATTAAAAAGTCAAATAAAACAACAAAATAACTATAATGCAATCATTTTATTGCATTTTATAGAAAATAAAATACATAAGTAAGGCTACATTCCCACGAGTGTTTCTTTTTTGTTTTTCGAAAACGTAGCCTTAATATCAGTTGTGAAATCCAGAGATAATGTTACTATACTACGTAATAAGAGGTGGCACTCGGAATAAAAAAAAGTTTTTTTTTTAGCTTTTTTACGTATTATCTTCTAAAGTGCAAAAGATTCAAGCCTAGAATGAAAAAAAAACTGTACGTAGGTAGGTTATTGTTTTCAATTTTATATTTTTAGGTCCCAATTATTAGGTTAAAAAGGTAAATAAAACATTAATCCAATCCAAAACTTAATCCAAGTAAATGCGATTTCTTAAGAAAAGAAATGCAATTTTTAGGTCATATTGTTTCTTCTGAAGGAATAAAACCAGATTTAGAAAAAATCAATATAGTAAAAAATTATCCCGTTCCAAAAAATGCTGAGGAAACAAAAAGATTTGTAGCGTTCGTAAATTTTTATAGAAAGTTTATTCCAAATTTTGCGGAAATATGTTTACCACTTAATAGGTTGTGCCGGAAATATGTTCAATTTGAATGGTCAAATGAATGTAAAAAATCTTTTGAATCTTTAAAAAAGTCATTAATATCTCCGCCAATATTGCAATATCCGAATTTCGACGACGACAACACGTTTATTTTACAAACAGATGCATCGGGATTTGCAATCGGATCCGTATTATGTAATAATGACAACAGACCCATAGCTTTTGCTAGCCGTAGTCTCAATAAATCGGAAGTTAGGTACCCCACGATAGAAAAAGAATTGCTCGCTATCGTGTGGTCCGTAAAGTATTTTAGGCCATATCTTTTCGGAAGGAAATTTATTATAAGAACTGACCACAAACCGTTGATTTATTTATTCAATCAAACAAATCCATCTAGTCGTTTGACGAAATTTCGGTTACTTTTAGAGGAGTATGACTATATAATAGAATATGTTAAAGGTGCTGACAATGTAGCTGCAGATGCGTTATCACGTATCCGAATAACTAGTGAGGAATTGAAGGAAATAAATCAACATGTTGTGTCAGTTTTGACGAGAGCTCAAAGAAGGAAAATGAATGAAGATGGTTTAGAGATTGTCAGTGACAACCCTGTAGTTTCCGAGCGAACTGCTAACGATTGGACTGATCACCCAAGAGTTATGGAGTTGCTTAAAAAACCAAAGGAGTGTACTGAGTTACGATTTTTAAATGAAAAACAATGGAAAAGTTTAAAGTTCTCAGACGAACAAAATAAAAATTTATTTAATTATGATGCATCAAATGGTATTATAAGAGTAAACCCTTATTTCCGATTACAATGTGCACGAGATGCCTTTGTAAGGAATTTGGCGTATTACTGTAAAAAAATAAAAATAGATAATGTGTGTATAATACAAAATGATGAGAATAGCACATTAATAAAAGACTTAAGTCAAAGTATAGATATTACACCTAATTGGTCCGGACCGCGTTTATATATTTTAAAAGGTGTAAAAGTTATAAATGATCATGATACAAAACGTGTAATATTAAATGATTACCACTTACTACCGAGTAGTGGTCACGCCGGCATACGCCGCATGATAAGTAACATAAAACGACGTTACTTTTGGCCAAAATTGGAAAAAGACGTCATAGACTTCGTAAATCGCTGCGATAAGTGTAAACGTCAGAAACATTTTAAGTATATAAAAGAGCCAATGGTCCTCACCGATACGGGCTATTCGGCTTTCGATAGGATATATTTAGATTTAGTTGGGCCCTTAAGTAAGGATAATGATAGTTACAAATATATTCTCACACTACAGTGTGATCTTAGTAAGTACGTAGAAGCTTATCCCTTAAGAAATAAGGATACAATTTCAGTGGCAAGAGCTTTCATTCATAACTTTATTTTACGCTATGGCATTCCAAGAAACATAATATCTGATCGGGGCACGGAGTTCATTTCGAACGTATAGAATGAAGTGTGTAAAATTCTTAAAATCAATCAAATATCTTCGACAGCGTATCATCATCAGTCAATAGGAAGCTTAGAAAATACCCATAAACATTTAATGTCATTCCTTCGCATACAAACGGATAATGAACCGCAAAATTGGAGTTCATGGTTACCATATTGGTGCTTCGCTTTTAATACGACCGTACACACGTCAACCACGTACACTCCATACGAACTCGTTTTCGGAAAAATATGTAATTTACCTAGTAATTTAACATCCGATGTGGCACCTTTATATAACCCAGAAAACTATCCGCAACAACTTAGATACAGACTTCAAAAATCACAGTATGATGCAAGACAGCATTTAATTAGCAGTAAACAAATTAGAAAATGTAAATATGATTCCTATACAAATCCTATAACATATAATACAGGTGACATGATACTACTTAAGAATGAACAAAATGTAAACAAATTAGATCCTTTGTACATTGGACCATATAAAGTAATAGAAGATTGTAATCCTAATTTAAAAATACAATATAAAGGTAAAGAATTAATAGTACATAAAAATAGAACTAGACCATATATTAAATGATTTTTTTTTATTATGTTGCCATTGAAAATGTATGTACTTGTGCTAAGTAAATTTATTAAATTGTTTCTAACTACGTTTCGAATATTAAAAATAATCAATACTATAATATTAATATGTATTAATAGTTATTATTATTAGTTTTTAATTTTTTTTTTAACTCAACAAAATTATTATACTTAATTACTTACCTTCTTAAATAAAAATAACTGTTTCATTATTTTTATTTTTTTTGCCAGTGGGCGTGTGGTGTGTGAGTAGAATATATAGTAATGTAAGTGTGTATGAGTAAGTATATAAAATGTGTTATGTCTTATATTGATGGTTCAGTAATAAATCATATTCTAATGAATCAAGTTGTTTAATATCTCCGTTGACACGACCTTACAAAACAACAAAACAACTATAATTCGATCGTTTTTATTGCATTAAAAAAATACAAAAGTAAGGCAAGGCAAGTTAATATAGTGTAGTTTTTTCAGTCGCGATCACATAAAAACGCTCGTAGATACGAGGGCTAAACCAAATATTTCAGATTACCACATAATTAAACGACATATCCTGATTAACTTCAGCTGTTATCCTCTGGTGCAAAATAGGTAGGTACACTTTTGTAGGCCTAGCAGGCCATTTGACAGCGGCGTAACGTAACGTTATACGAATGAGAATCTTGACATATTTTTATGTTGTCATAATTATTATTGCGTGCCGTTGAAATTGGAATCCAATACCTGCAAATTATGAAATTATATTACATTTTATATTAAGATGTTTGTTATATTATACACATATTTAATACACATCCATGACCCAGGATCATAGAAAAACTTTTTGTTCCTTCTGCGGTATTCGAACCTGCGACCCCAGGGTTGAGCACCAAAGCGCTGAACCATTGAGCCACAGAGGTCGTCAAACAAATATAATCTTATGTCTTTTCAATAAAACGAGAAGTTAAAATATGGTAAAATTTTATACAAATACTCACCGATATTCTTTGAGTTAAAGCATGTATAAACAGTGAATAATATACATGAAGTTTTTATCAAAATCACTGTTTCATCGTAATAAATATGATTTCGAGTTCACTTAACACCTACGATGTTGGTTCACTTCACTAAAAATTAGTTTTTTGCAAATAACAAAACATGACTTAACAAATTCTGTAAAAGTTGAAAATATTTTTTCAAATTAAATAGAATAGTATTTCGTAGTGTGAAATTTAAAATTAATCTGCTATTTCTGCTTAACCAATCACAGGAGATGTGTGAAACTGTACACACGATAAAAGAGCGAGCAAGGTATGCGGTTTCCACAGACGATATAATAATATCAGGTATAATTTTGAATTTCGAACGCCAATACTTACGATCGCCAGTTGCGACTTGCGACACCCTGGTGAAATCTATACTTAATCTATACTAATATAATAAAGAGGAGAAGTTTGTTTGTTTGTTTGATTGTGTTGTTTATTTGTTTGTTTGTTTACATCGAATAGGCTCTGAATCTACTAGACCGATTTTGATGAAATTTGGAAACAAATGTAGAGTAGACCACGGGGAAGGACATAGGCTATGTTTTATTGAGGAAAAATGTAAGGTTTCTCAGAAATTAACTTTCACGCGAACGATGTCGTGGGCGACATCTAGTTAATAATATTACGATAAGTTTAAATTGATAAATACGACAGTGGCAAAGACATGTTATAAATTATGTTTGACGAGGCATGTTGAGGTAAAAAAGTGTCTCCAGTTAGTTGGCCCCACTTTTGAGATTTTTGGGGCCATTATAAAATTTGAAGTATGGTGAAAACCGTACTTCAAATGTCCGTAACTTTCTAATGCAAGATTTGTTCTCTCAAATGTTACTGCGTGATAGCATAACTGGAGTTTTGAAATCTTTAAACAGTGGTCAATAGTCGATACATAGTAGAAGTCGAAGATGTCTCCAATTTCACAGTTATTAGTGAAACAAAATTGTTATTTGTACAATGCTCGAGGTTGTAAAATGTGCTGCCCGAGACATAATATATGATACTCAAGTTAAAGCAGTTTTGTGAAGGAGAACAGCAGCATCAAGGTATTCTAACACTGCCATAAAAATGCTGGCAACATTTTGTCGCGCAAATATTAAAATAATAATTACATACACATTAAGAACCGAAATATCATAAAAATAATACATTAATAACAAGGTACACTTTGCTATCCTCGGCAAAACGCCCGATTTTGGCAGATAAGCAAACGACGTTATCTCGGTAAGTTCGGCCTACCGGAGATTAAGTTGAAACTTATATTGAAATGCAGATATAGCTATCTGCATTTCATTTATATGAGCTTACCCATCTCTAGTAGGCTATCCGTCTTCGTCTTCTTCTACTTCCGTAGATAGTATGTGCTGCTTCGACAGGAAATGCCTACTGCCAGTAGGTTATTGAAACGCAAGTAAGGACAAAAATATAGATTTGCCTACCTTCAGTAGCAAGGATTTTGGATAGATAGAATATTGAAAACGGTCGAAAACATCGATATGATATACCACAGTATTGCAATTAAGTAATGGAAGTGTCAACTGATTAAACGTTTCAGCCATACTCATTAGATACAGACAGTAGTTTGGCGCCACTAGCAGCGATCGTGTGGTGTCACAAAACAGAGTTGCCTGAGCGTGTGTGTGTGTAACGTATGTGTGTGTGTGTGTATGTGTATGGAACGACGACTTATCTAAATTTCCCCAAAATAGATATAGCAACTAATAGAATAAGTCTAAAATTAAATGTACTACTAACCTGGGAATTTGTAGAAAGATATTCTACAAGTTCTATACATATAAAAGCTGGTGTAAACCTAGAAGTTTAAAATGTGAGAAATGGTATTTACCGTTTGTACAATTGTTATCACTAGCCTCTTATCTAGAATCTAGACATAATATGCGGAAAACGTACTCCTAGAAAAGTTCAGATGTATGTCGACGTAATTTTTATTTTCACTTATATTTCTACTTACTACTATGTTTTGATTTAAACATAATAGTAAGTAGAAATATCAAAACATACTACAATATCATCCAAGCTTAAACAAACAGATTAAATGGGCCAAATGAATGTGTGATGTAATTATTTGTTGCGTGGTAAACAAGTGACATTTGGTAGCGTTATGTGTTCTACTGTTCCTTTTGTTCACGTTTAGATTATATTGGATCTGAACGGAGTATACGACTCAATATGCACTCGGTAACTGTTCACTTCCGTTCCTGCTGTAGCAGCGCTACGTGACCGCTGCTACGACGGTAGTAATGCTACGACCGTAGCAGTACTTCGAGTGCTACGATTTCAAATTAAATAATTTTCTTTCTATATAATAGGGGATCGGACAACATCTGAAATATTTAGTTTCATTAATATAATCAGAAATATTGAGGCATTACTAGCTGGTAAATGTAAAAAAATATATTATTTTATGTGTAGTTCACTAATTAAATACATTTAAAAAGTACATTTTTTTTTTGCGTAATTGGTAAACAAAACCTACATCATTAGTTTACTTATATCATATACAAAAACGTTCATTATTATAAGTATGAACTTAAACGCACAAATATCGGAGATATAAATTACAAATATGTTAATCCAATAGTGACGTCATTTGTATGTCGATTTTAGTATGGAGCGTTTTTACGAGACTTGCGAAATTTTATATACAAATCGCTGTACCTTTGAAAATATTGACTTTTGATATACGGTTTCTTCTGAGAAGTTACTCATATTTAAGAGTACTATTCATTCATGCAATAAAAAAAAATCAGTCCGCTTGCCTATTATTATATTCATAGCTCTATTGACAGGTGTAAAATGAAAGTAATTGTCGATATTATTAGCTACAAACAATGGAATAAAAACTATTACAGAAAAAAGTTTTTAATATTTCATTGGGCACAACAATTGATTTGTTCAAACAAAATATACACGCAATAACGGTCCCGGCGGCGCTGTTTATAACCGAACTCAATTAGGATTAAACATTTTTATCTGATTGTGTTTGAAATCGATAAAAAATTGAGGCGAGCTCACTCGGCAGCTCTGTGAATTAAAATTGATTTGTTTCGGGAAACAATAGCGAGTGCTTCGTTATCGCTTCGGTCTCAGTTTGGTTAAAATAATGTTTGTTGCTTAACTGGAAATAAAAATTATTTAAAATAACACTCGAGATACTTTTCCATCCACGCCGTCATTTACGATTAAAAATTTCAGGATCACGGTAAGCTTAAAAAGTAATTTTAATATGAAAAACAATATTTTGAACATTTAATATTTTACCCTTCAAGTCAATTTAACCTTCCGGTATATTGACTTATAATGATTTTGGGTGCCTACGTAATTATGTATGTATGTATGTTTGTTCCGCCGTAGCGCCTCAACTACTGGTCCTATTTTATTAAATGAGGTGTCAATAGATTCATAAAAATAACCCGGGTAACATAGGCTATAATATTATAATTTATGTAGTCGGGTTATAGTTTTTATAAAAATATAGTTAGAACATTCCAATGTCAGTATATTATTCTTGGTACATAGTGGATGCTATCAGCATAGAACACACAATGAAGTGATATATTCTACTCAGACTATTGTGTGTCGCCGTGGCGGCGGTGGCGGCCGCCCAGGTCCCAGCTCCCAGCTCCCAGAGCGCATCAAACGCGCAGTTCCCTACAAAGGAAGTTTTAGGCAACAAATCCCTGCCAACTTCATTTGGCAGCGAACGGACCGGCGGCGACGAGGATGCGTATCATAGACCTAAATATTATAGACGAGGCGTGTCGAGGCAAAAAGTGTGCACTCATAAATTGCCCTACTTATTTGGGGCATTCGAGATTTGACATTTGTCATCTAGACATTTCAACATTTGCTTTCCGTAGTATTATAATCAGTTCGCATATAATTGTCAAAATCGTCGGAAACCAAGATGGCGTAACATTTTCTTGTATGAAGATTTTGTCTGTAGTTTTCAAATCATTGATGCGTATATTCTATACTCTCTAAAGTACGTAGCACACTTTACGTAGTATCATAATAATTTACTCTTTTTTTCAGAGCACAATTCGCGAAAATAGATATCTAAAACTCGAGGTGCAAAATGGCGCAAACTGGGATTTGACTCTTTAGCGTACCCTGCTGGGGGCTGGGGGACTGTCGCTCGCCGAGGGGATATAATTATGTACCACACCAATGGCGACGTTACATTGGTACCTCTGGAGCTAGGTGACATAAAATACTACTCTATAAGTCTGCACTCAGAGACCAGGGGGGCTCGACTGAGGCTCGAGCCGATGACTCCCAGAATCTCTCCGCCTAATTGATTGCTCTCGTCTTGTTTGATTTATTTTTTCAAAGGAAATCTTCACAATACTTTCTGAATCTGCAAATCCCGGGATTTAATTATATTTTTCGGTCAATTCTTTCTCCTTAATCCTTTACAAACAGAGCGACGGAGTTTTGATTTTCCGAGCGACTGACTTTTATTAGCGACCCACGTTTGTTCTACTTCGTGTACTGTAGCGAACAGTATACGGAATTGACTTTGTTATATCTATACTAATGTAATAGAGAGAAAAGATTTTTTTATTGGGAAAGGCAAAGGATATAAGCTACTTTTCACTGCGGCAAAGTGTAAGGTTCCTGTAAAGTGGTTCCTTTTACGCGCACGAAGTGGCAAGCAATATCTAGTTTGTGAATAATTGTTACACAATCTGTAAAATCATTTTAAGTTTAATCAAAATCATTTTCAAATCACATTTATTTCTGGCAAAAACCCCATAAAACTACATACTCTTTAAATTATATAAAATAAAAGGTAATTGAAAACATTGGGATAACATTTAAACATTCAGATATAAAAATTAAAAGATAAAAATACTTTTTTTAACCATATCCACTTGTTTTTTAGCCCAAAACAACTTTTAAGTTTTATTTTGTCACATTTTATTTTAAATGAAGCCGAATCGTTCTAGTTAAACAATTTTTTTATATAACATAAAATACTTGTAAACATTTCAAAATTATTAGTCCTGTACAAATTGTGTTCATGTAAACCGAACCGAGCTCCACAGGACCCTATATCGAGTCACAAAAAAACAAGAGACCAGAAAGTTAATTCTGGTTATTCGGCGAGAGAGAACGAATCATTAAAAGTTCGAGCGCGCGCCCCGCAGGCCCTATTTACATTTGACAATTTATTCGGAACCGAATTTCAATTTTCCGGCCCGGCGGCTCCGGCGCTCCCGCGGGCCTGTAGATTGCACCCGGAGCCCCCGCCCTCCGCCCTGCCTCAGTTATTGTACGTGTAAGTACAGGTGTGGCGAGGGCTGATCAGCTTTCGGCGCGAGGCGTGAGGGGGGAGGGGGGGGGGGGGGTTATGAAGCCTGTTTTCGGCTCGGCTGAGCGCGCGCTGAGTCGTACACACAATCACGACGCCCGCACTCCGCGAACCTCGCACTCACGAGTCATGTGCGTGTGTTCAGTGTTAGGTACTCACGCAACATGTTTGTCTTCTTGGCTTGATGTACTCTGAGTGAATACTCACTACAAACAAGCTTTACAGCCATCATTACTTTTCATGACTTTACAGCGACAAACTGTAAAAAGGTAATATTATGTATCCTTAATAAGTGATTATAGATAATGATAAACTCGACGACCGACTCTCATAAAATCCTGTTCGAATAAACTGTAGTTATATTTTACTAACTGCTAAATATATTATAGTTAATAGCGTTACGTAACGGACATGAAATCCGCACGATATCCAATATGTGTCGACGGCGCGTCACATTTGAAGATCAAACGAACTTACCTTAAGTGAAGTTCGATCACAATTATATGAGCGACTTCATTCTTAGCGATTTATGCTTACTTGTTGTATGGTGGCGCCCCCATGCGTCACCCTTGCACGTATTTTAGAGATGTTTAAAAAAAAATACACGTCATCCGCTCTAAGTTGCCTGTCTTGACTTGTCAGGTACTTATACGTGGGCTTTTCATTTTGTTTATAGCAAAAAAAAACTTACCTACGGTGTGCGTTTTATATTTGTAATTTCTCGGGAAGGGAGAGACTTACCGGTCTCATCTATTCGGGGTGGGTTATAAATCGCTAAGAATGAAGTCGCTCATATAATTGGGTACACGACTACATCTAAAATATTTAGTTTCATTAATGTATTCAGAAATTTTAAGGCATTACTACTTCGTAAATGTAAAAAAATATAATATTTTATTTATAGTTTAGTCATTAGATACATCTAAAAAGTACAAAAAAAAATTTTTTTTTCTTGCTAAATTAGTAAACAAAACCTACATAATTAGTTTACTTACATCATATACAAAAACTTTTATTATGGTATGTATGAACTTAAACGCACAAATATCGGAGATATTTACAAATATGTTCCTGCGGCCCTATACTTCATACGATTTTACATGGACGTGACGTCATAGCTACGTACGACTTTAGTATGGAGCGTTTTCACGGGACTTGCGAAATTTTGTAAACAAATCGCTGTACCTTTAAAAATATTGACTTTTGATATACGGTTTCTTCTAAGAAGTTACTCATATTTAAGAGTACTATTCATTTATGCAATAAAAAAAATCATTCGTGTAGCCTATTGTGATCGAACTTCACGAGGGCGTATAAAGGTAAATTGTCGATTTTAGATTTGATTTTTACACTTGATATTAAGCTACAAAATATTTGTTTTTTTAAATATAGATATAGCATTATATTTAAAATAAACTGACCAGAGTGAAAACATGAAATTTTAAAATTTTATCGATAGAAAAAAATTACAAAGTTAGGTCTAATTTTCAACTAAAATCAATTTATGTTCAAAACTATGCATATAAACGAGTCAATTTTGTAATACATAATGTAAAATTATATTATCTAGTAATGATATTAGCGGTTTACAAAAATATTGTATATTCTACGAGTTAATAAAATAAAACTATTTCGGCGCTTAATACGTTCTTATTCCGCGTAGAACGATCTCTTTCTGTTTCACCTGGCACGCGTGACTGCCATGTTTTGTTTCATCAATCAGTAGTGTTCGCTCCGTTGAGACGAGAGGACTGTGCTTCTGTACCTAGTGCTCCGGCTCTTCAAAATACTTCGATATTATTCGATAAAAATTATGGCTAATCATAAAAATCAAAGGAAACGTTCTAAAAGAGTTACATAAGAAATGAAAACTTCAACTTATGACTAATTATCGAATATTTGTATTTATAATTTTATTGTTTTTGTTGTCACAAGTGTAGTATATGCAAAATTTACCGATACTTTGACATCATTTGATACATTCGCGTGTTGATGCGAGTATGAATTTCTTTTATGGTATTTAGTAGTTACTAACATAATTGAAGGGTGTTTTGGAAAAACAACCAATGTCAAATTGATCAAACTTTACAGGGATTAAGTAAAACTTGTAAAAATGAAAATATGTGAATAAAAAGATCTTTTGAAGTTTATGTTAGTTAAAATATATAATAACACATAATATTATGAGAAATTAGATAGTTATTTTTTCTAATTAAATCATATATTGAAGTTAGAAAAAAGAGCACAAAAATATATTTTTTAGAAATGTGACTTTGGTTGTTTTTCCAAAACACTTATTTGTATCGTATTATCCTAATATATATTATATTTCTTTGTGCGTGTGTATGTCACTGGACTCCTCCTAATGGGATGGACCGATTTTGATGAAAATTTTTGTATATGTTCATGTGGATTTAAGAATTAATTGTTAAGATGTATAATTGAGCCAGGTAGGTAGCGCTGCTGTCAGTGCGTCAACAAATTTAAATTCTAAGGCTGCATGAAGTTTGCCGGGACAGATAGTATTTGTAAATTATTTTATCTTATAAACCTTTCATTTATAATTATTTTGTATTTTTGGTTTTAGCAAAAAAAAAAACAAACAAGCTGATGAATGCGAACCGGTTGAAACACGAACACAAAAATCTTTCATCAACTTTGTAAAATAGATTAAAATCTAGTCTTCGAGTTATAATAATCGCACTTTTATAGGTAACTCGTCAAATGCAAAATGTGCCTTAACTAATCTATATAATTATAATATAAAGTAACATGACCTGACTAACTCATCAACGTCGAGGCAAAACTACTCAAGCTAGAAACGTAATATTTGGACTGTTGCTTTCTTTTGTGACATATAGGTCGGCGGTCTACTAAGAAGCGATTTTGCGAAATTCACCCACTAAAGGGGTAAAAAGGGTTATCAACGTTTGTATGTAACTTTTTTTATGCTCAGATCTGTTTGAAATTTCGTGATATTGCTCTTTACCATGATTTACTTAAACTGCAATTCAATATTTACTAAAATTCGATCTCTTAGGGGTAAAATGGGGTACTAAACTTTGTATGGGGAAAAAATATGAAATGAGCATTTCGGCTTGGAATTTTGTAAATGTAGTCCTAAAAGAAAATGAGTAAACACGTGTTTCATGATTTTTTGATATTTAATCCCTAAAGAGATGATCGGGTCTCTTCAAGTTCTTTTTTTTGATATCAAACACCTTTTGCAGTTAAGTAACATTTATAGACAGCCAAAATCATTATCCTTCCTTTTGGTTTCGCCGTAGTCGGGTAAAAAGGGTTCCGTTTACATTTATTATTTCGCCGCAAACGAAGTTGCGGGTACCAGCTAGTATGTAATAAAGCTCAGAGCAAGTATTATCTGGTATATAAAAATCCAATTTTTGCACTTACTGCGTTTAAAATGCCTATCGAAGAAGCAATAAAAAGAAAAAAACAACGGGTTGCACTTCGGGAGTGCCAGTAGAAGTAAAAAATCTCAAAAGTATGTAAGTAAAATTTCATTTAACTGGAGAATTTTTTTTATTCATAGTGTTTTCAACTTTTTACCATATGTCAAATTTCAATATGGCCCAAGAAAAACTTAAAAGTGGGGCAATTTAACTGGAAACTCTCTTTTTCTCCATCGTGTTTTCACCATGCGACAAATTTCAATATGGCCCCAAAAATCCCAAAAGTCGGGCTACTTTTCGTTAACTGGAGACACTTTTCGTGGGGGGACAATTGAAGGAAAGGTCAATGTAAAGGTCAAAGGTAAATGTGATGGGGATGATTGGGGGTTTAAAGGTCAAGGCCAAAGGTCAACGTATCTGGGAAAGTTGGGGTCAAAAGTCAATACGAACTAAAATAATTTCATGCTCGCGTAAACCAAGATAGCAAACAATTGCAAGTTGCATCTTACGAATTTTCGATCAGGATTACGTGTTCTGCTCGAGTTTAAAAGTTTTTATCCATCTCAAGAAAAGTGCACAGCGCCGCTAAAGTAGTTTTCACTTAAAAAAAAAAGAAACTTCTGGGACATAAGCGATAACATGGTAGATAACAATATTCTTGGAATTATCAAGTACAAGGCCAACTACATATTATTATAATCAAAATAAAAATAATATGTATATTTACAGTATGGTCCGGTGAAAACCAAAAGTTGACCGCCGCACTGAAAGAATCTTAAGCTTAGCCCAAGCAACATCCTGATAAAACAATATTTTATAGAACTTACGTTCAAGTTGGCTGGTACTGACTTCAAAATTATGAAGATTGAGTAGTGAAATAGTTAACATTTTTGCCGAAAAAAGGGAATTATTTAGAAAATAAGTTCATCATTAGGTCACCACTTTAGTTTGGTTTCAAATCGAATTATCAAATAGGTTTACAAAAAGCAAAGTAATGTTGAAAGATATCCGTGTCGGTGTAAAATACTATGATAAATCATTATAATGTGATGATGTTTGGTATTATGATGGTGGTGATGATGATGATTACTGTAATTGACATAGTGGTATATGCTTGCATTTCTATAAACAGCTGAAATCCCCAATTATGTATCTATAAGGAGTCAGGAGTTCTGTTCAGTGCTTTTGGATGCAGTGTATACCTTGGTGCAAAATCTTACTTTTTGGTAACATATGCTTGGACTACTTCATGGAAAGTCAAAATCACTATAAGTGTCCAATTGTCCATATAACTTTTATTTTTAGTCTATATAAATGATCTTTCATAATATATGATAGACGAATGTGATGACGTAGTATTGTTTGCAGATGATACCTCGGTAATATTTAAGGTAGATCGGAAGGATGGTCAGCTGTTGAAGGTTAATAACACATTAAAAAAACTTTCTATGTGGTTTAATTCAAATAATCTTGTTCTTAATGCGAAAAAAACAAAATGTATCAGATTTTCCTTACCTAATGTAAAAAGAAATGAGAATTCCGAAGTTTTAATAGACACAGAAAAAAATAATTTAAATGACTCAACTACTTTCTTAGCTACAAATGGAATAGTCACATTGAAAATCTTTCATCTAAACTAAGTGCTGCTGCCTTTGCTGTAAGGAAAATACGTCGACTGACAGATGTAAAAACTGCTAGGCTCGTTTACTTCGCTTATTTTCACAGTTTAATGACATATGGCCTCAGCTGACTTAGATACTTTTTTCATTTTACAAAAACAAGCAGTACGGGCTATTTATGAAATTAAATGTTGTGAATCGCTAAGAGAAAAATTTAAAGAAATTATATATACACTCGAAAGAATATAGGCTTTGTCGTCTGAGGCTCAGGATTTTTGGATCTATACCATTGAGATATACTGTATTGTGGGCTTGCATGGGTAAATCGTGCAAAGAGAATTATTATAGACTTACAATATCACTTGTTTATTCGGAATTACAATTCTTTATAATGTACACCTTACAAAATCAATGCCTTTATAAACACTGGTACTAAAACGAAACTATGGACAGTTCCTAGGCTTGTTGCCCGAACAACGACTACTCGAGATGTGATAGCTCATCCTCTTAACGTGGTAGGGTGGAACCCATCCCCACAACACATCCCCACCATGTCGATTGCACGAACTTCAGACTAGACTCCGTCAAAGCGCGCCAAACACGTTTCTAATAGGGGGCACACTTGTAGTTTCGTTTCCGCTTTATGACCGGATGCGACACGGCCATCCTGTGTAGCACACGTCCCCGTGTGTGCTAGTCTGAAACAAAAGAAAATACCACACAGTATCGTTCACGCTCGGCTATACCTGACCTTATCTATTTTGTCTCATAACAAACTCAACTCCTTTTATCAATAATCATTTTACTTTTAACTCAATATTTTGTGATTTGTGATATTAAAAAGTGTTCTACAATAGTCAGCCCTGTGACCATTACAAATATGTCGAGTAGTCATCTCTGTGACTACAAGTGTTCTACAATAGTCATCCCTGTGACCATTTCAAATATGTCGATCAGTCATCTCTGTGACTACAAGTGTTCTACAATAGTCATCCCTGTGACCATTTCAAATATGTCGATCAGTCATCTCTGTGACTACAAGTGTTCTACAATAGTCATCCCTGTGACCATTTCAAATATGTCGATTAGTCATCTCTGTGACTACAAGTGTTCTACAATAGTCATCCCTGTGACCATTTCAAATATGTCGATCAGTCATCTCTGTGACTACAAGTGTTCTACAATAGTCATCCCTGTGACCATTTCAAATATGTCGATTAATCATCCCTGTGACTAAACCGCAACAAATCGTCAACCCTGTGACTGTATTCAATGATAGTCATCCCTGTGACTTGGTGTAATACACAAAAACACACACATACATAGTTTGTCATCCCTGTGACTGAACCGCAACAGATCTTCAACCCTGTGACTGTATTCAATGATAGTCATCTTTGTGACTTAGTGTAATACACAAACACACACATACATAGTTTGTCATCCCTGTGACTGTGGCACCTACAAATTTATTCGTTATTCTTATTATTAAACGTATTTGTAGCAATGTCAGGTGAATGTTCTGGCATTTTTATAATCCTAACAAGAGCATACTTATAAGTTCTTTTTGAATTTAAAGCCTTAAGGTAAATAGCAATCACTATCCTCTACCCGCTCACCGCGCATCCAAGTTGCCGGCTACGTCCAGATTAACTGGTACGATCGAACACAGTACGGTAGATAGAGATTTTACTCGATTTTTGATTACAACTTCAATTTGTTCATCATTAACCAAATCATTATTAACCTCGACCAATACATGACCCGATGGCATCTTTCTTTACTACCGTGCGCATACTTATAGGTACGCTAAGAATTTACAGCTTTTAGTGTACAACGGTATCTCTCAAAAATTGTAATTTCGTCTGATTATTCCCTATTTTTCAATAAATAAAAATCACTAATCGAAAATCTATTTACTTCCGCATTACTGCTTTTCAAAACGTGTATTATTGTACTATCTCGGTTACTGTATAAAACAATCAATGTTTCCTCTAAACTAAGATCTTTTAAAATGTGTTCATTTAAAAGACTACCGAGTCATCACACTACAGTCACGAGATAAACAATTACGCTCACCAAATAATTTTAGTTCCAAATCTGATACTTCAATGAAGTACAGAGTGCAGATCCCTGGCCGCCGCGGCACCCCGTCGCACGGCCCACACCACCTGCTGCACTTCGTCGCGTCTCGTCTCGTCGCGTCGCGTCTCGTCGCGTCGCATCGCGTCTCGTCGCGTCGCTCGAATACTGAACCTGTACATAAAATAACAGCACAAAAATTGTCCAAACTATGTCCAATTACGTTCTTTTTAGGGTTCCGTATCTAAGGGTAAAAACAGGAACATAAAATCTAAGACTTTGCTGTATGTCTGCCTGTCACCAGGCTGTATCTCAAAAACTGCGATAGCTAGAAGATGGATTTCCTTTTTCTTAAAGATAAAAATGTCAGGTTTAATTATGCAATAAAGTTAATTTCATTTCCTTTCAACAATCAAACTGATTGAATGAGGAAAAGGCTTTTACAGTCTGACTATACCAGAAGACTTCCAAGTGCGTTTACAACGTTTTATATGTTATCTAAGTTCACCAAAGTTTACTGGAGTCCACCGAAGAGCTTTCTTATCTGCCTCAGTCACAGCAACTGAACCGTTGAGCGTGTGCTGCTGTAATCACCATCAACACCAGCCATAGGGCCCATAGGCACCTGCTTACCGCATACCGCAACTTCTGAAACCGTCAAATTATTTCTTTTAATTTCTTTTCTTTTTATTGTCAATTAAACTATTATTTTCTATAATTTGCGAAACCTACAGTGATGCACGATCATAGACCACCACACAAACAAATTATTATGTTATTTTCGCACTTTTAATTATTCCAATCGGCCTAGTCTAAAAAGTAATAGATAGACAAACATGTAATGTTTCTTTACAGCTTACAACAACGATATCATAAGCTGACAGAGTTTTCTCGCGAATTGCGAATGTCCTAGAACTTATTATCATGTTATCTAACAGTTCTTTAAGACACTTTCAGAATAAATAACAACATACCTGACATTATTTAAAGTTGGCTTTGAAACTGACCAATGATTATTTTCTCTTACTTCGTGTGCAGTAACGCCAAATAAGAAACAAGATTATGTAAAAACTATACGTAGTTACTGTGATTAAAACCAACTACAAAATTGAGTTATTAAATAGGTAGGTAAATGTAAAATGTAATTGAAGACGTCTCAAACTAATACCACCTAAACATTGTTAATTGTTAAGTACACGTCAACTGATTTTGTTGACGCAGTGCACAAGCTATTGTTTTTCAGGAATACCTGCAATTGGGGCTGTCTTTGTTTTCGCATGAGTTGTTTACAACTTGCGCGTACTGCCGTGTCTTGTCATTTTATACAAAGTACAATGTGATATCATTAAATGAAATGTCGATAATGATTTTTAATTACCAGAAATCATTTAAATGTTTAGTAACTACTGCTATATTCAAGCGTAATGCACTTCGGTTAATCAAACAGTAATAATAATGAGTCTGTAAGACGTATGTCGTATGTACTGAGTATTCGTTTTTACTTTGCGTTTATTTCTGCTCATTTACTTTGTTTCTTTTTCATAATGCTTTGGTTATAATACCAGAATAATTTAGAACCCTATAATGAATTAAGCAACGTTAACGATACAACCAGTTTCCATCACTGTGAAGCGACTAGACCAGTCCACCAGAGGCACAATGAACATCCATTTGGCACCGCCGCCATGGAGGTAGCCTCCACTCTGCCGCTGCTCGGTCACGCAGCGCCGCTTGTTGTCCCCTTGGCGCGGCTATACATTGCCCAGTCTAAGTCCATCTGCACAAAACAGAACAGCAAAACAACAGAACACTAAATTGTAAAGGTTATTTTGAGATATAAGCAAGCAATTTCATGAACACTTGAAACACGAGATAAATCACTAGTTTATTGAACGTCTTAAAAATTATTGCGAGAAATAAAAAGTTGGCTACCGCCTTTTACCAAAACCACCAAATACGTAACCAAAGCCTGTTGTTAAGCTACCATCCACCGCGCTCGTGTCACCACCATAGATGTCATGGCACTGTCGTCATGACCTCACCGTTATCCTTACTTCAACTCTCGTTTTCATGGCGGGCACAAACAAAGGGTTATTGGTACAAGGTCACCTTGCAGCATTCAATTCACTGCTGTCCCATAGTTTCACAATTACACAATCTGCATGGCGTGCTGCCTTGTTGTACATACTGCCAAACTCGATCCACATCAATTGCAATGATTATTATCACTTTTTGTAGCCTTTGTGCGAGCTAGATTACACTTTTTTTTTTTAATACCCTTACTTTTTCGGACAATAATTTTCTTTCTTTGCACGACTTGATCCCACCTCTGATGTCGTCTGAGGCTCAGGATTTTTGGATCTATACCATTGAGATATACTGTATTGTGGGCTTGCATGGGTAAATCGTGCAAAGAGAATTATTATAGACTTACAATATCACTTGTTTATTCGGAATTACAATTCTTTATAATGTACACCTTACAAAATCAATGCCTTTATAAACACTGGTACTAAAACGAAACTATGGACAGTTCCTAGGCTTGTTGCCCGAACAACGACTACTCGAGATGTGATAGCTCATCCTCTTAACGTGGTAGGGTGGAACCCATCCCCACAACACATCCCCACCATGTCGATTGCACGAACTTCAGACTAGACTCCGTCAAAGCGCGCCAAACACGTTTCTAATAGAGGGCACACTTGTAGTTTCGTTTCCGCTTTATGACCGGATGCGACAGGCTTATTTAAACAAAAATGTGACTACCACAATAAAAATACTAGAAATAAAAATAAACTACAAATTCCTATATTTATTGTTGTAATTATTAAATAAAAGTAAATCATATACTAAGAAACGTGTATTGCCTGAGAGAATTTTACCACAGATCTATAAACGTCAAGTTGATACAAGTGATGTGACACACATGTAGTGTTGTGCCAATCGATAATGAAGGGATTAGAATTTATACATTACAACACTCTTACCAAATTATAACCCTTCATTCAAATTTAAGTGACAATTGAGATCAATAACAACATGAGATCACTCAATTATAGGCACAATATATTTAAGTTTACTTACACAATATATTCAAACAATATTCTATTATATTTTCTATATATATTGCCAATTCTTATTGTTATATGTTAACACAAAGCTACAGAGAAAATAATTAGTTAAGTTTAAGTACTCCTATCTTATTTCTTAAATATTGAAACTGATCTCTAGGTAAAGCTTTTGTGAATATATGAGCATATTGCTCTTTGGTACATACATATTTTAAATCTATACATTTATCAGCAAATTTCTCTTTTATAAAATTATATCTAACATCTATATGTTTACAACGTTTATGATAGTCCACATTTTTAATTAAACACATAGCACTTTGATTGTCCATATGAAGAGTCACTGAATCCTGATGAAAAGCATTTATGTCCTTTAGTAGTTGTATTAACCACATAGCCTCCTTTGTAGTAGCGCATGCAGCCATAAACTCAGCTTCTGTAGTAGATAAAGCAACACTCTGCTGATTTTGTGTTGCCCATGTTACAGCGGCTCCATTTTTCATAAATACATAACCGGTCAAGGATCGCCGTGTACATATGTCTTTGGCATAGTCCGCATCACTATATGCTAGTATATTGTTGACATTTGCTGATGTATAACATAAACCATAATTCTTGGTATCTTTTAGATATTTCATAATTTTCTTAACAACATTCCAATGGGTGTGATCATAACTATTGAGATATTTACTCACCAGACTCACTCCATACATAATATCAGGTCTGCTTACTATGGCCAGGTGCATCAGACTGCCAACAGCTTCTCTGTACTGGATGTTCTTGTCTGGTCCATTTGAGCTTTTCTCCAGAGTAGTATGAGGGTCAACTGGAATGATGTTACCATTAGCATTCTGCATATCAAATTTACAAAGTAATTTTTCAATATAGTCTGTTTGGTGAATAAAAATGCATCCTTTGGATCTCTCTATCTGTAGTCCAACAAAGTTCTTTGGTTCACATTGCTTAATATCAAAGTTCTTGCATAATTCACACATGACTATATCCAAGGATTCTTTTGAGCTTGACAATAGAAGCCCGTCATCAACATACAATAGTAGGTATACTATGTTATTGTTTACATTGCTTATATAGACACATTTATCAGCATGACTACTTTTGAAACCGAATTTCTTGAGTAAACTGTCAAATTTGTGATTCCAACACCGTGGAGCTTGTTTTAACCCATAAAGTGAACGATTAAGTTTACATACCAGATTTGATGATATTTCTAGACCTTCAGGTGGTGTCATGTATATATCCTCACTTATATCACCATACAGGAAAGCAGTCTTCACATCAAACTGAACCTCTCTCTCACCGTAGGTGAGAAAGTTTCAGTGTAATCAATTCCAGGCGTCTGTGAACAGCCTTTGGCACATAATCTTGATTTGTACAGCGGACCAGATGGCAAGTCTTTTACTCTGAAGACCCATTTACAACCAATTATCCGTACTCCTGGTGGTTTTTCCACCAATTGCCAAGTTTTGTTTTCTGTGTGTGCCAACAATTCATCTTGGATTGACTGCTTCCACTGTGCTGCATTCACATTATCTGAAGATATTGCGTCACTGTATGTCTGAGGGGTATCCTGCTGATTTGAAATATAATTTGAACATATGTAAGTATTACCTTCTTTAATTATTCTCCTTTTTGATCTTGTCATAATACTTGAACCAATTTCATTTACTGGACTTGAAATTTCATCTGGCTCATATACAGATCCCTCATCAGAATGAAATGAGTCTTCACTGGTTTCATTTTGTTCAGATGATTCAGCAGTCACTTCACTCTTCATAGTTTCATTTTGACTTATAACAGCATCCGACTCTGAAAGTGGTAGTTTAGCATAATTTCTCACAACCGAATTTTCTAAAAATACAACATCTCTGCTAATCATAATTTTCTTTCTTTTGGGATCGAAAAGCCTATAACCCTTGGTTTGTTCACTGTAACCCATAAATATCATTTTAGTTGCTTTAGTGTCAAACTTCTTCACCTTTTCCCTGGGTACGTGTACCATCGCCTCACATCCAAAAATTTTTAAATGACTAATGTTCGGCTTTTCTCCAATCCAAATTTCTTCAGGTGATAAATATGCCAGTGCTCTAGTTGGACAGCGGTTGGTAATATAGGCTGCCGTTGAGACTGCCTCTCCCCAATACTGCTTCTGTAATTTGGCATTTATTAGCATACAGCGAGCTCGTTCTATTAATGTACGGTTCATCCTTTCAGCCATCCCATTTTGTTGGGGTGTGTAAGGTGTGGATGTCTGGTGAGCAATACCATATCTAGTTAGGTAAGTTTTAAATTCATTGCTAAGATATTCTCTACCATTATCAGTACGAAGAGTCTTTATTGATAAATTTAGTTGATTTTCAACAATGGCTTTAAATTCTTTGAATTTATCAAAAACATCTGATTTATTCTTTATTAAATATACAAATACTTTCCTGGAAAAGTCATCGATGAAAGTGACAAAGTAGCGTGCACCACCAAGGGACTGCACCTCCATAGGGCCGCAGACGTCTGAGTGTATGAGCTCTAGCAAGGCTTTTGCTCTGGAACCTTCTGAAGGAAATGGATTTCTCGACTGTTTCCCTTCCATACATGAAATACATACAACTCTGTCTTTATTTTCAATTTTTACCTTTGTACTTTCAGATAGTTTGCTTAGATCTTCAAAGTTCAAATGAGCCATTCGTTGATGCCATAGGTAAGGATAATTTTCTTCTGTTGCGGATATGTATGCTGGAACACTATGTGTATTGAGCCGGTACATATTATTCTTCAATTTGGCATGTGCCACTTGTTGACCAATTTTATTAAATATCCTACAGCCTTCTTTGTCAAATTGCACTTGACAGCCATTCTGTATTATTTGGCTTACAAAAAGAAGGTTGGTGGCAAGTTCAGGAACATAGAGAACATTCTGTACAGAAATCACTTCAGATTTGCCGTTCTTATTCATAATATACAAGTTCACTTTTCCGCATGCTTTCACATCAAGTTTCTTGCCATCAGCTACTTTGATAGTATTAACCGGAGGCGGTATTTCATCATAGAGCCAGTCACGATACATTGTTAGATGCATTGATGCTCCTGAGTCCACATACCAGCCATTGTCGTTACACATTGATGCAGAAAATACAGCTACATAACCAGATTTCTCATTTGACTTTTGTTCCTTTTTCTTGCTTCTACAATTCTTACTAATATGACCATATTTGTTGCATACAAAACACCTCGGACCTTTGTTAGGTTTGTACACTTTATCTGAAACTTGTTTGGCACTCTGCGAATAATTTTTACTTCTGTTAACATACAGCGCAGTACTTTCTGATTTTCTAACATCTTGCAGGAGCTTTGTTTTAACAGAATCAGCTGTTATTGCCAAACCTGAGTTTTCTAATGCCATAATCATAGGTTGGTATAAATCTGGTAGCCCGGCCAGTAGTAAGGTTCCCAACCATTCATCATTTACAATGAAACCGATGTTTCTCAGCTTGTGAGCAGTTGTCATGATGTTATTAACATACTCCTCAATATTTTGGCATCCATCTAGCGTTGTGGTAATCAGTTCTCTCAACAGGCCGACTCGGCGAGTTAATCCGTTGTCGTCAAAAGCTTTGGCTAAATTGTCCCACACTTCCTTTGCTGTTCTAGCTTCTTGTATGTGGACAAAGTTGATAGGATCGACTAATAAAATGATTTTCGTCCTCGCTTTGGTATCCTTTTTCTTATCATACTCTTTGTCTGTTTCCGGAACAACGCATGTCCACAATTCTTCATGCTCGAGGTAAGTCTGAACTGCGAATTTCCAGGTAGGGTTTTTATTTCTTCCAGTCAGCTTTTCTATTAGTATTGATGTGTTGTTTGAAGACATTTTTGCTGATGAAGATATCCAAAGCCGGCAAGCACGTGCTCACTTAGGTTATACTGCCGCACTTTTACGGAAATAATGTACGATTGACTTTTACTTATACTGATTCTCACTTTAAACTTTATTTTACAATAATTAAGCGAATCTGGGCCATAACCTGTCGTAATTATTAAATAAAAGTAAATCATATACTAAGAAACGTGTATTGCCTGAGAGAATTTTACCACAGATCTATAAACGTCAAGTTGATACAAGTGATGTGACACACATGTAGTGTTGTGCCAATCGATAATGAAGGGATTAGAATTTATACATTACAACATTTATATTGAGCAAAACAAATAAGTATTTTATAGGCAACTGTGTAAGATTTTATAATAAAATACCAAAACAAATAGTTTGCTTACCAGAAACAAAATTAAAAAGACGTATCAAAGAAGTACTAATCGAAAAAGCTTACTACAAAATTGATCATTACATAAATGACAAAGATGTTTGGATCTAAATTTTAAATATATCTGAGTGTAGTTCTGCTCAGGCTCTTCATCCACTGATTGACTTGTTATATATTACGAATTGTCTTGTTATGTATTACTGTAACGGTGTTTCTAATAATTAAATAGTACGTAAGGTTTTATAGAAAAAATATTATTTTAAGCTTACTAACTCCACAAAAAATATTTTCTTGCCGACGTGAATTGTATTTTAATCTTTACTGACGTCAAAAAATGTTTTGTAAATCTATTTTGAATAAATTATTTTTGATTTGATTTGAATAAATCGAGAAGTTTCCTCGATTTCTCATGGATGCCATCATCAGGTCACAACCCTTTACATAAAAAAATAATTTTGAAAATCGGTCCACAGACGGCGGAGTAACCGTTGAACATAAAAAAATATATACAGCCGAATGTATACCCGTTTCCTTTTTTGTAATTCACTTATATCAGTATAATATTAGCTTTACTTATTATGGTGACACACCCAATTGGAATAACTGTACCGAATTATAAGCGACCCGAACAACTAATAGAATTATAATAATAGTAATTAATTTTTGTTTCCACTTAATAAAAATTAAAATGTAATATTAATGGAATCTACTGCCGGCGACACCATACTTTAAAGTATAAAGTATTTTTCTCTGTAATAATCGAGGTTAAGTTTGGACCATATCTTAAAGTGCTGATAATTGGTGTTTTCACCCTATATTGTTATAAAGTATTTTTCTCTGTAATAATCGAGGTTAAATTTGGACCATATCTTAAAGTGCTGATAATTGGTGTTTTCACCCTATATTGTTAATTTTATTTTTCGGTTTATGGTGTATTTCCGGTGTATTTTTACTTACTATTTATCTGTAGTAAATGTACAGACGCATAATCCGACTCGTACTTAGTCAAGTTTTATTTGACTTTTTGCGTATACTATGATCGTACAAAGCGTGACGCGGCCCGCAGAGACGTTTTCGATGCGATGGACGAGTGCGGGCGGTGTGAGGTGCGCGGGTGAAATCAGATTTTTTTCTAGCTTTGTACGCCCTCGTTCGTTTGATCTTCAATTATATTTCGCGACTTCATTCTTAGCGATTTATGCTTACTTGTTGTATGATGTTCAGAGTAGAACAAATATAAAACGTAAAAGATTAAATCATAGACTATATATTTTACCATACAAAAAAAGCATACATTTACTTATCGTAATTATTTTAAATCTTGTAAGAATATCTTTCTTACTATTTTATATTATAAACCTTTATTTAACAATTTTAATAATATTTATTTTATATGTTTCATAAACAATCATATTTCTTATGAGAATTAATAATCTAACAAGGTTTTAGCTAACTCAGCAGAAACAATTTATTATTATAAAATTTTGCAATTGTAATAGAAGTATAACTCCACCCTGGAGATTTTATAATTGTCTCTATATTTACTTCTAGTTTGTTAGCTTTCGTTGTAGCTGCGTGTGAGGGCAGCTATAGGCCTCAAAAATCGAGGTATCAATGTCACTCTTACCTAAAGTTTCCTTGATTCGTTGCATAAAGCTAATAAAAAGATAATCAAATTTACAATATAAATTTGTTTTTACTTATATATTATAAAAGGCCTAATGCAGGGCATATTTTTAATTTTGTAAATAATAAGGAAGTTTAAGTACCGTTTGAAAACTTAGGTTTTGAGGTTTTAATAATATCTGGTACATATGTAAACTAAAATCTCATCCTTGTTAGTTAAATTAATATTACATATCTTTACTAAACTTAGAGCTCTACTTTACTCTATGCGCTGTAACAAGATCAAACTAAGTTTCAATCTTTTTAGAAAGAGTTTTTTAGACAGAAATCCTCGTTGGGCCACTGAAGAGATATAAACGATAAGACGACATTGGTATCCCAACTTACATTATACTTTGGTTTAAGTTTACTCATTCTGTAAACTCCTTTCATAAACCTCTTTAGTCTATATTCTAAATCAATACATAATAAAGATAATGCAGATTTAAAATTATTTACAGTACCATATTGTTGAATTTATCATTTAAACAAAATTAGTTGACCTTTTCACAGACAACCTAAAAACCATAGTTGTAACTTCTGCATTCTGCAATACATTATCCATTATTTTACTCCACTATCATACAGTTTATATTATATGTATTATCAGATAACGAATTTAACATGATCTCTACACATTCCTCCGACATTTAGGTGTAACGTGATATGGAGATGGTGCGGAACTCAGAAAAGAAGTCTGGTCCCGCGTACTAAGTACCCGAAGTACCAGGTACGAAAGCGATAAAGTTATGATTAATTATTTGTTAATCTTTTAAGTAAGAGGAACCACGGCTGTGTTGGCCAGTAAGGTACGAGAATAACACCTGCCTCATGTGTTTTTAATATTAAGGAAAATGGTGGAAGGTATAAAAGTATATAACTGTTCCAGTTGATGGTAAATGCATCTACTGCCCCATGATCTCTGTACCACGTGTGACGTGAAATACGTGGGGCACTTGGCGTTGGTGCGGCTAGTAAATAAATCTTCATCAAAGTCCTTTTCTTACTTTTGCAAGCGCATAATCTGCTAGTTCCTACTCGGTGTCAAAAAAAAAATTTGTCGCGATAGACTATCTGCTTGTTCATTGTTCTTAGTGTTAATTCGCACCATTGCCATATCTCTCTAGCGACTGAATTTAAATATTGGGGCAGCTACGATCAGTCAAACTTCGAATAACAACGTAGACTAGTGAGAATTACGTTTATTTTCGGGTTTTACAATGTTTCTTACAACTTGTACAAAAAAGGTTCGGAGCGTTACGATTTAGAATGGAGAATGATTTTCAAATTTTTTCACTTGTCACTGTCTAGTGTCTATGACATGTCTATGGGTTCACAGAAAATAGACGCCGGCTCGATCGCCGCAGCGCCACACAGCGGACAACGGTTGCAACTAATAATTAAACTTTCGTAGGCAGTTGCCTAATGCGCGAACTAGATGGGGTTGCTAAGCCGCGACATACCCCCCGCCTTGGAAACACCGGCTTCCAACATCAGGCTTCATCGTAGGATGGCTGCAGCGGCAAAGGGCAAATTTTCGAAAACGCCCTCCTCGTCGTTCCGGTTGCGGTACGGATGTCGGCTACACGTGTAACACCATCAGTCCCCGGGTATATGCGAGTTATGCGTCCCAGACGCCATTTAAGTGGTGGTAAATTCTCATCTTTGATGAGGACGAGACGATCAATGGCTATATCGTCATGATGAGTTTTCCACTTGGTTCTCTGTTGAAGTTCTCCAATGTATTCTCTGGACCACCTCCGCCAGAACTGCTGCCGCAACTGCTCCACACGGCGGTACCGGTTCATCGTCAGACCTGCAGCGTCAGAAATGGTCTCGCATGGCAGCGAAGTTAACGGTCGGCCTGTGAGGAAGTGACCAGGAGTGAGGGGAGTGAAGTCGGTAGGATCAGTGGATAAGGGTGACAGTGGACGAGAGTTTAAAACGGATTCTATTTGAATTAAAACCGTATTCATTTCTTCGTATGTTAATTTAGCGTTACCAACAATACGTTTAAGGTGATGTTTACAAGACCTTACACCACTCTCCCACAGACCTCCAAAATGCGGCGCATACGGTGGAATAAAATTAAAATCAATACCCTCACATGAGGCGTAATCATTAATTTGTTGTGAATTATCATGAATTAAATTTCGAATTTCCTTTTCAGCACCAACAAAATTTCTACCATTGTCGGAATAAATAGCTGCTGGTTTTCCGCGTCTACCAATGAAACGTTTTAAAGCTAAAATATAGTCGTCCGTCGAAAGGCTCGTGACTAGTTCGATATGTACAGCCTTAGTTATGAAACAGACAAATAAGCAAATATACGATTTGATTTGCCTAGCACCTCTTCCTTTACGATTCATAATCATAATAGGTCCAGCATAATCAACGCCGGTCCGCTCAAACGGAAATCCCGCGTCCAGACGTTCCGATGGTAAATTTCCCATTATAGGTTTAGGTATCCTATTGTTAAATCGAGAACATGTAACACATTGACGCACGACTTTTCTCACAAGACCCCTTGCACTTAATATCCACCATGTCTCGCGCAGGGTGTATAAAATGAGTTGAGGTCCTGCATGAAGTAGCCTCTTGTGTTCATGATTGACTAACAAATTAGACATCCAGTGTCGACTGCACATTAAAAACGGATGTTTTTTATTAAAATCGAAATTAGATGCGTTTCGAAGTCGACCACCAACTCGAATTAATTTTTTATCGTCTAAAAACACGTTTAATCCAGATACACGATTTAATTCTTTATTATTACCTGTATAACTTCTTTCATTCAGTAAATTATCATAAATCGTCGGAAAGGATTGCATTTGTGCAAAACGAATCAATATATACTGCGCTTCCTCTAGCTCGGACACTGATAACAAACCGGTTTGCTTTGTCTTGCATTTACGAGCCTCGCCTCCTCGTACGTTGTTTATGAATCGAAGAACGTAGGCCCATACGCGTTTAAGTTTTGTAAAAGACGAGTATTTATTGAATTGAATAAAATCAAAGTTATCGAAACTGCTAAAATTATGTACTACATTAGATTTTAAGTCAGGCAAATTTTCTAAATTAATTAAATTTGTATTTAACGAATAAAAATTATTATGACATTGCAAGTAAGACGGACCGTTCCACCAAAGGTCACAGTTAATCAATAAATCAAAAGCTAATCCTCTAGACAATATATCAGCTGGGTTGTTTTCGCTCGACACATGCAACCACTCGGAGTCACCTGTCAGCTCATTTATCTCGGTAACGCGATTTTGTACGAACGGCTTTAAGAGATGCGGCGACATTTTAACCCAACCGATGACGATGGTCGAGTCAGTCCAAAAGATGACCCTTGAGAATGTTAAACGAATTACGTCATTTATCTTTTTATAAAGTCTTGCGCCTATCAAAGCACCACAAAGTTCTAACCTCGGAATACTTATAGACTTTAAAGGGGCAACTTTAGTTTTCGCGCATAATAATTTTACGACGATTTCGGAATCATGGTTAAAGGTACGTACGTAGGCACAAGCGCCGTATGCATTTTGTGAAGCGTCGGTAAATATGTGCAGTTCTTTGTATTGCGTGTAACCGCTCATTACGTAACGAGGAATATTTAATTCATTTAATCGTTTTAAACATAGACGTATATTATAGACGAGGCATGTTGAGGCAAAAAGTGTCTCCAAAAAAATGGCCCCAATTTTTAAATTTTGGGGCCATTTTGACAGTTGAGGTTTGGCACTTGTGATCTTACCATTTCTACATTTGCTATATATGCAGTTTATCCAGTCCGCATATAATTCATAAAATGCCGAGTAGTTGCGTAATTAAAGGCTGTAAAAACTATGACAAACGTTTAAAAAAGATAGACGGGATATCTTATCACAGGTAATTATCACAATATTGTTTGTTACAATTAAATACTTAAGGAATTTTAAATAAATATTCAAAAAATGGCGGCCAACTATGAAATATAACACTGGTTATTGTATGCGCAACAGTGAAAAGGTAACTTTGTAGGGACGTCATTTTTATTATTGTAAATTACAGAAATAAGAGATTCAGTTTTTTTTTATTTCAGTACCTAACCAAACCTAACCTTACCCGTCAGTATTCACATTTTTGATTAATTTAAATAAAATGAAACTAAGGCTTACTATTTATTTGATTTTTACATATTATATTTAAAAATATTATTTAATATCTGGCCTGACAGACGTTGTTCTGTGAATTATGAAATTGAATAAAAAATAACTACACTTGAAGGTTGTAAGCGTAGGTTGCTACACCCATAAGTCATACCCTACACCTACAACCTACATCTAGACCTACTACATACCTATAGTTGGTAGGTGATAGGTTGGTAGGTAAACAGTAGTTACCCCACTAAAAACCTACAAGCTACATCTACTAGATGTAGATCACCTATAACCTGCACCTACTGTCTATTCTACTCCTAAACAACCACCTACTATGTTCAGGGGCCATCCGATTTAACATTATGCACTTTTATACACTTTTCAAAACCAAACATCCAATTTGAATAATTCAAAGACCTAATATTATCTACATAAACTGTACTTAGTGACGAAATAATTTATTTTGATAAGGATTAATAGCATGAGTAAAATAAATGCGTTTAAATATAGTACAAAAAAAATTCAAGATTTCTAAATAAAAAAATGGTTGTTATGCCTCACTTGACATAGATAGGTATAGTGTGTCACGGACTTTTTTGTAGATATTTATAAGATCTACAATTAATTAGAACATTTTATGGTTCTATCTTTTATAGTATAGGCAGCGTACGCAAAATAAGTAACTTTTCTGGTTGATTTTTACACCTTGTGTCCGAAAAACCCAAATATCTTACGGAACCCTATTTTTTCCAAAATAAAATTTAGCCTATGTTCCTCGTGGATAATGTAGCTTTCGAAAGGTGAAAAAATTTTTGAAATCGGTCCAGTACTTTTTGAGCCTATTCATTACAAACAAACAAACATACAAACAAAGTTTTCCTCTTTATAATATTAGTGTAGATGTAGATTATTACTTTCAAACTGAATTAGATTATGTATAAGTTTTTATAAATTATAATTCAATATTCTTTTTATGGTACTTAATATAATTAGTTTTGTTTTTAATGAGTCTTGTTTTATTTATCTAGGTAAGTAATAAAGGAATATTAAGTGCTGTTGCGCTAGGATTTGTATGTAATTTTTGCTGCAGCGCTGGCTGTGAAACGTCACAGCTCCTACGGCTCCGCCCCTACTGTGGCGCCGCTGGAGCTACGGCACATGTGTAAAAACAAATTTGTTGTCTGGTCTAGGTCCATACGCCGTATAGAAGAAAAAAATTGGTTTTCTTGTAAAATCCTTTAAAATATCTTGCTTAGGTTAAAATATCTAGTATCCATACACCATTATAGCCATTGCACTAATCTATTACACCGATATAATATCTGTATAATATTCTAGTATGTAATAATCGTCATCTATGGGTACTAATCACCAGAGGAGTTAAAA
Organism: Glaucopsyche alexis; assembly: GCA_905404095.1. Taxonomy (NCBI): domain Eukaryota; kingdom Metazoa; phylum Arthropoda; class Insecta; order Lepidoptera; family Lycaenidae; genus Glaucopsyche; species Glaucopsyche alexis. The sequence continues at coordinate 23,259,409 of FR990056.1, forward strand.
GTGCGTTCCTGATCTTTGGCATACATTTGACAAATAATGTATGTATAAGAAAAAGTTACGCCATCTTGATTTCAGAAGATTTATTCAAATAAATGTGGACTGAAAAATCTGCGGAAAGCAAATGTCGAAATGTCAAGATGACAAAATATGAAACCTCGACTGCCCCAAAAAACCCCAAAAGTGGGGCAGTTTAAGTGTGGACACTTTTTGCCTCAACACGCCTCGTCTATGCTTTATGATAATGAGAGTAATGTAATACGAAATATGAAATATTTAAATTACATTACGTCCCTGTAAAATTTATATTTGTTTGTAAGCCTTATTGATTTATTGTTGCTAATATTTTAGTAATTCCAGTATTAATGCGAGCTAAACTTATATTAAATACGCCGGACAATTTTATTAACATTTCTTTAGTCAAGATATGTATTTAAAAAAAATGTATGCGTTGTACGCCCTTACAAAGTTATATCATACGACTAGCGACTGTTCCATCGGAATGGTAAAATCGTAAAATCAAAGGAACATCGAAGTTCCGTTGATTTTACATAGATGGCGTAATTTTTTCTTGTATGAAAATTTTTTCGGCTAAATGTACGTGATAGCCTATCTTGAGTTGAAATCTTTGGTTTTAAAACTAATACGAATTTATTCCAAATAAGTTCGATATCGCGAGGTACTGGCGTATCCCAATCAAGCTTACTCAGCCATAATTTTTGAAGCAAAATTTTAGATATAATTACGGTGGGCGATAATAAACCCAACGGATCGTAGATCTGTGATATTATTGATAACATTACTCGTTTAGTTAGCTTAGGTATGTTGTTATACTCGTCTATTTGTGTAGTGTAATGTAGGTAGTCATTCTCGCTATACCAACCGATACCTAAGGTTTTATTTTGCGTGTGTTCACCGCTAAACTGCTGTACTGCTTGAGTATGAGCGAGTTCCGAGTTAAATATCCATTTACGTAGTAAAAAACACCCCGAACGTAAAACCGCTGAAACCTTTTCACAGATGGATATTAGCTCATGATGATCATCACTACCAGTAACCAAATCGTCAACAAATAAATCTTCAGTTATTACCCGAGCTGTGATGACGTCATCACAATCGTATGCGAGCTGACGTATACAACGCATACTTAAATACGGCGCTGACGCCGTACCGTAGGTAACGGTGTTGAGTTGATATATCCCTAAAGGATCTGTAGGATTGTCACGCCAAACGATATATTGCAGTGACCTTTGACCCCGCTGAACAAGCACCTGCCTAAACATTTTCTCTACGTCCGCACAGGCTACGTATTTATAACGTCTAAACCGTAAAAGTATAGAAAAAATGTCATTTTGAAGCGCAGGCCCCGAGTACTGAATGTCGTTAAGCGACTTAGAAGAAGTAGTTGTAGCACTCGCGTCGAAGACCACACGAAGCTTAGTGGTTGAACTGTGCTCTTTAAAAACACCGTGATGCGGCAAGAAAAAGTTAGGATATTCAACCTTATTCACACGTGTCATATGGCCTAACGACTCATATTCGTTTATAAAGTCACGATATAGACGTTTATATTCTGGTGTGCGCTCAAGTTTACGCTCTAATGCAAAAAACCTATTTTTTGCTAAATTGTACGAATCACCTAAAACATCTGGTGATTGTTTCAAAGGAATGCATACTGAAAACCTACCATCGATGTCTCGTTTAGTCGTATTTTTAAATAGATCCTCGCATATGCGCTCATCAGCAGTAAGAGTGTTACAGGACTGAGATAAGTTTTCTAATTCCCAGAAACGTTTTAAATTGTCGTCTAAAGTTTGATTGAAATTACAATAAACTTGATCGGTTTCACTATCCTTCAATTCTGACGTATACAGCGGGCCACACAGTAACCATCCTAATTTAGAATTTTGGAGGTAAGGTCCCTTTTCTAATCGAATTCTATCGTTTAATAATAATTCCCAGAATAAATCTGCACCGATTAGTAAATCGATAGCAGAGGAAATATTAAATGATGGATCCGCAAGACGAATATTATTAGGAATACGTATAAATTTATTATCAATGTTAGTCGTAGGCAAACTAGACGTAATGTGCTGCAAAATGTAGCACCGAATTTTTGTACTATAATCGTTTAACTTAGAACGTATAATAATTTCGCACGATTTATTCGTTTGCGTAGTAGACATACCAACGCCCGATATACGTATAGTGGACTGTATAGTTTTCGTATTTAAACGTTTAAATAATTTATCCGAAATAAAACTATGTTGACTGCCGTTATCTAAAAGCGCGCGAGCTGTAAACATTTGATTATTCCGATCTATTATATCTACCAACGCAGTGCATAGCAAAACCGGTTGTAATGCATTTCGCGGCAGCGCGTGGCAAGTAGATAAGCTGTGAAGCGCGGTCGACGGGCCGGCCGCTTCACGAGTCTCGCTGAAATCAGCTGATCGCCCGCTTTGCGTATGTTCGAATTTATTTAAACTATTATTAACATGTAATAAAGTATTATGTTTGTTCCGACATTGCTTACACGGTCCGAACATACATTCCGTTGCAGAATGACCAGAACAACGTAAACAATTACTGCATAGTTTGTTATCTTCAACGAATTTTAGCCTATCTTTAATAGACAAATTTAAAAATTTATAGCACGTATAAAGTAGATGATTACCGTTGCATAAAACACAACTATTATTGTCTGGAGAAATGCGTTTATTAGAACTAAATGACTTCTTAGAATTATTATTTTTATTATAATTAGTAGACGTGTAAGTATGTCCTATGACATGACCTTTTGGTTGGTAATGTTTATTTTCGCTAACGTGAGGCTTACATTGAGGCAACTTATTTTGACTAGAACTAATCATCTCCAGAGTATTCGACTTGTTTCTTAAGAATGACAGTAAATCATCTAATTTTAATCGTTTATTCGAATCAGTTAAAATTGATCCTTTACAATTCTCCCATTCCCGCTCAGTAGATGCGTCTAATTTAGATACAACTAAGTATATAATTATTGTATCCCAATGTTCAGTAGGTTCGTTTAGTGATTTTAAAGCACGGAGGTTTCTGAGTGTAGTATCTATTAACCTACGAATCTGTAAGTGGGATTCCTGCTTAAGCGGAGTTATAGAAAATAATGATTTCAAGTGGTTCTGTATAAGAAGTCGCGTATTATGAAATCTACTATGAAGTAGATCCCAGGCATGCACGTAATTACTAGCTGTAAATTCTAAAGCGCTTATAACTTGTAACGCACAACCGCTCAGCGATGCTTTTAAATAATGAAATTTCTGGATTTCGTCTAAGTCTGAACGATTGTGTATCATAGTAATGTACGAATTCCTATACTCTAGCCACTGATCAAATGAACCATCAAAGGAAGGTAATTTTATGTCCGGCAGTTTAACATTCGATTGCACTGACGATTTACTATTACATTTTAAACTTTCAACGGTATTATCGACTATACTTTCAGCTGTAGCTAAAACGTTAAAATATAATGATTCGAAAGATTCTACATACTCAAAGTTTGCTGTATATTCCGACTCAGGTAAAATGAGCTCAATTTGATTTTGAATATTGTTAAAAGTATTAAAATGATCTTGAGCTGCTTGCATTCTAAATTTAACTTCTTTAACTTGAACTTGAGATATAGAATTACAGGGCAACGAATCTAAATATTTTTTAAATTGTGTTAACCGACCTTTCAAATTACCTCGCTGCTTTTTGAGTTCAGAAATATCTTTTGGCCGTTTTCCCGAGGGGGAAGCTGCCGAAGGCACTGATAATTTATCTTCAGTTGCCATTTTAGAGGTCTACGTGTAAGAATAGTGTAAGGTACTCACGGTTGTATGAAGACTTTGGATCAGCAGAAATCTCAAAGAAACGTCACTAGCCTGAAATGTAAATGATACGATTTTTAATTCAAACGTTTAAGGGAAAGGAGTAGAAAGGAAATAAGACCTGACCGTTGACTGAAGAAGTAGCTGCGTCGATTTTCCTTGACGAAGACCAGGCGGCGCGAAGTCCAATTTCTTGGTAAATCCAGGATCGAAGACCAAATTATGGGGCAGCTACGATCAGTCAAACTACGGAGGTCTTCGAATAACAACGTAGACTAGTGAGAATTACGTTTATTTTCGGGTTTTACAATGTTTCTTACAACTTGTACAAAAATGGTTCGGAGCGTTACGATTTAGAATGGAGAATGATTTTCAAATTTTTTCACTTGTCACTGTCTAGTGTCTATGACATGTCTATGGGTTCACAGAAAATAGACGCCGGCTCGATCGCCGCAGCGCCACACAGCGGACAACGGTTGCAACTAATAATTAAACTTTCGTAGGCAGTTGCCTAATGCGCGAACTAGATGGGGTTGCTAAGCCGCGACAAATATGAAAATAGAAATTTAAATAGAAACGAAATAGCAGTCGTGTTATGAATTCTTAACAAAATATAGCAGCTATATAATTTTACCAAAGATCCTAGTCCTTGGTAAAATTTATCAAACAAAAAAGGGCTACTTTTAACTCTTATTCGTTATTATACAAGTCTATCTCGTCACCGGTTCAAATTAGATTTTTGTCCATTACAATATGCTTTCCAGCCAATTTGAGATCATCCGAAAAACTTTCTAATGAAAATTTTAGTGATTTTATTCTACTACAGCCTGTGTCTACTGTCTTTAACCACCAACTTAAATATGTTTTGTTTAACGTCTTTTGACAATACAAGCGTTTGATTATAACTAGAATTCTTATAAAGGTAAGTATAAAAATTTGAGCGTTTCGTAAACTTTTAGCCAGGAATACTCTAACGCTGGAAATGCCGATGCCAACAATCCATTTAATTATGCAAAATTATTTAAATGACATTTCTTCCTATTTATAAATGGGAAACAGAGAAACAGAGTTTAAAAAAATCCTAAATATCTACATTTAAGATCGGAAACCAACCTACTCTTGCGTTCGTTAATAAGAAAACCTAACCTAATAATTTACAAGAACAATAATTTATATATTGCTTTTAAAATATTTGTAAAAATATACGGAGCGGTACGCCGAAAAGTAAACATGTAAATTCAAACAAAACGTCTTCGTATTAAAAACGAAGATATTTTCTATTTATGAATAGGTATTAAAAATATGCATCCTTTGAATCCATCGTTACCGTATTATAATAGTTTGATGTTAATAGTTTTGAGACAGTGCGATAATCCTCCATTTTAGAATGTCTGGTAGCAACGAACTTAATTAGTGATTTTAAATTTAATATTAATCTTTTGACCATTTGGTTTTGGTATCAAAAATATAGACAATACATTGATCCGCAAGGGGTACACTTTTCATCTACTAATACAATTATTATCTAATTAAGTTTTTTAATCCTTTGAAATAGTGTAAGACGGAGGCACATCTTGTAAAGGTTTTGATTTACATGTTATTTTATAATCGCTTATGCAATCTAATATAATGATATGCTTTTATCAAAAGTAATATCTTTCCACTCGTGATAAAAATTAAGTAATCGGTCTGCATACAGTATATCCTACGACGGGCCGGCCTGCGCGTCTGCGCTCGGGCCGTCGCTGCTGGCGGCGGCGGCGGGGGCGCGGGCCTGCGGGCTGCAGCGGTGGTCGCTCGTGGCGGCGCGCGCGCTTGTGGAAAAAAGGAGCAGAATTAGTGCTACTGGGAAAATTGCTTAAGTGATTGGCCAGATTTCTGGTCAGATTTGGCTGCTTTTAATCTCTCGGATTAATCTTCCCCAAATAAATATTTGTCTTTACAAATTCTTTGAATTCATTAAAATTCTTTGTAATTATCTAACTGCAGTAAGTGCGGCTATACTTGTTTTTTGTCGCCCAGCCCTTGCGGCATCACGCTTAATGAGACAATCCGATATTGCAGCTTTTACTTCTGGGTTTTATTAGTGGCGGTATTAATAAATTACAATTCTTAGGCACAGGATACTCGCTAAACAATTTTTCTTTCGAGTCCTTTAAACCTTTCTTAATAACCTCGTGCCACCTATCCACAATATCTTTGTGCATTGCTTTGCCGACTATTATTTGCGGCTCTGGAGCCTCGCCAAGAAGCTGCAATATCCCCTCATCAAGTTTAGCATGAGGTAGCTCACCTGGTATTCCATTATTCGCTGGTTCCTGCGTCTGAACGACGTCAAGCTCCGCAGACTGCGATGGTTCCGACGGGACCGTGACCGCAGGTCTGACGGGGATCTCTGGCGCGTACGCTTCTAAAGGCTGCGGCGACCTCGCTTGCACGCGGTCATCTTCTAGATCAGAATCCTGATGATCTGTCAACCATAACTTTAATTATAGGTTTATTTCTAAACAGCAAAAACCCTGGTATTGGTAGTTACGTGTTTAGTTTTATTTTCGAACAGCAAAAACCCTGATATTGGCAGTTGCGCATTCGTACACTACATTATAATTATGTAGGTAGATGGAAAAAAATCATAACTGTACTTCGCCAGGGTAAAATTTTTTATCAAAATCCCTGCTGTACTGGTAGTTGCGTTTATCTTATTTTCGAACAGCAAAAGCCCTGATATTGGCAGTTGCGCATTCGTAATCTACATGTAGTTCCATGTTTAATTTTATTTTCGAACAGCAAAAGCCCTGATATTGGCAGTTGCGCATTCGTAATCTACATGTAGTTCCATGTTTAATCTTATTTTCGAACAGCAAAAGCCCTGATATTGGCAGTTGCGCATTCGTAATCTACATGTAGTTCCATGTTTAATTTTATTTTCGAACAGCAAAAGCCCTGATATTGGCAGTTGCGCATTCGTAATCTACATGTAGTTCCATGTTTAATTTTATTTTCGAACAGCAAAAGCCCTGATATTGGCAGTTGCGCATTCGTAATCTACATGTAGTTCCATGTTTAATTTTATTTTCGAACAGCAAAAGCCCTGATATTGGCAGTTGCGCATTCGTAATCTACATTATAATTATGTAGGTAGATGGAATAAAATCATGACGGTAGGTCACCATTGTGAAATGTTTCTCGTCAAAAACCCTGGTACCTACTTATGTACTGGTAGTTGCGTTTATTTTATTTTCGAACAGCAAAAGCCCTGATATTGGCAGTTGCGCATTCGTAATCTACATTATAATTATGTAGGTAAATGAAAAAAAATCATGACGGTACGTCACCATTGTGAAATGTTTCTCGTCAAAAACCCTGTTACTTATGTACTGATAGTTGCGTTTATTTTATTTTCGAACAGCAAAAGCCCTGATATTGGCAGTTGCGCATTCGTAATCAACATTATAATTATGTAGGTAGATGGAAAAAAATCATGACGGTACATCGCCATTGTTTTCCGTTACGTTTTGACTGCTTATAAATCGATAATGTATAGGTATCGATGGACATAGTCCTGGTTATTATAATTATAATATAAATTAATAATTATTATTATGTTAGCTATTCGCATCGATATTAAACTTACATTCTGTAGTACTCGACGAAGATGAAATCCTTGTGCTTCGTTTTTTAAATTTTCTTATCTTCCTTCGTATATTTTCTGCCTGATCCAGACTCCTGCGTTTCTTCCCCATGTTGAGAGCACACCACACCGTAGATAAGTTGCGAACGTGCGACGGGTTCGGCACGGAAACACGTAATGAAAAGCCCACGTCTAAGTACCTGACAAGTCAAGACTTAGAGCGGATGACGTGTATTTTTTTTAAACATCTCTAAAATACGTGCAAGGGTGACGCATGGGGGCGCCACCATACAACAAGTAAGCATAAATCGCTAAGAATGAAATCGCGAAATATAATACATCAATTGCCGGCTCACCGGAGCCGGAAAGCGAATGCCGGGGTGCTGATGCACACGTCCCGGTTGCCGGGTAGCCGGTACCGGGTAGTCGGTCGCGAAATATATGACCATGTAAAATAGCTTTCAAAGTATCGGTGTACATGGCCATACACTTCGCGACAAACTAGGCAACCGGAACGTAAGCATCGGCACGGACGTCGGAGACCGATACCGCCGACCGGTGCCGGACGCTGGATGCCGATGCCGGACACTAGATGCCGATGATGAAATAAGATCGAAACGTTCACAAATGATCCAACTTTTAACGACCCTCGCCGAAACATTTTCCTTCTCGGGCTCGTGAGTATTTTCGCAACTATTTTCCTTAAGAGGGGTATATTCGATATAAAACATTTCTGCACATTTTCCTCCCGTTTTTATATTTCCTTCCTTTTATCTGACGCCACGGCCGAACACCACTCACCGGGACGTCGGCAAATTCACCGCCTTCGATTGAAATAACCGATACTGTCTTACACAACTTAGCAAATGTACTGCATGTACTCTACGTAAAAATATAAGTGGAAGTTAAGATGTAAATGATTATGTTGTTTTGTCCCTCTATTTACATTAGCTACTCAATAAGTCACATAATATTCACGCATTTTACAAAACATTTGGAATTTACATACAGCAAGTTAGGCGAGTTATCCCTATGGAGCAGACATATCACATAGATCTGTTTTGATTGGGTACCGGCATTTAATTAACAGCCTGGACGTCTAAATGGCTCACTACTATAACAAGCGGCTACGATATGTACAGCCAATTTGCACGAAAAATAGTAAATAGTCGTCATTTGTTAAGCGTGAAGAACTAAACCGTAACGGAATAACAGCGAATTAATGCCGACATAAAAGTCAAGAAATTCACGAGAAAACAACGCCGTAAATTGCGGATAATTTGTTGAGGAATGTCGAGCGGGTACCGCGCGGATGGAGGGGGGGGGGCACTAACGCACTAAATAGTTCTGCCGTTTTCCCGACCACCCTCGGGGGATAATGCGTGAAGGACTCCTCCGCCCGCCTAATGCCGGCGCAAGGCCACGGACATAAATATTGCGTAGGTGTAATGGAACAGGGCATCATATTACATGATTTCGTAAACATAAGCCGCGCTTAGTAAACATCCCGCGTCCGCAATAAAGTTAGGATATAGCAAGGCTGGATTATTTTTACCTAATAAACGACGGATATTAAAATATGGTAATACAATCTTATGAATCCATAAGGATAATGAAGAGAATTAAGCTGGAATATGATCAAAAAGTATTGAAGTGCAAGTTCTCACCTGACGATGGCCGTCCTCCGCTCCGAGTGGCGGAGAGAGGCGGATTTACATCACAAAGGGCTCATTATACCGCCCCGGAGTCCGCGACCCGCTCTCCGGCAGGGGAGGGAGGGGAGCTGTGACGTCACGTCGTGGACACACAACATGAGCCTGATTTGGGTGTCAGGTCACACGTGTTGTGTGACCTCATAAAGTGATGTCAAAACTTTCGCCGATGAAATGTCTTTACTAAAGCTAGTTTTGAGACTGTACATTTCTTTCGTTATTATCAGCAAAATAGCTATAATCTCATGAGATCGATTTGTTTCTAAGTCTACGTTTGTATTTGTTACTACTTAGATTTAATAACAACTTATTATTTCTATTTGCAGGTGTTCGTGGATTTCTGAGTTCATGGTTCATAAACCAAGGTGATGGTTTATGAACCATGAACTCAGAAATCCAAATCCAAAATATTGCTCTCTCTAGAACTGAGAGCAATATTTTGGAACCTCTGCAGTATTTCTTTACAGTTACTTGCAGAGCCCCAGAGTTCTATGCCGTAGGTCCATATTGGCTTTATTAAAGTCTTGTACTATAATAATGCCATATATACTAACCCAAACCCAACCCCACATAACCATATATACTAGACCATGTTAATCGCTTATCTAGGTGCATGCCAAGATACTTCACACAGTCGATTTTAGGCAGTACTTCACATCCTAGATAAACTGGTAAAAATTTATGCTCGATACATTCTTTCTCGATGTGAAAGTTATATGTATCGATTTGGTGGTACTGGATCTTATTCTCAAATTTTCAACCATTGATTAATTTTGTTAAGTTAAATTTGTAGTTTTTCTGATACTTTTTCGGGGTCAGTGTCACTAGCAAGGCATGCTGTGTCGTCAGCAAAAGTTGCTGTTTCTATTTTTTCCGACTGAGGGAGATCTGCTGTGTAGTGTGTATATTGTGTAGAGTATTGGTCCTACCACTGAGCCCTGTGGACTGACACTCAGATGGCATATAGTTCATATGTTTCTTCTTCATATTTTACTTGAAATTGTCTGTTGTTCATGTATGATTTCATAATCATGTAGAATGAGTTGGGTGACAGAGTTTTAAGCTTGTACGGTAATCCCTTGTGCCAGACATTGTCAAAGGCTTGCTGAACATTCAGGAATACAGCAGAGCAGTAATGTTACTTTTCAAGTGACTGTTTAATTTAATATATTATGACCCGATGCACTTTTTCTACGATTGTCTACGAATGTCCAGTTCGAAACTAGAATTTGTGATCTGGTATAAGTTTATCTTTTTCCAAAAGCGGTTGTAGTCTGTCAGGTATAGCTATTCAAACACCTTTGACAAGATCGGAAGGATGCTCATAGGAACTTAGCTCCGTTGGAAGTTTTCCCATCTTCTCTATCACAATTATCTGTGATACTTTCCACATTTCTCAAAAGTGTTGGACTCTTAATATTGCATTCATTAACATTGTTAAATATATAATTACTTTTCTTGGTAGGTTTTTAAATACCTCGGCAGTAGTAAGATCAAACCCAGGAGCTTTTTCGTTCTCTAAGCATAAGATTGTTTTATAAAGTTATTTTGGTTTTATAAGTTTTAGAAGAAGACTTGAAGATCACTAGCCAGAAATGTGTCAATTTCATGTTCAAAGTCGGTGTCGTTAGAATCATTAGATGTAAGACCTCGCTTATTGCGTATTGGCCAAATAGTTCTGCCTTTTCTTTTGCTTGGCGGATCCATGTGCCATTTGGTTATTTCAGTGGCGGTATATATTTTTAAAGTCTTTCGTAATGTTCCACTATTTAAATTACAGTCTTTTAGTGGAAGCACTATTTAAATTACAGTATTTACTTATTAGATATTTACAGTCTTTATTTATTAGAGTAAATACTGTAATATAATGTGATTATTTTTAAAGAACATAGAGTACGAGCGGGTTTTATTCAATACATAATGAGGTACGTAATTATTCGCTGTACAAGTAACCCCCCCTCCCCCTAATCCGGGGGATGACAACTTAACTCACATCCGCGGTGGAATGTTTACTGTAATAGCCGCTTGCCGCGAAGATGCATAACTCGAGCGTCTTTAAATTGATGTAACCAAGTTGTGACATTTAATATTCTTTAAAACCTATCAAGGCCGGTGATTCTTGTTCATACTTACTATAATAATAATATCTATGGACGCTTTCACACCACGTCAATCTGGTTTCGTGGTAAGTTCTCGAAGAACTAAATTAATATCTGGTACCCGTAACACAAGTAGTACCCGTAATTAATAAATAGTAAAATAATACGTTTATACTATTTAAGATTTTTATTATTTGATAAACATATTTATAAATATCCTGACCCAGAAACACAGAAAACTTTTTTGTTTCCTGGCAGGATTCAAACCCGCAACCTCGGGCTTGAGCGCCAATACGCTAGCCACTGAGCCACAGAGGTCGTCACTATATTATTATATGTAGATGCCACAGGCAGAAGCACAGCTAGATCACTACTCGCTGTAGACTTGTTAGTATACTGCTAGTCAGCAATAGTCAATGTGTCTTATTGGTAAATCGTCGCTTCGGGAATTGTAGGTACTCCGACAAGCCCTAAGTGGAAAAATTCAATAAAGTTGAACGTTACGTAGTTATCGAATATTTATTTGCTTAATTCATTCGTGTACAAAATCGGACGAATATAGTTTCGGCAAAAATATAAGTAACTACCTGGCAAACGTGAATCACACGACCGCATAATAGTTTATTACGAGCTAGCTTTCAAGTCACTTTTAAGTACCCCAATAACATACGCGTGTAAAATATAAAATTACCGGAATTGTAAAAAAATAATGTAAAGTAAAAGTGAGTTGACACGAGTGACGAGAGAGGCTCGGCGGTCGACTAACCGAGCCGGGTTAACTCGCGCTAATTTGTGAATATTCCTCGGGCCTTTGCATACATTTTAATAGAATTAAGTTAATTAAATAAAATAACAGCCTCCACGTGAGAGTCGTTGAGAGAATATTACCTACAATATAATGCGGGCCGCGCGCGGGCGCTGTAGGAGGGGGCGGGGAGGGGGTGTACGCTGTTCTGTAATGAATTCAACCTAATTATGACATCCGCGAATTCAATAGAATATTTAAATGAATGTAAATAAGCAGTTTATTGTTTGTTCGCCGGGGTAAGTGTGTGAGGATGTTTGTAGCTGCGGCACACGTCCGCTCCGACCTCCAGCGCTCCATCAGCCGGTCCCGCTGAGCCTCAGTCCTCGTGACATGACATTCACAATCACAGTCACATAGACGAAGCATGTTCGCGCCAAAAGACGACCCGTTCTGCGTTGTTACGCCTATTTGGTTCAAATTTTGTAATGTCCATAAAACGTAAATCATAACTATATCGAGATAGCTCTATGACGCGTAATGAGATCCCACCAAAAATATTTCCATGTAAAAAAAAATTATGCCAAGACGATATCATATTATGACTCGCACTGTCAAAAAGTAATGAAATCTCATGTAAAACGAAGCTTCTTACCCTACACGCCTTAACTCTACAAGCGTAACTTCACAAACTCTACACCTTAGTCAATATATGGCCTGGCCATTTCTCTACATTTACTTGGCCGTAAGGAGAAAAATTTATAACCGACTGTTTTTCTATTATACTCTCTTATAGTAACGAAATGGCCAAGCCACATATAATGACGAAATATATATATGTCGAAGAGGTTAATATTTTGTTGCTGAATTGACAAGCAAGTCAATAGTACGGAAGTATAGTTGACGGGAACACTAGCGCCATGTTGTTTGGCGCTGATAGAGTCCAGTTTGATGAGCTGGCGCGTTCGTTGTGGTGGGAGTGGTGATCACGTTTTCCCTCCATGGAATGGTCACGGGACAGTATGCTACCAGCCGTCGTGGCGAGAGGTTGGCTCGGAAACTATCGGTGTTCTTGTTAGTGATAGTGAATATAAGTGCTAAGTAATGAAATAAGTGCAGTCGTTATTATTTTAATAGACAGTGAAAAGTAATAACAGTGTGAAGTGTTTAGCTTTAGTACTATTGAGAATAATGGTGAAGTAATGCTGTTTCTCCTCTTTTCATTTTGTAACCAACATTACCCACGATAAGCCCACAATGTTAATTAGAGAGTCAGTACTTTAATATAGTGCGATATTTGAAGCATGTTTATCCCATGTCTTCTACATCAGAAAGTGGGATTCATGTTGGTTCAAGATGAATTTCAAGTCTTTGTTCAAGTTTAAAAAAAAGTGACGGTAGTTGAAAAAAAATGTGTAATCTTGTGCGGTTTACAAAAAGTGAAAATAAAATCAGTGTTAATAATGTGGATCAAGTTTGGTAGTGTGCAATCAAGGCAGCACGCTAAATGTATGGCGTAATTGCGGAAAGATGGGACAACAGCGGGCCAAATTCTCTGAAGAGTGGATCGTGCCGGGAGTTCTACAATGACTGTGCTGCAGTGCCGTGGCAGTGGCAGACTGCGATGTAGTAGTGGCAATAGCTCGGTAAGCTCAAAGATGGGCCGCGGGGCCCCTAACTTATTGTTTTTAATATGTGCAGGTGTATCTGCTTTGTATTTATTACAATCGAGGGATAGTGGTATAAACCGTGGCTGGTGGTGATGGTATGAATACGTGACGACGGCGGTGTCACACGCTCTGGACGGTCCAGTGGCCGTGACTGCGGCGGGTCGGAAAGCTCAGCATTGGACTCCGGTGAACTTGGTTACTTTGTAAAAGATTGTAAACGCACTTGTATTCTCCTTGGGTATTATGAGGGTCAAACAGTACTTACATTTTCTTTAGAAAATCTTAGATCGTTAAATTGAAATTCAATTTATTGAATAATGATTTCTACATTTTCCCGTTAAAGTTAAAGAAGTTCTTTAGTAGAACATTATTGTTGTGCCGTTATTTTTATGTGCAGATGGGAGTTCGACGTTCGAACGGTAACGGCAACCGAGTACCGATGGGCGCTCCAAGGTATGCAGCGAGCAGCGCTGTGCGACCGAGCAGCTTGGGCGACAGCGCCAAGTGCACATCTTTAGTGGACTGGTCTAGTCGCTTCACAATGATGGGAGATACTTGGTGAAGTTGTTTTTGTATCATAATTAGTGGTGCTTAATTATGCTGGATTTATAAGCAAAGGTTTTTAGAAGATCAAGTAAATGAGTAAAAAGGAACTTAAAGTAAAAAACGAGTACATAGTACATATTACATGTTAAAGCCTATTATTATTATTGTTTGAATGACCGCAGAAGGTCACACCGGAAAATGCAGTACTAAAGTTTAATTACTTTATCTTTTGGTAATTACATGTCATTATCGAGATTTCATTTCGTGATATCAAATAATTTGTAACATGGTAATAGGTGATAAATGAGTCGACTATAGTTTTCAGTTTACAATTTCTCATAATGAAAAACCAATGCTCTTTATTTGTTTTTGGTGTGTCATACATTCATACGGGTCTTATAAGAAAGTGAATAACACTGTCGAGTCGATACTCACTTAGCAGACTTCAGTGATTATTAAGTTGGTTCTTAAACAAACTACAACCTATTTATTGGACATACTATAATCTTTTTATATCAGGCGGAATCGGTAGAGATGACAAATAAGAATTTAACGTTTGATTTTTAACGGTATGATACATGTTGCGGTTGTTTGTTGGAATTGTTAGGCGCCTGCCAGAGGCAGATCAAACGTTGAGAGCGCCATAGGCAAACATGTCATCGGCGCCCCTGGGGGCGGGGGGTGATCGCCCAGGGCTTCGGCCTGACCGGGTATACCACCTCACTTGGCCGGAGCGCCCCTTTGTACCCTCGCGCCCCTAGGCACATGCATGGTTCGCCTTTAGGATAATCCGCCACTGGCGCCTGCAGTTACTTTAATGAAGCTCAAACTTGCTGTTTACTTTTGAAACATAGACATACAGTTTTAATTCTTTATTGGGGTACTACACATGTAGTAAAACAAAATAACAAATGATTATCAATTTCAAAAGCGGACTTTAAAGAACATCGTGTATGTTGGAACTTTTTCCAAGTGTTAAGGAACTTTGTCACTTTATCGCTTATGGTAGCCACTCTCGCTACGGTCTACCGTATGTAAGTTAAAGTGTTTTAGCACTTACACAGTGTGTAAGTTAAAGAAAAGCTAAAACTTGTTGTAAACTGTAAATTTAGAATTTTACATACCTACTTTTTTACTATGCTAATTTCAATGACCGTGACATTACAGTAGGTTTGTGTGGTGCATCCATTATACACACGATGGGGTTAAACTTACTATGGGACATCGAAGTTTAATTGACAATATAAAAGAGGTTCAAAGAAAAGCGGTCGCGATTAATTAAGATAAGTTTAATCGAATTAGCATTTTGATTTGACGGTAACAGCTTAATAGACAGCAATTATCTTCATTCTCGTGGTGCTTTACTCTTTTGTTTTTTGGCTTTTGGCCATTACAATGTAGTGCGTTACTTACCTACTCTTCCTCTAATTTTCTTCTAATTTCATCGAGGATCTCAAGACAGCTTTAACACCCTTGAGATCACATGAATGAGTTTTATTTGATCCTGGAGTTTGCATACTAGAGTATCCAGTTACAAAAGTTACAATGGTGGGAATATATGGTGGGGTGACGCCCGTTTTAAACGTAATTTGCACTATGCGTTATACGAGTACACAGTACTTACAGTATCCCATTACAGCATAGTAGTGATGTTATTGTTGATGGTATCCCATTACTACATAGTAATGAGTTGTTGATGATGGAATTCCGTTGCTGTGTAAGAATGATGTCAAGTATATACGTCATTACTACACACTAATGATGTTGTTGATGGTGGTATCCTGTCGCTACTTATTAACACACATTGAGTAGTGGCAAAGGCATAATGATTTTGATGGTGGTATCCTGTCACTACTTATTAATACACATTGAGTAGTGACAAAGGCATAGTATTATGCGGTTCATATTGGTACCCTATTGCTGTGTAGTGACGATGGCATGTAGGTATGTTTGTCGTTACTACATAGTAATGATGTTGCTGTTGACGGTACAACGCTATTACTTGCTGTTTGATACAAAGATGAGGAATGGTATTATTTTTGGGTTTCTATTGTCACTTAGTGACAAGTTTTAAATGACACGTATCTAGTGATGAGGATATAGTAACGGTCACATGTTTTGCGTTGCGTCAAAGAATTGCGTTAACATCCTAAATTCTAACGTGGATGTGTCATAATTTTATGCGGTGTTTAATACGGTTGGTCTACGGCATAAAAGATATGCGATGGGTGCTATAACGGATAGAAAACATTGACCTTAGGTGTATATGAACTAAAGGATTTAAGTGGGTTTAAGCAAAAGCAAATGAGAAATAAGTGAGCAATTGATCTCTCATTCGGTTACCGTAATGTTGTACCTGGGTCTAGCTATTATGTGCGGGAGATAATCTGGTAATAGATTGTCTAAATCAAACAAAGTACAGTCAGGTTTATGAATTAAGATAGCCTTCAATTTGCATCGAGGGTTATAGAATGTCATATTACGTGATGTGATAAAAATGGTCAGGTTGGCCAAGCTAGGGTAAAGCTAATACCTTGGTTTTAAGTTTGGTTAGAGGATTAGGTACTCACGAGGTCGTGAGTCACGCAGGATGGCCGTGTCGAAGAGGTTAATATTTTGTTGCTGAATTGACAAGCAAGTCAATAGTACGGAAGTATAGTTGACGGGAACACTAGCGCCATGTTGTTTGGCGCTGATAGAGTCCAGTTTGATGAGCTCGCGCGTTCGGTGTGGTGGGAGTGGTGATCACGTTTTCCCTCCATGGAATGGTCACGGGACAGTATGCTACCAGCCGTCGTGGCGAGAGGTTGGCTCGAAAACTATCGGTGTTCTTGTTAGTGATAGTGAATATAAGTGCTAAGTAATGAAATAAATGCAGTCGTTATTATTTTAATAGACAGTGAAAAGTAATTAAAACAGTGTGAAGTGTTTAGCTTTACTACTATTGAGAATAATGCTGAAGTAATGCTGTTTCTCCTCTTTTCATTTTGTAACCAACATTACCCACGATAAGCTGTTAATTAGAGAGTCAGTACTTTAATATAGTGCGATATTTGAAGCATGTTTATCCCATGTCTTCTACATATATACATATAAATTTCCATCCTGCATTTTAAGGGGTTGAAGGGTGAAAGTTTATATGAGACTTCTTAACTTAATAATTTTTAACATAATAAAATAGAATGTTATCTTTAATGTTAAATTTTCCGTTGATATTACTACAGAATATTCGGGAAACAATTATTTCAATATTACGTTAATTAGTTTACAATTCAAGCGATGAATGACAACATAACTTACATAGTTCATAATAACGCGATAGATGGAGCTTTCACGGATAATTAACTTTTAATCCCTAGTTTAAGAGGTTGGAAGATAAAAGTTCTAATTTTGACAAATTTATCTTGGTTGTGTACTAATACAATCTTACGTAACAAATTTCAGCTTTCTAGGACATCCGGAAGTACGATATAATTTTGTTGATCATCAGTGAGTCAGTGACGAAATCAGGGGTTTTTAGATATCTGTACGGTGTCTTGTGACACCGCAGCATTTTTACGTTAGCTTTACTTTATACAGTCAGTACGCGTTCACAACAAGCAAGCACCGCGCGTGCTCTCCAGCACCTTTATATCATAGCAAAACTTATGTGGGAAAGTTAATAAAATTTAATTATTGGGCAAATTCGGTTTTATTAGCCAAAACCCCCACATAATTTGGTCCTTCGAGCTTTGTGACCTCTCGCGTTTTTTTGGTCTAAAGCAGGATCATACGCGAGTGAATTATCAGTGACTATCAGAAAAGCAGTCTTACAAAAATTAGCAGACAGTACAGTATTGGTTAATTAAACAGTGTAGCAAAACAGTGGTGTAGCATCAGTGTAACAGAATAGCAGAACCGTGTAGCAGATCAATAGTACAGTAAAGTAGCATATCAGTATAGCAGAACGGTGGTGCAGTGGAACAGTAGAGTAGTGATAGAGTGGAGCAGTTTCCCACGAGTCAGTGTTGTGCTAGTGAGAGACTGGCATCAGCAGTAGCAGTATACAGCAGTGTGGAGCGTGTCTGCCACCAGCAGGCAGTATCATCAGCATCAGCACAGCATCAGGATCGTATTAGCAGAGCAGTAAGGCGGCAGTAGCAGCAGCAGACAGGTTCCCGACCAATCAAGTAAGATCTTTCCATTTTTACTTTAAGCAAATAAGTTAGAAAAATGGAGGATATCCTAAAAAATCAACAGCAATTAGTAGGCGCACTGGAGCAGTTGCTCGCGTCCTTCAAAAAGACGGGGCGAGAGCGTAGGACAGCAGACTACATCAAGCGGAAATTACAAACCCTTGAGGAATACTGGGAAGAATTCAAGCAAAATCGACAGAAATTAGCAAACTACACGGACGAAAATTCGGAGCCCATTAAAAGTCTGTATGAAAGAGCTTCGAAGAACTACGAGGATGCGAAATCAACTTTGCAGCAGTATCTGTCGTATGTAACTTCGCCAGCAGTAGCACCGCCAGATAGTGGGGCACTTGAAGTTCCGAGTCGAGGAGCGAGCCCATTACCTATCCCTGGACTATCAGCAGCAGCATCAGCAGAACGTGTACCGAAGACGATTTCCCAAGGTGTCGACAGCAGAACGGCAGAGATGTTACGTAAGCAGATGACGAATTTTAAAGCATTTTCACGAACGGTAAGCAATATAGACCTGGAGACAATAACAGAAAAGTGGCAGTTTGAGGATACGTTGCAGCAGTTGCAGTTGAGATGGGCAGCAATCGACGCTCAGCATTGGGAGCTCGATAATGAGTTAAACGGGTCTAACATAGAATACGAAATGCAATTTACAGCACACGAGAAAAAATTTAATCATATTAAGGAAATCATTAACAAAAAAATGTGGTCGACGTCTCATAGAGAAAAATCAACTCCCAAATTAGATATCCCTACATTTAGTGGCAACTATCATCAATGGATGTCATTCAAAGATTTATTCTGCGAGGCCATTCATACCAATCCCTCGCTTTCCCAAGCCCAAAAAATGCAGTTTCTAAGAAGTAAATTGACAGGAGAAGCAGAAAGGCTCATTCAACATTTACAAATTACATCAGTTAATTACAATGTTTCCTGGGAAATTCTTAACCACAGGTACAACAATAAAAGGCTCATATTTACTTCGCATGTCAACATATTGCTAGGGCTGCCAAGCATTCAATATCAATCAGCAGCGCAACTTAAAAAATTACACGACACAACGAAAGAATGCTTAAACGCGTTAAAAAACCTGGGAGTCGATATTAGCACATGGGACCCTATACTGGTCCATTTGTTAGGGCAAAAATTGGACAGTGAGTCGTATACAGAATACTTAGAATCAGTTAAAAACCCTAGAGAATTGCCTGTTCTAGAAGAATTTGTTAATTTTTTGGAAACGAAATTTACAGTACTCGAATCATCTCGTAGAAAAGAGCAGGGTGTTTTCAAGCAATCAGCATCATCGAATCAGCAGAATTTTTCATATCAGCGGAAACTTCCACCGAGCAACTTTAAATCAAACAGCAATAATAATAATTTTAATCATAAATCAAACATAAAGGCTTTGCATGCATCCAAAGTAATTTGCGGACTTTGCAAAGGCGAACATGGTTTATTTTATTGTTCGAAGTTTCAAGAAATGCCATGCGATCAGAAATTAAAAACCGTAACCCGGTTGCGGTATTGTGTAAATTGTTTATACGAACATGACACTACAGAATGTTTTTCCAACAAAAGGTGCCGCTTATGCGCAGGATTTCACAATAGTTTATTGCACAATGCATGCACTAAACCCAAACCAAGCACTTCTTCGAACCAGGTGTCGAAAACCCACCACGTGTCTCAACCCAACACGTGTGAGGTCTTATTAGCAACAGCAATGGTCGGTGTCAAAGCAGCAAATGGGGAGCAACATCATCTTAGAGCCCTCATTGATTCGGGTTCTCAAATTTCCGTAATTACAGAAAGAGCAGCGCAGATGTTAGGTATAAAGCGACGTAGGTGTAAAGGCACGATTTTCGGCGTCGGCGAGCATGAAAGTAGCAGCAAGGGAATGCTTACAATACAGTGCAAATCATTGCATAATGATTTCACGTTCAACATAGACGTAATCATCATGAGCAACCTTATCAAAAATCTTCCTAACGTAACATTACCAAAACCTTCATGGTCATACATCGAAAATATTAATTTAGCAGACCCAAAGTATTATATAAAACGTCCAGTCGACTTACTTTTAGGAGCTGACGTATATTCAAAAATTTTATTAGACGGAATTTTAAGAGGTCCAACTAGCGAGGAACCTATAGCACAGCAAACATACCTTGGCTGGATCCTCTGCGGCTCCGTCAAATCATATCAGTGCAACGTCATATTACATAATAATTATGACGATCTTCAACGATTCTGGGAATGTGAAGACATTTCCCAAGAAAAGGAAATGTCGTCAGAAGATGATTTATGCCTTCTGCATTTTTCTAAAACGACTAGAAGATTGGAAGATGGAAGATTTGAAGTGCGTTTACCTATCATAGAAGAATTAAAGAATAAATTAGGGTCATCAAAAACTACAGCATTAGCACAGTATCAGACTTTAGAACGGAGATTATGTCGCAATTCAACATTAGCAAATGATTATAAAAAATTCATGCAGGAGTACTTGGACTTAGGTCACATGGAAAAATCATCATTTGAAAGCAAACTAGAGTTTTACTTACCTCATCATGGTGTCACTCGAGATAGCTCCACCACAACCAAGCTGCGCGTCGTTTTCAACGCGTCGGCAAGGTCTTCGAGTGGATATAGCTTAAACGATATTATGTACAAAGGGCCTAATCTTCAGCAGGATCTTCAGCAGATAATTTTGAAATGGCGGCAGTACAAATTTGCTTACACAGCAGATATTGAGAAGATGTATAGACAAAGGGTTTCTCCAGAGGATCAAGCATATCAAAAGGTCTTTTGGCGTGAGTCCAAAGACCACCCCATACAGACGTATCAGTTGAAAACAGTTACCTACGGAGAAAAAGCAGCAAGTTTTTTAGCAATAAATTGTTTAAAGCAGTTAGCAGCAGAAGAGAAGAAGAAGTTTCCAGAAGCAGCAAGAGAAGTAGAAGAAAGCTTTTTCGTTGACGACTTTTGCGGAGGTCATCATACTTTACAGCAGAGCAAGCAGTTACAAGCAGATTTGATAGAGCTTCTAAAATCAGGAGGTTTCAATTTACGAAAATGGAAGTCAAATGACCCCCAACTACTAGCAGACTTAAACACAGAGCAGTGTGACAAGCAGACGTACGAATTTAAGCATATTGAATCAACAAAGGCCTTGGGTTTAGGCTGGAATCCCCAAGGTGACGTATTTACATTTCAATGCAAAATCGAATTTTCTGGAGCAGAACCCACTAAGAGGTCTTTACTATCGGATATTTCCAAGCTATACGACCCCTTAGGCTGGCTAACGCCATTGAGCACGACTTTAAAACTTTTATTTCAAAATGTTTGGTCATCAAAAATTGAGTGGGATGAAAAGCTTCCACAGAATATTAAGACAAAATGGTTGCATTTACGCCAAGAATTGCAAAACATTAGCACATTTGAAATAAAACGGTGGATCGGGACTTCTGAAAACGACAAGATCGAATTTCATGGGTTTTCCGACGCCTCTAGCAAAGCATTTTCTGCAGTAATTTACTGCAGGGTTGTAAGAAATGGAGCATCATCAATATCATTGTTAGCGGCCAAAGCAAGGCTCGCGCCTTTAAACAAAATTCAGACTATTCCTAGGCTGGAGTTAATGGGAGCTGAATTACTAGCAAAGTTAATGAGCAAAGTTCAAAAATGTTTATATCAGTACAAAGCAGATGTATATGGCTGGACAGATTCCACAGCAGTTTTAGGATGGATACAGGGGGACCCAGCACGATGGAAAACATTTATATCTAATCGGGTCAGAGCAATAACACAAATTATGCAAAAATCATGTTGGCGCTACGTTAAAACAAATGATAACCCGTCCGATTCAGCTAGTCGCGGCTTAAACGTGACTCAGCTCAAAGAAGACAAGTTACGGTGGAACGGTCCATCATGGTTATCATCATTTACAGTTGACGAGCCTATATTATACGAGACTATATTAGAGCTTAAAAATCAATATAAGCAATCCAACATTTTAATTCAAACGGATTCTCAAGAGTTAAACATCGTCGAACATTTATTAAATAAGCATAGCAACATAACACGAGTCATTCGTATAATTGCATGGATATTGCGATTAACAAAGTATAAACAACGCCGCGAAGCATATATCACATTACGAGAATTACAATACGCAAGAATGCTTATCATTAGAAACGTACAGCTGGTGCACTTTAATGAAGAAATTAAATTACTATCAAATAAAAGGCAATTGCCGTCGAAAAGCAAAATTTTAAATTTACGTCCGATTCTAGACGACGATTGTATTTTACGAGTCGGTGGCCGTCTCAAAAACGCCAGCGTAAGCACTGAAATAAAAAATCCTATCATCATACCTTACGAAAGTCGACTTACCGTTTTACTTGTTCAGCAAGCACACGAACTTACATTCCATGGCGGTCCACGTATCACATTAGCCAATCTTAGGCAAAAATTTTGGATTATCAGTGGCATAAGAGCAACAAAAAAGCAGATCAGAAAGTGCGTGACTTGTAGGAAATACAACCCTAACCTAGGCCAGCAGCTCATGGGTGACCTTCCAAAAGCGCGTGTTAACCCGAAGCCAGCATTTTATAACACCGGTGTAGACTTTACAGGATATATCGACGTAAAAGCAAACAAAGGACGTGGTATTAAAACCATGAAAGGATACATAGCATTATTTATTTGCATGGTGACAAAAGCAGTGCACCTAGAGATAGTATCAGACCTTACGAGTTCAGCATTTTTAGCGGCTCTCAGTAGAATGGCAGCTCGCCGTGGCTCACCACATCACATATTCAGTGATAATGGTACTAATTTTGTAGGAGCTAACAGATTGATGCAGGAGCAATTTCAAAGAATTTTTAATGATGATACCTTGGGAGAGATAGCAAACATGAATATCACTTGGCATTTCAACGTAGCAAAATGGTACCAAGCGGCTGGATTATGAGAGAGGAATATACGAAGTTTGAAGCATCATTTGAAAAGGGTTGTGGGTGAGCAGAAGCTCACATATGAGGAATACGCCACCCTACTAGCAAAAATAGAAGCAATCCTAAATTCCAGGCCACTCTGTGCTCTCACGGAGGATCCAGAGGACCTTGACTATTTAACACCAGCACATTTTTTGGTCGGCAGGGCAGATTTGAGTATCATAGAAACAGAGGAAGATGCTAGATCAAGGTGGTATCTAATATCAAAAATGTATGACGATTTATGGAAGAGATGGATGGTCGAATATATGACTCAGCTATCAGTAAGATCAAAATGGTTAAGAGCAAGAGATAACATTCGAATTGGCGATTTAGTCACGATTCAGGACGAAAACTTACCCCCCGGAAAATGGCTCATGGGGAGGGTATTAGAGCAGCATCCTGGAGACGACGGACTGGTTCGTGCCGTAACTCTTAAAACCAAGAACGGTATCATCAAGAGGCCAGTGCTAAAGTTATCAGTCTTACCTCTCTCGGATGCAGTGAGCAGCGACCGCGAAGAAGTATATAAGCAACCTAAAAACAATCAAGCAAAACCTATTAAGCAGAAAAATTTTATGTCTTTGGCGATAGCATTCATATTATTCATGTCGATAATGACAACTTCCTATGCAGCTACAAATCTACCTAGCAACATGTCTTTATATTTCGATCATACGGGAAGTGCGAAGATCATTCGGGACAGATGGACTCTTATAGCATATTATAATATGTCTCCATATTGGGAAGGATTCACCGCAGCAAAGAAGTTTATTAATTACACAAATAAAATATGTTCATGTATACCCGACAATGACCATTGTTTAACAATTACGCTACAATTACAGCACGAGTTCGACGAACTTGATCACTATAATCGTTTGTTATTAAATCAGCGTTTTAACGCGCGTGCCAGAAAGCGCCGTGCGCTTATCAATGGTGTAGGTTACGCCGCCAACTATCTGTTCGGAGTATTAGACGAGAGATTCGCCGAACAGTACAAGAAGTAAGAACGACATCGAGCTTATCAGACGGAACGAGCATCATATTACTAACTTGATACAAAATCAAACATCAGTAGTCGAAGCGCAATATAACTTACTCAAACGTACAGAACAGTCAATTCAGTTGCAACATAAATCTATAAATAAGCATCTTATAGATTTATATAATTTTACAAATTCTCTTAAATCGGAATCTATCCAGAATTCGGATATTCAAAATTTTATATTGTCGTCAATCACGGCGATGAACTTATTTCAGAACCTAAAAAGAATTCAAGATACTATTTTAGATACTATCACTGATATTTCACATGGTAAATTTAATATGCATTTATTAACACCGGAGCAAGTTAAAAGCGAACTACAACTCATAGGGAGTCAGTTGACAAAGGATATCACGTTACCCATTGACAACATACAATCAGACTTACGGAATATCTACAGTTTACTAAGAATTAAAGCAAGAATGTTAAAAGAGTACTTTATATTTGAAATATCGTTTCCATTAACAAACAGAGAAGCATATAACATTTACAAAATCATTTCGATTCCTAAGCAGATAGCAGGAAATGCGATCACTGTCCTCCCAGTAGACGACTACGTAGCAATTAATTTAGGAAAGGACTCTTATTTCACCCTTTCCACATTAGAGTTACAACTATGTTTCAACAATGAACAAAGTTATTATTTTAGGTGACATATCACCTAAACAAACCAATTAAGTATCTCCCATCAGATGAAAAATTTTGCAAGATTGACGTCAAAACAAAGCAATGTCTCATCAGCAAATCAGCATGCAGAGATCAGTGGATACAACTAAAAGATGAGTCCCAATATTTTTATTTTTGTTGCAACACGTATCAGGTCAGGATCATATGTTCAGATCGTGTCAATACAGATCAGCTGAGTGGGGCTGGAATATTGAATATTGAGCCTAACTGCATGATAAAGGGCAGAGACTTTACCATGTACTCTCAGACCAATTCCAGGAATGAGATTAATTTGGAATCAGGCATTTTGTCTCCAAAATTTCCCAATATAAATCACATGGTCAACATAACGCACCTACAATATTCTGACATTCTTGATAACAGCGAAATTGAGATAAACAACTCCCTTAGCGATTTAGGAAAGCAGGTCGACGAATTAAAAATTGCCACTAAAGATTTAAAGACATCAGACAGTCAAATAACAGGCCACGATATTCACCAATACAGCATCTCTTATAGTCTACTTGCCGTCGTGGTCATAGCAGCATCATTCATACTGTGGAAAAAATATAGGAAAAGAATTAGCAGTGTTTCGCCGCAAGCAGAGCCTAGTGTAGTGTTTAGTGCGCGAAAGCAGAGTACGGCTGACCGTCAGCCAAGTGAAGTGTGTAGTGAAATTATTATGAGGGACACAGCAACCTCACCCATATTCACTAGATGTCATTTTCCACCTAAATCAACCTAAATTTTCTGTATTTTTTCGGCTCGGGAGTATGTACGGTGTCTTGTGACACCGCAGCATTTTTACGTTAGCTTTACTTTATACAGTCAGTACGCGTTCACAACTAGCAAGCACCGCGCGTGCTCTCCAGCACCTTTATATCATAGCAAAACTTATGTGGGAAAGTTAATAAAATTTAATTATTGGGCAAATTCGGTTTTATTAGCCAAAACCCCCACAATATCAATAAAATCTAAAGTAAAAGACCTATACAATCAAAACTTTACATGTTTAGTAAGTTCGCTACTGGGAATATATCCTGAAAATTTCATTCATCTGATATATTCCGAACCCAAGTTATGAGAGTTCAAAAAATCAACGAAACGCTTCGAGAAAAGGTGGTTTGGTAGTGCCCTTGCGCTTCGCTTGTCCGTCTTGGCATGGGTGCACTACCGTGCCCCCAGATATTCGACTATGTCGCGTCGCGTCTACAGCCAATTGTACTTCATAGGAGCTGAAAGACCTATACTTACAAATAATAATATTACTTTTGAAAATTCACTATATACAATTTTCACTTAGGTCTGGAATATAATAATTCAATTTCTTACTAGTATCTCAGACCAAAAAAAGTTAAGACAGTTCTGCGAATCGCACACTCATAATGAGGCGTGTCTAAACCTGTGCGTAATAGTGCCTTGAATTTGAACAAAAGCGATATAGGCATATTTCATAGAAATTGTAGTTATATTATACTGGTTTTAGTTTTGTTTGTCAAAGCTCCGTCTTCCCTTTTTGAGACTAGGAACATTTCGGAACAAGTCGCTCTCACTTCTCGTGGCTAATCTCTGTTGACTTTTAATTAAGTTGTCAAGTTTTGTTACCGACTTAATTATATTTCATAATTCGTTTACGGCGAACAAACTAACACAAATTGAAGGCAAATACTTTGTTTGTTTGTGGTTTGTTAGTGATCTCCGCTCGTCAGATTCAGTTACTTTATAGTACTTATATAGTTATAAACTCCATGGAACAGAAAACAAGTGGAAGTGCTAAGTAGGCGTGGTTCGCGTGCCACGACTAACACCCATATCATTAGTTGTTACCTCGAGATTTCCTCCACTCGACTCAACCTCAATCCACGAAAGTTGTATCATTAGTTTAACAAAGTTCCCTCAACTTGAGGAATTTCCTTACGCGAGTCGAGGAATCAACTGTCAAACTTAAGGTACCTCAGGACGTACCTTGAGGCTCCCTCGAGCGTCTATTTCCGACATTTATATCAATTTTTTTACAAACAGAGTGGAATTATTTGAAGCAATTACGCAATTATAGAGGGATACTTATTTAAAGATAAGCATGGTGGATTTTTTGGGTGACCTTTTCTTTACGAAAATCCGTATAATTATACAGCGCATACATATTCATCATTCTGTAAAATTTGGATCGAGTTTTAATGGTTACTATTGGTGTTAACATAAAAAAATATATATTTTCCATGATTATTTATGATGTCGTACCTCCTCTCAACCTTACTGGAGGAACAAACAGCTGAAGTAGAAATTATGTTTAAGAATACCAAACTCGAGGAACTACTCAAGGATACCTCAGATGAGGTTGAGTCGAGGCGGATCTGAGGAAACAACTAATGATACGGGTGTAAGCGTTTTACGCGTAGGTACTTATTTTCATTAGTTATTCAATTTCACCTAGAATAGGTACATAATTTAAAAATATAATAAAAAATTAAATAATTTAAATAACATAAAAACTCAAATTCTTCTAAATAAAACATCCAATAACAATCAAGTCACGATACGCTTAAACTGTCAAACCGGTATTCTCGGAAACGTTAAACCAACGTAAAACTCATTCTGAATGGTGCAAATTTCTCAAAATCAGTTTATGATAACATTCGACTTCACTTAAAATACAATCAAAGTAAAATAAAAGTCTACTTTAAATACGAGGTTCTGGGCTTGTCATGATAACAGTTTTAGTAGAGTCAACGAGGTGGGTGCTCTGACAGGTTCGAACCACGCGATCGGACCCTCGCGTCGCCGGAATTCTTCACAAATTACATCCCTCGGTGCCTGCTATCGCCCTGGTTATGTGTCCTCGAGCGCGACATATTGTTTGTTGAACATCGAGTCATCGTAACAGGAAGTTATTGGCATAACTAACAAATACGAATATAAAACGGCGACAAGAACGTATTTTTAAGAGTTCAGACTTCCGTAACCAAAAGGTAAAAACAGAAGACTTCACTGCCCGTCCGTCTGTCTGTCTGTTACAGGGCCTTATCTCATGAACCGTGTCAGCTAGACGGTTGAAAATTTCACAGATTATTCGGAACATTACGTGCGCGAGTCCGACTCTCACTTGGCCGGTTGAATGTGTTCCGTCTGTATGTCTGTCCACTCTTCTGACTTGAAATATCATTATAGATGGATGAAATTAAGCATTTACATATTGCGTAATGTATTATTATTTTTCTTTAAAGTCATAACAAAATATACATTTTATGGGGAGTTCTCTAATCTGCATAATATACGAAGAAACAACGAAGCTAGTTTAAGTATCGTCCAGTAGCTAAGTATATTTAATGTACTATCGAACATGTTGCCGCTTGACCAGGGACAAGATGAGAATCTTTTAAAAATGCCGTTAAATCGTACGCACGCAGACATACTCCCATGTGATTACGTAGTTCAACCACATCTGCAGTCGTTGCGGTCACTTCCTTTGTATTTAAATATTTAGAGGCGATCTAGTTCAAAGGAAAATGTTTAGAAACTGGTCGAGCAGGAACTTGGTCGATATTGTACATAATATGTGGTAGACAAGTATATCTGTTTATTGCGAGAGTTCACTTGTCCAGGGTTGCGATAGTTGAGATTGACCTATCTAGTATGCTGCAGCTGACCCACTACCACTACCAAAAGGTGTAGATTGATTAGGCTTCTTACGCTTATTTTATTTTCATAAAATAAATAATTAGAAAGCTATTATGGAAACTAGTATTAGGCTTGCAGGAAGTCGTGCTGCGGACGAGCGGTGCCGAAGCAGCGAAGCGGGACAATTTAACGAGGCCGGGCCTCACCGCCCCCGCACGCCCCCGCCCGCCCCGCGCTCCCCAGTATACGCTACTTACGTTTGTAGTGAGGCTCAGCAAATAGACAGTTAACGATGGCCTCCTGCTGTTTCAATAACGAACTGACTTATTCGACGTCTTGTGAACTGATAGTCTGCTAACAATAAATAAACACAAAATCTCCGAAAACGTTGTCTTAGCTTATAATTAAAAGCTTGTACGAGTCGGGCTTTGACAAATGTTGGATAAATGAGCGTTTCACCCACTAGAACCATCAGCATTCGGCATTATAGACTACTGGTGATAGTACTAGCCACTAGGTGATAGTTCTACTATTAAAGAAAGAGGAACAGATCAACAGCTACATAGTTAGCTTTCGATGTGATTGGCTGATTGCACTACTACAAAGTGCAAGCATACGATGTGTCCACGTTTGTATGGAAAACATTGTGGACCGTTGAAGGTGACGTCAAAAATTTAAAATTTTGATCGTTCTATGAAAGCTGTTATATATATAATGTATCTACTCTGTGCTTATACGCTGTTTAGATCCCCATAAATCTATAAGTAAACAATTAAACAACAGCGCGCTACAATGTTACCAATTTGAAAGTCACTTACTTCCTGTGCGATAAAGAAATACAATTAGTGCCCATTAACTATAATATCAGGTAAATATTAAACTAACTGTGGGAGAGCCACGCTTCGGCACGAATGGGCCGGCTCGACCGGATAAATACTACGACCTCAAAGAAAATCAGCGTGAAATAACGTTTGCCCAAGGGCCCAAGACTAGGAACGCAAGTCGCAACACCAGAGGAGTTACAACTATTACTCCTCTGGTGTTGCGAGTGTCCATGGACAGCGGTAATCGCTTACCATCAGGCGATCCGTCTGGATGTTTCCTGGTTCATTACATTAAAAAAAATAACTCGATGGTTTCATTAAGTGCATCATTGAATAACCTTGTATCCCGATGCTGGGTGTTCACTGTTCAGTGCTCGGAACGCAAAAACAGTGCCAGCGTTATAGCACTAGATTCATAATGAGCTAGTGAAGTGCTCCCCCGCCCCGCCCCGCCGCACCCCGCCCGCGCCCCTTCAGGCTGGGAGGTCGAAGGTCGCAGGGCAAGGTCACGCAGTGCAGCCTCCGCTGTTAATATTGTACGAGCGCGCGAGATGATTTATTTCTCTCGCTGTAAGCTCTGCTCGCGAGGGTTACTCAACGATGTTTGTCGACAAATGCAGACAGTCATATCAGTTCCTAAGTAGAGTGGTGAGCGGTGAGCTGGTACTGCAGCTTACCTTCGTATACTCCGTTAAGATCCAATATAATCTAAATGTGAACAAAGACAAAAGTAGAACACATAATGCTATCAATTTAAATGCCATAAACAAGTGGCCACAAATAAATACATGACATAGGTATTAAATTTGTTCAATTTAATATTTTTGTTGACGCTTAGATGAATGTGGCCATATGAATACCTGTGCGTAGTAGAAATATTTGCGAAAATAAAAATTACGTCGACTTACATTTTAGCTTTTCAAGGAGTCCGTTTTCCGCTACTGATAATAATATGTAATTGTTTAAATGATAAATACCACTGTAAGCTTTCTATGAGTTACTTTTACTTCCATCTATCTTCACTCCACTTGCAATAAATTGTATGTCGTATCGTGGACGCAGCTCGTAAGTTGTGACCGGTGAGTGTATTATAGCGCCGAAGCACTCCTGGATATAGTTTCGTAGGTACGTGACGTAGGAAGGTCTAGGTACGTGCAGGGACGTATTATCATCGTTGAGGTCTCTGTGAGGTCAGCGCGAAGGTCACGCGGCCCGCTTCCATATAAACGTGTATCGAATCTTCATACATTATTCAATATTTAAAATACCACTTTGAATAAATCAAGTCGCCGGGCGAACCCTCTACAAGACGTCGCGCGTATCTAAAATGTTCGCCAGACAACATTATTAAGTCGTTCTCTCTCGCTAGATAAGCAGCTTTTATAATGTCAACTAAATTCTGAATAGGGTGATATGACTACGGCAAAGAATATATATTACTAAACTACGGGCAAATGTGTGAGAGAGTACACACTATATTATTATTATCAAAATCGAGGGTAGAAAATTATTACAGTATGAATATACGTTCTGTAACAAACACTGTGATACTAGAATTGTATACAGAATGTTTCAGTTCAGACTTATCAAGCCAAGACAGTATTGTTTAGTCGATAGAAATACCACCAATATCTAAATGTGATTTATCACGATGACCATTTCTATAAGCGGCGATGTTTTCTTTGTACCAAGTCTCAAAGTCACTGTCGCATTCAGGACAATCATTTTTATAGACACCGGATTGATTAATTGTCATAATAAGGACTGGATTGATTTAAAGTACTATGTATTTAATAGTAGTTTTGGGCTTGCATGATCTTGCTGATATTTTTGCTTGTCTAGTCTTGATTTTGAGTGTACACTGTACGCATAAGGATTGTAGGAGGAGGGAGGCAATTTACATTGTTTATCGAGCGCCAAAGTAAACATGTTGATTTTTAACTTCCCGCTAAGAAAGTCTAAGATTTCCAAAATCGGGAAGTTAATTGGTTTTACCACGTTTTGCATAAATCGAATTCTCATCAGATCTCGACGTTCTGAGGTCACAGGAAGCTTCCCTGACTACCCCCGCGAGGGTGTCACTATATCTGTATGTATGATGTGTGTATATGTGTGTGTGTAAGTATGTAAACCTCTTATAACTTTTGAACGAATTGACCGATTTTATTGCGAGTGGCGCCATTCGAAAGGGCTTGGCCAAACTAAGATTTTGAATACAAGTTGGACTGATTCGGACAGATAGATTTCAAGAAATCTAAAAAAACGAATTTATTTTTTTAAAGTGTTTTTTTTTTTGGAATAACTTTTAAACGGCTTTATCGATCAACTCAAAAACTTAATAAACTCTTAACCTTAAAAAACTACGTTGATCACCGCTAATCCGGTCAAAATCGGTTGTTTCGTTCGAGAGATATTGAGAAGAAAAGAAAACCGAAAAAGTGTTTTTCGGAATTACTCCGAAATTTTTTATCTAAAAATTTTTTGTTGTCGATTCTTTCAAAGGACATAAAAAACTGCATCGATTGCCGCCAATCACGTAAAAATCGGTTGATTCATTCCAAAGTTATGACAGTTTGAAATTTCAAAAAATAGTGTTTTATTAAACTTTCATCTGACTCTTGATGTCGGCTGATGATGTAGTCTGATGAAAGTTGAAGTCAGAATGAAAGAAAATTATCAGTAACAATTTTTAGAAGCACTTTTATTTTTGAGCTCGATAAGCTCGAAAATTACGCATTAGATACAATTTATGAGCTTAGAGGGAAGTTGCACGGATGGCCTTTAGGTCAACTGTTTTCCTATTTTTTTTTCACTATTTTGGCCTTCTTTTTATTTTGTTTTTGACTTAATCATAATATATTAATTACTCTCCTAAATTTAAGGGCAATGGGATTCGCACTTTTTTGTGAATCGGAATTTCGTGAATACTGGAGCGAACGAAACTACATTTTCAATGTCAAAGACAATAAGGTTATTATTATTGACATTTACCTCGAGGCCATTAAATTGTGTTCATTAAAATAAAGGAAAATAAAAGACAACGACTTAGTTTAAACTATGTATTTATTTTAGCGATCCACATTCTTAGTGAAAACGAGGGACGGGATAGTTTATCGGAAATATAATAGAATATACATACATAGTATTCATAAGTACAAAACATAACGACCGAATATAACCCGCGGCGGCCCCGAGCGCCGCTCTATACACATATTTACACTCGCCGCCCGCCGCCCGCCGTCCGCGACACTCGCGTGGCGCCGCACGGGCGGGCGCTGCGGCGATTCACGACTAGCGGTCCTACTGAATTCGATTAACGGAACACCCGGCTGCGGCGCGGGCGGGCGCTGCGCTCCGTCACACCGTGGTCTCGCGGTCCACGTGAATGTACTCGACGGAGCGCTCGTGCCGTCAGGACGCGGCCGACGAGGCGCGCGACGCGTCGTACAGCAGCTCCTCCGTCAGCCGCCGCGGCGCGCCGCCCGCCGGCCGCTTGCGAGTGCGCCGCCGCCACAGCACCCCGGCCAGCAGCAGCAGCAGCAGCAGAAGCGCCGCCGCCGCGCCCGCGCCCGCGCCGCCGCCCGCGCGCAGCGCCGCCAGCAGCCGCGCGCCCGCGCCGCACGCGCCCGCCTCGTCCGCGCCGCCCGGGCAGTCCACGCCACCGTCGCACCACAGCGCGGCCGGCATGCAGGCGCCCAGCGAGGCGCACCAGTGCGCGCACGACGCGTTGCTCGCCACGCCGCCCGGCCCCGCCGCGCCGCGCCACACCTCCATCCAGGCGAAGCGCGCGGCGCCCTCCTCGCGCGCCGCCCACACGACGAGCAGCGCGGGCGCGCGCGCGGCCGCGCCGGCCCACCACTCGGCGCTGAACAGTTGCACGGCGCGCGCGTCGTCGACGCCCGGGCACACGGCTTTGAGCAGGCGGGCGGAGTGCGCGTCGTACACGAGCACGCGATTGGCGGTGGCGCAGGGCGGCGCGTCCACCGTGCCGGCCGGCAGCTCCTCGCCCCACACGCGCAGGAACACGCTGCGGTTGCCGCGCGCCGTCAGCAGGAACGGCGTCTCCCCGCACGCCGATATCCTGTTGCCGCTGTGTGACGAGTTTACACGTTAATTTTATTTTTTTATTTACATATCGTTTCAAAGAACATT
This sequence comes from Glaucopsyche alexis, assembly GCA_905404095.1. Lineage (NCBI taxonomy): Eukaryota > Metazoa > Arthropoda > Insecta > Lepidoptera > Lycaenidae > Glaucopsyche > Glaucopsyche alexis. The sequence continues at coordinate 23,293,146 of FR990056.1, forward strand.
TAATGTTGCAGTTTTAATTTCATTGTACAATTACGTTTTTTCGAGAGTTTAATAAATGATCTTAAATTATTTTTGAGGTTTAAATTGTGTTTCTTTGAAATTTAAACTGTGTGCTGAGTGTGAGTCCCACAAATTTTTTCGATTACTTTACTACCTTGTAAATCGAGTTAGCGCAAATCGAATCGAAAATTAAAAGCTAACGAGTGCGAGTCATTATCCAATCTAACTAATCGAACGCGTTTCTTCGCCGAGAGTACGCTTTATTATTTTTGTTATATTGGTAGCACGACTTCACTGTGAGATTAACCGTCCAAATTGAATGTCATTTTCACTGTATTATTTTGTTATGAAGCTGCTGTCATCAAGATTGTGATGGGTTATATCGAGTGTTATTGTTTGTGACACTGACATAAGTCGCCGAAATTTTTAATTTTATTTGCAAAGCATTTTACACAATTTTACATTTCGTTTATAATAAATTGTATTTAAACTTAAAAATGATGAAAACAAGTTTTTCTCAATTTGATACTATAATAACATTCATGGAACAGTAAGTGTGACAATCGGTAAACAATAATGTCCAATAAACGATCGAAAGATGCACAAACTCTTGCTTCGCGTTTTGCATTAAAATTGCGGTTGTCTTGAGATTGAGCAGCCACAAACATCCTCCACGCGAAAAAAACGTCCTGCCATAGCAAATTAATTGCTAAACTGTTCTTTTATAAATGCTTTCACCACAATTCACTACCTAGTCACTGAGAAATTGGAAGTGAGCGCGGGGTGACAACTTTTCGACGTCGTTAACACAAATTTACTATTCGAATGTCAAAATGTGCAACTGGCACTAGCAAGACTTTTGAAACAACCAATCAAAGCGCCGAAACACCCACATTCGAACATGAGTGTGAGACGACGCTCGATTAGTTAAAATCCACAAAACTCACACTCGCTAATTATGTTTCCTATTTTTGCCACTAGGGGCGTTGTTTCGATACCATACAAATTGTAGTTTACTTTTTCATGTCGAGTAGTGATAAAAACTCGCACTTAGCACACTGATGATCGAACTCATTTTCTATGTTTTATTATGACACAAACAGGTTGGGGTATTGAAAAAATGCAAATTATAAATAGGTATAAATAAATAAATATTATCATATTATGATGTACGTAGCCACTGTGGGAACATGGTAGCCCCAAAGGGAGATCTCCGACCGAGCGAGGTGGTATGCCCGGTCAGGCCGAAGCCCACTGTAGTGGTTTTCAGATGTCGTATATATGTCGCCGATCTTAGAAAACAGCGATAGCGCGATTCAGGACTGTGCGCTGATTGGTCCGCCACACCACTAAGGAATGATTTTTCAAAATTCAATCCCAAGGGGGTAATAGGGGATGAAAGTTTAAAACCCTAATTGAACGAACTGTATACGAAGATGTAACTGACAAGGGGTTCAAATGGTTCGTCATCACCTTTTAATGGTTTAACTACGTTCTACGAAACACTGTATTATAATATTCGCAAGTACCTACCTGTAGGGGTAAACGAGGTGGACCCTGTGCCCGGGCGGCGGCAGACGGCGCGCGTCAGGGCAGTGCGCCGGCGCGGGGCGGCGCTGCCAGTCCGCGCGGAAGTGCAGGTGGCGGTGATCGTCCGCGGGCGCCAGCGCCGCCGCCGCCAGCTCCAGCTCCAGCGCCGGCCCGCCCGAGCGCAGCGTCAGCGGCGCGCTCACGTTATCGCAGATGCAGCCGAGCGGCACGCGGTACCCGGGCCACGGGGACTCGAATATGCGCAGGTGCGGCACGCGCAGCGGCGGGTCGCCTGCGTCATCCAGCTCCAGCGGCGGCTCGCTCGGCCGCGGCTCCCCGCCGTCCGGTTCCAGCGCGCACGACGGCCGCCCGGTCACCGGGTCGGCGCGGGTTACGCAGCGGCCCTCGCGCCCGAACGTAGCCGCCAGCAGTCGCAGTTCCACGCGGCCGCCGTCCGCCTGCAGCCGATACACGCAGCGCAGCCGCCGCCCGCCGCCGCGCCCGAACCACAGCGCGTTGCGCGGCGACGTGAACGCGCCGGGTTCGGTGAGACGGCGCGCGCACTCCGCCGGCTCCGCGCGCACTCTCGTCTCGGAGATCGGCAGCGGCTCGCCCTCGAGCCGGGCGTCGATGAATTCGTAGTGCAGCGAGAAAGCGAGCGGATGCGTCGCGGTGCCGGGCCGGGTGGTGGCCGCCATGGCCAGCAGCGGCGCCGCCGACACGTAGCCGTCGGGCGGCGCACAGGGCCGCGGCGACCGTGTAGCGTTGGCGAGCGCGGCGCGCGCGCACAGCGCCGGCGTGGCGTCGCAGTAGCGACCCAGCAGTGCGCCCGCATCGCTGCCCCCTCCGCCGTCCCAGATGCGCAGCTCCACGGCGCAGGCGCCGCTGGCGCCCGCGAGCGGGTCGGCGGCGGGGCGCGGGAGGGCGGTGACGGCCGCCTCCTCGTCCCGCTCGCCGCTCTCGGCTCGCCGCGGCTCCACGAGCGAGTAGTGCGTAAAGCTCGAGAAGTATATCCACACGAGATCACCTGCGGAAGCGTCAGGTAGGTCTTAGCGCGAACGACTCTCTAGCGACTGCGAAACGAGGAGGTCGAGGACGAGCGTACCTGGGCGACCGTGGAAGGTCCAGGTGCAGGTGGTGTGCGGAGGCAGCGTGTGCGCCGGCGCCCGGAGACGCCCGCGCCGCCCGCGCGCCGCGCTCGCCGTCGAGTTCAACTCCTCCTCCGACGAGGACGCCTTCACGTGGAACTCGCAGCGGCGGGCCTCCCTTTTCGAACAGAAACGTTCGCACAATATATCTCGTGTATTTTACGCTTCGTCGTATTCGAATCGAAGCTCGAAAGTCGTACCTGGCATAGTCTAGGGAGTCGGAGTTGGCGAAGATAACGTCGACATCGAGCTCGAAGCCCCGCAGCGGCGCGAGCGCGGGCGCGGCGCGCGGCGGGGCGCTGAAAGGCGAGGAGTGGAAGGCCACGAGCATCTCGGGCCCGCGCGCCGTTACCCGCGGCAGCCAGTCGCCGCCGCAGTATTCCACCAGCACGGGGTCGTCTGTGCTGGCGCCGTCGTACACGATGAGGCGGTCGCGCTCACCCGTGCACTCGCGCCACGCGCGCACGGCGCGCCCCGTCTTGTTGAGGCTGGCCATGGAGATGGAGCGCTTGATCTGCATCTTGTGCGAGAAGTCCTGGCGCACGGAGATCATGGCGTGCTTGCACGTGGGGATGTCCTTCTGGCGCAGCGACCAGTAGCAGGTGACGTTGCGGGGATACATGCCGGGGTAGTTGGGGCTCTGCAGGCGGCACGGCTTGCGGTGGCACTCCTCGTACGTGCGGGTGCAGTACGTCCCCGGCGACACCGCCCCGCGCTCCAGCGGCGCCTCCGCCGCGCCGAACCTGCGTTCCCTTTATCGTTAGCGGGTACATGGAACACAGTCAAGTACATAGTTTTTTATTTAGTTTCATTCAACGTAAGGTAGTGACCAAAACATAAAATATGTAATTCATAAAAGATCAATTCTATAATATTGCTGTCAAATATGGAGCCCATCCTATGCAGTACACATCTCCCGAATTGAAAAACTTCAGAAACAGTTTTGTACCATATTTCTTATGGTAATCAGTTTTTGTATCATATTTCTAATGGTCTTTCTCATAATCTTTGTCGAGTTTTAACCTCCTATGAGTCCCGGCTTGAGTATTTCAAACTTATTTCCCTCGAAAATAGACGTAACATTACTGATATTATGTACCTGTTCAAACTTATAAACGATAAGCTAGATACTCCTTCTTTGATAGAAAAACTACAATTAGCTATTCCACGGCCGGGTAGCCGTTTGCACAATAGAAAAACGTTTACCTTGCCCCCGTCTCGTACTAACTACAGTCAGCACTCACCGTTGTACCGTATGTGTTCCGGTTATAATAAAGTTAGTAACGAAATTAATAATTTCATGCGTCTGTTCCCTGTTTAAAATCATATTTACTGAAAAATTGTTAATGTTGTTAATTGTTTTGATTTATGTTTTTGTCATTGTAAATGATAGCGATGTACCTATAGTATAAAGCATGCAGTGTTCACTTCGAGTTTTATTTTTGAGATTGAGATTACACTACTGTAATGTTATATTTAATTTGAATTAATTATGTACTAGTTTTAAGTGTTTGGCTAGTTTTGTGAACCTAAAAAAATTATATTGCTTTTAGCTCGGGATAGGAATTTTAAATAATAATAATAATAAATACCGTTTATTTTAGGCTGCATAGGCTTTTATTTCGTAAATTGGAATTTTACTAAGCCCCCATTTGGATGTTGCAAATCGCAAATCAATAATTACTGTAAGTTACATAGTGGCATATGCTTGCAGTTCTTTAAACAATGCCGAAATTTCCAAGCGCGAATCTTGACTAGTAATCGCGTAAGACTAAGGAGTTCTGTTCAGTGCTTTTGGTACACCTTGGTACAAAATCTTATTTTTTGGTAGCATATGCTTGTGTTGTATTTTTCAAAACAATGACCTAAGCCCTAAGGGAAATGAATGAGTGAAAATTTTGTTTGATATCATGTACAAATATGTGGCTAACTGGAAAATCATAATATTTATAACAGCTATTAACAGATTAAAAGATATTATTAACAGATAAAAATAACCTAACCAAGAGCATGTCAGGACATGTCTAAGGAGGGTTCCGTAACTATAAACGCGTAATATTCTTTTTTTTTTATTACTCCAAAAGTTACTGTCCAATTTGGTTCACAATAGTTTTCCTAAAGAGTTTTTAGCATGATCTATCAGCATGAAAATTTGCAAGTTTCTATCTCCTATAGTTTAAAAATGCTAGGGGGGGGACCAACTTACAAACTACGAAAATGGTCAACTTTATAAAAAAGTAACGTATGAAACCTTGCCTTTATTTTAAAAGACCTATTCTACGATACCCCACACGATGGGGTAGAGTGAAAAAATATTTTTCATCCCCACTTCATATGTATGGAGAGCCACCCCTAAAATATAAAATTATTATTTTTTTATGATCCCGAAACCGTGATCTATACACAATCTATAACTGCACCAAATTTCATCAGTTTATATTCATAATTACAGGAGCTAGAGGCGCGGACAGACAGACAGACAGACAGACAGACAGACAGACAGACGGACAGAGCGAAACTATAAGGGTTCCTTAAGTATTACGGAACCCTAAAAATCAAATGCATTTGCACTCAACGTTATTTGGTCCACGTAACGAGTGCACGTGACCTCGGTGTTAGATTTCCGGCATCACCATATTATTATTATTAAAAGATGAGGAAGGCTGGCGGGATTCGTCATCAGATAAAGTAAGACATTTGGAGACCCAACAATTCCGATTATCCTTCAAAGTCATAGTCATAGTCCGCAGCGTGTTGGAATATTGCAGTCCGGTCTGGAACCCTTACTACGTTCAATCACGTTTACGATTCGCTGTTTAAATAAAACCGACCTAGTACCGCGCACGTAGGGTTCCGTACGACTTTACAAATATTTAACATGTTTACTTATTATTTCGTTATTTTTATACGAAGTAAGCGCATTTTACAAGTTAAGCATCTAATAACTCCTGAACTAACAATATTATTGCTGTTATTGTTTTCTTTTAAAGTTCATGACATGGACTACCATCATTAATTTTTTTTTTCAAATTTTTCGATCAGCCGTTTAGCTATTAGAGGGGGAGGGGGACGCCCTATTTCAGTTCAGTTAAATATCTCGGAAACGAATACCTTAATCAAAAAATCATCTTAGCAACCTCTCAATGTTTTTCAAAGACCTAACAATTTTCACTCACATTCATTTCCCTTAGGGCTTAGGTCATTGTTTTGAAAAATACAACACAAGCATATGCTACCAAAAAATAAGATTTTGCACCAAAGTATACCCTGGATCCAAACGCACTGAACAGAACTGCTCAGTCTTTAAAGATACGCGTTTGGAAATTTCGGCATTGTTTATAGAACTGTAAGCATAAAATGCCACTATGTAACATACAGTAATTATCATCATTATCTTATTCACAATACCTAATGGAAGCTTAGTGCGTATTCTGTTATACATTTGATCCGTGATCGTTTATTCTAAACGTTCTTAACATGTATTAATAATAATAATTTAACAAATATCACTAAAAAGGGTAAAATTATTATTTAAAAAAAAATTAAACCGACTTCCAAAGTAAAAATACACAAAAAATTATAAAATAAAACTTATTCTCTAAATAATTCCCCTTTTAAATTCGGCTAAAATTTTAACTATTTCTCTACACAATCTTCTTAAGTTTGAAGTCAGTTCCAGCAAAATTCAAGGTTTCCTTTCAAGGGAACTGGGAGACAAGGGAGGGACACGAGAGTTTCAAGTCTCAACTAAGTCGCAAAGTCAAAAGTCACAAACCACACGCACACGTCGGTCGTCGCTTTCGTAAAGGTGTTGGTGGAAAATTGGCCCAGAATCAATAGCAATGAATTGGTTGCATTGTGTTCACTTTAAATCATATTTGTCGTCACCAAAATGGCAATCCTAATAAACGCCGGGTATAGTGAAGTTAAGGGATATTATTCTTGATAATATCAGTTTTTTATGGAAACGACAGACGTTGGACGATGTATAAAGACTATGATTAAAAAAAAACATTAAAACGTGGTGGTTGTCAAATACTATATAATAAGTTGGTCGGAGTAGGTGTAGTTTTATGTTTTGAAATTGTAGATATACTATACTCGTATACATAGATACGCCTACAATCTCAATGTACGGAGTTACGATTTCAGAAATTGAATTTGCTATGGAAGTTTCGCAGTTATGGTAGCGGAATCGAAGCTCCGTTACAACTCTTACCTACTGGTTAGGTAGGGTAGAACCCCTACAGTTCCTAACTTCCTATACCAAAAAATATTTCTACACTTACGTCTTCACCTACTATATATTCGGATTTATTGTTGCTTATAACTTCTATACCCGGCGTGATCCCACCAAACATTTTCATGTAAAGTGATCAGTGATGTCAAGACGATATTATAAGCCTTAGTCAAAATATGTGGCATGGCCATTTCGCTAAATTCGCTTGGGAGTAAGGTCAAAAATTTACGGACTGCTTGTCTGTTATACTATTCTTCTATGAACGAAACGGCCAAGCCACGTAACTTCACTAAGGCGTAGAGTTTGTGAAGTTAGGCTTGTATAGTTAAGGTGTGTAGAGTTAGAAGTTTGGTAGATTCATAAGCTTGGTTTTACATAATATCTGATAACTTTTTGACAGTGTGAGACATATGGTATCGTCTTGGCATCACTTTACTTGAAAATGTTTTTGGTGGGATTCCACTTCTTTTTTAAAGTTGTTAATGACAATATTTTATTTTATATTATTGTTTAACGTCGAAAAATCGTTCGAAGGTTCGAACCAGTGAAGGTTCATAAAATAACGTATAGCTGATATTAAAAACCCGACTGCGTAAAAAGTGAACCAAACTAAGTAGGTACATAATTAAAACTGAAAAGAAAAAAACAAGCACTTAGATATCCGGTGGTCTAGAATTCTATAATATATTATTGAATTAATACTATTGGAACATAACAACTAAACAGTCAGGATCAATTGAAAAAATTAGATTGGCTGTCGAATAATGGATCCCGACTGTTCAGTTGTTATGTTCCAATAGTATTAATTCAATAATATATTATAGAATTCTAGACCACCGGATATCTAAGTGCTTGTTTTTTTCTTTTCAGTTTTAATTATGTACCTACTTAGACTCTGTCCAGAAAGTGCGTAAGCCTGCGTAAACCTACGCACGTAGAGATTCTTATCTTATCGTTTCTTTTTGACGAAATTTTGTACGATACGCGCATAGCTAAAATAATACGCACGTAGCTTCTGGACGCAATGTATGGGGCCCTAGTACCTCGACTACGTGCGTAGACCTTACGTGCGTAAGAATACGCAGTTTCTGGACATAGTCTTAGTTTGGTTCACTTTTTACGCAGTCGGGTTTTTAAATTTTTTAAATTATAATTTTTTATTTTATACTTTTTAGTTATGAGTACCTAGCTAGCTATTTACCAGACTGGATTTCCTATCAGCATCAGTACTACATCACTGGAATGTGAGAATGGTTGTTACGCAACTTTAAATCGATATAGATCCTAAACGGTCAGTCGAATCGAAAAATGTTGAGAGAAAACTAACAATGATTTTTAAATACCTATTCAACGATACCCCACTTGATATAGTTTGTTGACTTTCATTTTTTTCATTTTCACAATATGGCGTCCAGTAGTCGCCATATTGAATTTTCACTAACGTCATGTCTTTAGTGACACTCGCCGGACTAAGAGGAATCGATTGACGTGTGAATCATAAAAATCGGCCCAGGCGTTTGGTCTGTATAGTGCTTCAAAGGAACATACATACATACATACATACATACATACATACATACATACATACATAGGCTGATAAACACATTACCACTCCTTTGCGTCGCGCAGTCAGGTAAAAAGTAGCGCACTATGTGCATAATATTATTATGATTTTATAATGACGGGGTCACAAAACTTAATTTTACTTAACTTTTTGGCTTTTCGTGGGTCGCGACATAAAAAACGTTGAGAAACGATGCTTTAGAGTAAAAAAGCGTTGGTAGTCTCTTACAAATTTTCATCCCCTAGTTGAAGGGGTTGGAGGATAAAAGGAGTAAAAATGTTGTTTGTGTTAATATTAGCTTACATGCCAAATTTCAGCTTTCTAGAACATTCGAAAGTAATCTATTATATAATAATTTTGTGTATATCCTAAATAATATCCTGAAAACTTCGTTTATCTGGTATAATCTAAACCCAAGTTATGAGGATTCCAAAAATTGACGAAAGGCTTCGAGAAAAGGTGGTCTGCTAGTGCCCTTGCGCTTCGTTATCTCGTCTTGAGAGGAGCAGATTTAAAATGAACCCATTGGCAAACATTTCATTGCTTTTGACTCTGGGTTTTTTGGTATGAATTTTGGAATATAACCTTTTCGCGCTCATTGAATACAAAAGGGACACAAATAAAAAATTTCAAAAAATAGTTTTATTCCAAAATTGTAACACAGATGTGCCACATTCCAAAATATAGTTAGTCCCAATCTCACTAATGCCTGTAATTAGTGTTAATCGTTTGTCTAAATAAACCGACAGCTCAGTTCACACCAAAATGAGACAATACGCGACGCAGCACTACATTTTAAGGATATATACCAATTCAAAATTTAACTTTATTCTCTACACAACTAAAGATATACTGCATATTCTCTGCAGCACATGTGCAGAATTTATTGTTATATCTGAAGTAGTTTCGTTCCATGCAGCTTGTAATAAGAGCAAGCAATTCAAGACCTTCACCAGGAGGCAAGCGTTTTTCTAATGCTTTCCTCAAAATGCCCAACGTTTCCGTTTGGTTTACTAATTACAATCTTTTTTTAAAACATAAGGTGGCCGAAATGAAAGCTTTTGTTTAATAATGTAAATTAGTAATATTGCCAACTGGACACAAGAGAATATCGGTTTCGTGAACCTTTGGCAAACCGTACAGTGATGGTGAGTGAGGATTCATTGGAATAAGTTTTCTCTTCGCTTATTCGGTACGAAATAAACATTTATTGTTGTTTATGGAGTTCTAATTACTTATGTTAATTTAAACTTAGTCATAAACTTGTTTGTTGGGTCAGAAGGAACTCTTATAAATTGATCACACCAAGTCACGTTATTTACTTTCTCCAAATAATCGTCAAGCTCTATACCACTATTGTCCGCTTCATATATTGTCCGTATCCGTAATAATATAATCAAGCCGTTATTGTATATTGTTAATGCATTTAAAGACCTCAAAGTTTACTCTTTCAGGGTTAAATGATTTCATTCGGTAGTAAACCCTTATTCATGCTATTCTTTTTATGAACTGCAGTTGCTATTTCTGTATCAACCGCAATTATTTCCAAAGCATTCTAATTAAGAGGTATAGGTAATATTACATTTTAAATTTAAACACTTGTCCAAAAGTGTCGTGTTATCCTTGGCAAATTGGACATTGGTTAAGTTTTTGATGCGAAAGTGAACTCGACTATGCGTGTGCATGTTAACATTGATATAATTAGGAAAAACATTTAGATCTTCACACTGCTGTTAGTTCAGTATAGAGTCTTACGTGTACAGTAATGCTCACTGATTTTCAGTAGTAATTAGAATAAGAAGTACTTTTCGAAAATCCATTAGGTATAATACGAAAATATAAAAGGAAAAAGAAATATCCACACCCAGCAAGAAAATATAATATGAGTGCACGCATAAGCATGCGTAAAGCACCACCCTCCTCCCACAATGCTTCAATGATCTTGCTGGCATTGTTGCTTGTGATAATATTATGGTGTCTGCACGATCTTGTTTTTGAGTGTGCATAAGCAATGTGAGAGAAACGAGGTGCTTTACGCATACTTATACGTTCACTCACACATTTGGTTGCAGGTTGTGGGTTGCTTTTCGCGGGATATTGCTAGATAAAATCTTAATTAAATTGTATGCTATGGATTTGGAGCCTGGTTCTAATAACTTTTGCAAATAAGACGTTCAGCATAAGATTTTTATGAGAAAACTTTATTAAATTCTATTTCTTTTTACTAAAATGAGTTTTAGTTTTGGAATCATTCTTGAAATATTTGTTCAGATTTTAAAAAGGGCAAAAATGTTTTTTGTTTCGTGTGGGTTAATGGTACAATGAGATTCTTTTCAAAGGATAGCTCATTAATTGACGAATATAACGATTAACGGTATATAATATTAACATTATAACATTAAAACATAAAAAAACATTCAATACAATAAAAAAACGATTTTAAATTTTTTGTAATGGCCGTCCTGAAAAATAATGCAATTTTGATTTGTGACCCTTTAGCATTCAAGGAACGATTTATTGACATACTAATATAGACATAGGTATTTGTAAAAATGACAATATCTCTGTTTAGAGATAGGTATGTAAAAGGAGCTGACCTGACTATAGCGTCACGTTGAGCCAGGAACTTGTACTGCAGCCGGAAGCCGAAGGGCTCCCCGAGGCGGGCGCGGAACAGCTTGACGGACACGGTGACGGTGGCCGTCTCGCTGTAGTAGAGCGCGGCCCCGTCCGCCGAGCCGCACCACGAGCCGCCCGTGAAGGGCCGGCCCAGCTCCGACAGCTGCATGTAGCCGTCCGGGCAGCCGTCCAGCGCGCCCGCCTCGTAGCGGCCAACGCGGAACTCGTCCAGCTGCAGCTGCACCAGGTCGCCGTGCGCGCCGCCGCCTGCCGTGAACGTCAGGTGGCACAGGAACGGCGCTCGCGGCGCGCCCCGCAACGCCACGCCGTACGCCACGCCGACGCGCCCGTAGTACGTGCGGTTGCACACCGAGCAGCCCGGCGGCTCGTCGCTGCCGTCCGCGCACTGAGCCTCGCCGTCGCAGTACGCGTCCAGCCGCACGCACGCCCCGCTGCGGCACGCGAACTCCGCCACGCCGCAGCCGCCGGCCGCGCCGCGCGCGCCCCACGCCGCCAGCGCGCCCAGCAGCACCAGGCGAAGCACCATCGCGCCTCTCACCGCTCGCCGACCGACACCGGCGCTCTCGCACGACACTCCGTAAACATTGCAGGTCCGTCCTGGGTCCCGCCGGGGGACGGGCGCGGCGCGGCGACGCCGTCACGAGACGCGGGCGGCCGCCTCGCCGACTCGCGGAGGCATCGCGCTCTAGGCTCGCTCGCTGGCCGGGTCCGGGCTGGCACTGGGAGCGGTGCGCGCGTGACGTAACGCCGCGACACACTGCGGCGCGGAGCGGGCGCGGCAGGCCGGCGGCGCCGCGCCGCGCACGCGTCCCCCGCACGCCCCGCCCTCCTCCCGCCGCCGCCCTCCTCCCGCCGAGAACCCGTGACGCGCGGATTGATCGCGCGGGCCCGCACCGGCTGAGCCCGGCGGCCGGCGCCCGCACCGTCGCCGCTACGAGCTGGCTCATACCGAGCCCACAGTAGTATAACATATTATAACAACTGCCGCAAACTGCAGTATCATTGGTAGGCCTTGTTAAACAATTGGAAAATTAGAGTGATAGGTAGCCATATTATACAAATAACAAAACAATTTTTGATAGATCATCTTCGCTCAAACATTAGGCCAAACCACCAGTGGTGGTACCTTCCTATGTTTGCAACTAAGCGTCGGGAAAATAAAAACCTGCACTGAGTTTTAGAATTATTTTATTTGGTAAAAACATTTTTTACAAAAAAGTTTACAAATTTGATAACAACATAACCTACATCACCATTAATTGCAACAAGTATTATGTACTTGTAGCAAAAAACGTCGCACTAGTCTGAACTCTGAAGTACTATCCATCACAAACGTGATGTACCTTCTTACTTTACATAAGGCACGTATTTAAACTTGCGACAAAATTAACAATAAAATTTTGGGAGTGAAAAAACTATATTCCGTAGAAAAAAGAATATTGAATACTAAATAACCAAGTTGGCAAAATAATGTAAGGAACAAGAAATTCCAAATCTGGTGACTAAAAAATACCAGTTTTGTTCACTGAATATTCCAAACTGGCAGACATAATATTATTTTAGCGAACAAATAATTATCTAGGCGACAATTAGTGAGTACACATTTAATTTAAGAACAGGCACATATATTTTGCCTGATGTAGGTAATTCAAAACCATAATAAGCAGCAAAACGAGCACACATAAAAAAGCGGCCAAGTGCGAGTCGGACTCGCCCATGAAGGGTTCCGTAAACTCGTTCAAACCAATTTTCGGTGAAAGTTTGCATGGATAATGTACATCATATTATATTTTTTTTAGTTTTATCATTCTCTTATTTTATAAGTTACAGGGGGGAGCAACATTTTACCACTTTGGAAGTGTCTCTCACGCAAACTATTCACTTTAGAAACAAAAATGATATTAGAAACCTCAATATCATTTTTGAAGACCTATCCTAGATACACGTACTCTACACGTATGGGTTTCATAAAAAAAAAGAGTTTCAGTTTTAAGTCTAATAAGTTCTAATAGGGTTGCATTTTCTGAGAACATTTACTAGGGTAATGTATTTATTTTTTTGCATTCTCAGAAAGAAGAGGTTTCAACGAACACGAAGCCCACCAACTTAAAAAAAAAGATGATATTTTGACGCGAGAATTTTCGATTCAAAATTAGGGTTAATTTATCGACACACGTAGTCAGCTTCTTCGCTGACCTGATGAGTACCAGAAAGTACGAAACGTTCTATACGGTGGATGTTTTACAACCTACCGATCGACAGAGGAAGGAACAATTAAAGAAATCCTAATGACTTGCGTTCCAACGCGAGGCCACTAGCAATCATGCTGGCGTGGTGTGTACCTGTTTGCTCTTCGTGAGCTCATGCTGGCACGAACGTACCTGTTTTTGCTATTGTGGGTTACATAATTTAGGGTTGGGAAATTGTTTTTCTGAAATTGGAATGCGTCCTGGTGCGCTAGGGTACAGGCAGCTTATCGTAGAGGACGAAACTCAAAGTAGTAGTCGTTAGACACTCGTGAGATCGATGCCTCGCAGATTAGCATTAGTAGTCCATCAGGACGCATTCCACATAATTTATCGATATTAAGTCAAAATAAGGTGAAAAAATAAACATTTCAAATCAAAAAAAAATAATACTGTATATTTGGGACATAGAAAGGTAAGTTTTTACTAAATTTCGTGAAAAACATATTTTTTTTTACAAGATAAAAATAAAAAACCACAAACATAGTTATTTGAATTTTTCTCAAAAATTTTGAGGACATGTGCAAAAAGTGTAAACACAAAAGTTGTAAACTTTTTATTACACTTTGCCATTTGACTTTTTTCCATAGGACTTGTAGTTTTGCCGGAAATCGAGATAAACCGTTTTCTACTAACTTGGTGGTAGGCATCAAGTAGGGACAATTCTTTATGCGTTACTTTGTAACCCATATGGAAATAAAACTTTTTTGATTTTGATTTTCTACCCTTAAAAACTCACCCCCCTTCACTTCTCGACCTCAAATCGCCCGTAAATTATTTTTCCTTTTGTTTTTGTTAAATTCTCTTCCTTTCCTTATGGATTTCGACCTACTATAAATTTATTTTATTTTTGACCAATTTCAGAGGTAAAAGCATTAGTCTATTAATAGAAAATCTAAGATTAAAAAAAATCGGGTAGTTATTGCGTTTACCCTGTTTTGCAAAATCGAATTCTCATCAGATCTCAACGTTCTGAGGTCACAGGAGGCTTCCCTGACTACCCCCGCGAGGGCGACACTATGTCTGTATATATTATATTGTATGTGTGTGTGTGTGTGTGTGTAAACGTCTTATAAATTTTGAACGGTTTGGCCGATTTTATTGCGGCTTTTCGAAAGGGCTTGGCCAAACTTAGATTTTGCATACAATTTAGATTTCAATAAATCTAAAAAAAAACTGTGATTTTTTTAAGTGTTTTTTTAATTACTTTTAAACGGCTTTATCAATCAAACAAATCATTTATTGCGGAAATGAGGTACACAACTCCAAAAACTAATCAGCTCTTAACCTTGAAATACTACGTCGATCGCTGGTCATAATCGGTTGATTCATTCGAGAGATCTCGGGAAGGAAAGAAAACCGAAAAAAGTTTTTTTTTTTTCGGAATTACTCCGAAATTATTCATCTAAAAAAATTATGTTGTCGATTTTTTCAAAGGACATAAAAAACTGCATCGATTGCCACCAATCGCGTGAAAATCGGTTCGGTCGGAAAAAAAAGCTCGGGAAGTTGCACGGATAGTCGACTGTTTTCCTATTTTTTTTTCTATTTTGTGTGAAAATCTTATACTTACCGCAAGTTTGAACAGTATACTCGTAGTTCTTATAGTTTCGGAAAAAAGTGTCTGTGACATACGGACGGACAGACAGACAGACATGACGAATCCATAAGGGATTTTGACGACCTCTGTGGCTCAGTGGATCAACGCGTTGGTACTCAAGCCGGGGGTCGCGGGTTCGAATCCCGCTGCAGGAACAAAAAGTGTTTCTGTGTTCCTGGGTCATGGATGTGTATTAAATATGTGTATAATATAATAAAAAAAATAAATATTAGTATAAAAGAATTAAATATCCCGCTTTCTGGTACCTGTAACACAAGTTCTTCGGATACTTAGCACGGGGCCAGACTGATGTGGTGTGAAGCGAAGATATTATTATTATAAGGGTTCTGTTTTTCCATTTGGCTACGGAACCCTAAAAACCGTAAAAGAGCGTATTCAATTCCTATTTAAAAATTTTCTTGTTTTCGGGGGGTGTAGATACTGTGTAGATTTATTTTGAAATTTCAAACTGGCGTATGTATTTTAATGTCTGTAAAATTCTTCTATCTTAAAAAAACGGTGTGTCCTACTAAAAAATTAATGAAAATTTCCTCCCCCTTTAGGAATCACATATTTTCTTCATGATGGGAGGAAGAGAAATTTGAATATTCTGAATTTTCTAACATTTCTATAGCTTTAAACATCGCTCGTAGGTATCTCAAAGAAAAGTAAAGTATTGTCATAATTTTTTCACAGAATACAGAAACCGTTTTATATACCGAATACAGAAATAATGTTTTGAATTCTGTGATTTTTTTCTATAATCGCTTCTATCTCGAGAACAGGTACCTATTTCTACTGAAACAATAATGAAAATTTTCAGTAAATTATGTGAATGAAGCAGTGTTGATTAAAGTGCTGTGTGTTTAAATTGATAGACCTAGCTACTGTAGCCGGTGGGCGGTGGCATATTATGGCTCACACCACCTGGGTCAATCAATTTTTAAAGGTCCCGAGCATAATTTTCTCCTATTTTTTTTTTTGCTTCATTTTCAGCATTTTACTATTTCATTTAGAAGAGGATTCTTCGTAGATTAAGATTATATAAGCAGCAGTGATGTTGATTAAATACATTTGTGGATTTAACTTCACTAACCGATCTTTTCACGGGAAATAATGTCCTTTGGACAACTTACACAGTAGTACTTTTTTAAATGTTAAATGCCCTTAAGAATTAAAACAAATTCTTCTAATATTAAATAATAAATCATATTTTGATATTTGTTCTATGTACACCCAAAATACGAAATATTTTTATTAAAATTGAAACGAATGATGTCTTTTGGACAACCAAATTATGTTTCATATATAAAAAATTAAGTAAAGCGGAAATAGTGATTTTTTTTTACAAAAAACTATTAAGGCGAGGTTGTTACGTATTGTATTATTGATTTTACTAAATTAAAATGAACTGATTCTCGATAAAACTGAATAAATGAAGTATAATGTGATTTTCATATGGGGACATCTTAGTTGTCCAGAAGACATATTTAGTTCTTCATGGGACATTATTTGTTTGTCCAAACGATAATGACCACCAGCTTTTATTTTTGTGATAACTTTCTCTTTTTTTTTCTTTTCCGTTCAGCCAATTTATCTGGGTCTGCTTTAAGCCTTTCTAGATAGCGTCTTGACTTTTCTTTCTCTGACAATCCCATTGTCTTATCTAAAAAATGTAAAAATTACAATTAAACTAGACATAAAATCGCGTAATAAAAATGTATTACCGAAACAGCCGAGTAATAAACAAAACATGAACTATTTAACTGTTAAAGTAAGTTTTAAATAATTATTGTCCTAGGGACAACCAAATTGTCCATGGGACAACCACTTTGGTTGTCCAAGTGACTGGTTGTCCGCGGGACATTTTTAAAATTTTGAGCCGCCAAGCAAATACTATTGTTATTTTATATATTAATCTCAGCTCACACTAAAATATAGACAAAAGCGCATCTCGTGTAGTATAATTAATAACAATGCATCAAGTACTTACGTTTTAACCACAGTTGTCCGACGGACTGACAAAAAAGCCACCCACACTCACCAACGTCGCTCGGGACGACTGTCGCCGTGATTTTATACAAATCAAAATGGCGTTTGAGCCCGACAGTTAACTATTGTGTTTGGCTTGTTGTTTAGGAGTCTACCGCGCCACTGTGTTTTGGTTACATAACTAAATTACGGTTGTCCGTGAGACCTGCGCCATGTAGGTGATTTATGGGGACAAAAGTAAAATGCCTGAAAATCGTATTATATCCAATAAAAAAAAAATATTTGTATGTTTTGATGTCAATAATTATGAACTGAAACAAGAAGTGTATTTGGTATTTATGGTCGTGAAGTATGTTTTTCGTGATGCGAAGTTTCTTAATGCATTGTGGCTTGGGGACAAATGTGATAGTACTGGAAAATTGCATTTAGTCTCTTGGACAACCATGAAACTACGCACAAATTAATAAAACAAGTAAAATATTGTTAACAATAATGCTAGAAAATATTAAAAGGAATATAATTAAAACTAATTTAACTCTTTATGATTTAATATTTATTAATTATCGTTCAGGGACATGATGCGTGTACCTTCGGACCAATAAAAGTTGATCGACCCACCTACACCATCTGAGCGAAGTGACTACGCCCCCACACAAATACGCCACAGTACCGAGAATATTCAAGAGGAAATGGTGCTGAAGGAAGTAAAAACTCCTTTAGCGGCACTGTGCACTTTTCTCGGAATGGGTAAAAACACGCATACACCATCCCCATCACATTGACCTTTACCTCCAATCATCCCTCCACGAAAAAAAATCGTACAAAATTATTCCTTAACCATTTGGCATTTGGAATGCCAAAATATTAATAACCTAACCTAACCTAACCAAGAGCATGTCATGAGTCATGACATGTCTAAGTTGTGATAAATATGAGTGTTCCGTAACTATACCTAAACGCGTAATAAGTTTTTTTCAAATTATTACTTCGAAAGTTACTGTCCGATTTGGTTCAAACTAATTTTCCTAAAGAGTTTTTAGCATGATCTATGAGCATAGAAAATTGCAAGTTTCTAAGTCTTATAGTTGGGGGGACCGACTTATAAATCACTTTGGAGGCCGATTACTCGATAATTGTTGACTTTATAAAATAAAAATGAAAATAAAATGTTTTATATGAAAATTTGCCTTTATTTAAAAAAACCTATTCAACGATACCCCACACGATGGGGTAAAAAGAAAAAAATAATTTCATCCCCACTTCACATGTTCCATACATGTGAAGTGGGGATGAAATTATTTTACCTCCCCTAGAATATAAAATTATTATTATTTTATGATGCCAAATCCGAGATCTATACAAAATCTATGACTACACCAAATTTCATCCATTTATATGCATAATTACCGACGCTAGAAGTGCAGACAGGCAGAGAGACAGACAGACAGACGGACGGACAGAGCGAAACTATAAGGGTTCCTAAAGTATTACGGAACCTTAAAAATGCACAACGTTAATATTCAAGTTTTTACTTCTGCCGGCATGCACCCCGGACTGCAACTTTCGGACTTCCAATGTAAAAATACACAAAAAAGTGTGAAATTAAGTTTTATTTCATACTATTTTGTATATTTTTTATTTCTATAGCCTCGCGTATCATTCTTGGCCAATAACAGTGTTCCTTTGCCAGTACTTGTAGCTTATCAAATCGTATGTAACGGCTAGGACCTAGGTTGATAGCCAGTTGTGTTCGCAAATAGCAAATTTATTGTTGCGATTTATTGTCGCAACAATAAATCTGCTACTGGACAGTAGCCGAAACACAATCCGAAGTATTTAAAACAATATTATGTCAATAATTTATTTTATTAAATCGTGGAGACTTAATAATTATGTAACGCCATCTAGTTAATACTTAACGCTCTCGCTCGGGATAGCACAGAGTTATTAGAATCCGTGAGTACCGAGAGTCGGAGTCGTGATGTTGACAAAAAGGTTACAGAATACGAGACGGATGGCGCTCAAGTAGCCTCCGGGGAGTCCGAGCCCCGAGGTAACCTGTGGGCTTAGCGGGAACATGACGTGATAGCGGCGTAAACATAACGTTATCGAATGAGAATATTGTATGAAAATCTGTCAGAATCGTGAAAGCATTTTTTACCTATGCATTTCTGTATTTATATCTGAATTATTTTCTTGTTTCGGCCTTTTTTACGTAGTCGGGTTATAGTTTTTTAACTTATTTTTTTTTATTTCGTACGTATTCTGACTCAACACGCCTTATCTCTACAAGCCTAATTTCACAAACTCTACACCTTAGTCAAGTTATGTGGCCTGACCATTTCTCTACATTCGCTTGGGTGGAAGGTGAAAAATTTACGGACTGTTTTTCTGATACAATATTCTTATAGGAACGAAACGGAAACGGCCAAGCTTACTTGACTAAGGTGTAGAGTTTGTGAAGTTAGGATTGCTTGTAGAGATAAGGCGTGTAGAGTCAGAAGCTTAGTTATACATGAGATCTGATAGCTTTTTGACAGTGCGAGTCATATGGCATTGTCTTGGCATGACTTTACATGAAAATGTTTTTGGTGGTATTTCACTTGTTTTTGAAAGTTTTTATAAACATATTATTCTTTCTTTTTTTGTTATAGTTACTTTTTTTAACACGGATCTCTACAATAATTTTCAGACCTCTGGAGTAAAAATTTGCGCGGGAAAGTCTTAAAGGAAATCTTTAAGACTTTCGCGCGCAAATTTTTACTCCCCCTTATCCCCTATTATAAAGGGTTGGAGGATAAAAGTTCCAAGTTTGGGAATTTTTATGTTGTTTATGTGCTAAAACTAGCTTACATACCTTTCAACTTTCTAGGACATTCGGAAGTACCCTATAATTTTGTTGATCATCAGTGAGTCAGTGACGAAATCAGGGGTTTTTAGATATCAATAAAATCTAAAGTATACCTATGCACATGGGCGTAGCCAGGGGGGTGGTTTAGGGGGTTCGAACCCCCCCCGAAATGGGCCGGCTGCTATATATAATACAGAGATCTGACCAATATACAGAGGCGTATTTAGAAATTTTGCGCCTGAAGGCCAATTAACATATTTTGCCGCCCCATCTGAAAGATGATTTTTGAAGTTATTTTAGAAAATTAATCAACAGCCTAAATCAGAACTTTGATCCCCCTCCCCCCCCCCCCCCGTAGTCGTTTTATTTTCTTGAACCCCCCCCCCGAAACTAAAACCTAGCTACGCCCGTGCCTATGCAATCAAAACTTTACATGTTTAATTAGTCTGCTATTGGGAACATATTATCCTGAAAATATCGTTTATCTGGTATAACTCCAAACCCAAGATATGAAGCTTCAAAAAATCGATGAAACGCTTCGAGAAAAGGTAGTCTGGTAGTGCCCTTGCACTTCGCTTACCTCGTCTTGGCGGGGCTCTATCGTGCTCCTAGATAAGACGTATTATCTGGGATTAAGAATCTGAGGTACAATTTTCGAAATCCAAAATTTTGAAAAAAAATATTAGTTATTACCTATGTTTAATATTACCCGCGGCATCATGATAATTCTATTGCCACCTCATTTATTAAAATCGTCACCAGTATTTTAGACGCTACGCTACGCTACGCTACGCTATATATATTTCTTCCCCATCCTTTTGGCTTCACCGTAGTCGGGTAAAAAGTAAATTATTACAATGTCTTTTTATGTTGTTACGTTCCGAAAATAAGATAATAAGAGTGAACTGTGGAGTGTGGGTTGACACGAGTTCATTGAAACAGATAAGAGACATTGTTATCAACAGTAGCAAGATATTATCAATTATATAACACGTTAAATGTTTTAAAATGATTATTACTATATGCCACCAATGTATATCGTAAAGGCCAGTGCCACAAACGGCGAATAGGTATACTATAGTAATAAATTATCTTAAAATGCCTGGGTACATTGAATAAACTGGTCAAGTGCGAGTCGGACTATCACCGAGACACCGAGGATTCCGTAAAAACATGTAGGTATTTTATGTTAAAGTTCATCCCTCACGACAATCTACATAGTAGGGGTAGTTAGTTTAAAATTGTTAAACATAGATGTATAATTATTTGTTAAAATATTTTTATTAGACGGTGTAACTAAATAATAAAAATTTACGATTATCGCAATATTTTCTTTATAATATTATTATGTGCTATAAGATGTTGCTTCGTACCAAATTTCAACATTCTGAGATCACGGGAAGAATGATTTTTTTGATTCCCTTGCGAGTGTCGAAAATTTGCGAAAATTTGCAGCATAAACGGCTGTATCTTTTATTTATTTATTTATTTATTTTCCATAATTATTTCTATCATTACAGGTTTTCCCCAATGCGATAGAAACTAACTTTTGATTGCGTTGGCTTAGAAGTTTGATATTTTTACAGCTCCAAGGGACAGTAGACCTGAGTATTTTATATAAATTCCAGCTTGATTCCTCCACGCGTTCAATGTTCATGAGAAAAAGCGTCTTGACAGACAGACGGACGGACGGACAACAAAGTGATCCTATAAGGGTTCCGTTTTTTCCTTTCGAGGTACGGAACCCTAAAAATATATTAAATTAGTACTACTTAGCTTTCATGATATTCATCCCAACTTACCTGTCCGGTAGTTGTGGTATAGTATACGGGTATGCGACCCCGGCTTCCTTAGCTATTACTGTCCTATCCCTTGTTGCTCTCCTGGGCGGTAATGTAGGATACAGTCATTTCCTATTTCCCACTCTAACTTACCAATATCTCTTTTCACATCTTTCCCTTTTCCTATTTTTACCCTCTCCACCAATCTCTGTAAACGCAACGGATAATCAAAAATAATTTAATTATCAATAATGGCGGCGAATGGCGATGTGGTTCGCCAATCGCCAATTCGCCACCCATCACGTCTCGTTTCTCGCGGAGGCGAAAAGTGGCCCATGGAGAGCCGCTTCACTACGTTGAATCTAAGAGGAGGAATGGATGGTAAGAATGAAAGTGAACGAAGCGAAACAAGTATGTAAGGATCGTAAGTGGAAGGAAGTGGTCTCTACCTACCCCTACGGGAAAAAGGCGTGATTATATGTATGTATGTATGTATGCATGTAAGTATGACAGACAGATATGACGAATCCATAAGGGTTCCGTTTTTTTGTCATTTGGCTACGGAACCCTAAGAAGTGGTACTGAAAGATGTGTAGTTTATCTAGCTTAAAGAATTTGCAACAACTAACAGAATATCAGTCAACATAAGTATTAATTTACCTGCTAAAACTTAAGACACGTAGGTATTTATTATTAAGGCTGCGCCAGTCGGTTTTTTCTCCATACAAACGCTGTTGGTGATTTACTATCTAAAGTCAAATATTGTAGACCCATATTTTTGTGTAATATCGATTTTTATTACACTTATCTATGTCAGCATGTGCTTATATTTCTACCCCCTTACTAATAATCGCTGTATAAGCTTTGAATAGTTATACAGTGTTTTGTCTCCTTCTATCGAATTAAAAATGTAACTTGTGTGACGGGAACAAAACACTGTACCTATAACTATTCGAAGCTTATACAGCGTTTATTAGTAAGGGTTCTAAAATTTAAATTAGTTTAGAAGATAATAGCCTCCAAATATCGGATTTTAGCGCAACTTTGACCGTAAATAAAAAATAAACGCAGAATGAAAATAAAAAAGCAAGCACATGGCGTCACAGTTTTATTATTCAGCAATTGAGATAACTTTACTTCAGACAAAAATATTATACATATAGTTTTTTCATAAAACATCAACAGCTGAGTGTCGATTAGCGTAATCTGAGGATGCCTTTTTACCCGACTGCGCGACGCAAAGGAGTGGTAATGTGTTTATCAGCCTATGTATGTATGTATGTATGTATGTATGTTCCTTTGAAGCACTATACAGACCAAACGCCTGGGCCGATTTTTATGATTCACACGTCAATCGATTCTTCTTAGTCCGGCGAGTGTCACTAAAGACATGACGTTAGTGTAAACATGTGTCGTTCGCGAACGAACGAACCAAAAAACCCGGGTCGCGCGGTTCGCTTGGTTCAATGGTTCACTCCTATGAAATTGATTCGGTCACTAGTTTGGCTCACTGATTTATGAACGAACCAAAAGATCGAGCGATCTATTGATTGAGCCCGTACCGGCCCGGTTGCGCGCTATGTTCGGCTCGATTGGCTCGGTTGGATCACTGGCTCATTAATGAGTAAATGAACCACGAGAACCATTGGACTCATGCGAGCCGCACGCGTAAACCGACAAGTCGCAACTCGCAAGGCAGTGAGTGATTTTAAATTTTTAGTATTTTAAATTGACATATTTCATAATGGATTGTTGAGTTGTTATTGTAAGAAATGTTTTAGTTTTCTTGTTAAATTCTTTATTTTGTTTTATAAGTTATTTAATAAGTAATTTACCCAATCTTTAACAATCAGTTAGGTTTTGTATTTTACATGTCCTACTAATATTATTAATGTGAAAGTTTGTGAGGATGTATGGATGGATGTTTGTTACTCCTTCATGCAAAAACTACTGAACGGATTTTGATGAAATTTGGTATGGTAGTAGTAGTTTAAGGCTCTGTATTAAAACATAGGCTACTTTTTATCCCGAAAAAATACAGTGTTCTCGAGTGACACTATATTTACACGGGCGGAGCCGCGGGCAACAGCTAGTTACATAATAAACTTAAATAAAATGAATTTTGGTCGAGATCAATTATTATTGAATAGTTTTTATTGAATATTTTTTAAGTTAATTTTCATTATCTACATCGGTAAATTAATTTAATATTGTAAATTAATTTATTATGATAAATTAATTTAGTTTACTCAGTTGTATGCAAAACTCGTGATTAAACTCGTAACACACAAACCACAATATCTATAGCTCACCTGCAACTGAATCATTAGACCGTGGCGCGCTGAGTTTGTATAATTGGCTCATTTGGGTCACTGATTTACTGGCTCAATTACGAGCTAATAAGCCACGAGAACCATAGGACCCGTGCGAACCGCGCGTGAACCAACAAGTCGCGATTGACACGCAAGACTTCAGCTCGCTTAGATCTTTCAGTTCATTGAACGGTTCGATCGAACGGGTCAATTGAACCGGTTCGTTAGCTCAATAGATCAATACTGATCTGGTTCGCGGAAATTGAACGAACGACACATGCTTACGTTAGTGAAAATTCAATATGGCGACTACTGGACGCCATATTGTGAAAATGAAAAAAATGAAAGTCAACAAACTATATCAAGTGGGGAATCGTTGAATAGGTATTTAAAAATCATTGTTAGTTTTCTCTCAACATTTTTCGATTCGACTGACCGTTTAGGATCTATATCGATTTAAAGTTGCGTAACAACCATTCTCACATTCCAGCGCAATTGTGATGTAGGACTGATGCTGATAGGAAATCCAGTCTGGTAAACAGCTAGCTAGGTACTCATAACTAAAAAGTATAAAATAAAAATAATAATTTAAAAACTTTAAAAACCCGACTGCGTAAAAAGTGAACCAAACTAAGTAGGTAGGTACATAATTAAAACTGAAAAGAAAAAAACAAGCACTTAGATATCCGGTGGTCTAGAATTCTATAATATATTATTGAATTAATACTATTGGAACATAACAACTGAACAGTCGGGATCCATTATTCGACAGCCAATCTAATTTTTCAATGGATCCTGACTGTTTAGTTGTTATGTTCCAATAGTATTAATTCAATAATATATTATAGAATTCTAGACCACCGGATATCTAAGTGCTTGTTTTTTTCTTTTCAGTTTTAATTACATAATTATAAGAAGAGAAGCTATAGTGCACACATTTATACTGCTTCGTAAAGTATTTTAGATAAAAATAATAATTTAAAAAATTTAAAAACCCGACTGCGTAGGTAGGTACATACCTACCTACTTAGTTTGGTTCACTTTTTACGCAGTCGGGTTTTTAAATTTTTTAAATTATTATTTTTATCTAAAATACTTTACGAAGCAGTATAAATGTGTGCACTATAGCTTCTCATATTATAAGTATAGATAACTTTTTTATGGCTATATCCTTTCTTCCCCGATATTATGTGAAATAACAAGCATTTTCCTCACGCGCCGCACTGAGTTCGAACCGTTGACTAGCGCACTGTAGTCCCTATTAGTGGTGGGTCGTCGACGCTTTTTCGATCAACGAAACGAGACCGTTTATCGTTCATCGTAAACTAGTTGAAAAAACAGTTTTTTTTTTTCGACTAGTTTACGTGTTCGACGAATACTGAACTGAGCAATAAACTATGACAAACAAAGTAGTTTTGTTGAATGAACGACTTTTTGCATTAACTGTTTTGACAAACTTGTTGTCGTTTGCTGATCGACGCGACTAGTGATGACGACGAACGACGAGACGGTTTAATCTGTGAGCGGTGGAAATTGTTAGCTTACTTTAAAGTTCATTTTAAACCCCCGACGCAAAAAGAGGGGTGTTATAAGTTTGACGTGTCTGTCTGTCTGTCTGTGTGTGTGTCTGTCTGTCTGTCTGTGGCATCATAGCTCCCGAACGGATGACGCGATTTCGATTTAGTTTTTTTTGTATTAAAGGTGACTTACATGCGAGTAGGTATTCTTAGACATGATTGATGAAAATCGGTTGAGCCGTTTAAAAGTTGTTGGGGGTGAAAGCGGGGAAGAATAACCGAATGTGCAAATATACTCGAGTGGGGTCTCAAATGAAAGCGCACTGAAAGAGAATATTAATGACTTAATCGAGAGTGTTCGTAGCTTCATTCGATGAGAAAACTGGTGGTGGGAAGATATCCGTTTGAAGATGATCAGCTCTTTTCTAGTTGATGAGGGGAAGTTGAAGTTAGTCAGACTAACTTTCCAATGTCCGATCTATTCAAAATTTGGTACCGTGTTACATCAACGATATTCAAAGAACATGGTAAGGTAACCATGACCTGATCAGCCGTTTGAAGATGATCAGCTCTTTTCTACTTGATGAGGGGATCTTACTAACTTTCTTATGTCCAATCGATTCGAAATTTGGTACCGTGTTACTTCAACGTTATTTAAAGAACATGGTAAGGTAACCTTGACCTGATTAGCCGTTTGAAAATAATTTTTTCCTTAGTTGATGATTAGCCGTTTGAAAATCATCTTTTCTTTATTATTTGATGAGGGGATCTGACTATCGTCCACATGTCCTATCGATTCGAAATTTGGTATCATGTTACTTCAATGATGTTGGAAGTATGTATATAAGCTAAAATTATTTCAACTTACATAATATTATGTGATAATATAATTATAATAGTTTTAAAATATTATTTATAATTTTTTAGAGTTTATTTTTTGTGTCGGGGGGTTTTTATATTAAAACACCGTCCACTCAATGAATGTAATTATTACATAGATTAGAGCACGTCGTCGGTTGTAAAGAACAGAGATAGACGTATTGCTCGTGCCGAGTCGTCGTGCCCCGCGCCCGTCCGTCGATCGTGTCGTCGCGTCGCGAAGAAACGGTCTCTGTCGCACGCATCGTTCCGGCATATGGCAACCGTTCATGCATAGACTAGTTTATCAGTAGACGCTAAACTAGTTTACCCGTTCATGACAAATAAACAGTTTAATAAAACAGTTCGTTCATTCAACGCCCATCCCTAGTCCCTATATAAAGGAAACTAGATCAACCATGATAATAAAAATTATTATTTTTAAACAAAAAAATTAAACCGCCTTCCAAAGTAAATACACAAAAAAGTATGAAATAAAACTTATTTTCTAAATAATTCCCCTTTTAAATTAAACCGCCTTCCAAAGTAAATACACAAAAAAGTATGAAATAAAACTTATTTGCTAAATAATTCCCCTTTTAAATTTGGCTATTTCTCTTATGATTTCTCTACTCAATCTTCTTAATTTTGAAGTCGCTACCAGCCCAAACGATATCCTACAATATTTTTATAGTAGGTACTTACCTACCGAATTCAAAATTAAGAAGAATAGCCAAATTTAAAAGGGGAATTATTTAGAAAATAAGTTTTATTTCATACTTTTTTGTGTAGGTATTTTTAATTTGGAAGTCGGTTTATAGCACAGAGTACATTATTATAGAAACAAAGAAACGATTTGATCTATAAATACCTGCGTCATGAGCTGATGAGTTCATTCGCGAGTTCATGAATCTCGCAAATTCCCGCCCGCTCCACGCGCCTGACACTTTGACAGTTGTAATTTGTCAATTAGTGTCAGTGTCAGTCGCGTAACGCGTTAACGCGTCGCAGTTGGTCGGACAGCGAGACGCAAGCGCCGAGCGGAGTTTATTGCCACTTCATTGGTTCGTAACTTCGTACTTCGTTGGCAAACCTGGAGGGCTAGACAAGATGCATTAAATAATATCGACGGCGAACTTCGTGAATAAAAAATGTATGGGATTGACATAAGCGTGCGTTAAATGACATATTCAGTCGTATCGTTAAAAAAATTGGTAGCCAAACAGCCACTTTGAACGAATACGCTAACGATGCACCCATATAACGAATTGCTCTAACGCGTTTCTCCATACAATGCCTAGACAAGCGGCCGTAAGTGACATTTAGCAGATCGTGATCTTTATCTTTATCGACCTAACGATAAAGATACCCAGATAGCTACCTTTATCGCCTCAACGAACAATATGGCGGATTTTTATTGATCAGCTGTTATTTGTAAATAATAATGATTTGCCTAAAGTTGCCTAAACGGTCTATAAAACACCTTCTGCTAGTAGTCTATATTGCAAAAAGTCAAAAGAATTCAATCTAAAGTATTCAATAAATCACAATTATTGTCAATACCTAATATGTAATTCATTGTATTCAAGTATAATTCAACACTTTGTTAAAATATAAATTTCTTAATTTGTAGCTTACTTGCAGTTTGTAATCTTTACATGCTACTATATCAGCTGAAAGCAATCTTTAGGTGTATAGTAGGTACCTAAATTACTACTATAATTTAGGTACCAAATGGAGTTCATAATTAAGCAAGTTTCTCTGAAACTTCCTTAGAAATAAAGATTTGTATTTAGTAATTAAAATTTATAAGTTTTTCAATGTAATGATATTTTATTGTCATCGATGCTCAACACCTTCGCCTTATAAATGGGTTAGAAGGACACAAACACCTCATAAAAGTTTTGAAATATTTGCTATTATACTTTGATTAATTATTACAAATTTAATATTATATATCTATGCTATTATACACCTATTATAAACAGTCAAGTAGTGTTAACCAATTAAATACTTAATATTTAATCTCTATAGTATATTTGTGACTAAATAATTCGTGCCGTATCAAGTGTCCGTATTAGGATTGATTAAATAATAACAATACAAGAGTATCTACATTTTATTTTACTTTTTAAAGTAAGTTTTACATGGTTTTAGTAAGAAAATAAACTTAAAATGTAAAAATACTTTTATTTCTTGCAAAGGAATTACATAATGCAGATATTTCTTTAAATAATTAGTTTTTTCTCAAGTCACATAACCAATAATAACATTATACAATTTAAAAATCAACACAGCTAATAATTATTATTATTTACACGCACTAGTTAGAGCCTATCACAGAATGAATACAAATTAACTTAGGTTGGTAGCGGTTTTGATAATAATTACATTATGATTTATATCACTTCTCACTATCAGTGGCGAAGGCTGCTTCTTCAAAGGGAAGCCGGAACCTGTATCATAGGTAGGGATTTCTATGAAGGTTTGCAAAAGGTATGTGACAACTCTACCGGTGAAGGAAAACATCGTGAGGAAACCCGCACATAGTTGGCCCCAGACGTATTGACTAGTCATTCCTCTGGACTAGGGTGGCTATGTTGTGAGAATGCCGTATGCGCTTGGGAAATCATACGATATTTAAAAAACAACTGTCCCAGGCACTACAGTATTTCAAGAGTGGTTACTTCGCTCGGAGAATACTGTATAAATCATCCATCATCGGATGTAAAGGCCTAAGTTAGGTAAATTGTTATTTTGTTAACAAACAAAAATAATTGTACTTCATCTTCTTCTTCTTCTGGCCAGTTTTTTTTTTTACCAGGACATGGATATAGTCCTAAGGATAGAAGACTCCGTATTTTGTAATTGCTAAAAAGAACTGTATTGCCTTGGTAATAGAGTGTATTTCACAATGCACGTATCATAGAGGCAAATCCGAGCCGAGCGAGATAGCCATAAGGGAGGCCGTGTGTCTCGTTCTTGCATGTTGCCAACCAGAAAAATGTTGGTATTTTTAAAAAGTAACTTGAAAAATCTTAGATAAAACGAGTGTACTTTATTATTATTTTAACAAATGTTTATAACTATATCATATTCTAATTAAAAAAGTTAGAAATAGTCATTTAATACCAAATAAAAATGCAGTTTACATTAAAACCTTTTCCTTCTTTTTTATTAGATGGTATCATTCGCAAGACAATAGATACGCCATTACAGTCGGACAAGGATCTTTTGGCACTTGGATGGGGGCGTGAGTGTCGCAAATAAGAACAATACTTATTACTAAAAGTGAAATTTTACAAGACGGCGATGTTATTACTGATTTTATCCACGTGCCAAAAGGTAAGTGTCGCAACTACAAAACAATACAATTTAATACTAAAAGTGACATTTTACAAGACGGCGATGTTAGTTCTGATTTTGTCCACGTGCCAAAAGATCCTTGTCAGACTGTACACATATTTTATGCTGAACACCGGATAATATTAAAATTCATAATAGTACCAGTGCTGGATTTGCTGGACGCACCGTGAGTATGGCCTTTAGTGTAATCTCTTAAAATCTGTTTATAATGTGTGTCCTATGACCATTTGGCAAGAAATCTGTATAAAATCTGTATTATCAATGAAAACTAGAAGATAATTAATTAAATAATGTATTATATAATATAATTATTCAAAATAGAACTCTGGAGTCATACAATAGATAAACAGTTATCCAATTGTGTGTCTAATTTATAATCCTCTGAATTTTTCCCGGTGTTTCGGATTTCGGTGCATATTGAAGTTCCAGCCCACGAAGTATAGTTAACAAGGAGTCCGAACGTAATGTTAAAATAATGGTCTCAATTACTGGGACAGATTTTTGCCGGTAGAGCGCGCGACGGTTCGACATGCACTCGTTTGAAATTACGCGGGAAGTTAAAAATTGCTATTGACAGCTCTGGAAAGATTGAAATCTTATTATATAAAAGTTTTAGGAAATTCTTAGAAACTGTTCTCGAAAAATAGATACCGTAGAACACGGTAATTGCCTAACGGTAATTTAAAAATAATTGTAATAAATAATAGTATTGGCAACACTCGGTATAATAGTATTGGCAACACTTGGTACTCGTCGGTCTCGCACGCCTAGCGGCAGAAAAGAGAACTAAGATCTGGTCCTATTATTGTGTACATAATTATTATTAAAAAGCCTATACCGTTCGGACTCCTGGTATCTATGCTTCATGTTCCAGCCTTACAACCGTAATAATCGGCCTTGTTAAATAAGTACCTACTTTATTCTTATTGTAAATATCAGGGCAGGATAGCTCCTGACGTCACAGCTTGTTAGAGAGAGAACGTAAATTGGTCAATACTTGTGAAGAAACGAGACAAAAATGTTATGTTTTGTCCCTTTCGCTGTAACCGGGTTTTTGGCACAAGGCTGTCAAATTTGACATTCTTGTGCCAAACAAATAACAGCTGTGAAGAGTGAGGTTTCGTATTATTTGAAATCTTTTGTTTTTTGGTGTGTTTTATGTTATATACGCTTTTGAGATAGAGACTCCGTGTATTTTAAAGTATTTTAACAATGGGTGGATGCAGTATTTTGAGGTGCAAAAGTCGCAGCGAAGGAAAATGTGCTGCCGTAAATTTTCACTCGTAAGTAGCTATAGCTCGTGTTTTTTTAGTTTGTGATTGCATATTACTTAAGAATGATGATATATGGACGTAAATACAATCATATTTTCCATAGAAAGTGAGATGAAATCTGTATTTTTTACATAATTCGTAACTTATTCTAAAAATATATTTGTCTTAGTGTTGCTATTTAATTTAGTACCAAAATATACTGACTAAAGTTCTTTCGGTAAAAATTTAGTATAATATCCCACGATCCCACGATTTGTGGAGGAGGGGGATAAGAGGGGAGGGGAGGGGGAAGGTTGAACCCCCACTCTCCCGATCAGGAAACCCACAGTTACTGAGATATTAGTGGTTGAAGTTTTTAGTTGGGAGTAATAAGGCGACAGCTAAACCTTACCTCCACAAACCTCACTAAACATAAATTTTGGATACATAATCAATTCAAATAGAAAATAATCTTAAATTAATTGCTCGTTCACTTTAACTTAAATAATCTATTATAATATAGTAATCAATTCGGTTTTACTTTTAGGTCGGTCCACAACAGACGCAGGTATTAGTCATCTATGCAGTATATTTGGGGCCTGAGAGGGATTACATGATGCACTTGGTGTCTTTTGTGATCTATCCAAGGCTTTCGACTGTGTCGAGCACGCTACGTTGGTCAGAAAATTATAAAGGGACACGGCCCTTCAACTTTTAAGTTCTTATCTTAAAATTAGAACGCAGAGAGTAGAAGTAAATTCTACAAGGTCTACTGGGACCAAAATAGGACTAGGTGTGCCACAAATTTAAAAAAGTTATTTCATTAATTATTTTATTAACGATTGCACACCTTAGGAATAAGATAGACCCTTGCAAAGCTGCTTCCATTTAATTAAGTTATCTTGACTTTTGCTATATTATATGTCACCGTAAAATTGTAAAAACCGTTAGATTATAAAATAACTAACTAGATGGTAAAAATATGTCGAAAGATTAAAAACTATATACCTATTTATAATCTAACGAAAAACAATGTGTTAAATTATAGACAGCGTATTCGCGTCGGTAGTCAATCAGCATTTTACAATTTCACTAGTTTTATTACAATCTAAAGGTTTTTACAATTTTACGGTGACATATAGATTAAGTTACTACATTGTAAAAATATTTTTTGAAAATAACAACTTTTCCATATTTTTGCTAAAAAGTGGCCCCGTGCGAGTTTCTTACGCTGGTTCTTCTCGACGGGCTAGTTTCTTTTATATGTATTTTAACTGTTTAATTTTTTAAATGTGTTGAAGTGAATGAAGAATGTTTGAAACATCTACTTAAATAAAAAACTATTTACTTTTTTGATATTGTTTAATTTTTAATATTATTTCATTTTATTGTTTAATTTTTATATTAAGAGAAATACCTACCCTACCTAACAGTATTAATAGTAAGACTTTTTGGTGGTTTATGCTTGGACTACTTCAGAAAAAGACGTCAAAATCACCATATAAGTTTCGACGAGTTCCCTCGATTCCTCATAGATCCCATCATCAGGTCACCACTTTTTACACCCATAGGAACCCTTTACATAAAAAAAAAATTGAAAATTGGTTCACAGACAGCGGAATTATCGTTAATTTTAACAAAATTACTAGGTATTTGAAGCCATTAAACCATACAAATTGTATGAGAGGCTCAGTAACTATGGTAAAGGCCTTTTTATCATTTTCTTTTTATTATAACCCCTAATAATAATATATAACTAGCTGTCTCGACACACGTTGTTCTGTCTTAAACATGAACTGAAATGAATAAATTACTACACTTATAATGCATCCTACGTCCTAGTCCTTTACCTACAACCTTTTTCATTATTTCTCACTGTTCAAGCCTACCCTAAACTTCCGCAATTATTTCAAAACAATATAAAATGTGCCAAATCGATCCAGCCGTTCTCGAGTTTTGAGTCCCTTGTGAACGGGTTATAAAGTATCCTATGTCCTTCTCCTAGTTTCAAGATACCTCACCAATTTTCAGCCAAATCGGTTCAGCCGTTCATGAGTTAAAAATATTTTTACCACGTTCATAATATTTTTTTAACATAGGTATCTATTACTTTCGGTCTTGTCCTAGATTTTACTTAATAATAGGTGTCGATCGAGACCAAAGACTTCTAATCGAGACTGAAAATCCAGGTACGATTGTACTTTAATCGCATGTTTTCTTAAAACCTCTGACTCATAAAAAATAACTAGAACAATTTAATCGCCAGTATTAAAATATTGAACTTATTTTAATAATGAGTGGTGTAAGGGAAAACTCGTATTACGGTTCTTGTTTATTACGACGAGAAAACTTACATGTGCATCCTAAGATCAAGACAAAAATACCACAATTGAAGGCTATGTTTGTACATGGCAACACCTAGTGGGTGAGCGAGATGCACTCTAGTGGTTACAAGAGCTGCGGATCTAGAGGTTCTTAATCTTAGGTAAATATCTACACTTGAAATTTGATTCCATTTTATACAAAACACTCTAGGAACTTTCAATAAAACTTCTAGGTACCGTTTTACTGAATCGACTGACTTGCACTGACTATTTGTATCAAAATTTGTATTTTGAACTTTGACTAGACATTAGACTTGAAAATAATACGGTGTTGAAATCATATAGGTACCTACATTAAATCTGGTTGTCTGCCTTTTTAACTTGACACTGACAAATAGTTTTATGCCGTAACGCCATCAATAATTAAAAAAAAAATATATGACATTTGACAACTTCACAACTGACGGCTAAATTCACGAAGTATAGATAACAAGGAGTCCGAACGTAATGTTAAAATAATGGTCTCAATTACGGGGACAGATTTTTGCCGGTAGAGCGCGCGACGGTCTGACATGCACTCGTTTGAAATTACGCGGGAAGTTTAAAGTTGCTATTGACAGCTCTGGAAAGATTGAAATCTTATTATATAAAAGTTTTAGGAAATTCTTAGAAACTGTTCTCGAAAAATAGATACCGTAGAACACGGTAATTGCCTAACGGTAATTTAAAAATAATTGTAATAAATAATAGTATTGGCAACACTCGGTATAATAGTATTGGCAACACTTGGTACTCGTCGGTCTCGCACGCCTAGCGGCAGAAAAGAGAACTAAGATCTGGTCCTATTATTGTGTACATAATTATTATTAAAAAGCCTATATCGTTCGGACTCCTGGTATCTATGCTTCATGGCTAAATTCTTGAAATCATAAACAACTAACGTTTGAGCAATTCGTTGTTGCGATTCGAACAACAGTGTGCGTTTGTCTAGGGACAAAATGTCGTGATCTCAAAAGAGAAGTCGATACGACAGATCTTTCCGAATTTTAACGAAGGTAATTTGTCTAGGCGCCCTGAGTTCAAAATTCAAATGATATGTGGTGTTGGTGTATTAACCGGGTGATTTTAATTGTAATTCATGATTCTGTGAACAGTTTTTAAGCCTTCGTTAAAAGCTACACAATGTGGACATCAGCTGATGCGTTACTTGTGTTTACTTGCTTGTATTCGGCGCGAACATCACGCGGCCAATCGGACTATGGTGAGATGAAGTTTTTCGACGTCCCCATGTCGTTCACAGTGGAGTCTACTGTCCTGCTGAACGACATAAGCAGGCGGGACAAGGAGGTGAGCTACAAGCACAACAGCACGCTGCAGCTGGTGCCGCTGGGCCCTGACGCCGGCACCGGCGAACACCTGATCAAGTTCACAGTGAGTTACACTTTAATATTATAAATATACCTCCTAGATCAGAGTGAAAAGAGTGCAAGGCGAGCGAGACTTCACTTATTATATTTTACTGTCTAAAGATTAATTAATATACTAGATGTTGCCCGCGACTTCGTGCGCGCAAAAGGAAATTTTGTGGGAACTGTACATTTTGCCGCAATTAAAAGTAGCCTATGACCTTTCTCGTGCTCTATTCTATATCTGTGCCAAATTTTATGAAAATCGAACCGGCAGTTTCGGAGCCTATTCAATGCAAACAAACATACTAACAAGAAGGTGAATTATGCAAAAAAAAACCCTAGCCCCAAAACATTAAAATTTTCATGAAATATATAATGTTGTAGTGGGCTAGTTGTCGTTACCATTGTATAGAATCCATGGCATAAAAATAAGACACAATTTTTCAGTACACTTTTTGTCTGGAACCAATATTTTGCTCCATAAACACTACCATAACTCTTAACATATACTTAAAGGTTTTTATATACAAAATAATATCAAATAACACAGTGTTTTTCAACCTGTGGGTCGCGACCCCCTGGGGGTCGCAAAGCTTCTGTAGGGGGGTCGCCGGAGGTCGAGAGAATTTTAGTAAAAAAACAATAAAGATTAAAAAGATTGATTTATTAAGTAAGAGAATTTTAACAAAACTAAAAATACTCATAAATCGATCATCGATATCATCGATGTATGTAATTGTAAAATAATGTGTTTAATGTACTACATATATTATGTACTTATATGCGAATCCTAATTATGGAGACACCTAAAAACGTCGTATAGAATGAATATTTGTAACACTGTAACATATATGACATACATGATAAAAAAGCGAAGGGTCGGGGGTTGCGAAATATTTTTTTTAATACAAGGGGGGTCGCATCATGAAAAAGGTTGAAAAACACTGAAATAACAGATTAATGTCTTTAAGCAAGAGATCTTTGAATTTATTTTATTCAATGAGTGATTAAATAATCTGAGCTAAAATAATAAGATTATAGATATAGAATATATAAATATACTGTTAAACATTATAGGTACTCCATCCTTACCTGTTGGGCAGAGGGACACATGTTAACGCGGAGTACATTGCACTCCCCTCCATGTGGGACTCCTACTCTCAGTCGGACTTCTACATACGCAACAACAATGGAACCTTCAATGAGATTTACGTGGATCCCACTGAGCCCGAGGAGCTCATCAACTTCAAGAGATCCCTACTCAGCCTGTTTCAGGTACAATACTTATCAACACTGTTATATTATTCATTGACATTGAATGAATATTATATTATGATAATACAGAAATTGAATGACTTGTTTGTGTTACTAACATTTAAATGTGGAAGTTTGTGAGGATTTATAGATGTGTGAAGACCGCTTTATTAATGAAATATGGATGGTATCCTTGTAATAAACAGATTTCTTTCTTTGTGAAGAAAGTCTTGGGCAATATGCAGTAGTAAAGTATAAGAAATGATTTTGTGTTTTCTTTTCAGTTTAGGTACACACCGGATATAGGGAACGAGACGGACTTCTCGGGCACCTGTGAGGTCCAGTACGAGGTCATGTCGGATCAGGTCATCAGGAAAGTTAAGGTACATCCTGTACATATTGTGTACACAATAAAAAGTGTCACATTTATTTTAGTAGTGAACTAAAATAACTAACTTTTTATTGCTTTGTTATCGTTCCTAATTTCAGTATTGAAGTGATAACTTCTTTAAAGGGAGGGTAAACCGATACATATTAAATATGAGTAATTTCGAATGTGAGACACTCGTAGCGCAGTTACATAGGCACTTGAATTTTTTACCAATTAGTCTCTGGTTTGAATCTCAGTCAGACAAAATATTTTTCTTTTTATTTCTTTTTCTTTTATAATTTTCATTTTTGCTCACTATTATGTTTTTTTATTTTTCTACAGACTTTTAAGAGGATCAGCTTTTTATTTCTTTTTCTTTTATATTTTTTATTATTTTTCTTCCATTATTATTTTTTATTTTTCTAGAGAATTTAAATACGGTCTCTGAGCTTATTGTTTAGATTAGTTTAAGTTATCACATCTGTCGGTGTGCTTAGTTCGAGTTTTTGTCACTACTCACCGTGAAGAAGTTAACTATGATTTGCAAGGCATCAAATTAGTTACCATTGTTTGCCACTAGAGGTGTTGTTTCGATGCCATACAAATGTAGTTAACTTCTTCACGGCGAGCAGTGACAAGTGTCCAGAAACGCATAATTCATAATTCATTTTCATAATTCATTTATTGCCAGAATGAAGTTACAGTAAATGGTCTTAAGCTATAAATATAATTCGATCTTTCATTCTACCACTTGATGGTGTGCAACATAAAATTAATTCTAATACATATTTTTAATTGACGATTATTTTTATCAGTGTACTTTTAAACATTCGCTAATTAATTTAATATTATATAAGTCAATTTAAACACTCAGAATTAATAATAATCATGCATAATAATAATGAAATAAGATTTTACAATAAATTATCCAGATATCATGTCATAATATTTTCCATAAACAAACAATAATTATTAATAACTAAATTTTAGGTCATGTCAAATTATTTGAGTGCATACAATAGGTTAATCTGTAATTAAACAATAAGCAAATTTATGACTGTAAAAATTCTTTAACACAATAGTAACTCTTGTTTGCTAGCATTTTTTTCAGCTCTCTTACAGATTGTACGTTCTCTTCATCTCTTGATTATACGTTAAACACTTTATGTGTGTCGGAACCTTATTGTATATTTTTATACACATACAGTAAGTACTTTTAAGGAACACAGATGTCTTGGGTTTTTTATCAATTATCAATCTTTGATGGTTCCGATAGTATTTCGTGGGATACTTATTTATTAATTGGGTAAAGGAATCCTTATTCTTGGTGACGAATTTAAATATTTCCAGGATATACATACATGGCAGAGGTAGGATATTAAATTTCTTAAATAGTGGCTTACATGATTCATACGGCGGTATTTTAGCTATTGCTCTGAGGCATTTCTTTTGAGCAATAAATGCCTTGTTTATATGTGACGAGTTTCCCCATATTATGAGTCCATAACAGAGTACAGATGAGACATAGCCATGATATGCTAGTATTGCCGCATGTTCGCTCACTGTTGTCCTTAGCCTACTCAAAACAAAAACAAATCTGTTAATTTTGTGGCAAACTTTATCTATCTGTGCTTGCCAATTGCAATGCCTGTCCATCTCTATCCCTAAAAATGAATTTTCATGCACTTCCTTGATAATTTTATTTTCATATGATAATTTTAATTGTAACGGCTTTTTATTGTAATTTATAAATTGTATGTATTTAGTTTTATTTATATTTATTTGTAAATTGTTCAATGTCAGCCAATCAATTATTGTTTTTAGCGTTTTATTAATGTCAGATTCTATTTTAAGTATGTCATTTTTCTTATGTGTAAATAGTATTGATATGTCATCTGCGAATAAAGTCAATTTATAATTAGTCAGATCATATGGTATGTCATTAATATATAATAAAAATAGCAGTGGACCTAACACTGAGCCTTGCGGTACTCCATATCGATTAAACATGCTACTTGATTTGCATTGTATTAATTCTTTATTTATATTTATATATTCTATTTCAGTATATTGTTTTCTATCAG
This sequence comes from Glaucopsyche alexis, assembly GCA_905404095.1. NCBI lineage: Eukaryota > Metazoa > Arthropoda > Insecta > Lepidoptera > Lycaenidae > Glaucopsyche > Glaucopsyche alexis. Next base: position 23,331,485 of record FR990056.1, read on the forward strand.
ATATAAATGACCTAATCCAAGCTAATGCAGGCCCTCTAATTCCTAAAGTTTCTAATTTGTTGAGCAGTATTTTATGTGAGACAAATTCGAACGCTTTGGTCATGTCAATATATACTACTGTAGTATATTCGCGGTTATCCATGGCGTTTATTATCTGGTTAGTTAAATTGTAGCAAGCTTGTAGTGTTGACTTATTTTTTTGAAAACCAAACTGTTCATTTTTTAAAATGTGACTTTTTTTTATAAAGCAAGTGATTCTTTTATGCATAACTTTTTCTAATATTTTAGAGAATATAGGGACAAGAGTAATAGGTCTATAATTATTGAGTTGTTTTTTATCGCCTTTTTTATGCAAAGGTTTGATGACGGACATTTTTAATTTATCTGGGAAAACTCCTTCACATAACGATTTATTTATAAGATATGTTAGGATCGGAGCTATTATACCTTTACACTGTTTGATTACTTTTGTAGTTATTTCATCGTAACCTGCAGCATTCGTATTTTTTAAGGAATTTATAATCTGTACAATTTCATTACATGTGCACGGATATAAAAATATACTTTTATTATTAGGCATGTCATGTTTTAGATTATAAGTAGAATTAGGATTAATGTCTAAGTTTGATGTCTCTATAAAAAAATTGTTAAAAGCATTTGCTATTTCCTGCGGAGTATCTATTATATTTTTATTAACATTAATTTCTTTTATAAAGGTTTTTTCATTGCATTGATTAGAAATTTTTTTGATAATATTCCATGATGATTTGCATTTATTTTTGGATATAGCAACATATTTAGTGTGGGAAATTACTTCAGCGCATCTAAAGCATTTTTTTAACATTTTTGAATATTTTTTGTATCCATTTCTTGCTATTTTAGTTTTATCCCTGTAATATATTAGTTGTAACTTTCGTTTCGTTTTACAACTAACTTTAAGACCTTTAGTAATCCAATTAGGTAAGGTTTGTTTGTTATATGTTTTATAACGAACGATGGGAAAGCAAAGTAAGAATAACAACGAAAAAAGGTCATAAAAATTATCAAAAGCTTCCATAAAATTATTCGTATTTAGACATTCTGAAAATGTAAGGCTAGCTAAGTAATTTTTAAATTTCTTTATGTTACTGTTACTGTAGTCTCGTTTATAAGTGTAGTGATATTCGATTGCAGGGCGTTTTTTACTGTCTAATAAAACCGAGATCTGTTGTGCCGTGTTGTGGTCTGACAAACCCAAATTCAATAATTCAGCTCTAGCATGTGGTAAATTGCTAAGAATATTATCTATACACGCCAAATGTCTAGTGGGGTCACTGAAGTGAATGATCAAATTATAATTTTTTGAAATGTCACGCAAAAGGTTTGATTCTTTATTTTTTTTCAATAAATTTATATTAAAATCTCCAGCTATAATTATGTTTTTGTTTTTATTCTTTGATATGTTGTGAAGTAATAATTCTAATTTTTGAAAGAATAAGATACAGTTTGAATTTGGAGTTCTATATAAACATACTATGATAATATTTAGTCCTAATATTTCGATTCCACAACACTCAAATACGCGATCAGCTGTAAAATCTAAATTAAGATTCTTATATTCAAATGGCCAGCATTTTTTTAAAAGTATACATACACCACCCCTTTTTTGTTTTTCTGTTCTACTGTAGTATGCTGCTAGTTTATAATTTTTTAAATATAAGTTAGATTCTGACCCGTATTCAATAAAAGTTTCACATAAACAAATAACACAACAGGCCCAATCCCCTACCCTATTCCCTTCCCTACCCTCCCCTATTACCCTATTCCCTCTTCAAAGGCCGGCAACGCACTTGCAGCTCTTCTGATGCTGCGAGTGTCCATGGGCGACGGAAGTTGCTTTCCATCAGGTGACCCGTCTGCTCGTTTGCCCCCTTATTTCATAAAAAAAAAAAAAAAAAAAAAAAACATCAGGTTGTTTATTAGAAACTTGGAGTTGCGCAAGTGCAGTCTCAAGTAAACACCTTTTGCTGTGAAAGCTAGCTATATTTTGGTGCATAATTTTAATTTTTTGTTTCTGATTTGTGTCGAAAAAAGCTTTTATTAACACACACGTTTTTTTTATTGCATAGTACATCCTTTTCTATTCATTTATGTAAAAAGCGACAGCGAATATTGGAAAAGTTTAAATAAGCGATAACTATGTTCAGTCCAGCTATTCAAAATGGTAAAATGTAATAGAACGAGTCAAATAGCGACATCTATGTTTAGATGGGTAAACTTTAAAATATTTTCATAGAATGATAATTGCTTTTATTTTATTAATTTTTCATGAAATGTAAACAGAATCCCGAAAAATATCTACTAATGAAATAAAGCTAGGTATCCACTCTCATGACGAGCGGCCTCGTCCTGAGCATGCCGTGGGCTGCAAAAAGTTCATGTATCTCCACTTGAGCCCACATAATAACTATCGTATCGAGCGGCAAGCCTCAACCTGAGCCACGATTTTCTCAATTAGGTACTCATTAACTACAACGGTTGATGCACGTTAAGTCGCTGCAGCATTAGTAATAATTAGTCACTAAAAAAGGAAGCAATACCAGAAACGAAAACATCGATGGTGGATTAATCTATACTAATATTATAAAGCTGAAGAGTTTGTTTGTTTGTTTGTTTGTTTGTTTGAACGCGCTAATCTCAGGAACTACTGGTTCGAATAGAAAAATTCTTTTTGTGTTGGATAGTCCATTTATTGAGGAAGGCTTTAGGCTATATAGCATCACGCTAAGCTCAGTACGAGCGGAGCACTAATCAAGAATGTTTCAAAATCGGGGGATTTTTTTCCTTTTGAGAGCTTTCGCTGCGTACGCTGCGAAAACGGTTGAAGTTTCGCTAAAATTATGTATGACACAATTGTTACCCTTTAAAAGTTCTAAAAAAAAGTCCGGGACAGTATATGTCTATCTTTTAAGGTTGGCTCACAATAACCTTTTTATGCTAACCAAATTTGTTCTAAAATTAAGCATTATTTGTGAGGGCGTTTTCATAAAGATGATATTAATCCTTATCCAAATAAATACGTTATTCATTACAAGCATTTAATTTAGAAGAAATTTGCCGTTTACATCATTTGATTTCAATGAGTATTTTAGAAGATATCGCAGTAATAAAATAATCAGCGCGCAATAATGATGTGCGGCGCGCTGCGGACAGTCGCGAGGGGGAAGCGCTCCTCCTTCTACGTAAATGAAGTCGGGGGTAAATTTTAGGCGATATCCCAAAGTAATTATCCACGCGGACGAAGTCGCGGGCAAAAGCTAGTGAAATATATGTCGGAGGAAGTCATGAGTCGAGTTGTGTCTTGATTGCTTGCAATACTGATTGTTTACAATTTAGTTAGCCTTAAAATTCATTTGATTACTGTTAAATTCGTTATTTAATTTAAGATAATTTGTAACATCTTTATCTAACGTAAAAGCCTTAATTAAAATTAAATCGTAATTATTTGTTAACGACCAATCAGAGCAGAGCGCGCGCGCGCCTCGAGTGGAGTCGAGGCGCCATCTTTGCTTTAGAGGTGCGGACAGTGATTGAGATACATTTGAGTGAGATTTGTCGATCGAGTTGGATCGTAGTTGAGGAATATATTTTGTGCTTGCTAACTAAAGTAAGATCGGTGCCCTGAACCCACTGCTCGATCTTACAATAATTTTAAATTACTGTTTTACCAAAAATAAATTAGTGAGTAGTAAAAATACTGTTACACATTTAATAAATTAGTGTTAACCAGTGATCATTGTGTTTTGTGCCCGCATTTTACCCTCGATGACGCCCACACGAGCAACCGCTACTGAAAATGATGTGGAGGACGACGTTTCTCCGACATATATTTTATCAGCAAAATATTCATACAAAACAATTGTTGTCAGATATGACTTTTGAAGGCTTAGAAGATACTAATAAAAATTTTGCCAGAATGAATAATTGGAAAAAATATATGTCATTCTCTAGAATCTCGTAGAATCTTCTTTAAATTGTTTAATATAATGATGTGGTAAAGTTGGATTCACTTTGCCCAATGTTAGGCAAGTACAAATCAATTATGATTAAATTATGAGAAAATGAACTTAGTAAACACCACTGTATTTCTAGGTGTAACACTCGAAACTCAAAATTTTTATTTCCATGTAGGTTATAATATAACGCTTATAGAATTGTCCTACATGAAGCCTACCACCGGTTCGGAAACTAGCCCGGCGAAGAACCGGCGTAAGAAACTCGCATTACTAACTCACTAGACAGTAAATTAAAGTGGGGTCCTCATATTGCTAATCTTGCGGATAGGCTCAGTTCTGCAGCATATGCAGACAGAAAATTTAGGGACATTTCTGACGAAGATACGGCGCGACTAGTTCTTTTATGGGGAAATGCCGCTGACATTAATACAATATTTGTGCTGCAGAAGCAACCAATACGTTAGATTTACAAAATGTCCTGCTTTGAATCTCTGAGAGAAACGTTTAAAGAAATAGACTTCTGACCCGTTGCTTCTCAATACATTTTGGACAATATGTTGTATGTTACAAAAAAATTAAGTATGTTCAATACGAAAAGCAATAATCACTGAAGAAACACTTGAAATAAACAGACAAATAAACGGACAGAGCGAAAGTATAATAGTTCCCTTGTAGTGCCACAGAACCCTAAAGCAAACTACTAAAACAACTATTTTAATTAGTTTGGTGTGTTTCTCAGAGGCGGTGTTCGGGCGAAGCGAGAGGCGCGGCGGTGCGGCGTGTGGCGCGGTACTCGCACGATTCGCGCGGCCCGCAGGAGGTGTACGCCGAGGAGGTGCACGAGCTGCACGCCGCGCTCAAAGCCCGCGCCTGGCTGCGGCTGCGGCGCGCGCACAACGCCGCCCCCGGCCCCCGCGCCGCCCCCGCCGCCGTGCCCGCCGCGCTGGCGCCGCTGCCGCTCGCCGTGCCCGTCGCAGGGGAACATGACAACGATTCACCTGTAAGTCTATCGGTGCCGCAATGTAATAAAAAAATGTGACCGTGGTTTTCATTGGGAGCGAAGAAAATATTTAATTTTTCGAACGCACAGAGTGTCGAGGACTTGGAAGCGCTCCTGTCGGAGGCGGGTCGGCTGACCGGGAACGAGGCACCGGGCCCACGGGCGGCGGCGGCGGCGCTGCGGCTGCTGCCGGCCCTGCGCGCCGCCGCGCCGCCCGCGCTCGCCGGGCTGCTCGATCGCGCCGCGGGCGACCGGAGGCTGTGAGTACAAAAGCCTCACTGTTTTTTTGCACCGATTATTTTCCAAGTGAATGAGACGCTATAATACTGTGTGTGTGCGCAGGGCGGAGGCGTGCGGCGCGCTGGGCGCGGCGGGGTCGGCGGTGGCGCTGGCGGCGGTGCGCGCGCGTCTGTCCGGCCCCCGCGCCGCGCTCCTCGCACTGCGTTACTACGAGGGCCTCGCGCTCGCTCCACATCCCGATGTGAGTCCGGCCTCTAGGGATCGGGCGGTAGTCTGATCAAAATATTATGTAACCGTGTGTTGTCGCAGGAGGGCGTGGTGATGGAGGCGCTGCGGGCGGGCGAGTCGGATGCGGGGGGTACGGGCGCGGCGGTGGCGGCGGGCGCGCTGCTGGCTGCGGGTGCGGCGGGAGCGCGGCTGCCGCCCCCCGCCGCCGTCGCCGTGCGCGCGCGCCTGTTGCGGGCGCTCGAGCTTTGCCAGGTGTGTACAGTCAAATCCATAGGACAAAATAATAATATATGCAAACATTTAGGGGCTCCCGACCTTTATCAAATTTAAAAAAGTTCATATTCATTATTTCGCTGCAGGAGGAGGAGTGTACGGCGCGGTGTCTGCGCGCGCTCGGCAATATGCGGCACGCAGACGACACGGAAATGCTGCTGCGACACGCGGGCGGCGTCGGTGACGCGGCGGCACGCGCGGCCTTGGGTGCGCTGGCGGTCGGCCCCGCGCCCGCGCTGTACAATGTCACGCGCCTGCGCCGCCTCGAGCGCGCGGTGCTGGGCCCCGGCGCTCTGGGCGAGCGGGCGGCGGCGCTGGAGCTGCTGCTGGCGCGGGGGGCGCGCGCGCCGGCGTCGCTGCTGCCCCTGCTGCTGGCCCTGCCCGAGCACGCGCCGCCCGAGCTGCGGCAGCTGGCGTGGGGACGACTGGCGGCATTCGCGGAGCGCGACGCGGGGCTGCGTGCGCTGCTCGCGGCGCTGCCGGCGCGGGACGGCGGTTGGGCGGTGCGCGCGCTCCCCGGCCACTCGACGGCGGTGGAGCGCGCCGTGGGGGGCGGCGGCGACTGGCGCGGGGCGCTGCGGGCGTCGCTGCTGGAGCACACCGGGGCTTTAAGTCGCGCGGAGCTGACGCTGACGGCGACGGCGCGCGACGACACCACGGACGACGTCGTGACGGTACGTGGCCCCCGACCCCGCGTCATACGTGTCTCGCACGAGACGATTCCCACGCTGTTCATTTACGGCGCAGACATATCCGCTGAACCACTTTTCACAAGTATCTAATACTACAGCTGGCACGTGCTACACGTTGAAGTGAGTACCTCCTGTGAACATGCCAGCTTTAATATTATTATCCTAACCTGAACACCGGATCTGTCGGTGACTGTACATATTTGCCGCATTTCCACAGAATCATCGAGATGACATAGTACGAAGATTGACCCAGTTAGTATGGCCCGAAACCTAGATGACGTAACGGCGGCGGGCTCGTGCTCAAACTGAAGCCCGAGCATCGCTCGTGAGGAATTCGTAATTTTGTAAACGCATTAAGTAGGGTGTCAAGATTTTGACGAAGACCGACGATAGGTGCGTAGCGGCATAATATTATTTATGATACATGGTGGTGGTCAACAAGGAAATACATGTAAAAACGTAGTAAATTGTGGCCTTTCAATAGTAATGTTAATTAAAAAAGTAGTTTATTTTTAGTGTTCATAAAACCAAAACAAAATGTATTTAACAAAATGTTATGTATAATCTAAAAGTCTGCTGCATACAGTTGGCGCTGCGGGAACCGGACGCCGGGGGCGAGGCCGAGCTGCTGCCGACCGTCGGCGGCGTGCTACTGCGGCCGAGATCGCTGCGCGCCAACCGCACCGTGCTGAGCGTGCTGCAGCTCTCGCGCGACGACCGCGGCGCGCTGGCGCTGCTGGGCGGCGGGGTGTTGCGCGTGCGGCGGCGCGCGGCTCGGGCGGGAGCTCTCCGGGCGAGCGCGACCGGTCGGCTGGCGGCGCGCGGGGCGACGGCGGCTCAGGTGGAGGCGCGCGTCGCGGGCGCCTGGGGCGAGCTGACCGCGAGCGCGCTGTCCTGGGTGGCGCCGCGCGTGCGCCTTCTGCTAGTGGCGGGCGGCTGCGCGCGCGCCGACGTAGCGCCGCTCGAGGTGGGCTCGGAGGTGCGGCTGACGTCGACGTTGGGCGCGGCGCGGCGGCGCGTGCGACGGCTGCGTGCCGCGCGGCTGCCGGCGCCGGGTCGCACGCTGGCGCTGGCCGACCCGCGCTCGTCGTGCCGTGGTTGACCTTACCGACATGACATTTGCTTTACTTTGAAACTTAAATTGTAATAAATGTATTGAATTACTATAAATAAAAAAGTTATATATAAAGTTTTTAATTATTTTTATCCTGTTGGTCGGATAGGACATAGTAGTCCTATAGTAGTTTTGAAACATATTATAGTAGGTATTAATCACGTCCGGACTGATCCGTTAAAAATACCGATTGTGCTGGTAGTATGCCTTTCATTTTTACATTACCTTTTTACTAGCCGATTATGAAATTTCTTAGGTTTGGTTAGGTTTACCTTTAAGTCGAGAATGGTGGGCGCTAGACAAAGTGTGCACTAAGGCTTTTCGATTTCTTTTTCGGCCCTCTATACGCTTGACATGAATAAACTAGCCGAATATGAAATTCCTTAGGTTAGGTTAGGTTTTGGTCAGGTTTACCTTTTAGTCGAGAATGGTGGGCGCTAGACAAAGAGTGCACTGGGGCTTTTCGATTTCTTTTTCGGCCCTCTATACGCTTGACATAAATAAACTAGCTGATTATGAAATTTTTTCAGTTCGAAAAATTTTACAAGTCATAGAATTTGGTTAACGTGACTCACTGGAAAACGGTGGGCGTTAGGCGAAAAGTGCACATGATTATAGTCCCATTTTTCGGCTCTTTATACGGTAGATATGAAAGTTCGACCCTCTGCGCGCTAGAAATGAAAAAATTATAAACTTTTAAATTTTTAATTTCACTGTTATGTTGCTTTTACTCGAGAATGGTGGGTGCTAGGCAAAGTGTTCACTGAGGATTTTCTTCTTATTTTCGGCCCTCTATACGCTGGACATGAATAAACTAGCCGATTATGAAATTTCTTAGGTTGGGTTAGGTTAGGTTAGGCTTAGTTCCAACCTCCCGGTAGCAGAGCGTCCAGTGCCTGGTCTGCTCTCCCGGAGTGATGGCAGAACAAACTGCCATGCGAAGGCTCTGCATTATAATGCAGATGCCGCTAGCTAGGCCGCTGCTGTTATCGCTTTAGTGGGTCCGGCGGTCTAGCACTACAGCGGGGAAGAAGGCACCATGGGGTTTTAGTGGCTAACCTCCGGGTGCGCTCTTCACTACGCACCCGGGTGAGTCCCACATACCTTGGCTGGCGTCCCCAGTCCGCCGGGGATGCATAAAGCATTTCCCCATGAAAAAAAAAAAAAAAAAAAAGGCTTAGTTCCAACCGGCGTTAGTTAACGGCATTGGTGGGGCCGCAGAGGAAGAGGCAAGTTGGTATTACGGTGCGCCGCTTGCCCTATCCTCTGCGGCCGAGGTGTGGTCGGTGGCAGAACCATAGCCCTGATCTGCCACCGGGTACCGGTTGTGGAGGCTGGTATCCGTGGCCTTCTAGTAGCAGACTCGGGGGGAGTCTGCTACAGTACTGGTGGAGGCCGAGGAGAGAGGCGCACCTTACCATCTGGTGCGCCTAGGGCCTTCGGGCCTAGGATGGAGCCGGTTGTTGGCGGCTGCCGCCGGCGGGGTCGCGGATGTGTTTCTCGTTCCCGTGGCCCCGTCACAGGGCGGCGAGGAGGAAGGTGGGGGGTGGTTTTTAGTGGGTATACCGTGGGTCTCATTAGCCTATACGGGAGTCCCACATCACCACTCGGGTGCCCCCTGCGCCTGGGTGGTATGCGTAATGCATTTTCCTCCCCGAAAACAAAAAAAAAAAAGGCTTAGTTCCCCCCCAAGATGGTTGCACGCCTTGACGTGGCGGTGGGGCTTTGTAACCGTGGACTGGACACCCACGGTGAAGCGAAGAGGCAACCAGGGCCGGCTTGTTTGCCGCCGGCTGGCCCGAGGTGGGCGCTCCCAGCGGGCTGGAGGAGTCCGCTGCGGACGCGCTAGGAGGTGGGACCGCAGAAGAAGAGGAGTGCCGGTATTACGGTGCGCCGTACTCCCTATCTTCTGCGGCCGTGGAGGGATCGCAGGGGGAGAGGCGTGGTGGTGTTGTGCCACTCTCCCTACCCCCCTGCGAGCTGGCGGGGCCGTTCCGTAGGTTAACGGCATCGGTGGGGCCGCAGAGGAAGAGGCAAGTTGGTATTACGGTGCGCCGCTTGCCCTATCCTCTGCGGCCGAGGTGTGGTCAGTGGCAGAACCATAGCTCAGATCTGCCACCGGGTACCGGTTATGGAGGCTGGTATCCGTGGCCTCCTAGTAGCAGACTCGGGGGGAGTCTGCTACAGTACTGGTGGAGGCCGAGGAGGGAGGCGCACCTTACCATCTGGTGCGCCTGGGGCCTTCGGGTCCTGGATGGAGCCGCTTGTGGGCGGCTGCCGCCGGCGGGGTCGCGGATGTGTTTATCGTTCCCGTGGCCGCGTCACAGGGCGGCGAGGAGGAAGGTGGGGGGTGGTTTTTAGTGGGTATACCGTGGGTCTCATTAGCCTATACGGGAGTCCCACATCACCACTCGGGTGCCCCAAAAAAGGGTTAGGCTTAGTTAGGTAGGTTTGTCTGTGCCCCCCCTCCGAAACAGACCGCAGCGGCTTATGTTACCGCTGCGGTCAGCCGGGCCACAAGGCGGCCGGCTGCCAGGCGGAGCTCCAGTGCGCGATCTGCCTAGCCGCGGGCAAGAAGGCGGATCATGTGATGGGGGGTAGAGCGTGCAACCCCCCATCAGTTCGTGGCAAGTTTATCTCCTCCCCAGATTCATCGGGGAGGGGTCTTTTGGCGCCTGAGGCCGAGATGTCCGAGTAATGCCAGGACATCTTAGCTTCCTTCAGGGAAACGTGAACCACTCCGCCGTGGCTCAGGACCTCTTCCTGCAGTCGATGGCGGAGTGATCGATCGATGTGGCGGTTGTGGCGGAGCCTTATTTTGTTCCTCCCTTGCCGCATTGGGCTGGGGACTCTGAAGGCTCTCGTGGGGTTCTCGTGTCACCGATCCGAAGGGGAGGGAAGTGGAGGAGTGGGCTCTGGCCTCGGGACTGTCCCTACTCAATACAGGGACGGTCCTCACCTGCGTGCGGCGGACAGGCGGTTCAGTGGTGGACTTGTCGTTCGCCACTCCCGACCTCGCGCGCAGGGTGGCAGGGTGGAGGGTTGTTACGGAGGTGGAGACACTCTCGGACCATCGCTACATAAAGTTCGAGGTGTCTCCAGCCTCCGCATCGAGCTCGGCGTCGGTGTCCGGGGGACGTAGCAGTTTCCCGCGTTGGGCACTCTCTAAGCTCAACCGGGAACTGGCGGAGGAGGCGGCTATCGTTGGCCGCTGGAGCCTCCCGTCGTTGGAAGGTTTGGGGGTGGACGAAATGGCTGGCTGCTTTGGCGACGTGCTCACTAACCTCCCCCTCCTCGATGGGCGGTGTACTGGGGCCGAAGGTCGTGAGGGTGGCATCAGCGCTGGGCCGACTCCTTCCAAATATAGAAGGGCCCAGCGCAGCGGGGCCAGCAGGCGGCTGTACTCCGGAGTTTGCCGGAGTGTAGCTCTGTACGGAGCCCCCATATGGGCGGATTCCCTCACTGCTCGCAATAAGGCCCAGCTGCGAAGAGCGCAGCGGGTCATAGCAGTGAGGGTAATCAGGGGCTACCGTACAGTCTCCTGGGTGGCAGCTACTGCCCTGGCGGGGGAACCGCCGTGGAAGCTCACGGCAAGGGTCCTTGCCGAGACGAACCTCCTCATGTCAGAGAGGAGGTCGCATGGCGAGGTCCTTTCGTGGGAGGAGCTAAGGCGGTTCCAAAAGCTGGGAGAGCAGTGGTTGCTGAGGAGGTGGGGCGAGGTCCTGGAGCAGTCGCCGTACGGCCAACATACGGCCGCGGCACTGCGTCCAGTCCTTGCGGCGTGGATGCGCCGCAAGCGGAAACCCCTCACCTTCCGACTTACACAGGTTCTCACCGGGCATGGATGCTTCGGTGCGTACCTGTGTAGGGTCGCCAGGAGGGAGCCTACGCCAGCCTGCCACCATTGTGGCGCTGCGGAGGACACGGCCCAGCACACCCTAGAGGTGTGCGACCGATGGGCCGTGCAGCGCCACGATCTCGTGGCAGTGCTTGGGCGGGACCTCTCGCTCTCGAGTGTGGTTCACTGCATGCTCAAGAGCGATGAGGCCTGGCAGGCGGCGGTCTCTTTCTGCGAAGCCGTAATTTCGCAGAAAGAGGCCGCGGAGCGGGACAGAGAGATAGATCCATCCTCTGTTCCGCTCCGCCGGCGAAGGACGGGAGCGAGGAGGCGTCGCTATGCGAACCTCCTCCAATAGTCTCTTGTCTAACCGGGGCTCAAACCCATCCTCTCCCGAGAGGATGGGTTCCTCCCCGGCTTAGCTAGTCCCGGCGCCGAGGGGTCACTCCAGGTTGTCGGAGTGGCCTCTAATTGTGGTGGTCCGGTCCCTATAGAGGTAGACCGGCCGGTCGCGGGGGGTGTCCTGTGTTAGACAGATCCGGGACGCTTCCCATTATAGCGGCTGATGGCAATCCGCAGGTTCAGTTTTAGTGGGTAAACCGGCGAGTCGCGTCGGGAGTCCCACATATCCCCGGGAAACCCCTCCCGGGGAAGGCGTAACGTCCTTTCCCCTGAAAAAAAAAAAAAAAAGCTTAGTTAGGTTAAACTTTTACTCGAGAATGGTGGGTGCTAGGCAAAGAGTGCACTGAGGCTTTTCGTCTTATTTTTCGGCCCTCTATACGCTGGACATGAATAAACTAGCCGATTATGAAATTTTTGATTTTCACTTTGAAAAATTTTACAAGTCCTAGAAATCGGTTTACGTGACTCCAGTGAGAGTCACGTAAACGGTGGGCGCTAGGCGAAAAGTGCACATGATTCTCGTCCCATTTTTCGGCCCTTTATACGCTAGATATGAAAGTTCGACCCTCTGCGCGTGTCAAAAAGATTGAAGATAAGGGAATAAAAACTAAAGATAATTCAGAATGACCAAAATAGTTACTATCAAAAGGATAAGAAGTAAAATACTAAAGCATTGCTAAATACATTTATTGTATAAAGGTTTTTCTTATTATAATAATAACAAATCAAATCATTTTCATAATGTACCAATACTTCTGACTAACATTATTAATATTAACATTTTGACATTATAAAATATAATTTAAAACAAAATTATCAATAAGACAATTACTTGATAATCTAGCTATCTAGCTATAATTTATACAATAGGTTTTAGACAATGTTATACTTATACTTATCTTTAATATAATGAACGATCACTCTCACAGTTTGGCCAAGACTAACTTTTAAAAATGGCGGACCAACTTTTTATAAGAATAAAATGGCGCCAACAGGAAGTAAGGTTGATTATGGAAATTACTAAAATTGTTATACAAAAGAGAATGTTTAATGGTTATTAAGTTATTTGATAATTTAGATGAATTATTTAACTTTAAATATTAAATTTTAAACTGTAGATTGTAAAACAGGAAATAATAAAATGATATTGTGACATAACTGTCAAAGTATAAGAATGATAAATTTAGCTTTTGAATGAAATTTATTTTAAAGGTATATTACTATAAAAATACCAATATTCTAACACGGCCATACTGACAGGTACTTCGTTCTCTGAAGTACCAAATTTTATTTTATTCCAATACACTTATATCATAAGCCACACATGGAGCACTGATTTTAGAAGTCCCTTAATTGTAACTTATTCTAACATTGCAATTGCCACTGTGGCTCATAGCAACGCTCAGTGATACATTAAATTACTGACTCCACATGTCCTGCTACACATGTGTCGAGCCTCAAGTACAGCACTTACTTCAGCAGTCCCTTAATTGTAACTTATTCTAACATTGTTCATTGCCCCTGTAACTCGTAAGCAACACTCAGTGATACATTAAATTACTGACTCCACATGTCCTGCTACACATGTGTCGAGCCTCAAGTACAGCACTAACTTCAGCAGTCCCTTAATTGTAACTTATTCTAACATTGTTCATTGCCCCTGTAACTCGTAAGCAACGCTCAGTGATACTCTAATTGTACTGGCTCCACATGTCCTGCTGAGGCGAGCCTTGAGTAGAGCACTGACTCTAGCAGTCCTTAGATGTAAGTGAGAAAAAAAAGACAAATTTTATACGATTTATTTATTACCGAAATCATACATTACTTAACACAAAATCAACCTTTTCTTAAAATAAAATCTTGACAAAATTACTTTGTTTTCAAAATTATTAAGATTGACACAGCCTAGATATATTGCATATAGGTTGTTTAATTGTTATGTTAATTTATGCATAAAATGATTATCCTTAATAATTTTAGACTTCCTCCTAGTCATAGTCCTGATTTTTTCCGTATTATGATTTTAATAATTCATAATACCCGTAGCATGATTTAAGGCAAGGACCAAGCTCAAAAACAAAATGACTTTCATTACTCGTATGCACATTGTAATAAGATTCTGTTTTGCGTAGCATTATTTTCTATATTCAAGTAGTTTTCTATATTCCGGTTTTGCAATGTATTTTTTTTTTTAAATATCTTTCGAAATATTGTACCAATCACAAAGGTGTTCGGTTTATGTTTTAATATAACATAATATAAATTATTTAACAAAAAAAAAATTGTATGGTATTGCACAAAACTTTACGTTTTAGTGAGTGATGAGATGAGATGAATTGAGATTGTGTGATTTTTAAGAAGTGATTTTATATTTATTTATTTTTTTCACTCAGGAAAAAACAGGTTTTTTTTTAATGTGTACGGTTCATGACGCGTCAAGGATTGTGTACTTTATCCATAGAGATATATACATGGAGGTGCCCTTAAGGTTCTATACATACTAGCGCTTATACAATGTGCTGGAAATATGACAAAGAGTGAAATATCATTTGGTCTCTTTCTATCTAATGCAATAATTCCCAGTGATAAAAGAAACGGCAATATTTTTGTTTTTGCTCATTTTAGAAACATTAGACTTCAAAACTTGACAATTAACGAAATGCGGAACGATCCGCCATTTTCAGCTCACTTTTTGTGGTAGTTCTTCTGTCAAAAAGTTGTATAAGTTTTGTTTAATTATGAATTTCTAAGAGATAAGGACTTATTCTTAAAATTTTACTTGAATGTTGTAAAACTGATAATTAAGGCGACGCATTGATAATTTGGCTGTAGCGATATCGATTTTTCTCAGCAATGACTAAAGCTGAGAAATTAAAAGTTCATTGTCAGTATTCATCATGTCTTTGTCTTTGAATTACCCATAGCATAACACGATTGGTCAACTTTTCTTTCCATTTCTTGCTGTTCCATTGCTTGTAGAAAACATAGCTCATAGAAACAAGGGGAGGGCTCATGGAAGAAAAGAGGGGAGGCCTTTGCCCAGCAGTGGGACATAACAGGCTAGCATAATAATAATATATATACTATAAATATCTCATGAAATAATTGTGTTGTAATTAGATATTAATTTCATTTATTATATTCATATTCACATATATATAAGAACAGTCCTTTAAATTGCATTTTATGTCATTAGATTTATTTACGTAATTGAAAAGTGTTGTACTGTTTGTAATAGTTATCGATAAAGATACAAATAATTATTTAATAATAATCATTACATTGGCGTGATGTCACAAAAGGCAATCTGAATGTGTTCGATGTGGTTTTAAAAATATAAGTTAACAGCGTTTAATTATATTGTGTGACCAAAATTATTTGACAAAATATTATGCTAAAACAAATAATACTTGTTTTTATAGGTTGAAAGCTGGAGAAGAGAATATTAATCCCCGGACCCCGTCAAGAGAATCACAGACAATTAGTTTTTGAACAAACTAATTTTATTTAGAAATGAATAGACTTATTTATTTGTATTTAAATAAGTGGATATATTTCTTTGTTTTTAATTTCTATTCCACCTTAGATAGTTAAAAAAAAAGTTTTTAGTTCCATCTGTCAATGCCACAAGGACTAATTATTTGCCAGGCTGTAAAAATACCTATTTATTGTACCATATTTTCACCAAATAAAGCATCTTGTCATTATGTATAAGATTAAGTTACGATGGGACTGACTTACGCTGTACATCAAAAGTCCCTAAATAAATTAAGAATAAAAAAACATCTTTTCATTTCATAAACCAATCTATACAATTGGCTCGGCTCGTATACAAATAAATATTCATCCATATTATGACCTCCAAGGACTTCTGTTTCATAATTTGTTATATCTGAATACATGATATACATTTGGTTTCACTATTTACTAATGTAACAATGAACCAAGACTTTAATTTAGTTCGGCATATTATTCGGTTAGCTACTTGAAGTATCATAAAATAGTGGCTCACGTCTTGTTACTGTGATTTATTTGAAGTGAGAGAAAGTCAGTCAGCGTACACTAGGGTTGTGTCAAACGGAAACTAAATTGTAGTCATGATTTACACGACAGCACAGTAAAAAAAAACCAAATTAATAATATTCCTTGACAATATTGTTTTATGGCAGAAGATCGTGGCCGTACTCAATAATTGTGATATTTATCACATTACCCATACTTCCGTTCGGCCAATCCGACATTACTAATTTTCCAAAAATTATTCTTCTATCCATTTGAACAAATTATATAATGTTGGTATTACAATAAAAAAATATTTATATATACGTAGTATGTATATAAAAACTGAACAAAACCTATTTTTTTTTGTATAATATAATAAGAGGCTTTTATATATTATACGCTCTAAGTATGTATAGGTGACTTTACATAAGTTCAGTTACTCTTAAATTCTCAAGAGTTTTATTTTTATTTTATATATTCGTATTTAACTAACGAAATAGGTACGTATACTTTTTATAGTTTCTACAGTAGTTATTATCATTAATGGACAATGAAATGCTCAATTCTGCCACTGTCATCATGGTGCTCCCAGACAAGTGGTACCGTAGACTATGTTGTGTTAAGTGGCGTATTTAGGTACTATAATGCCAATGGGGCTATGATGTCAAATTTCTAAATTTGTCTGTCTCAAGTTTCATTTCAATTTATGAACCTCATATCCAACAGTGATCTAAGTCATCTATTTTAAAACAAATTTAAGTAAGTATCCTGTGATTCAACAAAACATTATTTTAAGTACAATATACTTCTTTTTTTTTTTTTTTTGCTGTTGCTCCCAATGTATTACATCATAATTATTAGTCTCCATTAATATAATGTTAACGGATTACTGAGCATTGAATATCTGTTAATATATTAACTCTTATAGATCATAATTAGCGTTTGCTTCAATTTCATTTCGCATGATCGACTAAATACTATAAGCCTTACATGGTTTAAGAAAGGTAACTTTTTCGACTACTGGCGTACAAAAAAAAATCCTTTTTCATCCAAGATATTATATAACTTGGTATAGTTTATTGTATAATAATAAAAATGCTTTTAAAACAAGCTAAGAACAATATTGTTAATTTTGTACTGATAAGTAGACAGTTATTTAAGTATTCCCTTGTTCCCAGGTCATAATAAAAAGTCATTTATTAGTACGACAGTCAATAATTACTCACTTACTTAATCTGCAAATTAAACTCCCGTGAACAATTTTATCAAATTATAGATTTAACAAGGTAAACGATTGCAAAAGCGATTTGATACTAATAAACCACAAGCAAAACTTGCAGGTATTCACCGGTACTTACTTGGCTCTAATAGTCCATACAGTTAAAGTTTTAAAACACTTATTTATCACAATGACTCACAATTCACTTTACATGAGAAAATATTTATAATTAGTTACACAATACAAAGACTTGAAACATACAGTGACATGTCGCAAATAAAATTTAGTTCACAAATTAATAGTCAGTCTTAACATTCACTATCAAACACAATGAGGGTAGTTAGTAAAACATTGTACCTAAACAGAATAATGTTAGACATATTTAGCTATCGAATGTCGTAATTTAAATATAGGTAATTATAATAGCAGTTTGTATAGGTAGAATTTATAAATTCAATTTTCAATGTATTTATGATAACTTGTACCTTCCGTGGAATCCCGTCATTGGTACCACACTGATTAAGATCCTCGTTTGGCCTAGGCAGCCTGGAGACCGCTGATACAATTGGCCGACCTGCCGTTCCCAATGCAGGTAGGCGTCACGCACGGCCGCCACCGCTGGCAGGAGTTCCGAACCGCTTGATGTCCAACTGAAAATGAAAAAAAATACGATTAGAAAAATGAAGTGAAAATCGCGGGATGGATCTATCCAACTTCTGATGTCAAAAAGATTGAAGATAAGGGAATAAAAACTAAAGATAATTCAGAATGACCAAAATAGTTACTATCAAAAGGATAAGAAGTAAAATACTAAAGCATTGCTAAATACATTTATTGTATAAAGGTTTTTCTTATTATAATAATAACAAATCAAATCATTTTCATAATGTACCAATACTTCTGACTAACATTATTAATATTAACATTTTGACATTATAAAATATAATTTAAAACAAAATTATCAATAAGACAATTACTTGATAATCTAGCTATCTAGCTATAATTTATACAATAGGTTTTAGACAATGTTATACTTATACTTATCTTTAATATAATGAACGATCACTCTCACAGTTTGGCCAAGACTAACTTTTAAAAATGGCGGACCAACTTTTTATAAGAATAAAATGGCGCCAACAGGAAGTAAGGTTGATTATGGAATTTACTAAAATTGTTATACAAAAGAGAATGTTTAATGGTTATTAAGTTATTTGATAATTTAGATGAATTATTTAACTTTAAATATTAAATTTTAAACTGTAGATTGTAAAACAGGAAATAATAAAATGATATTGTGACATAACTGTCAAAGTATAAGAATGATAAATTTAGCTTTTGAATGAAATTTATTTTAAAGGTATATTACTATAAAAATACCAATATTCTAACACGCGCTAGAAATGAAAAAACTAGCCGATTATAAACTTTTAAATTTCACAGTTGTGTTGCTTTTACTGGAAAACGGTAGGTGCTAGACAAAGAGTAACTGAGGCTTTTCGTCTTATTTTTCGGCCCTCTATACGCTGGACATGAATAAACTAGCCGATTATGAAATTTTTCAAGTCCTAGAAATCGGTTTACGTGACTCTCACTGGAAAACGGTGGGCGCTAGGCGAAAAGTGCACTTGAGTCTCGTCCCATTTTTCGGTCCTCTATAAGCTAGATATATAAGTTCGCCTTCTACGCGCTAGGAATGAAAAAAACTAGGAGATTATAAACTTTTAAAATTGAATTTCGCCGTTATGTCACTTTTACTCGAGAATGGTGGGTGCTACGCAAAGAGTTCACTGAGGCTTTTCTTCTTATTTTCGGCCCTCTATGCGCTGGACATGAATAAACTAGCCGATTATGAAATTTCTTAGGTTAGGTTATGTTAGGTTGTTAGGTTAGGTTAGGCTTAGTTAGGTTAAACTTTTACTCGAGAATGGTAGGTGCTAGGCAAAGAGTGCACTGAGGCTTTTCATCTTATTTTTCAGCCCTCTATACGCTGGACATGAATAAACTAGCCGATTATGAAATTTTTGATTTTCACTTTGAAAAATTTTACAAGTCCTAGAAATCGGTTTACGTGACTCTCACTGGAAAATGGTGGGCGCCAGGCGAAAAGTGCACATGATTCTCGTCCCATTTTTCAGCCCTTTATACGCTAGATATGAAAGTTCGACCCTCTGCGTGCTAGAAATGAAAAAACTTGCCGATTATAAACTTTTAAATTTTTAATTTCACCGTTATGTCACTTACTCGAGAATGGTGGGTGCTAAGCAAAGAGTGCACTGAGGCTTTCGTCTTATTTTTCGGCCGTCTATACGCTGGACATGAATAAACTTTAAATTTTTAATTTCACCGTTATGTCTCTTTTACTCGAGAATGGTGGGTGCTAGGCAAAAAGTTCACTGAGGCTTTTCTTCTTATTTTCGGCCCTCTATGCGCTGGACATGAATAAACTAGCCGATTATGAAATTTCTTAGGTAAGGTTATGTTAGGTTAGGTTAGGTTAGGTTCATGTAGCAGACTCGGGGGGAGTCTGCTACACTACTGGTGGAGGCCGAGGAGGAAGGCGCACCTTACCATCCGGTGCGCCTGGGGCTTTCGGGCCTTGGATGGAGCCGCTAGTGGGCGGCTGCCGCCGGCGGGGTCGCGGATGTGTTTATCGTTCCCGTGGCCCCGTCACAGGGCGGCGAGGAGGAAGGTGGGGGGTGGTTTTTGGTGGGTATACCGTGGGTCTCATTAGCCTATACGGGAGTCCCACATCACCACTCGGGTGCCCCCTGCGCCTGGGTGGTATGCGTAATGCATTTTCCCCTCCGGAAACAAAAAAAAAAAAAAAAAAGGTTAGGTTCCCTCCGATGGTTGCACGCCTTGTCGTGGCGGTGGGGCTTAGTATCCGTGGACTGGACACCCACGGTGAAGCGAAGAGGCAACCAGGGCCGGCTTGTTTGCCGCCGGCTGGCCCGAGGAGGGCGCTCCCAGCGGGCTGGAGGAGTCCGCTGCGGACGCGCTTGGAGGTGGGACCGCAGAAGAAGAGGAGTGCCGGTATTACGGTGCGCCGTACTCCCTATCTTCTGCGGCCGTGGAAGGATCGCAGGGGGAGAGGTGTGGTGGTGTTGTGCCACTTTCCCTACCCCCCTGCGAACTGGCGGGGCTGTTCCGTGTGTTAACGGCATTGGTGGGGCCGCAGAGGAAGAAGCAAGTTGGTATTACGGTGCGCCGCTTGCCCTATCCTCTGCGGCCGAGGTGTGGTCGGTGGCAGAACCATATACCAGATCTGCCACCGGGTACCGGTTGTCGAGGCTGGTATCCGTGGCCTCCTAGTAGCAGACTCAGGGGGAGTCTGCTACAGTACTGGTGGAGGCCGAAGAGGCAGGCGCACCTTACCATCTGGTGCGCCTGGGGCTTTCGGGCCTAGGATGGAGCTTCTTGTGGGCGGCTGCTCCCGGCGGGGTCGCGGATGTGTTTATCGTTCCCGTGGCTCCGTCACAGGGCGGCGAGGAGGAAGGTGGGGGGTGGTTTTTAGTGGGTATACCGTGGGTCTCATTAGCCTATACGGGAGTCCCACATCACTACTCGGGTGCCCCCTGCGCCTGGGTGGTATGCGTAATGCATTTTCCCCCCCGGAAACAAAAAAAAAAAAAAAGGTCCCCCCGATGGTTGCACGCCTTGTCTTGGCGGTGGGGCTTAGTAACCGTGGATTGGACACCCACGGTGAAGCGAAGAGGCAACCAGGGCCGGCTTGTTTGCCGCCGGCTGGCCCGAGGAGGGCGTTCCCAGCGGACTGGAGGAGTCCGCTGCGGACGCGCTAGGAGGTGGGACCGCAGAAGAAGAGGAGTGCCGGTATTACGGTGCGCCGTACTCCCTATCTTCTGCGGCCGTGGAGGGATCGCAGGGGGAGAGGCGTGGTGGTGTTGTGCCACTCTCCCTACCCCCCTGCGAGCTGGCGGGGCCGTTCCGTACGGTTAAGGGCATTGGTGGGGCCGCAGAGGAAGAGGCAAGTTGGTATTACGGTGCGCCGCTTGCCCTATCCTCTGCGGCCGAGGTGTGGTCGGTGGCAGAACCATATACCAGATCTGCCACCGGGTACCGGTTGTGGAGGCAGGAGGAGGTATCCGTGGCCTCCTAGTAGCAGACTCAGGGGGGAATCTACTACAGTACTGGTGGAGGCCGAGGAGGCAGGCGCACCTTACCATGTGGTGCGCCTGGGGCTTTCGGGCCTAGGATGGAGCTGCTTGTGGGCGGCTGCTGCCGGCGGGGTCGCGGATATGTTTATCGTTCCCGTGGCCCCGTCACAGGGCGGCGAGGAGGAAGGTGGGGGGTGGTTTTTAGTGGGTATACCGTGGGTCTCATTAGCCTATACGGGAGTCCCACATCACCACTCGGGTGCCCCCTGCGCCTGGGTGGTATGCGTAATGCATTTTCCCCCGCGGGAAAAAAAAAAGGTTAGGTTAGGTTAGGTTAGGTTCCCCCCCCCCCCATAGGGTGAGTCCAACCCTTAAGTGTCTCGGACTCACCCTGGACGGGAGGTGGACCTTCGGCCCCCATTTTCAGCAACTGGGGTCGAAGGTCGTGAGGGTGGCATCAGCGCTGGGCCAACTCCTTCCAAATATAGGAGGGCCCAGCGAGGCCTGCAGGCGGCTATACTCCGGAGTTTGCCGGAGTGTAGCTCTGTACGGAGCCCCTATATGGGCGGATCCCCTCACTGCTCGCAATAAGGCCCAGCTGCGAAGAGCGCAGCGGGTCATAGCAGTGAGGGTAATCAGGAACTACCGTACAGTCTCCTGGGTGGCAGCTACTGCCCTGGCGGGGGAACCGCCGTGGGAGCTCACGGCAAGGGTCCTTGCCGAGACGAACCTCCTCATGTCAGAGAGGAGGTCGCATGGTGAGGTCCCTTCGTGGGAGGAGCTAAGGCGGTTCCAAAGGCTGGGAGAGCAGTGGTTGCTAAGGAGGTGGGGCGAGGTCCTGGAGCAGTCGCCGTACGGCCAACATACGGCCGCGGCACTGCGTCCAGTCCTTGCGGCGTGGATGCGCCGCAAGCGGAAACCCCTCACCTTCCGCCTTACACAGGTACTCACCGGGCATGGATGCTTCGGTGCGTACCTGTGTAGGGTCGCCAGGAGGGAGCCTACGCCAGTCTGCCACCATTGTGGCGCTGCGGAGGACACGGCCCAGCACACCCTAGAGGTGTGCGACCGATGGGCCGTGCAGCGCCACGATCTCGTGGCAGTGCTTGGGCGGGACCTTTTAAAAGCAGGCTGTATCAGCTCTGATTTAATCTGTTTTTTATTTTATTTATACTTTACTTGTTTATTTAATGTTATTTAATTTTAAAATGCAGACCACTGTAATCGTTGGGCTATATTATTATGTAATAAAAAATATTTGTATTGTGATGTCACATATTGGTCCTGGCAGAATATCAGTGCAGCGAGCTTGCTTG
The DNA here is from genome assembly GCA_905404095.1 of Glaucopsyche alexis. NCBI lineage: Eukaryota > Metazoa > Arthropoda > Insecta > Lepidoptera > Lycaenidae > Glaucopsyche > Glaucopsyche alexis. The sequence continues at coordinate 23,353,919 of FR990056.1, forward strand.
CTGCGAATGCTGAGCTAGGGTCAATTTTTGGCATCACACAACATATAGGTTATAAAGTTCAGTTATTATGATGATAATATAAGGACCATACCACGGCGCAACCAGCAAATCCAGCACCGGTATTAGTGTCAAATTTTTTGTCTACAAATCCGCGGCCTTGAGCTTGCAGGCTGGATAGTCAGTGGCCTTTTAGATTATTCTTGTATTTTTTGTGTTTATGTGTTGTGTGATGAACAAAATAAAGTATTTCTTCTTCTTGTTCTTCTTCTTCTTCTCTCGAGTGTGGTTTGCTGCATGCTCGAGAGTGATGAGGCCTGGCAGGCGGCGGTCTCTTTCTGCGAAGCCGTCATTTCGCAGAAAGAGGCCGCGGAGCGGGACAGAGAGATAGATCCATCCTCTGTTCCGCTCCGCCGGCGTAGGACGGGAGCGAGGAGGCGTCGCTATGCGAACCTCCTCCAATAGTCTCCTGTCCAACCGGGGCTCGGGAGAGGATGGGAACCTCCCCGGCTTAGCTAGTCCCGGCGCCGAGGGGGACACTCCAGGTTGTCGGAGTGGCCTCTAATTGTGGTGGAAGTCCGGTCCCTATAGAGGTAGACCGGCCGGTCGCGGGGGGTGTCCTGTATTAGACAGATCCGGGACACTCCCCATTACAGCGGCTGATGGCAATCCGCAGGTTCAGTTTTAGTGGGTAAACCGGCGAGAAGCGTCAGGAGTCCCACATATCCCCGGGATACCCCTCCCGGGGAAGGCGTAACGTCCTTTCCCCTGAAAAAAAAAAAAAAAAAGCTTAGTTAGGTTAAACTTTTACTCGAGAATGGTGGGTGCTAGGCAAAGAGTGCACTGAGGCTTTTCGTCTTATTTTTCGGCCCTCTATTTATTTATTTTATTTAAATAAAATAAATAAATAAATAAATCATTTATTTTCAAGAAACTTTACAAACATTATCTTTTTTTATTATTTATTTATTTATTTGCAATATGTGTGATATTATAGATGTTACATTCGGTTAACAATAGATTCATCACATTTGCCCAATTGGGCATGCAAATGTCTAACTTAATATTATATAAATCTAAATATTTAATATTACAATTGTTAATACATACTAAGCACATATAAAAATTTAATACCTAAGGTCAAAGTTACATAAAATATATAATATTTAATATCGTCTAAGATTGTCATATTACTTATAATTTATACATAAATAAGACATAGCAAAATCCATTATTACTCCTTATTCGTCTATAATTGTTAAATTTGTTTGTAACCATTATAATAATTATACTTATGTAACAGATTAATTTAATATGTCGATTTTATTATGTCTTATAACTATTTATTACATTAAGTTCTATTTTAATACCTACTAAGGTCAAAGCTACATAAAAATAATAATATTTAATATAGTGAATGTCATGTCAGTTATAATTTATTCTTAAATTAGACACAACAAAATCCAATAATATTACTCTTTAATCGTCTTTAATAATTATTAAAATTGTTTGTAATCATTATAATTATATTTAATAGTTTAATTTAATATGTCGATTTTATTATGTCTTATAACTACTTCTTACATAGAGATCCATTACATTTCATTAAGAAAATCGTTTGTACTGTAGTAGCACTTACATATTAAAAATTCCTTTAGTTTTTTCTTTAACAAAATAACACTTTCAATATTTTTTATACCAATGGGTAATTTATTATAAATTGATGTAACCATACCTAGTACTCCTTTTTGCATAAATGAAGTGTTACGTGCTATAGTCCCTACTCTTTTAAGTCTGTTGCTTTTGAGTTTTGGGAACATATTAATGTTTGTTTTCACTAATAAGGCACTTTCAAGTATGTATATACATGGAAGAGGGAGTATATTATATTTTTTGAAATATGGTTCACAACTTTCATCCTGTTTCAAATGAAATACAGCTCTAAGACACTTTTTTTGTGCTTTAAAAACAAGTTCTCTATTGGATGAATTACCCCAAAAAACAACTCCGTATCTCAATGAAGACATAACATATTATGCGTTATAAGCAATTATAACAGATGATGTATGTGAAATACTATTCAGCATATAAAGGACGTAAGCATATTGATGTAGTTTTTTACACAATAAGTCACAATGAGCTTTCTAATTAAGTTTGTCATCGATCATAATACCCAAAAACTTTGTGGTTTGAGTATCTTCTATAGGTTTATCTTGATATTCTATTTTTAATTTAATTTTATTAGTGCGTTGATGAAATTGTATCATTTTAGTTTTTTCCAAATTAATTATTAGGTCGTTGCTTTGCATCCACTGTATGATTCTTATAATGTTCATATTTATGTGGTTTTCAAGGTTATTATCAATTTGTTTAAAAATAACTGTACTATCATCGGCAAAAAGAATCATCGGATCACTAGTAACTCTAGGTAAATCATTTATATATATTAAGAATAAAAGTGGGCCCAGGACACTGCCTGGAGGTACTCCGCATGTAACAGTTCGGTATTTAGATATATATTTAGTCTCAGTATGGGTTCTTGGGCATATGTTCACTATCTCAGTCTGTTGTTATCGACCTGTTAAGTAAGACCTCATGAGTTCTAGGGCTACACCGCGGATGCCACTACATTCTAATTTATTTAACAATTTTTCATGATGTACACGATCAAAAGCCTTGGACATGTCCATAAAAATAGCCACAACTGGGGTTTTTTTGTCTATGCTAGGTACTATTTGATGAAGAAAATTGAATATAGCCAAATTAGTAGATTTATTTCTTCTAAATCCCATTTGTTCCTCGCAAAGAATATTATTTTTCTCTAAAAATATGCTAACTCGATTGTAAATGGCTTTTTCAAAAACTTTTGAAAAAACAGGATTTATCGTGATAGGTCTATAAGAGTCCATACTTTCTTTGTTTCCTTTTTTAAAGAGGGGCTTTACTGTTGAGGATTTCAGTTTGCTTGGGTACACACCTGAAAGTAGGCACTGATTTACAATGTAACTTATAACCGGACTTATAATACCTGCTACCTTTTTTATTATGTTTGTTGATATTCCATCGTATCCAGTGCTATGGGTGTTATTAAGTAATTTTATTATTGTTAAAATTTCATTTGGATCAGTGGGGGTTAGAAAAATAGATTTAGAATTTGTATTAATTATATTATTATTATTTTTAATGTCATTAGAATTATTAGTGTTATTTTTAAAATTAGTTAATTCAATAAAGTAGTTATTGAAATATTCTGCAATTTCGTGCGAATTACTCACTATCTTATTATTAAATTTAATATTAGATATTGTTTGTTTATTATTATTTTTATTATTTTTAATTTTATTTATAAAGCTCCATGTTGCTTTAGATTTATTCTTTGAATTATTAATAAAATAGCTGTTTTGTGATTTTTGTGTCAGTTTTATTACTTTGTTTAGTCTTTTTGTGTACTCTTTCAGGTAGTTTTTAATTTTGTGATCTTTTTTAATTCTGTAATTCCATAACAATGTCCTCTTTTTCCTACAGCACTGTTTTATTCCTTTTGTAAGCCACTTAGATTGAACATTAAAACTTTTTCTAATGTTGTATATTGGAAAACAAAGATTGTATAATAGCAGAAATATGTCAATAAATGAGTCATACTATTTAATTTATATATATCAGGACAATTTAATTTATATGTGGCATTAAAAGTAATACTCGCTAAGTGTTTTTTAAATTTACATATGTTTTCATTGCTGTAATCTCTCATTTGTATGAAATAGTATGTAGATGTATTACGTACGTATTGTCCTTTATATTTTAATATTTGAGCTGTGTGATCAGACATTCCTAGGTCTTTGACCATCGGAGCCTCATTATCTTTTATATTATGAATTCTATACGCTGGACATAAATAAACTAGCCGATTATGAAATTTTTGATTTTTACTTTGAAAAATTTTACAAGTCCTAGAAATCGGTTTACGTGACTCCAGTGAGAGTCACGTAAACGGTGGGCGCTAGGCGAAAAGTGCACATGATTCTCGTCCCATTTTTCGGCCCTTTATACGCTAGATATGAAAGTTCGACCCTCTGCGCGCTAGAAATTAAAAAACTAGCCGATTATAAACTGTCCACGCCGTAATGCACATTTATTGAATATTTGGTTATTTACTTGCCGTATTTACTTATAATAAAAGATTGCTAACCTTGTGAACGTAGTTGGTAATATAATAATGGCCGTCTGCCGGCAGCCGGCAGACTTCTCCTTCTTCGCCTGTCATAGATAAGACAGGCGTAGACATCCTGGGGGGCCGTTGTCTTATTGTCCACGCCGTAATGCACATTTATTGAATATTTGGTTATTTACTTGCCGTATTTACTTATAATAAAAGATTGCTAACCTTGTGAACGTAGTTGGTAATATAATAATGGCCGTCTGCCGGCAGCCGGCAGACTTCTCCTTCTTCGCCTGTCATAGATAAGACAGGCGTAGACATCCTGGGGGGCCGTTGGAGACTGGGCTCCAACACTTCTGCAGCTGACGCAGGAATGACGCACATCCAGTGTAAGGGATGTATATTTTCTTCAACAGCACCAGATCTTCCACTTGAGCGGACGATCAATCCTTTGCCCATTTGGTTCTCGAGGCCGTGGTAGGCGGTGTCGGTACAGACATCAACGGGCGGCCAATTAAAAATTCCCAGGAGTCAAAGGATTAAGGTCAGTAGGATTTGATGATAAAGCAGATATAGGTCGGTAGTTGAGGATTATCTCTATCTGTGCAAAAAGTGGTTAACTTCTCAAAGTTAAAGAAGCTTTCCTGTTATACGTTTAAGTGATATTTGGCGCAACGCCTGACTCCCAAATCCCAACAAAGTGAGGCATAAGGGGATGAAAACATAAATTGTATGCCTTCGTTGGTTGCATAAGTATGAATCGAATGTCGACTGGATCGCATAACTTTCCCTAACTCGTATTTCGCGCCTACGAAGCTTTTCCCATTGTCGCAGTATATTACTGCCGGTTTTCCGCGTCTCGATATGAACCTGCGTAGGCATGAAAGGAAGGCATCAGTACTAAGGTCGCTAACGACTTCTAAATGAATAGCCTTGGTTACAAGGCATACAAACACGCATAAATATGCCTTGGTTATACGGTTACCACGTCCCTTTTAGAAGAAATCATAAAGGGCCCAGCAAAATGGACACTACGTTGATTAAAAGGAAGATCTGGACAAGTTCTTATTAAAGGTAAATCTCCCATTTTAAGTTGTAAGGTCTGGCCACGGAAATGACAACAGACCACATTTTCTGAAAATAGAACAAGCTAAAAGTCTGCCACCGATGTGCAGAAACAAGGTAGAGAGACACAATGATGTCATCTGATGAAACACAAATGTGTGCTTCAACAATCATATTATAATGCGAAGACGTCGGTGCCTTTAATGTTACACCAACTGATATAGAAAATATTCTAAAAGATATATATCAACTAATGAAGGAAATTATAACGTGTTAAATATTATTATAAATAAAGATTTGTGAATTTGAGAATGTGCGAGCAATATTAATGATCATGATTGCAATTCAATTGGTAGAGGTTGTCATTATGATAAGGGACCAAATTTAATTAAAACAGAGAAGAACTAGCAACTTGAAATTAATTGGAAAAGGGCTCGAGAGTATCTTGAGAAAATACCCGAGAACAAACACCCATATCTTCAAGTGATATAGAAGAAGACCCGGAAGTATCTTGGCGTGATATCTCAGATCCAAGATTAAAAAAGGGTTAGACTTAGAAGTAACTTGAAGTGATACTTCAGAGTAACGTTTTAAAGGAATAGACCCAGAAGTATCTTGAAGTGATACTTCGGAGTAGAAATTCAAAGGAGTGTACCCAGAAGTATCTAAAAGTGATACTTCGGAATAAGGTTTGACATCTCTAAGTGATATCACTAAGGACTCGGAGGTATCTTGAAGTGATACCCGAGAACACGCAACTATATCTTTACGTGATATGGAAGGAGACCCGGAAGTATCTTGAAATGACACCTCAGAGTCAGGACTGATATCACTCAAAACCTGTCCTAGTGATGTCAAAGGGTTAGACCCGGAATTATCTTGTAGTGATAATTCAGGGGAAAGTTTAAAATGGGGGAATCTAGAATTATCTTCATGTGACATTTCAGGGAAAAGTGTAAAATTGGGGAACCTAAAAGCATCTTCACGGGACACTTCAGGGAAAAGTGTAAAATTGGGGAACCTAAAAGCATCTTCGGAATGTGAAATTGGGGGACTGAGAAGCGTCTTCACATGACACTTCAGGACAAAGTGTGAAATTGGGGGACTGAGAAGCGTCTTCACATGACACCTCTGGACATAGTGGGGCATTGGGGGACCTAGAAGCATCTTGAAGTGACACTTCATTGGGTAGATTGATGTCTTGAGGTGACATCAAAGAATTGGAGCCAGAAGTATCTTGAAGTGATACTTCATGGGGTAGGTTGACGTCTTGAAGTGACATCAAAGAATTGGACTTAGAAGTATCTTGAAGTGATACTTCATTGGATAGGTTGATGTCTTGAAGTGACATCAAAGAATTGGACTTAGAAGTATCTTGAAGTGATACTTCATTGGATAGGTTGATGTCTTGAAGTGACATCAAAGAATTGGACTTAGAAGTATCTTGAAGTGATACTTCATTGGATAGGTTGATGTCTTGAAGTGACATCAAAGAATTGGACTTAGAAGTATCTTGAAGTGATACTTCATTGGATAGGTTGATGTCTTGAAGTGACATCAAAGAATAGGCGTCCGTATCTTGAAATGATAGCGGATAGCAAACCTCACCGTTTGCCTTTGGCTGGTTAGCAGAGACAGTTGTTAAAAGGATGGAAGGGGCAGAGTTATTATTATCTTGAACAGTAGGGCCAGCTACTATCCATCCTAATTTAGTTTCTTGAAGAATAGGTTTATTTGGACCTAATTTAATTTTATTGGGACAAAGAATGTCAAAGAATATGTCTGCACCTAACAAAATATCTATTTCGGAGGGTTCATGAAATGAAGGGTCAGCAAGTTCTAAATTACCGGGTAGATTTAAATTTTGAATGTCGACTTTGGTTTTTGGAATAGTACCCGTTATCTTGGGTATAACTAAACAATTAATGTTTACACTGAAAGGTCTTACACATGACTTTACTAAAATACTACATCTTTCAGACACTGGACATGTAATATTACTTATACCAGAAATATTGAAACTACTAATTTCTTTTGAAACTACTCCTAATTTTCGTTTTAGGTCACCAGTGATAAAAGACACCTGGCTTCCCGTGTCTAACAGCGCGCGAGCAAGATAAGTACGATTGGTTTCTTTGTTAATAATTTTGACTCGAGCTGTACACAGTATGACTTGGCCTGGTGATGTCGCTGGTAGACTTACTGGATTAATACAAGTTAATGTGGTGTTCTCAACAACCCTATTGTTAACTGTATTTTTGTTTTTATGTAAATATGTATTATGTTTTTCTTGACAGATGCGGCATCGACCTTTCAAGGGGCATTCTGCTACCGCGTGACCAAAACGTAAGCAGTTGATACATAAATGAAGTTTTGAAACTACAGAAATTCTATCGTCTACACTCATTGTTTTGAACTTGTGACATTGATGGACAAAATGGTTTAATTTATTACAAACAAGACAAGAACCCTTTTTGGAAACCTCCGAAACGAGAAATGATTTTATGTTTTTATTAAAATTGCCATTGCCTTTATTGTTATTATTAGGTTTAATATTATTAATTTTATTGTCATAATAATTATTGGTTGTACCTCTACTTTCTAATGTATTCGCTCTATTTTGAATAAATGTTTTAAAATCTTTAAGTGTGGCCATTTGTGAGATATGTCCTTTATAGTCTTCCCACTTCACACTGCTTACGGGATCTAATTTGGCTGAGACTAAGAATAAAACTAAAGGGTCCCACCCCGTCGTGGAAATATCAAGACTATTAAGCGCACTTAAATTTTTAAAAACTTGATCACCTAAATACCTAAGGGCACTAAATGATTCCTTCTGAATTGGGTTTAAATTTACAATCGCCTTCAAATGATTATTTACTAAAATGTTTTTATTGTTGTATCTTTCACATAAATGTAGCCACGCAAGATCATAATTATTAGCGGAAAAATCTATAGATTTAATAGTTACAGAGGCGCTTCCTTGTAACGAATGCCTTAAATAATGAAATTTGTTAATCGGTGAAATCGCATCATTCTCATGTATTAATGACTTGAACGAGTCACGGAACTCTAACCACTTTGTATAATTACCATCAAAGGTAGGTAGATTAATAGTCGGTAGCCGTACTGGCATACTTCCACCACTCACATGACAACAATTAGACTGATGCGACTTCTCAGACCCATGTTCAGAATTTTTATCGTTTGCTGAAAATGTGTCAATTATTAACTGTGCATAAGCTATTTGAGTAACAAATTCCTTCTCGGTAATTTCACGCTGATTTATTTGTTCCTCAAAATTATCTGAAAGCTCCTCTATTTCGGTTTGTATTATATCGAAGTTTGAAAATAATTCCTGAACTTGAGCTAATCTCAAACTCAATTCCTTTATTTGTAAATTTGAATAAGTAGTTGAGGTGTTAAAAACTTGTACGTAATTTTTAAAATTAGTTAACCTAGCTCGAACAATTCCACGTTTCTTAGTTAAGATTTTTACTTGTTCACCACTAGAATCCGAATGTTGTACGTTTAAAGCCATCATAGGACTTTAACAGCCGCACTCAGAGACGTTCATTAAATTAGCCCTAATCAGTATTTAACTAATGAACATTAAATATCTTAATGAAGCGTGTCTCCCAGAGTCAACATTTAATGGATCGTTAGCTAATGACAAATTTAATCATTCGTAGGGCGGTGCATCTTCGAAATAAGTTGTCGATTACTTAAAAACTTGGAGAAGATGTAGCCATACTTAAAATTAATTAATATGAAACTGTTAAGTTTGTCTTTAATAAACATCAGAAATCATGTAAAGTAGTAATATAGTTAGAATTTATTTAATTAACAAAGAAAATCGACAAAAAAATATCCAAAATAGCAATTTATCGAATATTTTGGTAAAATAATTTCAATTTTCTAATATGGCATTACAGTTGCTAACTGTCAAATCTTCGCGGGCGGCGAGCGTGAATAGGTACTTACCTACATAATACAAAAAATCTAAAGTTTAAAGTTTATAAAACGTAGTGATTATAATATTCTCTTTGAAGTTTATTGCACTCTACATTTTAGTATTAGTGTAATTTTGAATTGTGTTTCAAATTATAATATTAAGGTGAATATCCGTCTATGGTGAATATATGATTACCAAAATTGAAATTCGTTGTTGTTGTGAAGGAAGATTGAAGAAATAAAACAAGAAGCGGAAAAATATTAGAAAAGTTACAAAATAGTAATAAATAAAAGAAATTATTTTATATGTATTGTCTTTTATTAATCAAATCCAAATTCTGCTACATTATGCTTACCACCGGCGAGAAGAAAAATTGTTCTTTTCAAAAAATATTTTTTTACAATATAGTAACATAATCTAAGACAAAAGTCAATATACATATAATAAGTACATACATACATAGAAGCAGCCTTGCAAGGAGCATATTATTCCCAAGGTGGTAAAATGATGAAACCATTGACCTTATATTAAGCTTTGGCACACAAACATTCTTTAACAACCTTTTTTAATTTATTAATGGAAAGAATCTGAACGTTTTCAGGGATTCTATTGTATACACCTTTAAAAATTAGTCTGATCACTCATCACAGGTATATCTAACTTATTTCTATTTCTTGTATTCCTTAGATATAATATGATAGTCGCTTTATTTTGTAATTATTTAAGTATATTCTTTCTGATATACATTGTCCATTGAATTGTGTATTTTTTCAAATGTATTGTGAAGCGACGGTCAGAATACCTATTTCTTTAAACTTATCTCTCAGAGATTCAAAGGAAATTCATGATTTGGTAGCTCGGAATGGAAAGAATGATGACATCTTATAAATAGAACATAAGTATAGCTTGCCTCTGTAGCACAAATATTGTGTATTCTATTTCTGTACACTTCTGAAGTGATTCCTCCAGGACTTTTTATTTTAATAATGATATTTAACTCAATACACCCAATCACCCCAGGAAAGTGTGCAATTTCATAGAACTGTCATCTGTAACAAGAATATAATATTTAAATTACATAATTATAATATAATCATTAGATGTAGTTTAATTAATATTAAAATAATACATTATCTTGGCATACATTTAGTTCAAAACGAATAAAATATATCAGTAGTAGTATCAGTACCTGTACAGTAGCCGGGGAACTTGACAAAATCTTGCATTTTCATAGCAATTAATGCAGAAACTTTGCTGACAATTTGTGAGACCGATTACTGACAGATATTAATATAAAAATAAGATAGCAACATACAAATAATATTACTTATTACAAGCACATAGTAAACTCTCATGATTCTGGTTTGTTTATTATTTTAGGTACTATAATTTAGAAACTAACCTGAAAACTGCCTGTAGCTAAATATCTTACAGTAAACAGAAGCATTATTTTGGGAGTAGGTAAATGGTAATCCTCTTCTAATAGGTATCTGATCTATTTAAGTCTGATTTCTACATACCTATTATTATTAAGTTTTTTTACAACATAGGACTTCGGAGTGAATCTATATCTAACATGAAATTCTTGGATTGAATATTTTAGTGAAAGGATCCGAATAATGTCTTCTATAGCGTCTTGGTCATCTTGGTCCCACATTTCTGAATCTTAAAGAAAAATTTTCAAAATCTATAAAGTCCATCTGATTAGACATTTTGCATAAAATGGTAAAAACAACGTAGTAGTAACTGAGATAATAACTACAATAACTAGTAGTCTAGTAATAGCGTATTAGTAAAATTCAAATGTAATTTTTTTTACAAAAACAAATAAATAACCTCAAATTCGATCGACTTAATCCACAATTAGCAAGTTAAATAGAGGTTTTGCAGTACTTAAATTTAATCATCATTAAGTCACGTTAACGATCCGTTAACTGACTCTGAGAGTGAGTTTTTTTAAATCTATACTAAGTAATGGTTTAAGTAACAATTAAATGACTCTGAGTGCGGCCGTTAGATCTTGTTTTCGATTCACTTTCAGACATTGCAAATTCACGACAAACTTTTTATAAAATGAAAGGTCTGACCGTTTTCGATCCAGCCGCAATCGACTCACACCACTGCGTGCCGGCGCGAAGCACACTCGCCCGTCACGATTATTGCTAGCGGAGGCCGAGGGCGCCCGCGCCGCTCCAACGCACGCCGGCCGGCGGCGAAACGATTTGTGATCGGCGACCCCACCTGCCGCTGAAATATTCGGCACAAAGGCTATGAAATAACAATAAAGCAATAGCTTAAAGAATTGCGGTATAATGCGATTAAATTATACGTAAAGAAATTTCACAAATAATGATAACCTATAATTTCAATATGGCGATGTCCGCCTCGTAAAGTTGAAATTTCTTTTTAAGAGTACGAATTATGTTAAAGTCGACTTTGGAAAAGGGAAATTTTATGATATAACAACACAAAATACAGAATAATGTTACAATTCCAATGTGTATGTTAAAATAATATGTTAGGTGCGACTAAATTAGATACCTTTGGGAAAAAAATATGGCGCCGACAGTACAAGGCGTCGACTTTGTATTTGAAATTCACAAATTATATGTTATGCACCACGGAATGAACAATACAGATAGGATTGGAATGGGAAATAGGTACGGCAATTACTTGGGAAAAGGCAAAATATGCATACCTTTGTTTTAAGACCGGCCCGCGTCTATGTACTTACGACACATTTTCAACGCACGCCAATTCACGAAGGATTCGATTATCTGTCTCGGTCGCCACTTATTTTCCACGCCGTAATGCACATTTATTGAATATTTGGTTATTTACTTGCCGTATTTACTTATAATAAAAGATTGCTAACCTTGTGAACGTAGTTGGTAATATAATAATGGCCGTCTGCCGGCAGCCGGCAGACTTCTCCTTCTTCGCCTGTCATAGATAAGACAGGCGTAGACATCCTGGGGGGCCGTTGTCTTATTGTCCACGCCGTAATGCACATTTATTGAATATTTGGTTATTTACTTGCCGTATTTACTTATAATAAAAGATTGCTAACCTTGTGAACGTAGTTGGTAATATAATAATGGCCGTCTGCCGGCAGCCGGCAGACTTCTCCTTCTTCGCCTGTCATAGATAAGACAGGCGTAGACAATAAACTTTTAAATTTCACAGTTGTGTTGATTTTACTGGAAAACGGTAGGTGCTAGACAAATAGTGCACTGAGGCTTTTCGTCTTATTTTTCGGCCCTCTATACGCTGGACATGAATAAACTAGCCGATTATGAAATTTTTGATTTTCAGTTTGAAAAATTTTTCAAGTCCTAGAAATCGGTTTACGTGACTCTCACTGGAAAACGGTGGGCGCTAGGCGAAAAGTGCACTTGAGTCTCGTCCCATTTTTCGTTCCTCTATAAGCTAGATATATAAGTTCGCCTTCTACGCGCTAGGAATGAAAAAAACTAGGAAATTATAAACTTTTAAAATTTAATTTCGCCGTTATGTCACTTTTAATCGAGAATGGTGGGTGCTACGCAAAGAGTTCACTGAGGCTTTTCTACTTATTTTCGGCCCTCTATGCGCTGGACATGAATAAACTAGCCGATTATGAAATTTCTTAGGTTAGGTTATGTTAGGTTGTTAGGTTAGGTTAGGCTTAGTTAGGTTAAACATTTACTCGAGAATGGTGGGTGCTAGGCAAAGAGTGCACTGAGGCTTTTCGTCTTATTTTTCGGCCCTCTATACGCTGGACATGAATAAACTAGCCGATTATGAAATTTTTGATTTTCACTTTGAAAAATTTTACAAGTCCTAGAAATCGGTTTACGTGACTCTCACTGGAAAACGGTGGGCGCCAGGCGAAAAGTACACATGATTCTCGTCCCATTTTTCAGCCCCTTTATACGCTAGATATGAAAGTTCGACCCTCTGCGTGCTAGAAATGAAAAAATTTGCCGATTATAAACTTTTAAATTTGTAATTTCACCGTTATGTCACTTACTCGAGAATGGTGGGTGCTCGGCAAATAGTGTACTGAGGCTTTCGTCTTATTTTTCGGCCGTCTATACGCTGGACATGAATAAACTTTAAAATTTTTAATTTCACCGTTATGTCTCTTTTACTCGAGAATGGTGGGTGCTAGGCAAAAAGTTCACTGAGGCTTTTCTTCTTATTTTCGGCCCTCTATGCGCTGGACATGAATAAACTAGCCGATTATGAAATTTCTTAGGTAAGGTTATGTTAGGTTAGGTTAGGTTAGGTTTTTTTTTTTTTATGGGCCCATAAATGGGCCTACTTGTTCTCCCGACCACAAAGCCAGGCCAATTTATTTCTTATTTACACATTTTTACGCATGTTTATTTGTTAGTTACATTAACTTTGTATTCAACATCTTTTTAATTACAATTTTAATTACATTTTTCTACATTTCTTTAATCGTTCTTATTTATTAACATTTCTGTTTAGTTTACCCATTTCGATTTCTCCAGTTACATGGTTTCATACTTATTATTCACATTTTTTATTACAACATAATTCTCTTTACTTTTACATTTTTGTTCCTTTGTTTACACAACATGACTACGTTACTTATATACTATTTACATCTTGTTTCTATCTATTTATATTCCTTCTGTCTTATTCTATTCTATCAAGGTGGTTCATCTCCGCATTCAGCTCGAAGCGTCCGACTTAACGTTTTGCGATGAAGTATTATTATAATATTTCCTCTGCAATTTGTGGTGCCATTGCTCACCATATGCATATGTGGATCCTCAAATACACGTATAGCAGTGCCAGTTTACAAATTTACATTTTATTTTTTAAAGCTTAAACTATATATGCTGTGCTAATTTATATTTTAGCCATATATATGTCAAGTTTTTATTTTATTTTTTTCCTAGTTTGACGACATTATTATTATCATATAATAGGTTGCCAACACTAACATTTTATTACTTAATTAATTCACACACCATTACTAATGCACATTTCTATGGCATTACTGGCACAGCTACTCGTGCATTTCTATCCGTTACTACCGTATGCCACGGTTGCTAGCGCTATGGCATCCCACCTACGTCTTACCGGGCACTCCGAGCTAAACGCGTTATGCCCTGTTTTCTCCTGTTCCTCCTTTTTGCAATTGATGCAGCACGGCTTTGTGCCTTCCTTTAGGCTACTGAAATTCGACTGGTGGTGATCTCCGGAGCAGTGACTGCACTTCACCTCGGTGTTGGCATTGCAGTGTCGCCTTCCATGTCCATATCCTAAGCAGTGCGAGCACTGCATTAGGGGGGACTGGTCGGCGACACGGATTCTTTGCATATCGACGTATATGTGGCCCGCCTTTGTGAAACGCTGCCACAGCCCCGGCGACACCGTCAGTACTACATGTTCCGTGCTGTCATCTTTAGCCTTCTTTCTATACTTCACTAACATTTTATCTTCCTCCTGCAGTGGCTGCATGAGGTGCTAATTTTGCGTTTTTATTGCCTCTAAAATATCTTCGTCGGTATTTGATTTAAGCACCCCATACAGTATCACCTGAGGGTCCTTATTTTCTATGTTGGCTACCTCAATTTTACTGTTACCGTTTTCAATCTTACTTTTAACTCTATCTCTTTCCTTCTCGTCACTAAACCCTATTATAACTTTCCTATCTTTCCCTTTTCTAATCCTATCTATTTTTATTCCCTCTTTCCTTGCCTCTATTACCTTTCCAACTTCTGTCACTATCTCTGTTCCTGTCATAATATTTTCGCTATCTGTAACGACTATTGAATGGAGGGTAACGTGCCTTGACTCCAGCGGCGGGGTTTGAATATCCCCGGCACCACTGACCATGCCCGCGTATGTCGCCGGTTGTGATTTTGCTGAGGCCCTAACCCCCCAGTCCTCGACTACCTTGTTTAGACTTTCCTTATTTTCGTTTACCATCTTCTCTATTTTATTATTTATATTGCTTTTTATTTCTCCTATTTCCTGACTCAATTCCGTGATTCCTCAAGTTTAAGCGTGCTTTCAATATTCTTCTTGCTTTCCTCTATCACGTCATCTGCATTCAGTCTTACCGTTGATGTTATTAAATCGACTGCTCGTTCATTCATCACTTCTACGTAATCTTTCAGGCTATCTATCTTTTCATTCATAAATTCTGTCATCCTTTTGTAAACTTCTATTATTAGTTCCTTACACTCACATTCTTTCAGAGCTTCTTTTACCACATCCTTATCACACTGTACTTCCATATCCCTACTTTCTTTTAAAATTCCTAGGCATGTATATTTTTTTTTTTTTTTTTGATTTTCCTCCATATCGCACTGTGTTTCCGAGTCCCTAGCTTCCCTGATATTCTTACTATCTCTTCCATCATTTTCTATTCTATCTGTTTTTGGTTAGGTTAGGTTAGGTTTTTTTTTTTTTTTTTTTTTAAATACCACAGACTCATGTGGTCCGTGCCCTTATTTATTTTCTTTTATTTTTATTTGCTTACATATTTGTGCGAATAACGAATTCGGCAGCCCGGACTCCCAAAAAAAAACAAAAATTATCTTAAAACTTTATTAACTAAACTTATAATTAAATTACAAAACTATATCCGTGATCGATGCTAGATCAGAATAGAATGAACAATATAATTATTACATTAAAATTGCAAAACGCGGTAAAATGCTGGAACAGCAGAATGGTTCCACGAAGCCGGCACGTTGACCAGACACGTGCCGCAGCGTCAGCGATCTCCTTTGGGGTACCGTATGTAATTCCTCCACCCTCAGAGCAGCAACTATTTGAGCACCTTGAGGGAAAATGTTGCTGGTATTCCATGGTTTCCAGAGCTATCAGGAACAGCATATATAGGGTTGTTTCTTGGTTCTTCTTCTGGCGTGGTAGGTTTCTTTCGCCGGTATCGTCGAAGAATATGGACGAGGAAAATTAAAACTATACCAGATACAAGTGCATAAAGGGGCAACGTTGTATGGTACAATGAAGAATTTAAGTGGCCAAGACTAACGGGGTTCTGTAGTAGAATTCTATTTTCCAGGTGATGCAGGTTGTCGAGATTCAAAGAATTTAGAGTGATATGTGGGATCTCGTTATTTTCAGCTTCGGTGAAATTATTTCGTATCTCGGTGATCTTCAGCGGCTGTCCCTTGACTTCATCTTCAGTATTGGTTATCTTGAAGGTATCTGTCCGTAGAGAACATTCATGAGGAATTGTTGCTAAGTAGCTACCTGATAGGGATACATATTCCTGCCGTTCGCATTGGAGTTCGACTTTCGTAGGCTTTGGGAAGACGATAGTATAGTGTCTATCATCTAGTTGTTCCATAGCTTGTCTAGTGATGGAGACTTCAGTGGGGCTGATGGATGATGATCCTCTGGATGCAATCTTCTTGTTCTCGTGGCTGGTAATAATTCGTGCTTTCTTCACAGAGAAGGTATTCGCCAATCTTTGGGCATTCGGTTTGCAAGTACATGAAAAATTTCCCATTGGTTGCTATGAAAGGATGCATAGGTATAAAGGTCTGCTGGAATTTATTGGGAACAATGGAAAGCCTAAATAAGTCGTAGCTATCTTTAGATATAATAGGAAATCTAAAAATTATAACAATTCTCTTACCTATAAAATAACTACCTGGATTTATAAGATTATAATATTCTCTTAAATCTAAGATTCTAAGATTTCATTATTACTATAAATTTCTCTGTCTACTAATCATATATTCTAAGTTATCTATGCTTATCATACTATGGTGCGTGCTCGATGCACATAATATAAATCCTAAAATATTCTCTATTCTAATTAATTCTAACTATAAATCATCCGTATTTTCGGTGATAATATAAAATTAATACGATTTCCTAATTCAGAAAGTTCTAAATATTGTATAGAGGTATGATAATGGGATATTAACTTGGCTTGACCAGGTTTAAAGGGTAGAAGTCCAAGTCCATTGTCAAGAGTCTCAAGTTTTATCTCTGCTGCCTGTGTCATTGTCATTAGTCGGTACTTGTAACAATTTTGATGACTTTGGTACTCGTTTTAGGCGACATTTAGCAACAGGTCCTTTTTTCTTTGAGGTGTAAATGTGTATGGGAAGGTCTGCAAGGACTGTGTCGTGAGTGTATCGTGGTGCTAACTTCTGTCTACCAGCTAAAGGGTTCTTAATAAAAACTTGCTGGTCGGGTACATATTCAGTTTCTGGCTCACGATTTTTATTTCTATTAGTCATTAAATTTGTACGGTCAATAGTTGTGGCTTCACTAATCATTTCGTATACTGTCTTCATCTGATCTCTATGGGTTATAATATATTGTTGCATAAGGTGTTCAGCTAAATTTAGATCTAAAGGGTCTCTAGGGTCAAAGTGACCTCTGATGATGTCGTGTGGTCTACATTTGGTGAAACTATGAACTGAACTGTTGTAAGCTAGGATTGCATAAGGCATTTGATTTACTGTAGGTTCATCTTTATTTTTCAGGCGAAGAATACGAAGGTGTTCTAGTAAAGTGGAATGGAATCTTTCAATAATTCCGTTATCATTAGGTGAGTGAGCTAGTGTTCTATGATGATTAATTTTATGTAATCTAACAAATTCTGCAAAGAGTTGATTAGTGAACTCAGTCCCATTATCTGTCACTATAGTCAAAGGTAGTCCATGGTGAGTACTGAAATTTAATAGTCCTTGGATAATACTTATAGCGGTACCATCTCGTAAATGGTATGCTTGGCCGTACTTGGAGAAAGAATCTACAAAGGTAAGATATTTTTCAGCCTGTGCTGTGAATAGGTCCATATGAACTATCTCAAAGGGCTTCGTTGCAGGTGGTACTATGTTAAACTGTGGTCTAATTGGGTTTCTGTCGTATTTAGTCTGTCCGCAAATTGTACATTCGTTTATATATTTAGTAATTTCTTCCCTCATTTTAGGCCAGTAATAACGACGTGACAAAGCTAAATAGCATTCGTTGATGCCTCTATGGTTAGTTTTGCCTTCATGATAGTGTTTAATTATTTCTTGCTGCCGTAAATATTCCTTAACATCTTCTAGCTCGGTTTTTGCTAAAACCAGATGCATAGAATTACATTTAAAGTTATTTTGCAAAATTGGAATTATAGAATACATACCTAATGGTGGAGTTATTTTAATGGCAGTCTTTATTTTAGGATTTACGTATTCTTTTACTGCATTTATGACGTCCTGTTCTAATGAAGATTCTGAAACTTGTATGTGTGTGCGTGTGTGGGTATCAAAAGGTTTAGTTACTGTCGGTCTTCTTTTAATGTCACCTACTATAGTCAAACAAAGCTGTCTATGGAATTTATTTAGGGGTTCATCTGTAATGGGTATTTCAAGGATGGGATTTTCAGCGGATGTATGTGCTGTTATAGTAGTAGATCCTGATGGTTCAGGTCTTACTGAAACATCTATACCACATTCTTTAAGAAGTGATTCTATTTCCTCATTATTAATTTGCACACGGGATAAAGCGTCGGCGTTAGTATTATACTTTCCTTTTTTATAAATTACTGTATAGTCAAATTCACTCAGTTTCAGTCGCCATCGTGTCAGTCTCGAGTTCGGTTCTTTCAGGTTCATAATCCACTGAAGTGGTTTATGGTCGGTTATAATTTTGAATTTTCTACCAAACAAATAGGGTCTAAAATACTTAGTTGCCCATACTATTGCCAAAAGTTCTTTTTCGATTGTACTGTAATTTAGTTCACTGTCACTTAATGTTCTAGAAGCATAGCAGATCGGTTTGTCAGAGCCTACTGTACCTTGTGAGAGTACTGCTCCTAAAGCTACGTTGGAGGCGTCTGTTGTCAGAATAAATTCTTTATTGAAGTCGGGATATTGTAAAATAGGGTCGTTAGTTAGTAAGGTTTTGCATTTCTCAAAACATTTAATATATTCAGAATCTAAAGTTATTTTGTTAGTCTTTTTTAAACATTTAGTCATTGGTTTCGTCAGTCGAGCAAAGTCAGGTATGAACTTCCTATAATAGCCTAATAGTCCTAAAAATTGTTTAATTTCTTTTGTCGTTTTAGGTAAAGGGTAATTTTCTATGGCTCTAATTTTATCGGGGTTCGGTTTAATACCTTCATTACTGATTATGTGACCTAGGTCAGCTGTTTCAAGTTTCAAAAATTCTGATTTGTCCATCTGGATCTTGAAATTGGATTCTCTTAATCTGCTAAATACCTTTTCTAAATTAATCATGTGCTCTTGCAAAGATGTACTGAAAACTATGATGTCATCAAGATATACTAGACATATCTCATTTTGTAAACCTCTAAGGATGTTATCCATTACACGTTGAAATGTCGATGGTGAGTTCTTAAGTCCCATCGGCATACGTAGAAATTCAAAGTGACCATGTTCTACGTTAAATGCGGTCTTTGGTATGTCTTCAGGATTCATCTCGACTTGATAAAAGCCAGATGCTAGGTCAAGGGTCGTGAAATACTGACACCTACCTAATTTGTCTAAAACGTCGGTGATGTTGGGAATTGGGTATTTGTCGTCAATGGTCTTGTCATTTAACTTTCTAAAGTCTACTACAAGTCGCCATTTTTGTCTACCAGAAGCGTCAGCTTTCTTTGGGACTACCCAAATGGGTGAGCTCCAAGCAGAGTCAGAAGGTCGTATAATACCTTGTTCGAGCATTTTAGTAATTTGTTCTCTAACTTCCTGACGGTGTACAAAAGGATATCGATAACTTTTGGTGTAAACGGGATTTTCATCATGAGTCCTAATGCTATGTTTAATTTTGTTAGTGAAAGTTAATGGTTCGCCTTCAATATAAAATATGTCAGCGTAGCGTTTACAAAGGGTTTCTAAATTTGCTCGTTCTTCAGTATTTAAATGGTCAGTTCTAAGTCTGTCTAAAACCTGTTTTACTCTGTCTGAGTCGGGTTCAGTATGAGAACTTTCAAAGTTAAATAAGTCGAGTTGTATAGGTCTGTCACATGAAATTACAGTGTCTTCGTTTGTCATATTTTCAACTTCTACTATACCAGTCTGGTCAGTCACAGTAGTAATACATTCATGAATAATGCAATTAGCTATTAATTGTTCCGGTATGAATACGTCACCATCGTCATGATGAATCGGTATACTAACTAAACAAGATGATTTTGCTGGTATTATTTGATCTGTATTACGTCTTCTACACTGATAACGTAATAATGGAATTTTTGCACTTTCGGTAATTAATATATTGTCTTTAAGATCAATTCTACAGTTTTCTAACAAATCTAATCCTATTAAACCATCAAAGTGATTATGAAATTTATAGATGAATAGCTTTATACTTTTGGTATCATTAAATTCAGAAAAACTAGGAATTAATATTGAATGTTCATGAATGCTTGTTACTCTAGAATTAGTTACTTCAAATGGATCGTACATTTTTGGAATATTACTGAAATATTTATCTACTGCTTCAGGGCTTATGAATGATTGATTTGCTCCTGTATCAATAAGAAGTTTTAAAGGTGGATTGTTAATTTTGATATAAGGTAATTCTTTCTTCGACTGTAGATTTAGTTCTATACTGGTGCGGATTTTCTGTGGCTCTGTTGAAAATCCTGACTTTTCCTACCGTTAGGGTTTCTTGGTTGAATAGTTTTACTACTACTAGTACTAGGCATATTACTATCATAGTGGGTATCCTCTATTGGTGGTAAGTCTTGTTGTTCATAGTACTGATTATTATCACAGTCATAATTCACGTAATAGTCATTATAGTCATAGTCTGTATTGCAGTAATTATAGTCAGCATAATTATAGTCATCATTACCGTATTCATAATCATCATTATAATCATAGAATTCATTAAAATTAACTTCTCTAGACTTAAAGTAATTAGATGGAGGAGGATTGCCAAATTTTTGCCAATCATGACCGGGAATTCTAGGTGGTAAAGGTTTTGTCACAAAGTGACTCACGCCACTCATAGGCTTAGGGCCAGAATTATTCTGTGGAGGATTCCTGTTAGGTATCCTAAAACCACTATTATAATTAGGCAACGGTGCTCGGAACATTTGCTGAGTACGCGTTGGTTGCATAGGCATGCGCTGATGATTATTAAATTGGGGATTAAAATTAGGTTTTTGCCAGCTAGGTCCGGGTAAAAATTTAGGAAAATTAAAGTTATTATTCATAGGAGGAAATTTAGACTGTGTAAATTGTTGGTGTGAGTTGTGTGGTGTTGATGATGATGATGGTTTTCTCTGATCTGTCGCTAAATTATTTCGCTGCTGCAAATACATGACATTAAGTTCATCTTGGACAAATTCCAAAGCCTTCTCAATGGTTTCAGGTCTCATGCACCTTATA
Organism: Glaucopsyche alexis; assembly: GCA_905404095.1. NCBI lineage: Eukaryota > Metazoa > Arthropoda > Insecta > Lepidoptera > Lycaenidae > Glaucopsyche > Glaucopsyche alexis. Next base: position 23,375,454 of record FR990056.1, read on the forward strand.
CGGGACCCGAGAGGATCTTTTAAACCTCTTACAAATGCTTGCAAAGTTAATTTACGGTATAAAATTCTCTTAGCTTCCACGGTTGTCTCTAATGTCTCGTGCAACGATACATAGGACATTATAGTGCTAAAAAGGTTTTGGCATTTGTCATAAAATTCTTGCGGTGTCTCATTACATTGTGTCGCTAATGCTAAGTCATTGTAAAGAGCGGTCTCGTCCCTTTGGTCTGAAAAATTATTAATCAAAGTATTCCTAATCCCTATCCAGTTTTCAGGAATGCCGTTTGAATTTATTGTGCGAGCTGCTGGACCGGTAATTTTGTTTAAGATGCCATTAATTACACATAAATTTGATAATTCGTAGCCTGGCTCGTCTTTCACGCATTGAATTACAATCTGATCGCAAATTCTAATAAATCTAGGAAGAATATGTGGGTTCCCGTCAAATTCAGGAACTGGGCGGAGAGCCTTATATACTGTATCAGGATCCATTTTATATTCTAAATTACTAAAATTTAAATTCAAACTACTATCTAAGCTTTGAGGGCAATTCGAGCTCTCAGGAAAATTATTTAAATCTATATTTAATAAATTTGAATTATTTAAATCTACTGGAAAGCGATTCGAGCCTTCACTTAATTGACGATTCGAGTCTACTAAACTATCCCTACGAATTTTAAGCCTGGAGGACGCAGGACTATTTTTCATAGGACGGAAAATTGTGACGAGGAGAAAGCAACACTGATGGAAAAATAAATCAATGTACTCACATAACTCGTCGACTTCCCTGGTTTTCTTTGAGTTGCACTGAAGTTTGAGTACGCCCCGGCTGCTTCCAAGTGATGTTCGATGTTTCGGTGAACGCTTGAGAGCGACAGCTAGAACGACCGCGCGCGGTGTCGATTCTAGACCCGGAAATCTTCTTTTTAGCGATCGTCGTAGCCCCGAAATTATCCGTAGACTGCGCCAATAACGAATTCGGCAGCCCGGACTCCCAAAAAAAACCAAAAATTATCTTAAAACTTTATTAACTAAACTTATAATTAAATTACAAAACTATATCCGTGATCGATGCTAGATCAGAATAGAATGAACAATATAATTATTACAATAAAATTGCAAAACGCGGTAAAATGCTGGAACAGCAGAATGGTTCCACGAAGCCGGCACGTTGACCAGACACGTGCCGCAGCGTCAGCGATCTCCTTTGGGGTACCGTATGTAATTTGCGTCAATTTCTAACAATGTTTATTTTGTGCCCTGAGGGGGCCTTTTGCCCTGAGGGGGCCTTTTGCCCTGAGGGGGCCTTTTGCCCTGAGGGGGCTTGTACCCTGAGGGGGTTTTTTGCCCTGAGGGGGCTTGTACCCTGAAGGGGTTTATGTTTTCTTCGCCACCGGTTGGTGGCTGATGTCGTCTTATCGGATGTCATCTTTTTGAATGGGTTGTCATCGTTGGCTTGATCTTCCGAGGTGGTGTCATCTTCTTCTTTCTTGGAGCGTCATGGAATTATGGCCGAGACCATTTTGCTGATGGTGGTATGGTCTCTGTTCTTGATTGCCATTTGCATGTTGTATTCCATGACGGTCTTTGGTGACACATTTATTACTCCCTTTATTAGTGTGCCCAACGCGTCATCAGTGGTATCTGCGAAGTAGATGAATTCCTTCGTGTGACGCGTTAGGGCAACCACCGCATGTGAGGCGCTGTCGTGTAGTTGTATCTTCTTCCTCTGGTGTTTTACGACGTAAACTCTTTCGTAACACAATCCCTGTGCCTCGTGTATCGTGAGGATTTTGGAACCTTCCCCTTTCCCGTACCCTAGGTCTTTTAGGGTTTTCTTCTCTACTTGGGTGTAGGTTAGAAGTAGAGTGTTGGGCTGGTTCTTAGGGATCTCCTCCCCCGTCATGGGTTTTATCGACAGGGATTTGATGATGTTGCTTGAGGAGTAGATGCCTTTGTGGATTTGTTTAAGAGCGAACGCTGCATCTTTTGGGCATCTATGTGTACATAGTAGTTCTTGGGTTACGTCTGTGAGGTGGTTTGGGCGGTAGTAATAGATGGTGAATAGATTATCTCGATCTATGTAGGGCAGTTGGTTGATATCCCCTATGAGAAGCAGGTTTTTGGCCCCGATGATACGCACAATCATTACAATTGATCCGAAGTGATTCATTAGTGCCTCGTCCGCGAGGAGCCTGGTGCATTTTAGGCTTTCGAATCCCTTTCGTCCATTTGCAAGGACTGATGCCATGGTGCGTATTCTCTTTTTCGCCTCTTGTCCTGCTCTCTGTGTGATCCTCTCTATTAGATCCTTCTTCGCCTCTATTGTTGTTGTTACAACTACATCTTCCTCTGCGTTGAAGTTGTTTATTATCCACGTCGTTTTCCCACATCCCGGAACTCCGTTGACCCAGCTTATTTCCGGGATTTCCCAATTGTCGGGGGGATCTACTTCGGACAGAGTATCTGCTGTTTCTAATATTCTGTCCTCCAGCCATATTTCGGTCCCTTTGGTGGTGACGACAATTGGGTCTTTTGGTGGGGTGTCAAAGACGGGATTTCCTCTCCTCTTGGTCCTGTCCTCGTTTAGAAAGACAATACCTGATGTGGCGCTGTATGCTGCCATGTGGTGTGTCATTTCTTCTCCTCTCAGAACGGTCGATGTGGTGTTGTTGTAGACCGTTGCGTTTGACTCTTCTAGTTGGATGTTGAGGAGTCCTTCCTTCTTGAGTTTGAACGACTTCATTATGTCTTCGCATTCCTTGGTTTTCACAGTTTTGGTAGCCGTTATTATGGCTATGTACTCAAGGAATGCGTTGATCATGTGGTCCTCCAGTTGTTCCGCTTTTCTGAGGGAGGGAGGTTTGACCAGACCAAGTTGGGCTTGTGTTGGTTTTGCGGTGGGTACTGACTTGTATTTCTTCGGGGCTCTGAGAAATTCGTTTAGCGCTGCCGCTTGCGTATCTGGGCTTCTGAAGGTTTCCGGTCTTAAGGGTGCTTCTTCTTCGAGATCTTCTTGAGGCTCTCTTCTGAGGGATAGATTTTCTCTTGTGGCCAGCCGGTGTAATTGCTGGTCTACCCTTGAGCTGGTTGCCTCGAGGTTGGGGGCGAAACTGGTTCCTCCAAGTTGGTGTCCCTGGGCAACGCCTGGGTGCGCCACTCCGCTCTCTACACGGGGTGAGGCACTCAGGCGGCTGATCGCCGGTCTTTCTCTGTCTTTCACCATCTTTTTATTGTAATTTCCTTGTTTTGCCTTATTTTGATTTGTTTTACTTCTATCTTTTCACCATCTTTTCTTCTTCTGTCTTTCTTGTTTTGTTTATCTCTGATGGGGGAGCTCACCCCCGAAAAAAGAGACCGCGACCCGGGGTGTCGGAGCTAAAAGTTATGGAAGGTCGCATTAGCCAAAATAATCTCCGGGTGGGTCCCGGCAACGCCGGGGAATCCCACACTTCTCCGAAAGGGGAAGTAAGGTCCATGTATACGGAGGGACCAACTACTGCGAGGACGAATGTGGAGACCGTGGAGACGGTAGTCAGGGAGAGGACCGCGAGGGCGGGACCGAGTCCGACGCTGGCGCACCTTACCGCGCCGGCGGCGGACTTGCTCACGGACGAGGACGTCGACTTCAGCCAGCCCCAGCCCAATGGGTACGAGCGCATGCTGAAGTTGATGCAGAAGAAGAAGATGCGGGGCGACAAAGATCTGCCGCGCGTGCTACTCACACGCGACGTGATCATGCCGCCGCCGAAACTAGGACTAGACTTCCCTGATAGAGACAGCGAGGACTATCTCTCGGACTCCAGTTGCATGACTGACATGTCGCTGGACTCCGAGGGATTGCCCGCACCCACCGGACGAACGACACCTCTAAAGAGGCGAAACCCGGACGAAGACGAAATGGCACCATCTACCAGCAAAGGTGCAGTGCCCAAGGCCAAGAGAGGACGCGGCCGGCCTCCGACTACCGGCCAGTACGTCGGCTTGGCCAAGGCTCAGACAGAGCTCAACAGAGCAAAAGCGGAGAGTCTCCGACTCAAAGCCGAGAAGGAGGTAGCGGAGACGGCACGGACAGCGAGAGAGGCACGAGTATCCTTCCGCGCTAGCCCCGCGCCGACCGAAAACACGGAGCAGACGAACGCGACCCTCACGGCAAGCGTAGAGAGGTCCCTGGAGACCATTGCAATGGTTGCATCCAGGTCCTCCAACCTGAAGGGGACATTCCAGCGGTTCCTCAAGGAGGCGGTCAACAACATCCGAACGGCCGTCACCGAACTGAGGGGCCGCTGTGAGACAGATGAGCTGCGGGCCTTAGAAGCGCAGAATGCGCGGCTCCAGCAGCAGATCGACGTTATGCGTCGAGAAATAGAAGAACTGCGGCGCCAGGCGACCAGGCCCGCTACCCAGGACTTGCAGCAGCTGTTGTCGGAGGTCTCGCGCTCCAATGTCGAGACCTTCGGCAACATGCTAAATGCGAGGCTGGCTGGGTTGGAGGACAGACTCCTTCCCGAGACTAGGAGGAGACCGCCGTTGGCGGCAGACGCCACGGACGTACCTGTCGGTATCGCACCATCAGCGGCCGAAAAGAAGAAGGCGCCGAAGGCGAAAAAGGCGCCCACGTACGCGACAGTGGCGGCACAGGAAGCGGCGACCCCTAAAAAGGCTCCGCCCGCATCTGCCCCGCCAAAGGCCCCCAAGGGCAAAAAGAAGACAAAGAAGCGGCCATCAATGGCCGCTCAGGAGGCGGTGCAAGGGGGGGAGACCAACAACCCCTCCCCCGCCGAGGCCCCGTGGACCAAAGTCGGTCCGCGCAAGGCCGGCAAGAAGAAGAAGGGGGCGGCTACTCCATCCAAAGCCGCCCCGAAGAAGAAGAAAGCGAAGCTGCGCGCCCCCGTTACTGCGGCCGTCACCCTCACTCTTGAGGAGAAGGCTGCGGAGAGGGGGGTCACGTATGCCAGCCTGCTGAAGGAGGCCAGAGCGAAAGTCGATCTTGGGGAGTTCGACATCCCCAAGCTCGGCTTCCGCCTCGCAGAAACTGGCGCGCGCGTGCTCACAATTGACGGTGAGCGGGCGCAGGAGAAGGCGGACGCTTTTGCTGCGAAGCTCAAGATTGTCCTCAACCCGGAGGTAGTGAGAGTCGGCCGCCCGGTCAAATGCGCGGAGATGCGCGTGACCGGGCTGGACGACTCAGTGACGGCCGCCCAAGTCATCCTGGCGGCCTCACAAGAAGGTGGATGCCCGACCAGCTCTATCAGGTCGGGCAAAATTGTGATGGGACGCAGAGGAGACGCGTCCTTATGGTTAAGCGTCCCTGTTGCAGCCGCGAAAAAGCTGCTCGAAACCGGGCGGCTTCGCGTGGGCTGGGTGTCGGCGAGAGTGGCGCTGCTGGCCGCGAGGCCTAAGCGCTGCTTCCGCTGCCAGGACACCGGCCACGTCGCGGCGAAGTGCCAGTCCTCGGTGGACCGCAGCCGGAGCTGTTTCCGCTGCGGGAAGCCGGGGCACAAGGCGGCCGAGTGCGGAGCGGACCCGCTCTGCATGCTGTGCGAGGCTACCGGCAAGGCAGAGATGGCACATGTGATGGGGAGCAGCAAATGCGTTTTCGCAAAGCCGCCCCCCGTCGCGAAAGGGAAGCGAAAGGCTCCCTCCAGGGCCCGGCTTAAAAAGCCGGAAGCCCATGGCGCAAGGGCGGATCATCCGCCCCCGCTGTAATGGAGGTAGAGGCCTAGGCCCGTGGGCGGCGATCGGGGGATCGCTGCTCACACTATGGGTCCCGAGTCGGCAAGCTCCCCAATGTCCGGGGAGCTCTCGGAGAGGCAGGTTAGGTTAGGTTAGGTTAGGTTAGGTTAGGTTAGGTTAGGTTAGGTTCCCCCCGATGGTTGCACGCCTTGACGTGGCGGTGGGGCTTAGTAACCGTGGTTTGGACACCCACGGTGAAGCGAAGAGGCAACCAGGGCCGGCTTGTTTGCCGCCGGCTGGCCCGAGGAGGGCGCTCCCAGCGGGCTGGAGGAGTCCGCTGCGGACGCGCTAGGAGGTGGGACCGCAGAAGAAGAGGAGTGCCGGTATTACGGTGCGCCGTACTCCCTATCTTCTGCGGCCGTGGAGGGATCGCAGGGGGAGAGGCGTGGTGGTGTTGTGCCACTTTCCCTACCCCCCTGCGAGCTGGCGGGGCCGTTCCGTATGGTTAACGGCATTGGTGGGGCCGCAGAGGAAGAGGCAAGTTGGTATTACGGTGCGCCGCTTGCCCTATCCTCTGCGGCCGAGGTGTGGTCGGTGGCAGAACCATAGCTCAGATCTGCCACCGGGTACCGGTTATGGTGGCTGGTATCCGTGGCCTCCAAGTAGCAGACTCGGGGGGAGTCTGCTACAGTACTGCTGGAGGCCGAGGAGGGAGGCGCACCCTACCATCTGGTGCGCCTGGGGCCTTCGGGCCTAGGATGGAGCCGCTTGTTGGCTGCCGTCGGCGGGGTCGCGGATGTGTTTATCGTTCCCGTGGCCCCGTCACAGGGCGGCGTGGAGGAAGGTGGGGGGTGGTTTTTAGTGGGTATGCTACTCTGTTTACAGTTTCACGCCAGTTCTCACTTTTATGCCTCTCGCACTTTCATGCTGCATACTTGTTCTTTCTAGCATTCTTTCTCTTTCTCTCTTTATTATGGGGGGGATACCCATCTACTATTTTCTATTCTATCTATTATCCCAAGTTTATACCTAACCTTGGGTTTATTCTAATTTGTTTTATTTATTTATTTTTATATATTTATAGGGATATATAAACTTTACACCACCTACTCTCTCCTTCCTTTTCCTTTCTTATTACAATGTTTTCATCTTATCTTACGCTTATTCTAACTTTGCTCTACATGTACAATTTTCAAAAACTTATATTATTTATCATATTCTTAATCTTTTCGTGCTACAATTTTCTTACTATTTACTAACTAAATTACTGTCTATATTACTCTAGATATTTTTCTTGCTTTTTACAATACTATTTAATGCTTATACTAATATTACACAAAATACTGTTAAGCATCATTTCTTACACTGTTTCTTTTATTTGCTAATCTTACAATATTTTTACAGTAACTTAAAAACTTTTCTCTACATTTACTCATCATTATTTCCCTTATATTATCCTTAGTTATTTCATAATCTATCTCCTGTTCAATTTCATACCTTTCGCGACCCGTCACCGGGCATTCTGTCAGTAAATGCAAGACATTCTCCTCTTGTGCTGGGTCGCAAATGCACGATGGGTTCTCCTTACACTTGAATCTGTGCAAGTATTCGGAGAACCCACCGTGTCCTGTCATTAGCTGTGTGGTGGTGTTATCAATCTTTATATCTTTCATTACTTTGTGTGCCCCTCTGACATTCGGCAGAAAGATTTTTGTAACCGAAGCTGTGTTTCCTGATATGTATCTTTCGTTCCATTCGTCAATCGTAGCCATTCGAATGCTACGTTTGACGAATGAAACTGGACACATGTCATACTCCGGCCTGGTTTTGGTATTCAGCGCGGCCTCTTTGGCGAGCTCATCAGCTCTCTCATTCCCCTCCAGTCCCACGTGCGCTTTGATCCAGAACAAACTCACAGATTTTTTCTGGAGAAGCATGTCTTTAATGTTTCTTCTAGTTTCAACAGCGAGGGGGTGGAGGGAATCGGGATTTTGTATGGTCTGGAGAGCTGCCATCGAGTCGCTGTAGATGCCGAATGTCTTAGCTCCGCTCTTGAGTATTTCTCTGGAGGCTTTGCACAAAGCGTAGAGTTCAGCCTGGTAGACTGAGCAGCTGCTGGAAAGTGGCAACTTCTGGGTTCTGATTTCGGTCGCGCTGTTCCACCAGGACAGCGCAGCCTCAATCTTGCCTTCAATTCCACTTCCGTCTGTGAAGATGCGAATTTCGAAATTGCTACTTTCCCGCACCTGCTCTCTGTCCTCCAGTCTGCCAAACTCTATTCTAGTTTTCTCGGCGGGATGTGGTGCTAACAATGCAGACATTGGTCGCTCGATTTGCCTATCCTTCATTTCCGGTCCCAGGATTCCGCGCCTCGCAGCGTACAGGGCAGCTGCCTCTTTGACCCGCAGATCGAGGGGCAGAATCCCTGCCAGGACCAAGGCCGAATTGAGCGACACTGTCTTATGTGCCTTTGTTATTGTCAAGGCTATCCCCCTTTGGAGCGTAGCCAACTTTTTCTGGACCCCTATCTTTTTGGCCGCCGGCGCCCAGACGCTGGCCGCGTACAGCACAATGGGTTCCACAGTAGCCCTATATATTGTTTTTATTATATCAGGGTGTAAACCCTTTGCGGCTCTGGTTAGCTGCCTGTGGATACCCGCGGCTTTGCGACAGACGTTCGCGACATGGGTGTTAAACGTCAGTTTGTTGTCGACGGTGACGCCCAGCAGTTTCATTTCGCTGGACGAGGCAATGTCTATCCCGCCCATGCTCAGACGTGGGGTGTCATATTTAAGCTTATTGGTTATAGTAATGCTGTTTGTCTTTTGGGCAGCAAACCTGAGCTTATTTCTGACACCCCACCTCTGAACACGCCCGAGAGCGGCATTGGCCCGTCCTTCGATCTTCAACGCTGTGTCACCGTCGACAGCCAACACGACGTCGTCAGCGAACGCCTGACAGTAAATTCCGGCTTCGCTCAACTCTTTAAGGAGTGGGTCCAGGAGCAAGTTCCAAAGGATTGGCCCACCCACCGATCCCTGGACGCAACCTTTGCTCGTGGACTTCCCGTACTCCTCTCCCATGTAGCGAACACACACCCTCCTATCTCGCAGGTAACTGCTTAGAATCCTCCTAAGATCTTTAGGAACACCTTCCTCTAGCAGTCTGATTTTGATGGCAGGCCACCATGCAGCATCGAATGCTCCCTCTATGTCCAGTGAGATTAATGTGACAATTCTCTTTTGTTCCAGCATCATCTTGACGTGGTGAATCAGGTCATAGAGGGAGTCTTCGGTGCTGCGTTGGGGCATAAAGCCATACTGCCTTTTGCTTAATTTGGGAAGCAGGTAGTATTTTAATCTAGAGACCATCATCTTTTCCAGGATTTTGCCTAATATCGGGAGTAACCCTATTGGTCTATAAGACTTTGGTACTGTATACTCCTGCTTCCCAGGTTTCCTGAGGATTATGACCACAGCGTGTTTCCAATCTCGGGGAAAGTGGTTGAGAGATCTGCATTTATTGAGCAATGCAAGGAAGATTTCGGGGTTTTCAGCAATCGCGCGCTGGCAGATGTCTGCCGTGAATCCGTCTTTTCCTGGGGCTTTTTTGGGGTTGAAGGAAGACACAGCTATTTCAAGTTCCGTAGGAGTGAACGGGGGGTCGCAAGTACTATCTTGCTCGTCCCCGTCCACTGCTTCGGCTCTTTCTCTGATGCGAGAGTGCAAGTCGCTGTCGCTGGATTCCAGGTCTTCTGGATAAAAAGTTTCCGCAAGGAACTTTACTGAACTTTTTGCGTCCAGCGTCCTGCCCTCTCTCATCAAAGGGATGTCCTCATCTCTACTAGTTGTTCTTCCCACAACCCTGTAAATGCCCTCCCAGAGGCCTTCTTTCTCCTGTCTCTCGCAGAACTCCTTCCAGCTCGCGACTGCTGCTCCAGAGGCTTCCGTTTCATACTTGCATTTCTCTTCTAGGTATTCCTCAACCACCTTCTGCCTGCGTATGGGGGCCGCATTGGGGATTCTTCTTCTAAGAGTAGCTACCCGTCTCTTCATCTCCTCGAGCTTCTCGGACCACCACGGCATTGATATTTTTTCTTTGCTATTTAATTTAGGAATAGCGACGTTACACGAATCCGTAATTGTTTTCGTGTAACTCGCTATTTTATGGTCTAAATCTTGTGTTTTGTCAATTTTATTTATACTATTTACCGTGATGTTATTTTCCAAAATTAATTTTTTAAATGTATCGTTAAATTTTTGCCAATCTGCTTTTTTAGTATTGTAAATCCTTGTTGTTCGTTTTATTTTAATACCTTTAGACTTTTTTAATTTTATGTTAAAGAGAATGCCGTTGTGGTCCGAGCTCGTCAATCCTGTGTCTACTCTCCATCTGTCCATTAGGTCCAGGAGATCCGTGGTGCAGGCAGTCACATCCACGTGGCTACTGTATCTCCTCTCTCCTCTGATGGTATCAAAGGTAGGGACCTTTCCCACGTTGAGCACGTGTAGCGATAGGTCGCCAAGGACACCAGAGAAGTCCTCTCCTCTTTTGTCCGTTTCCAAGGACCCCCACCAGATGCTTTTAGCGTTGGAATCCCCTCCAACGATGCACCTACTTCCCATTTGTCGAACTATCTTGCTGAGGTGCTCCAGGTAAGGTTCAATGTCGGTATTAGGCTCAAAGTAGTATGAGACGAGCGCAATCTCCCATGCAACGGTTTGGAGTCTCACCACCACGATGTTGTTGGTTGTGAGTTCCGGGTACTGGACTATGTTAAAGTCATCGTTAAAGACAGCGATAGCTGCTTTAACCGTCCCGTCTCCGTTGTCGTTGCATTGGAAAATGCGCACGCCTCTCCTACCTACCATTTTCTTTTGCCCTCCCACATATGGTTCCTGGATTAGCACCGCAGCAAGATTCCGACTTTGGGCTTCCAACATTATCTCGTTGGTGGCAAGCTTCTTGCGTTGGAGGTTAGTCTGGGCAAACTGGTAGGGGACCTGTACTCCGTGGGTGCCCGTAGCAATACGCTATAGTCGACCGTGCCAACTGGTCCCACCTCTTCCTAACAGGACACTCCATGCTGAATGCATTGTGATCGGCTTTACCTATCTTTGCGCCTGCGCAATTCCTGCATGCAGGTGCCTCTCCTGCGAGCCTATCTGGGCATTCCGCCCGGAGATGCGGGCCACTGCAGTGGCTGCACAGGTCCGCCGGTTCCTTGCAGAAGCGTTTGCCATGGCCATAGCCTAGGCACCTTGTGCACTGAACCAGCGGAGACTGGTCTTCCACTCGCACCTGCTGGAGGTCTATGCGCAGGCGCCCCCTTTCTAATGCTCTCTTCCAGATCCGTGGCGCGACGGCGAGTACGACGTGGCAGGTAAGATCATTTCTGGCTATTCTCTTATACTTTACGACAACCCTGTCCTCCTCCGTGTCGAGACCGTGAAAAACCTCCCGGTTCTGGTTCCTTAGAGCCGTCATGATATCCTCGTCTGAGTTTATCTTAAGGACGTCTCTAAGAACCAGAAGCGGGTCTCTGTTTTTCACCTCCTCGACACAGAGGTTTCCCTTTTCCTCCATTCTTTTCCTAGCCTTTTCCCTTTCGTCTATCGTTTCAAAGCCCATAATGATTTTCCTATCCTTTGCCTTCCTTACCCTTTCAACCTTTATCCATCCCTCTTTTGCCTCCACCGCCTTCCTTACTCTTTCCAACACCTCCTCCCCAGTCTCAGTCTCGTCCTTTGAGGTGACGACCACCGAATGCAGGGCTGCATTTTTGGGTACTGTTTTTCCGCTTTCAGCAACTATGCCCGCATAGGTGGTCGTCCTCTCAATGGCTTCCTTATGTGTCTCCATAGAACTTTTAAGTGTCTCCATTTTTTCTATATTTTCTTTTAGGAGCCTATTTGTCTCGACCAGCATCTGCTGGGAGAGTTCTGAGCCTGCAGTGGGCGTTGGTTGGGATACTTTTTCTGGAACGCGTATCTCTACCACCCGGAGCCCCTGATCTTCGCCAGTTCCATTTCCGCGTCCTTCACCAGCTGGAACAGGCGCTCCACGGAGGTAGTGATATCCTGTTTTAGGTCCGTTTTTAAATTTCTTGAGCTTGTCAGACAACTCTTGGCTTTATTGTTGTAGTGCCGAGCTTCTTCTGTTCTGCTCTTAAAAGTCTTTTTTGGTGGCGGTGGGGATTTGGTAGCCTCAATAGGGGCTTTACTAGTAGTGGGTTGATTGGACTTTAGTTTTTGGGGATTCTCAGTCTTTGCCGTCTCCCATTCTCCCACGCTTCGTCGCACATTAAGTGTCTTGGTGACATTTAACAGGGTCGGCGACTTCGCCGTTTGCTCCCGGGGGCTAACGGCGGAATCGCCCTCCCTGCCATTGTCATTCTTGGCTGGTGTACGGAGCATTTTGTCGTTCTCAGTAAACAGAGTAGATTTGCAGTCAAATTATGTAAAGGTAATTTAACTGCACTGTCATAAATGGGTCTATATAATCAGTTGAAAGAAATAATTATATAATAATTGAGAGTAATCAATGTAGAGTCCTACTCTACCTGTCCTATCCTATAAATACCTAAGCTAATGTATACTACCTATTAAGCTAATGTAGAGAATATATAGAGTTCTACTCTATCTGTCCTAACTAAAAAGTATCTATAACTAGTTCTAAAAGGTGAGTAGAATTCAACTCTATATGTCCTAACCTAAAATAAATAGTGGGTAGAGTTCCACTCTACCTGTCCTATCCTATGGTGCGTGCTCAATAGAGCTACACGTCAGTAAAAGAATATAAATATAAAATAATGATGAGCAAAAGATAGAGCTAAAAATCGGTACAATAGTTTACTATTAATGTCTGCGGGCTTACAATGATAGACCCTGTAGTTTAGTTTTCAGGCCAAAGAAAGTAGAAAATGTGACTTTTCCAGTTAAGAAAATTTTTAAACTCTATGTAGAGTCACGTTGTACCCACCAGTGAATAGCTCTCCCCGAGCCCTATTCAATGAGTCCAAACTCCGCCTCTATAGACCCAGTAGTTTCGGAGATACTGCCTGTCAAAGTTTTCCGGAATTTTTCCAAGATTCCTTTGACCGCCAATATCTCGGGAACGACCTGGCCGAAGGGGCTCGAGTTTGGGTTCTTCTGAATGGTCTCGCCGAGTTCTACGCACCAGAGTGATTTTCAGTGCTGAAAAATTTTTTGGCCTGAAAACGCCTGAAAATACTTAGAACTAATAGAGGGGGCTCTAGCCTGTGAGGCAAAAGAAACCGCTGCTCTCTGCGACTTCTGGTTAGGGAGATATAGCTGTTCAAATTTTTTCAAGATGGCGGCCGAGCTGTCAAACTTCAACTTTGGCCGCTATTATCTTCCCTTCCAAAAATCGCAAACCCCCCGAGTTTGGGTTCGTTTTGTAGGGCTCTGAGTGCTCTTTAATGTGAAGTCAGTTTCAGGAGGGTGATTTTTCAGGACTCTGAAACCGCCTGAAAATATAGGGAATGTATAGAGCTAATTCCCCAGATGCCGAATATCGAATCAGCAACTCTGTACGATATTCCGTTTCGGAGATATTGTGGCCGAAAGAAAACAAAGATGGCGGCCGAACTGTCAAACTTCAACTTTGTGAAGGAATATCTCCGAAACTACTGGGCCTAGAAGATCGCGGTTTTGGATGGTGGTTATGTGCCGATCTCCTCTACCCCCTGAAACTGGTTTCAACGCTTTAAAATTTTTCGGCTCCAAATCGCCTGAAACCTGGCGTATCTGAAAGATTAGCTCAAGCCCTACCAAACCAAACAATTCCCAGAGTCATAGGGCAAATACTTCCGGAGCTATAGTCAATTTAAATTTGTCTAAGAAAATTAAAAATGGCCGAAAAAACTTAGAAAAACTCAAATTCTAAGATATTGACCCCAGACTCCCGTTGTTTGGGGTCAATCCACCTGTAATTAGGTACTTAAAGCTATTTATGCTATAAAAAACTATTTTTACTAATATTTACTGATTTATTGACTTTATTACTTTTACTTATAATTTCCAAACGAAAAAGACTTTACTTATTTAATTATAATTTCCAAAATAATTAACCAGAAATTTTTTAAATTTGATTTTCTATTTCTTCTAATTAGCGCGCAAAAAATAGCAGTTGCAGAATTTTGAATTATTGTCTCAAACGGCTGGAGTCTGCTTGCAAACTTTTAATTTTCTAACTGCTGCCAAAAATCCAAATATGATCCAAAATTCGAGAAAAACGTACCGGGGCTCTTGTAGAGTTATAGAGAATCTGGGTCTTGAATATGATGCTTCTAGCTGCACGCGTTCACTGACCACGTGCCACGTGGTGAATTTTCAATTTGAGTTTTCTTATAGAGGGCGCGATTTCGCAACCTCGCCGATGATGCAGGAACGTTAGGTTAGGTTAGGTTAGGTTAGGTTAGGTTAGGTTAGGTTAGGTTAGGTTAGGTTAGGTTAGGTTAGGTTAGGTTAGGTTAGGTTAGGTTAGGTTAGGTTAGGTTAGGTTAGGTTCCCCCCGATGGTTGCACGCCTTGACGTGGCGGTGGGGCTTAGTAACCGTGGTTTGGACACCCACGGTGAAGCGAAGAGGCAACCAGGGCCGGCTTGTTTGCCGCCGGCTGGCCCGAGGAGGGCGCTCCCAGCGGGCTGGAGGAGTCCGCTGCGGACGCGCTAGGAGGTGGGACCGCAGAAGAAGAGGAGTGCCGGTATTACGGTGCGCCGTACTCCCTATCTTCTGCGGCCGTGGAGGGATCGCAGGGGGAGAGGCGTGGTGGTGTTGTGCCACTCTCCCTACCCCCCTGCGAGCTGGCGGGGCCGTTCCGTACGGTTAACGGCATTGGTGGGGCCGCAGAGGAAGAGGCAAGTTGGTATTACGGTGCGCCGCTTGCCCTATCCTCTGCGGCCGAGGTGTGGTCGGTGGCAGAACCATATACCAGATCTGCCACCGGGTACCGGTTGTGGAGGCTGGTATCCGTGGCCTCCTAGTAGCAGACTCAGGGGGAGTCTGCTACAGTACTGGTGGAGGCCGAGGAGGGAGGCGCACCCTACCATCTGGTGCGCCTGGGGCCTTCGGGCCTAGGATGGAGCCGCTTATTGGCTGCCGCCGGCGGGGTCGCGGATGTGTTTATCGTTCCCGTGGCCCCGTCACAGGGCGGCGAGGAGGAAGGTGGGGGGTGGTTTTTAGTGGGTATACCGTGGGTCTCATTAGCCTATACGGGAGTCCCACATCATCACTCGGGTGCCCCCTGCGCCTGGGTGGTATGCGTAATGCATTTTCCCCTCCGGAAACAAAAAAAAAAAAAAAAAAAAAAAAAAAAAAAAAAAAAAAAAAAAAAAAAAAAAGGTTTTTTTTGGTTTGGGTTTTTTTTTTTTTTTTTTTTTTTTTTTTTTTTTTTTTTTTTTTTTTTCCGCCCCCCTAACATTGTCAGGGCTTGTTTTTTACTATTGTATTTCTTTTCTTTTGTCTGTTTTTTTTTTTTTTATCTTTGTTTTTTAACATTAATTTCTACTTTTGACAATACTTATATTATACAATTTAGATTTCCTCTTACTATCTTGTAGTTACAAACTTTGGTTAATCAAAATGATACCGGTGTCAATGAATACCATGTATATAAAACTTACACATAATAATAATACAAAATTTCCACTTAAGTGTCAATGGAATAAATGTCCAGATATGTTTACAAATTAAAATTACAAATAAGATTCTAAAATACAATAATATACAATGATGTCAATAATAATCAATTAAAACAACGGCACAACATTCAAGCTAACCTACTATCACAGAACTTAACCTACTATCACAGTTCATCACAGTGTCTCCTGTTAACTGTTTCCACAACATATTTACAAAATGAGAGGAACACCTCTCTTTTCTTGCCCCCCAGGATGGAAGGTAGGTTCTCACCCGTCATGGATGTGCCCAATTTCTGCTCAATATCGTATCTATTGCTAGCAAAAATTGGGCACTCCAGCAACAGGTGAGGAACCGTCTCCTCTACTCCCGGCTGACACAGACACGACGGATCCTCCTTCAGCTTGAATCTGTTCAAGTAAAAGGCGAATCCGCCGTGTCCGGTCAGTATTTGTGTGGTGTGATGTGTGATGTCTATCTTCTTGACTATTTTGTATGCAGCAGCAGCGCTTGGGAAAAAGAGCTTCGTGACTCCGGCCGTCCCTCCCACTTCGTATCTCCTGTCCCATTCTTCAATCGTATCCTCTCTTAAGATACGCTTGACGAATGAAACAGGACACAGATCGTAGTCAGGTTTCCTTTTCGATCCCAGTGCAGCCTCCTTGGCTAGTTCGTCAACCCTCTCATTCCCTCTCAACCCTGCGTGCGCCTTAATCCAAAACAGGGAGACCTCCCGCCTCTGCGATGCAGCTTTTCGGAGGGCCGCCCTTGTTTGCACTGCCAGGGGATGAGGGGAACTAAGGGTGACTGCCTGGAGAGCCGACCTGGAATCGCTAAGGATACCGACCTTCGCCATTCCACTCTTGCAGGCTATACTTACTGCTCTTTGGAGCGCTAGAAGCTCGGCTTGGTAGACGGTGCAATACGGCGGCAGAGCAAGCTTGACGGCCTTCGTCTCGGCCTCACCCTTCCATACGGAGAGTGCGGCTCCGACTCGACCCTCAATCTTGCTGCCGTCCGTATAGATCCTATGGACGTGGCTGTTAACCACGTCTACATACGAGTCCTCGTCTACCAACCCGAACCTCAGCTCTTCCTGCTCTGCCGGATGTGGGTCCTCAATCGCTGGAGCCATTCGTTCCACCTCCCTGTCCCTCAACACCGGGTGTGACACCCCCTTCTTGATCTCATATAGCCTCGATGCTTCGAGGATTCTGAGATCAAGAGGGAGTATCCCAGCCAGCAGCATAGCAGAGTTCAGGGAGACGGTTCGATATGCTCTGCAGATCTTTTGAGCGCAACCCCGTTGCACGGTGTTGAGCCTTTTTTGGACCCCCATCTTTTCCACGGTGGGTGCCCACGCTGCTGATGCATACAGAATAGTCGGTTCTATGACGGCGGTATATATAATTTTTACTACATGGGGGTTAAGCCCCCAGCCCACTCTGGCTGTCCTAGCAAGTAATTTGTAGCGGGCGATTGCCTTCTGGCAGACGTTCCCGATATGGGTGTTAAAGCTGAGGCCGTTGTCAATTGTCAAGCCGAGTATTTTTATGTTGTCAAAGTATTTTATTTCCACTCTCCCCATGCTGAGTCGCGGCACGTCAAATTTAAGTTTTCTCGTAGAGAGAAGCGCGCAAGTCTTATGCGGTGCGAAGTTAAGCTTGTTTGCTTCGCCCCATTCTTTTATTTTGTCCAGTACCCTATTAGCCTTCTGTTCTATCTGGAGAGCCGTTTCACCCTCAAACACAAGCACTATGTCGTCGGCAAACGCTTGATTAAAAACATCCATCTTATCTAACATCCATAGCAGGGGGTCCAACAAGAGGTCCCACAGGATTGGTCCACCTATGGATCCCTGCACGCACCCCTTGCTAGTCTCCCTGCTTACCTCCATACCAGCATACCTTACATTCACGCGTCTTTCATTCAGGTAGCTGCTAATCACCCGCCTCAGGTTCCCCGGACACCCAGCCTCAGCCAACCTAACCTTTATGGCTGGCCACCAAGCACTGTCGAAGGCCCCCTCTATGTCCAGTGAGACCACAACAGAAATTTTCTTCTCCTCCCTCAGCTTTCTGATGTGGTTCACTAACCTATAGAGGGCGTCTTCGGTGCTCCTTTGGGGCATGAAGCCATATTGGTTAGGGCTAATCCTGGGCAGCAGGTAGAACCTGAGTCGGGCGACCAGCATTTTTTCGAAGATTTTGCCGAGAACAGGTAGAAGGCCGATCGGTCGATAGGCTTTTGGTACCCGATACGATTCCTTGCCCGGCTTCCTTAGTACCACCACGGTCGCCTGCTTCCACTGTTTGGGGAAGCAGGCGACAGTGAGGCACCTGTTCAGCAGCGCAAGGAACCATTCCGGGTTACATTCTACAGCGTGTTGGCAGATGTCCGACGTGAGTCCGTCCGCCCCGGGGGCCTTTTTGGGGTTGAAGGACCTTACGGCTCTCTTCAACTCCTCCATGATGAAAGGAGGGTCGTCCGGACCCGCCGGCGGTTCAGTGTCCAAGGACTCCGCCCGCCGGCGCGTCCGTCGATGTTCCTCACTTTCACCACTTTCTTGGTCCTCGGGGTAGAAAGTCTCCGCCAGCCATTCTGCGGAGCTCCGGGCGTCGAGGGTTTCACCGTCCCTCGTAAGGGGCAGATCCTCCTCCCTCCCTGTAGCTCTGCTCAACACCCTGTAGATACCCTCCCAGACCCCCTCCCTATCCTGTTTCCGGCAAAACTCCTTCCAACTCTCAACTTGCGCATTCATTACAGCCTTTTCATACTTCTCCTTTTGTTCCAGGTACAGTCCAACGACGCGGTCTCTGCGATCAGGTGCTGCGTTCCGGATCCTGCGTCTCCTCGTGGCAACCTGCTTCTTCATCTGCGCGAGCTCATCATTCCACCACGACATGGTGAATTTTTGTGTGTGTTTTTTGGTCGGCATTGTGTCTCTGCATGTCTGTGTGATTACCTCTGTGTATCTGTCTATTGCGTCTTCTATTTGTTGTGTGCTGTGTATTGTGTTTATGTCTTGTACAGTTAATTGTCTGTCCGACATCAGCTGGGTCAGTTTCTCACGAAACTGAGTCCAGTTTGCCTTCTGTGTGTTAAACATGCGTGTGGTTCGTATTATGTTCGTGCCTGTGGATTTCTGTTGTCTGATGCCGAAGGATATGCCGTTGTGGTCCGAGCTCGTGAGAGCCTCCTCTACTCTCCAGTCGCCCACTCGGTTCAGCAGATCGTCGGAGCACGCTGTCACATCCACGTAACTGGAGTACCTTTTTCCCCCTCTGACAGTATCGAATGTTGGGATGTCCCCGGTGTTGAGTATGTGCATACCCATTGTTTCCAGTACAGCAGACACTTCCCTCCCTCGCGGGTCTTCCAAATCGCCACCCCACCACGGGCTTTTCGCGTTAGCATCGCCTCCCAAGACCATCCTATCGGTACCCAACTCCCTTCCTATCCGTATAAGATGGTCCAGGTATGGCCCCACTGGCTTATCAGGCTCGAAGTAGAAGGACACAACAATCGTCTCCCAGGCTTTGGTTTTGAGGGTGGTCACAACAATGTTGTTGTTGCTCAGGCGTGTGTGTAGTTCGACATCCAACGTGTCGTCGAGTACTACAACACACGCCTTAACCACACCACCCCCTTCCCCATCGCTCTGGTAGACCCTCACTCCATTGTATGTCCTCATACTCCGTGCCCCACCTATGTAAGGCTCTTGAAGCAATGCTACGCACGCCTTACGCTTGGTGGCCTCGAGCAATAGCTCCCTTGTGGCGATCTGGCTCCGCTGAAGGTTTGCCTGCAATACTCGGTACTGGAAGTACTCACCGTGGACAACCTCAGCAATACGCTACCGCCGATCTGGCTAGAGCATCCCACCTCTTTCTTTCCATGCATCCACTATCAAAGGCATTGTGCTCCGCGCTACCTTTCTTGGCCTTCGTGCAATTGATGCATTTAGGCACATCTCCTCGCAGCCACTTATCGCACTCGGTCTTCATATGAGGACCGGCGCAGTGACTGCATCGTTCCTGCTCTTCCGTGCATAACCTTTTGGTATGCCCATACCCAAGGCAGCGGGAGCACTGCACCAACGGACTTTGGTCCATCACTCTCACTCTGCCTAGCCCTATATGGGCGTGTCCTTCATTCATACATCTCCTCCATAACTGTGGGCTTACTCTAACCACTACGTGGTTCTGGAGGGGGTTCCTTGCTCTCATTACATACGCTACTTCAACCTTGCATTCTTCCCCCTTCAGGCCCCCAACGATGCCTGCATTTTGATTTTTAAATGCAGTAGTGAAGTCAGCACTGTCGCACTTCATGACATCCCTGAAGACCAAAAGGGGGCTCTTATTTTTAATTTCTTCCACAACCAGTCCTTCATTATGTCTCAACCTTTCCTTCACCTTGTTTCTTTCCTCTTCACTCACACAGCCGACGACAACCTTTCTATTCTTTACCTTTCTTACTCTCTCCACTCTTACCCATCCATCCTTAGCATCTACTGTCTTTCTTATCTTTTCTAGCACTTCATCACCTGTTTCCTGTTCATCTTTGGAGGACACCATGACCGAGTGCAGAGCCCTTGTTTCGTGGAGTTTCTCAGAGACTCCTCTCGATACAACGCTCGCATATGTCGTCGTATTGGCGACAGCCATGTTGCTCTCCAACAATGAACTCAACCTTCCCATTCTTTCTTTATTTTCTTCCATACATCCTCTTATCTCTTCCATCCTTCTCATCATTTCCTTCATTTCCTTATTCATACTCTCTTGTACTAAATTATTTTTTGTTTTCAGGTTTGTCACCCGTTCGTCGTTCATCGTAGTTTCGTCGGTTTGCTGGGGGGGATGTAAAGGGTCCCTCCCCTGCTCCGGAGTTTTTCCTGCTTTAATGTCGGTAAGTTCTATTTCTAATTCCTTTATGATTTGAAAAAGTCTGTCTAGCATAGCCAAGACCCCATCTTTTATTTCTGTCTTTAGGTTTCTGGAGTTGCTCATGTGTTTCCTAGCTGATTGCAGACAGGCTTTACCCTCACTAGTTCTTGACCTATATGTCATTGCTTGCGTCTTTTCTACACTTTGTTGTTTATCTATTTTTACTTTAGGTGCAGAAGGCTCCTGATTGGGTTGCGTCATCGATCTTGGAGATGAGGCTGGTGAGCTTAGGGCTTGAAACTTGTCTATGCTTTTCCGGAAAGCGGAAGAATGACTTGGTTGAGTCAGGGCCCTGTCATCATCCACATTCCGTTTTGGTGGCGATACGTCGAAGGTTTCGTTTGCTCGCTTCTGGGGAGAGCGGAACATGGTGCTGTTTTTAAGGGGGACTCGTCAAAATTGCAACCAAAAATAAAATAAATTGCTAAAATAATGTCAATAATATGGATAAAATGAATTAGATTGTATAGTTTAAATTAAAATTGAAATTGAATTGTAAAATTATGTCAATAATAAAATAAAATAAAATAAAATAATTCCTAACCTAGTAGTTGCCCCAATAGGGAAACAACTATCCTACTCTAATTTAATACCTACTAATAAATAAATATTGTGTGTGTTTTGAGCGTCCCTAAGCGTACACTTTGTCCTTATTCTAACAATTACACCAAAAATGATGTAATTGGTCTTTATATGCTATCTTAACCTAAACAGTAGCTCCAATAGGGGCTACTGGTCCAAATACAGTGAGTCTTTACTCCAAACTAATCTATCAGTTGCTCCAATAGGGAGGCAAACTGGTCCAAGTTACTATACTAACAGCTGCACCAAAAATGATGCAACTGGTCCTTATATTTAAATTAAAACTAGGAAGATTTTTATATTACAATTTAGATTAAGCTCTTTTTCAGGTACCTTGGCTTTGTTGCTGTCTTCTGCTGGTCTTCTTTTCTTTCAGGTTTTCTTTCCGGTTTTTTCCCGTTTCAGGTTCGCTTTCAGGTTTTCTTTCAGGTGGTGATTCTTCTCGCGGTCCTGTTCTTCCCGATGCCGAAAACCACGTCCCTCTACGACCTTCCGGAGCCGAGTTATGCGCTGTTTTATATGGTTACCATGGAAATCCAAGATGGCGGCTGTATCTCTTAAATTTTTCTACTTGGTGTCGTAGTCCTCTTCTTAGGTAGCCTAATGTCGAAAACCGCGTCTTCTTGCGATTTCCAGGGGCTGAGTTATCGGCGTTTTAAATTTTTCAATATGGCGGCCAATATGGCTGCCGATATTTTCTTTTTCCTATAACTCCCGAACGGTTAGTCGCAGAGGGGTGGTGATTGGGTTCTATCTTCCTAGTTTTTTGTTGTCTTTGTGATGATCCAGGTCTCACCTGGATTAGAGCTCTGGTATGTCAATTTGCTCCAAAGCTGTCCAAATTTTGTGTGTGGGTGGCTATTGCCAGGCCTTTATCCTCAAAAGAAACCGCAGTCTCCTAGGCCTACCAGAACCGGAGTTATAGCGGTTTATATCGGCCCTTTGACAGTTCGACAACTGTCAAAGTCTAACTTTAAGGGCCGATATCTCCCGAACCGTTCGTCACACGTGGGTCCTGTTTGGTCTTTCCTTGTTCGTCTTCTTCTCTTCTTCCCGATTCTGCGGTTATCTCACCGAAAAATTTTTGCAAAATTTTTTGCGAGTTTTAAGTCGTAACCAAGTGGGTCGGTTTGCCTGGTCTTAGGGCTACCCAAATCCGCAATCTGCTTCTCTCTACGACGTTCCGCTCCCGAGCTATGGCCTTTCGAAAATTTCCAAGATGGCCGACAAACGTCAAAGTCGAGTTAAAACCGGCTGTAACTCCCCTGTATAGACTCGCTTCGGATCGCGGTTTTCTTCTACAGGGGGTTATCGTACCTTGGGTACTTGCTGATGGGGGAGTTTGGGGGGGTTCTATTCCCCCCTTTTCCCGGCTGGTTTTAACGTTTGTCGGCTTCTCCTGGTCACGCCCTTTCAAATGATCCGTCGCACGTTACTGTGAGTGTTATAGTTCAGGAGCTATGAGCGGTTTAATTTTTGCAAAAATGGCGGACAAAATGGCCGCCAAACGTTTTTCTGCGATAGCTCCTGATCCAGTGTACCTATTTACACGTGCGAGGTGTCTGGTGATTCGTCCCGATGTCTGCTTTGTGGTGGAGACGCTTTTGTCCCGACCTCTCCTGTCTCTCCAGAGTTATCCTGCTTTTTTACCTTTTTTGGTCTATCTCCTCTCCTATTTGTCCTGGAACGTTGCGGCTTATGCCGTTTGATAGGGGGCGGCGTCCTCTAGGGGTCTGAATTGGCTGTTTGTTGGTACAGCCTCTGGTTTTAGTGCACGGGTTCTTTTTCTAGAAAAAGGGTTTTTCCCCTCTCCTGAAATTTTTTTCCAGGTGGGGACTTACCCTTTTTGCTGGGGTGTTTAGGCGCTGGGGAGCAGCTAATTTAGCGCTATTCAAAACCCACGCGTCTCTTGTACTTCTGCTGTGGTAGTTGCTTAAAGTTTTAATTTTTAATAATCAACAACTCACCCCCTATATGCGCAAAAATTTTTATTTTTGCGGATTTGTAGTCCGCTCCGATACTGCTTTCTTTTACACTGCAATCCGGTTTGCACACGTCACTAATTAACTGACCTCGTGGGGACGCCGAAAACTAAACCACAAGGTCAAAGGCACTTATACTATGGCTATAATTCTAAAATTCACAGCACTTATGAAGGTCACTATCCCCTACAATGTCCACGTTATTCCACTAAAGTCGCAACACTATTGCGTCTTTTTCCGCACTTTAAAGTTTTTAAAATTTTTAAAATTCAGTTTTTTGCACTTTTTATCACTTTGCCGGGTTTTTTAAGATATGGTCGAATCACCCGCGTGTGGGCGGCACTGAGACGGTTCCAACGACACCAAAATTTTTGAAATCCGTCAACTTTTTCCCACTTTTATCGAATTTTTTCGCGGAGCGAATGTGAAAAACATGTGCTCTGGTCGAGATTCGGCACGAAACTGGTTAGGTTAGGTTAGGTTAGGTTAGGTTAGGTTAGGTTAGGTTAGGTTAGGTTAGGTTAGGTTAGGTTAGGTTAGGTTAGGTTAGGTTAGGTTAGGTTAGGTTAGGTTAGGTTAGGTTAGGTTAGGTTAGGTTAGGTTAGGTTAGGTTAGGTTAGGTTAGGTTAGGTTAGGTTAGGTTAGGTTAGGTTAGGTTAGGTTAGGTTAGGTTAGGTTAGGTTAGGTTAGGTTAGGTTAGGTTAGGTTAGGTTAGGTTAGGTTTTTTTTTTTTTTTTTTTTTTTTTTATTCCCATTTCTGGGCCTACTTGTTCCCCCAACCGGTGGCTAGGACAATTTTTTGCGTACATTTACATTTTTACATTTTGATTAATTTTTTAATATTGTTTTACATTTCTATTTCATCCGTTTTATTCCTTTTATTTGACCATTCTATTTTACTTCACATTTTTTCATTATCTATTCTACTTAACATTTGTATATATTGCTTAAAATTTTAATTTGTGTATTTATATCATTTTCATATCCTGTCCTTTGCCATCACCTTAATTTGTAGACATTTTATATTATTTATTTATTACAGTTATATCACTTTTCTTATTATCTAATTATTACCTATTGTAATTATCTTACATTTCTATCAATATTATATATCTATGTTACTATCTATTACATGTTTTATTGTACATAATTTAATATATGAGATGTTGTTATATGAGATGAATACTTTTCCACGTTACTGAGTGTAACCCGTCGAGCCCGGAAAGTCCGCCTCGAGAAACAATTTTTGCTCAAAATTATAAACTATAATTTGTGATGCAATGTTTGGTATTTCCATAGCGCGTGTTTTCATTATAGTGCCAGTTTACAAGTTATTTAGTTTAGTATATGATGTGTTTACAATTTTTACGCTTATGCCATATATGCTATTTTATGTCACCATAATCATATATATGCCAAGTCAATTTTTCAAGTTAATTTTTTTTTTTTTTTTTTTTTTTTTTTTTTTTTTTTTTTTTTTTTTTTTTTTTTTTTTTTTTTTTTATCATCATATACTTACAAACAGTCTGTCTTTCCTATGAAATTGGTCTTTATTAAATGCAATTTAATAATCAATCAATTTTCTTTTGTAGACTATTGGTACTGGCTCTATAAGGTCTTTACTTATCCACTTCTCCATACGCGACTGTTGCACGCGCTATGGCGTCCCATTTTTGTCGAACCGGACACTCCGCACTGAACGCATTATGTTCGGTTTTGTCTAGCTGCTCCTTTTTGCAGTTCACACAGCACGCTTTAATTCCGGATTTTAGATCATCACACTGAGACTGATGGTGTGTCCCGGAGCAGTGGCTGCACCTCTCCTCGGCGGTTTTGCAGAATCGTCTCCCATGTCCGTACCCTAGACAGCGCGAACACTGTATTAGGGGGGACTGGTCGGCGACCCGCACACGCTGCATGTCTATATACAGGTGTCCCGCCTTAGTGAAGTACCTCCACATTGCCGGTGACACAGTCAGCACCACGTGCTCAGTGTGATCATCCTTTCCTCGCTTCCTGTATTTTACCCTCATCCTGTCCTCATCCCCACCCAGAATCGGCTGCATGAGGTGCTTATTCTGAGTTCGTATAGCCTCAAAGATGTCCTCGTCTGTGTTAGACTTAAGCACCCCATACAACACGACCTGCGGATCCTTGTTTTCTATATTCTGTACTTCAAAGTTCCCACTTTTTTCTATTTTATTTCTAATCATATCTCGATCTTCCCTATTTCTTAACCCTATAATAACTTTTCTATCTTTCCCCTTTCTAATCCTATCTATTTTTATTCCCTCCTTTCTTGCCTCTATGACCTTTCCCACCTCTGTCACTATCTCTGATCCTGACATAAAATTTTCGCTATCCGTTATTACTATCGAATGGAGGGTGACGTGCTTTGACTCCAGCGACGGGTTTCGAGTATCCCCCACTCCACCGACCACGCCCGCGTATGTCGCCGGTTTTGGTTCTGCTGAGGCCCTGACCCCCCACTCTTCAACTACCTTATCTAAACTTTCCTTATTTTCCTTTGCCATCTTCTCTACGTTACTATTTAGGTTTCTTTTTATTTCTCCTATTTCCTGTCTCAATTTCATGATCTCTCCCTTTAGCTCGAGTGTCGTGTCAGTATTTTTCTTACAATCCTCTGCCATATCCTCCCCATTTATTCTTACCGCAGTCGTTAATAAGTCGACTGTTCGTTCATTCCTTTCCTCTATATGTTCTATCACTCCGTCTATCTTTTCATTAATCAGTTCTTTCAACCTTCTATAAAATTCGAAAACTACTTCCTTGTATTCATAATCTTTCAGAGTTTCTCTTACCATATCCCTATCATACTGTCCTTCCATATCTCTACTTTCTTTTACAATTCCTAGGTCCTGCATATCACACTGTATCGCCGACTCCCTAAGCTCCCTACTATCCTTACTGTTTCCTCTTTCATTCTCTATTCTACCTGTTTTTATCCTATCTCTATTTAACACTGCCAGCTGCCTTATATTTTTTGTCATCTCCCTTAGATTTTCTCCCAGGCCAATCCTTAGTTCCGTTTTCATATTCCTTGTTTGGCTTAACAAGGATATGCTGCTTTTTATTTTTGTTTTAGTTTCTGCCAGAAGGGCATCCAAGGGATCTGACGCTACTATGTCATGGTCTGGGTGGGCTACTGGAACCGTATGTGGGCTGTTGCTGTTTATGGTGCTACTGCTCAGGTCTAGTGTTTTGTTTAGCAATCGGTTTTCATATTTGCTGGGGTTTTTAGTTTTCGGGGTATGTAACATAGCCATTTTTTATTTAAAATTTGTCTAAACTTGATTATTTAATTGGGGGAACGCGTTATTTTATAAATGTAATTTTAAATTAGAATTTATAATCTTATTAATTAATTGTAAAATATAATAACTTAACCTAACAGCTGCTCAAATAAGATACAACTGGTCAATATAAGTGTAAAATGTGTATATATTAATTTTTTAATATAGTCCCTACTATTACTAAATCTATCAGTTGCTCCAGTAGGGAGGCAAACTGGTCATGTGCTGTGCGCACTTGTCCTTAAGTACTAAACTTAGCCTAGCAGCTGCACCAAAAATGATGTAGCTGGTCCTTATACTTATATCTAACTTAATACTGGGAAGATTATTTTACTAGTATTTAGATTTAAGCTTTTTTCAGGTACCTTGGTCTTCTGCAGGTCTTCTTTTCTTCCGGTTTTTTCTTTCAGGTTCTCCTTTTCAGGTTTCACTGCTCCGGTTTTTCTTTCAGATGCTGCTGTTGCTGCTGGTCCTGGTCTTCTCGTTGCCGAAAACCACACTCCTCTACGACTTTCGGGGGCCGAGTTATGTGCGGGCGCGTTTTTTGTACACGAAATCCAAGATGGCGGCCGTTTTTCCTGGTTTCTTTTGTACAGTGTTGTAGTCGTGTCTTCAGGTATGCCAACACTGAAAACCGCGTCCTCGTGCGCCTTCCAGAAGCTGAGTTAATGGCGATCAAAGTTTTCCAATATGGCCGCCAATATGGCTGCCAATATATTCTTTTTCTCGTAGCTCCGGAACGGTTTATCGTAGAGGGGTGGTGTTTGGGTTCTCCTGTCTTGATTTTCTCTTTTCTTCCCGGTTCTCCAGGTTGTTCCCGGATTTGGGCACTTGCTCGTCGATGTGCTTCGAAGCTGCCCAAACTTCGTGTGCGGGCAGCTAAGGTCAGGCCAATGTCTCTAGAAGAAACCACGGTCTTCTAGGCCCACCAGAAGCCGAGTTATTACGGTTTTTATCGGCCCTTTGACAGTTCAAGAACTGTCAATGTCAAACTTTAAGGGCCGATATCTCACGAACGGTGCGTCGCTGGTGGGTCCTGTTTGGGTTCTTTGGGCTTGGTTTCTTCTCCTCTGTCTAATCCTGTCCTAATTTAGGTGCAAAAATTTTTGTCAAATTTTTTCCAATTTTTTGGTTTTTGTCTATTGGGCTCGTTAGCCCTGTTTCCTAGCTGCCGGGATCCGCAATCCGCGTCTCTCCACGACGTTTCCTTCTCGAGCTATGGCATTTCGAAAATTTTCAAGATGGCCGACAAACGTCAAAGTTGAACTTATTTTGCTGATAACTCCCTTAGCCTTGTAGGTAGCGGATCGCGGTTTTGTTGCTCCTAGGGTTACTATACCTTGGGCTTATTATGGTGGGGGAGTTTGGGGGGGTTCTAATCCCCCCTTTTTTCGGCTGGTTTTGACGTTTATCGGCTTCTCTTGGTCTTGCCTTTCACAATGAGCCGTCGCACGTTCCTGTGTCTCGTACGGTTCGGGAGCTATAGGTGGTCAAATATTTACCAAAATGGCGGACAAAATGGCCGCCAAGTGTTTTTCGTCAATAACTCCCGTTCCAGTACTCCGATCCTCTCGTGCGAGGTGTCTAACGCTTCGTCTCGTTGCCTGCTGTCTATTTGTGCTGCTATTATCCCGGTCTCTCCTGAAAATCCCGGGTTATCCCGGTTTTTCACCTTTTTCCCCCTATCTCTGCTCCTATTTATCCTAGAGCTTAGCGGTTTGACCCGCCTGATAGGGGGTAATGTGTTTTACAGCTATGCACTTACTCTTTGTTTGTGCCGCCTCTAGTTTTTGTGCACCAGCTCCTTATCTACGAATTTGGTTTTTTCCCTCTCCTGAAAAATTTTCAGGGGGAGGACTTACCCTTTTTGGTTGGGGTGTTTGGGCGCTGGGGAGCAGCTAATTTAGCGCTTGTCAAAACCCACGCGTCTCTGGCCGTTTTTCTGTGGTGGTCGATTAAAGTTTGACTTTTTATAATTCTACCACTCACCCCCTGTATGCGCAAAAATTTTTCTTTTTGCGGATTTATTGAGCTCTCCTGTACCGCTTTCTAATGCACTGCAATCCGTTTTGCACAAGTCACTATTTCACCCACCTCGTGGGGACGCCAAAAACTAAAACTAAAGGTCAACAGCACTAAACATACAGCTATAATTACGAAATTCACAACACATATAAAGGTCACTTTCCTACACAAAGTCCACTTATTTTATTAAAAATCCGTTTAAAAACACTTATTCTATTTCACTTTTCAGTTTGTTAATTTTGTCTTTTTCAGTTTTTCACTGTTTATATCACTTTTTTCACTTGTTTAAGGGTCGCCGTAATCACCCGCGTGTAGAGGGCGCCGAGACGAATCCAGCGACACCTTTTTTATGTAAATCGGACTACTTTTGACCACTTTTTTCTATTTTTAAGTGCGGAGCGTTGCGAAAAAGCTGTTGCTCGGACCGCGGATGGGCTCAGACTGGTTAGGTTAGGTTAGGTTAGGTTAGGTTAGGTTAGGTTAGGTTAGGTTAGGTTAGGTTAGGTTAGGTTAGGTTAGGTTAGGTTAGGTTAGGTTAGGTTAGGTTAGGTTAGGTTAGGTTAGGTTAGGTTAGGTTAGGTTAGGTTAGGTTAGGTTAGGTTAGGTTAGGTTAGGTTAGGTTAGGTTAGGTTAGGTTAGGTTAGGTTAGGTTAGGTTAGGTTAGGTTAGGTTAGGTTAGGTTAGGTTAGGTTAGGTTAGGTTAGGTTAGGTTAGGTTAGGTTAGGTTAGGTTAGGTTAGGTTAGGTTAGGTTAGGTTAGGTTAGGTTAGGTTAGGTTAGGTTTTTTTTTTTTTTTTTTTTTTTTTTTTTTTTTTTTTTTTTTTTTTTTTTTTTTTTTTTTCAACCACATTTCCCTGATTTTTATTCGAGGGGTACTTATTTGCTTATCTATTACATTGCTTATTTATTATATACTTAGTTGCCTATTACATACGACAATTCTTAATTTTCTTATTTTATATTTACATTTTCAGTTTCTTTGCTATGCCTTACATCCTTTCTTATACAATACTTCTTATTTCTATTGTTTTATTTTTACATTATTATTTTCCTAGCTATTCCTTACTTCCTTTCTTATACAATAATTCTTATTTCTATTATATTATATTTACATTTTTAGGTTCTTAGCTGTTCCTTTTACTTCCTTCCTTTTACAATAATTCTTATTTCTATTGTATTATATTTACATTTTTAGCTTCTTAGCTGTTCCTTGCCTCCTTTCTTATACAATAATTCTTATTTCTATTATATTATATTTACATTTTTGTTTATTATCTATTCCTTTCTTCCTTCTTTATCCTTATCACTATTACATTTATTAATTTTCTTTATTATATTTATACAGAATTCAAAAAATTTTTCTTTACTCTTTTTATTCATAGCAATTTCCTTTATATTATTTACAGTTATTTCACAGTTTATTTCTTGCTCTATATTATACCTTTGATATTCAAATATCGGACATTCTGTTATCAAATGGGCTACATCTTGTTGTTTTCCAGGTTCGCACGTGCACGACGGACTCTCCTTACACTTGAACCGATACAAGTATTCGGACAGCCCGCCATGCCCCGTGAGGACCTGAGTTAGTTCCTTGGTTATAGTTACATTTTTAAATATTTTATGGGCATTATATATATTTGTAGCAAACATTTTTGTCGTACTACCTGTATTGGTTAGGTTAGGTTAGGTTAGGTTAGGTTAGGTTAGGTTAGGTTAGGTTGGGGGCGATACCGGTTCCTCCAAGTTGGTGTCCCTGGGCAACACCTGGGTGCGCCACTCCGCCGTTTACACGGGGTGAGGCACTCAGGTGGCTGATCGCCGGTCTTTCTCTGTCTTTCACCATCTTTTTATTGTAATTTTCTTGTTTTGTCTTATTTTGTTTTGTTTATATCTATCTTTCACCGTCTTTTCTTCTTCTATCTTTCTTGTTTTTTGTTAACTCTTTGATGGGGGAGCTCACCCCCGAAAAAAGAGACCGCGACCCGGGGTGTCGGTGTTAGAGATATGGAAGGTCGTATTAGTAAAAATAATCTCCGGGTGGGTCCCAGCAATGGGGAATCCCACACCCCTGCTTCGGCGGGGGTCAGGTCCGCGTATACGGAGGGGCCAACTAGTGCGAGGGCTGAGAAGGAGGCCGCTGCGACGGCGAGTGGAGGAGAGACAGGCGCGACTACGCGCGCGAATTCGAAGCCGGTGCCCCTAACCGCACCGGCGGCGGACTTGCTCACGGACGAGGACGTCGACTTCAGCCAGCCCCAGCCCAATGGGTACGAGCGCATGCTGAAGTTGATGCAGAAGAAGAAGATGCGGGGCGACAAAGATCTGCCGCGCGTGCTACTCACACGCGATGTGATCATGCCGCCGCCGAAACTAGGACTAGACTTCCCTGATAGAGACAGCGAGGACTATCTCTCGGACTCCAGTTGCATGACTGACATGTCGCTGGACTCCGAGGGATTGCCCGCACCCACCGGACGAACGACACCTCTAAAGAGGCGAAACCCGGACGAAGACGAAATGGCACCATCTACCAGCAAAGGTGCAGTGCCCAAGGCCAAGAGAGGACGCGGCCGGCCTCCGACTACCGGCCAGTACGTCGGCTTGGCCAAGGCTCAGACGGAGCTCAACAGAGCAAAAGCGGAGAGTCTCCGACTCGAAGCCGAGAAGGAGGTAGCGGAGACGGCACGGACAGCGAGAGAGGCACGAGTATCCCTCCGCGCTAGCCCCGCGCCGACCGAAAACACGGAGCAGACGAACGCGACCCTCACGGCAAGCGTAGAGAGGTCCCTGGAGACCATTGCAATGGTTGCATCCAGGTCCTCCAACCTGAAGGGGACATTCCAGCGGTTCCTCAAGGAGGCGGTCAACAACATCCGAACGGCCGTCACCGAACTGAGGGGCCGCTGTGAGACAGATGAGCTGCGGGCCTTAGAAGCGCAGAATGCGCGGCTCCAGCAGCAGATCGACGTTATGCGTCGAGAAATAGAAGAACTGCGGCGCCAGGCGACCAGGCCCGCCACCCAGGACTTGCAGCAGCTGTTGTCGGAGGTCTCGCGCTCCAATGTCGAGACCTTCGGCAACATGCTAAATGCGAGGCTGGCTGGGTTGGAGGACAGACTCCTTCCCGAGACTAGGAGGAGACCGCCGTTGGCGGCAGACGCCACGGACGTACCTGTCGGTATCGCACCATCAGCGGCCGAAAAGAAGAAGGCGCCGAAGGCGAAAAAGGCGCCCACGTACGCGACAGTGGCGGCACAGGAAGCGGCGACCCCTAAAAAGGCTCCGCCTGCATCTGCCCCACCAAAGGCCCCCAAGGGCAAAAAGAAGACAAAGAAGCGGCCATCAATGGCCGCTCAGGAGGCGGTGCAAGGGGGGGAGACCAACAACCCCTCCCCCGCCGAGGCCCCGTGGACCAAAGTCGGTCCGCGCAAGGCCGGCAAGAAGAAGGGGGCGGCTACTCCATCGAAAGCCGCCCCGAAGAAGAAGAAAGCGAAGCTGCGCGCCCCCGTTACTGCGGCCGTCACCCTCACTCTTGAGGAGAAGGCTGCGGAGAGGGGGGTCACGTATGCCAGCCTGCTGAAGGAAGCCAGAGCGAAAGTCGATCTTGGGGAGTTCGACATCCCCAAGCTCGGCTTCCGCCTCGCAGAAACTGGCGCGCGCGTGCTCACAATTGACGGTGAGCGGGCGCAGGAGAAGGCGGACGCTTTTGCTGCGAAGCTCAAGATTGTCCTCAACCCGGAGGTAGTGAGAGTCGGCCGCCCGGTCAAATGCGCGGAGATGCGCGTGACCGGGCTGGACGACTCAGTGACGGCCGCCCAAGTTATCCTGGCGGCCTCACAAGAAGGTGGATGCCCGACCAGCTCTATCAGGTCGGGCAAAATTGTGATGGGACGCAGAGGAGACGCGTCCTTATGGTTAAGCGTCCCTGTTGCAGCCGCGAAAAAGCTGCTCGAAACCGGGCGGCTTCGCGTGGGCTGGGTGTCGGCGAGAGTGGCGCTGCTGGCCGCGAGGCCTAAGCGCTGCTTCCGCTGCCAGGACACCGGCCACGTCGCGGCGAAGTGCCAGTCCTCGGTGGACCGCAGCCGGAGCTGTTTCCGCTGCGGGAAGCCGGGGCACAAGGCGGCCGAGTGCGGAGCGGACCCGCTCTGCATGCTGTGCGAGGCTACCGGCAAGGCAGAGATGGCACATGTGATGGGGAGCAGCAAATGCGTTTTCGCAAAGCCGCCCCCCGTCGCGAAAGGGAAGCGAAAGGCTCCCTCCAGGGCCCGGCTTAAAAAGCCGGAAGCCCAAGGCGCAAGGGCGGATCAACCCGCCCCCGCTGTAATGGAGGTAGAGGCCTAGGCCCGTGGGCGGCGATCGGGGGATCGCTGCTCACACTATGGGTCCCGAGTCGGCAAGCTCCCCAATGTCCGGGGAGCTCTCGGAGAGGCAGGCGGCGGCATAACACCAGGCCGCCGCGTAGGACGAGAGCCGGATGCGGCATGCGCTGGGGGGTCGCGGAAGAATGCTAAGCGATTCCCGTGACCCCTCCAAAGGCGCTGAAGATGGACATCGGGGGGTTTTAGTGAGTAAACCCCGGTGCACCTCCATCTCGCGCCGGGGGAGTCTCACATACCCCCGCTGCCCTCCCCCAGGGGCGGTGGGGGATACGCAAAGTATTTCCCCCCGTAAAAAAAAAAAAAAAAAAAAAAAAAAAAAAAAAAAAAAAAAAAAAAAAAAAAAAGGTTAGGTTAGGTTAGGTTAGGTTAGGTTAGGTTAGGTTAGGTTAGGTTCCCCCCGATGGTTGCACGCCTTGACGTGGCGGTGGGGCTTAGTAACCGTGGTTTGGACACCCACGGTGAAGCGAAGAGGCAACCAGGGCCGGCTTGTTTGCCGCCGGCTGGCCCGAGGAGGGCGCTCCCAGCGGGCTGGAGGAGTCCGCTGCGGACGCGCTAGGAGGTGGGACCGCAGAAGAAGAGGAGTGCCGGTATTACGGTGCGCCGTACTCCCTATCTTCTGCGGCCGTGGAGGGATCGCAGGGGGAGAGGGGTGGTGGTGTTGTGCCACTTTCCCTACCCCCCTGCGAGCTGGCGGGGCCGTTCCGTATGGCTAACGGCATTGGTGGGGCCGCAGAGGAAGAGGCAAGTTGGTATTACGGTGCGCCGCTTGCCCTATCCTCTGCGGCCGAGGTGTGGTCGGTGGCAGAACCATAGCTCAGATCTGCCACCGGGTACCGGGTATGGTGGCTGGTATCCGTGGCCTCCAAGTAGCAGACTCGGGGGGAGTCTGCTACAGTACTGGCGGAGGCCGAGGAGGGAGGCGCACCCTACCATCTGGTGCGCCTGGGGCCTTCGGGCCTAGGATGGAGCCGCTTGTTGGCTGCCGTCGGCGGGGTCGCGGATGTGTTTATCGTTCCCGTGGCCCCGTCACAGGGCGGCGTGGAGGAAGGTGGGGGGTGGTTTTTAGTGGGTATACCGTGGGTCTCATTAGCCTATACGGGAGTCCCACATCACCACTCGGGTGCCCCCTGCGCCTGGGTGGTATGCGTAATGCATTTTCCCCTCCGGAAACAAAAAAAAAAAAAAAAAAAAAAAAAAAAAAAAAAAAAAAAAAAAAAAAAAAAAAAAAAAAAAAAAAAAAAAAAAGGTTAGGTTAGGTTAGGTTAGGTTAGGTTAGGTTAGGTTTGAGACTGTGGCGACGGGGAATACCAGCGCAACCGCACCGCGCATACCGCGGGTAATGCTTACGCGCGCGCTGATCCCCGAACGCCTTACTACCGGACTAGACAGTGACGACTACCTCTCGGATTCCAGTGATATGTCTGGCATATCACTGGACTCCGAGGGACTACCCGTCGTCCCACCGGAACGGACAGGCCGAAAACGGCCAAACTCAAACGATGACATGGCGCCGACCATTAGCAAGGGAGCGGTGCCGACGCCGAAAAAGGGACGTGGCCGGCCACCAACGACCGGCCAATACGTCGGCCTAGCAAAGGCCCAAGCTGAGTACAATCGGCAGAAAGAGGAGAGCCTTCGATTGGAGGCAGAGAGAGAAGTCGCAGAGACAGCACGGGCGGCAAGGGAAGTGCGAGCCTCTCCCCAACCAAGCGTCTCAACGGTCGAAGACGACCAAGATAAGACAAGCGCAGCACTAAACGCGAGCGTAGAAAGGTCACTGGAGACCATAAGCATGGTCGCCAGTAGGTCCAGTAATTTGAAGGGAACTTATCAGCGGTTCCTTAAGGATTCGGTCGCCAATATAAAGGCGGCCGTCGCCGAGATGAGGGGCCGCTCTACGAACGACGAAATGGCGCGGCTGGAAGCCCAAAATGCGCGGCTCCAGGAGCAGGTAGCGAATATGCGTCGCGAGCTTGAAGAGCTGCGCCGACGACCGCCCGCGCCTACCGGAAGCGACTTGCGACAGCTGTTAGACGAGGTGTCGCGTAAAAATGTAGAAACGTTCGGCACAATACTGAACGCGAGGCTGGCCGGACTAGAGGACCGACTTCTGCCGGCACCCCGAGTACGGCCGCCCCTGGCTGCAGACAAAGTTGTTGCCCCAGCACCAGCGGCACCGACGAAGAAGGCGCCGAGGCCTCAAAAAGCAACGGTGCCCACATACGCGGAAGCGGCGGCAACAAACACTGCTGCTCCGCTGACGCCGGTACCGCCGAAGGCCAAGAAACCTAAAAAGAAGAAGAAGCGGCCAACAATGGCCGCTCAAGAGGCAGCGCAAGCGGGGCAGAACACCAGCCCCGCTTCTGAAGAGGCCCCGTGGACCACCATAGGTCCACGCAAGGCCAAGAAGAAGAAGGGGGCGGCTACACCAGCCAAAGCCGCCCCCAAAAAGAAGAGGAAATCAAGGCTTCGCCCCCCTAAAACTGCAGCGGTTACCCTCACATTGGAGACAGGGGCCGCAGAACGGGGGGTGACATATGAGAAAGTGCTCAGAGAGGCCAGAGCAAAAATCGACCTGGGGGAACTCAGTATCCCCAGGCTCGGTTTTCGCCTAGTCCAAACTGGTGCGCGCCTCCTTTCAATAGAGGGAGAGGGGGCCCCGGAGAAAGCTGACGCTCTGGCCACAAGGTTACGTGCAGTCCTGCGTCCTGAAGATGTAAGAGTCTCCCGCCCGGTGAAATGTGTAGAAATGCGCGTCACCGGGCTGGATGACGCGACAACGGCCGCCGAGGTCATAGAAGCGGCCGCCCTAGAAGGAAATTGCCCGACCATCAACATCAGGTCGGGCAAAATAGTGGTAGGTCCCAGGGGCGCTCGAAGCCTCTGGCTAAATGTTCCAATGGCAGCCGCCAAAAAGCTCTCAAGCACAGGGCGGCTGCAAATAGGCTGGGTCACGGCGAGGGTGGCACTGCTGGAGGCGAGACCCCGGCGGTGCTTCAAGTGCCTCGACACCGGCCACCTTGCAGTGAAGTGCACAAGCTCGGTGGACCTCAGCGGAACTTGTTTCCGCTGCGGGAAGCCAGGGCATAAGGCGCAGGAGTGTGAAGCAGCTCCCAATTGCCCGGCTTGTGAGGCCTTAATGAAGCCGAAGGAGCACGTGCTGGGGAGCAGCGGCTGCATCATAGCACCCAAGCCGCCCCCCGGCACGAAGCGGAAGCGCAAGGCTCCCACAAAGAAGGCTCGGCAGAAAAAGCCGAGCCGTGGCGCAAGGGCGGAACAAACCGCCCCCGCCATGGATGTGGTCGAAGCCTAGACCCGCGGGTGGCGGTCGGGGGATCGTCGCCCGCACTATGGGTCCCGAGCGTAAGGCTCCCCTATGCCCGGGGAGCGCTCGGAGAGGCATGCGGCGGCATATCATCCAGCCGCCGCAACAGAAGAGGGCCGGACGCGGCACGCGCTGCGGGGTCGTGGAGCCATGCTCACGCGATTCCCACGGCCTCGCATTGGCGCAGAAGGAGGGCATCGCCAGGTTTTTAGTGGGTAAACTCTGTGCCACCAACACCAAGGCACAGAGGAGTCCCACATAACCCCGCGATGTCCCCCGAGCATCGCGGGGTATACGCAACGTATTTTCCTGGCGTAAAAAAAAAAAAAAAAAAAGGTTAGGTTAGGTTAGGTTAGGTTAGGTTAGGTTAGGTTAGGTTAGGTTGGGGGCGAAACCGGTTCCTCCACGTGGTGTCCCTGGGCAACGCCTGGGTGCGCCACTCCGCCCTTTACACGGGGTGAGGCACTCAGGCGGCTGATCGCCGGTCTTTCGCTATCTTTCACCACCTTTTTATTGTCATTTTCTTGTTTTGTTTTATTTTGTTTTGTTTTAACTCTGTCTTTTCACCGTCTTTTCTTCTTCTATTTTTCCTTTTTATTTAACTCTGATGGGGGAGCTCACCCCCGAAAAAAGAGACCGCGACCCGGGGTGTCGGAGTTTGAGGAATGGCAGATCGTATTAGGAAAAGTATTCTCCGGGTGGGTCCCAGCGATGGGGAATCCCACACTTCCGCTTCGGCGGGAGTCAGGTCCGTGTATACGGAGGGGCCAACTAATGCGATGAGGGAAGAGGAGGCCGTTGCAACGGCGAGAGTGGAGGGAGGCGCGACCACGCGCGCGAGTTCGAAGCCGGTGCCCCTTACCGCACCGGCGGCGGATGCGCTCACGGACGAGGACGTCGATTTCAGTCAGCCGCAGCCGAATGGGAGAGAGCGGCTACTGAAATTGTTACAAAAAAAGAAGTTGCGGGGCGACAAGGATCTGCCGCGTGTGCTACTCACACGTGACGTGATAATGCCGCCTACCCACGCAAATACCGGAGTTGACAGCGACGACTATCTCTCGGACTTCAGTGATATGTCTGGTATATCACTGGACTCCGAGGGGTTGCCCGCAATACCACCTGATCGGACAAGCCTTAAAAGGCGAAATTCGGAAGAAGACATGGCGCCGCCCATCAGTAAGGTAGCGGTGCCAAAACCGAAAAGAGGACGCGGCCGTCCGCCGACCACCGGCCAATACGTTGGCTTGGCCAAGGCGCAGGCCGAACTTAATCGGACAAAGGAGGAGGCTCTTCGGCTTCAGGCAGAGGAAGAGGTTGCCGAGTCGATGAGGACTGCGCGGGAGGCGCGCGCATCAATCTGCGCAAGCCCCGCCGCGATTACCGAAGGTGACAGGTCAGAGCAGACTAGCTATGCTCTGGCTAAAAGTGTGGAGGCCTCGTTGGAAACGATAACAATGGTCGCAACGAGGTCTCAAAATCTTAAGGGGACATTCCAACGGCACTTGAAAGAGGCAGTTGTCAATATACGGGCAATTCTCGCCGAAATGAGGGGCCGCGGTGAAAACGAGGAGATGAGGGCACTTCAAGCCCAGAACGAAAGGCTGCAGCAGCAACTCGACGCAATGCGCCGGGAGCTCGAGGAGCTGCGTCGCCAGGCGTCCAAGCCCGCCACCAACGACTTGCAGCGGATGTTGTCGGAGGTCTCGCGCTCTAATATCGAGACCTTCGGCAACATGCTGAATGCGAGGTTGGCCGGCATTGAAGAAAGGCTCCCCCCGGAGACAAGGAGAAGACCTCCGCTGGCGGCGGACAGCGCTGACACTTCTGTTGGTGCTCCACCAACAGTGGCAACAAAGAAGGCACCAAAGCCCAAGGCGACGGCGTTGACACACGCAGAGATGGCGGCACCGAGTACACCGGCCCCTAAAGAGGCTCCGGCTGCTCCAGCCCCGCCCAAGGCCAAGTCTAAGGCCAAGAAGAAGAAGCGGCCATCAATGGCCGCTCAGGAGGCGGCGCAAGGGGGGGAGCACATCAACCCCTCCCCCGCCGTGGCCCCGTGGACCACAGTGGGCCCGCGAAAGGCCAAGAAAGTGAAGAAGGGGGCGGCTACACCAGCTAAAGCCGCCCCAAAGAAGAAGAGAGCGAAGCTTCGCCCTCCCACCACTGCGGCGGTCACCCTAACCCTAGGGGCGAACGCTGCGGAGAGGGGGGTGACGTATGCTAAGGTCTTAGCACAGGCCAGAGCGGCGATAGACCTCGGGGAGCTAGGGATCCCCAGGCTAGGTTTCCGTCTTGCGGAGACCGGAGCGCGCGTCCTAACCATTGCTGGCGAGGGCGCGCAGGAAAAAGCGGACGCCTTCGCCCAGAGGCTGAGGTCCGTCCTGCCACCGGACGATGTGAAAGTCGCCCGCCCGGTTCTGTGCGCGGAGATCCGCGTCGCCGGGCTGGACGACTCAGTAGCGGCCGCCGACGTCATTCAGGCGGTTTCTAAGGAAGGAGGGTGCTCGGCTGACGACATTCGGTCGGGCCAACTGACGGTGGGACCACGAGGGGACGCTTCGCTTTGGATGCGTGTCCCAATCGCGGCCGCCAAAAAGCTTACGAGCTCTGGGCGGCTGCGCGTAGGCTGGGTGTCGGCGAGGGTGGCGCTGCTGGCCGCGAGGCCTAAGCGCTGCTTCCGCTGCCAGGACACCGGCCACGTGGCGGCGAAGTGCCAGTGCTCGGTAGACCGCAGCCGGAGCTGTTTCCGCTGCGGGAAACCGGGGCACAAGGCGGCTGAGTGCGGGGAAGCGCCCAACTGCTTCCTGTGCGAGGCTGCCGGCAGGCCCGAGAAGGCGCATGTGCTGGGAGGCAGCGGCTGTGTCGCAAGACCGCCCCCCAGTACGAAGAGAAAGGCGCCAACCAAAAAGGTCCGGCACAAAAAGCCTAAGGCCAAAGGCGCAAGGGCGACTCCCGCCCCCGCCATGGAGTTGGACGCCTAGGCCCGTGGGTGGTGATCGGGGGATCACCGCCCACACTATGGGCCCCGAGAAGGATAGCTCCCCAATGCCCGGGGAGCTCTCGGAGAGGCAAGCGGCGGCATGACACCAAGCCGCCGCATTAGAAGTGAGCCGGATGCGGCACGCGCTGGGGGGTCGCGGAAGAATGCAAAGCGATTCCCGTGGCCCCTCCAATGGCGCTGAAGATGGGCATCGGGGGGTTTTAGACGGTAAACCCCGGTGCACTCCATCTCGCGCCGGGGGAGTCCGTCATACCCCCGTCGCCCTCCCCCGGGGGTGGCGGGGGATACGTAATGTATTTCCCCCCGTCAAAAAAAAAAAAAAAAAAAAAAAAAAAAAAAAAAAAAAAAAAAAAAAAAAAAAAAAAAAAAAAAAAAAAGGTTAGGTTAGGTTGGGGGCGGGGGCGATACCGGTTCCTCCAAGTTGGTGTCCCTGGGCAACACCTGGGTGCGCCACTCCGCCCTTTACACGGTTTGAGGCACTCAGGTGGCTGAACGCCGG
This sequence comes from Glaucopsyche alexis, assembly GCA_905404095.1. NCBI lineage: Eukaryota > Metazoa > Arthropoda > Insecta > Lepidoptera > Lycaenidae > Glaucopsyche > Glaucopsyche alexis. The sequence goes on from FR990056.1 coordinate 23,414,850, forward strand.
TCTTTCATCTTTCTTTCATCATCTTTTTATAGAATACACTTCTTTGTTTTATGTATTATTTCTCTATTTTCAACATCTTTTCTACTTCTATCCTTCCTATTTTGTTCACTCTTCTTTACAATATTGTGTGTTTGCGTGTGAATATCTGTGTGTGTCTGTGGATGGATGGACCTCTGGGTCCCTAACCCCAAGCTGGTGACGGCCGGTGACGGGGTGCATGGCGAGCAGGTGGCTGCGCAACTAGGTCGTGGGGCAGAATCCCCCCTAACGGATCGGGTCAGACTCAGCCCATACTTGATCAAAAATGGAGTTCAGCAATAAGGAAAGTATTCCCCGGGTGGGTCCTCTTACGAGGGAATCCCACACTCCCGCTTCGGCGGGGGGTCGCCCCACGTATACGGGGGGGGCACCTGTTGCTTTGGTGGAGGAGAGGATGGCCGTTGCGACGGCGAGTGCAGAGACAGGCGCGATGGCGCGCGTTGGTTCGGGGCCGGTGCTCATAACCGCACCGGAGACGGACTCAACTGTGATTTCCGAGGACGCTTCTGTCCTCAAAAACGACGATAACAGGCTTGTGAAACGTCTTCCGATTGTGCAGCTAGAAAGGTTTGATGGCTCTGAAGGCGGATCACGGGCGACGACACCTAGGACGAAAAGCAAGTTCTTTGACATGGAAGGAGGAACTTCTGACGATTTCGAGAGTAGCAATGAGACCGCCATCTCTCGGAGTCGTGAGGAAAAAGGGAAAGAGGAAGAAATGGAGAGGACGAGGCGACGCTTCCGCAAAAGACGCGGAAGTGAAGTAGAGGACGATACAGACTCAGAGAAGGGAAAGAGCGCGGCCACCCAGAAGTGCACGAAGCGCGGCAGGGGTAGGCCGCCCACCACCGGTGAATACGTGGGTTTGGCTAAGGCCAAAAAGGACCATCTCGACCTCGAGCGTGAGGCCCTTAAGGTTGAAGCCGAACGTGAATTCCTGACAGAGACGAAAAGGGTCCAACAGACGCGTTCATATCGTCTGTCGGAGTCCTCTTATATATCGGACGTGTCAATGACGGATAATGACGAGGTCACAGCGGCGAAACTGGGCTCTAAAATAACCCAGAGCCTAGAGGTCATCACCAAAGTGGCCACAACGTCAGGTAACTTGAGAGGAACCTACATAAAGGCTCTCAAAATGGCGGTTTGTGATATTCGAGAGTCATATGTGGCTCTCCTTGGACGTTCAACCACGGAGGAAACCAGAGCCCTGGAAGCGGCAAATACACGCCTCTCTAAGGAGCTGGCAGAATTAAAGGCCGAGCTCGCGACCGTTAAACGCGAGCTCCTTAACATTCGTCCTCAGACTGCCCCTATGGCCCCATCTCTCAGTGTCGAAGAGATGCTAGAGCGAGCGGTCCGAGAGGCGGTTTCTTTGTCAAGCGCACGTCTTGACGCACGACTAGAGTCACTGGAGGCCCGGCTTCTCCCGGAGCCGCGACTACGCCCTCCACTAGCTGCGGACCAGAAAAAGAAGAAGGACCGTACGGTGCCTGCCTCGTCACCCGCAGTACTGCCGAACCAGACCGTGAGACCTGAGCCGGAACCAGCGGTATCAACTCTGATGCCCCCACTTAACCCTGGTCCGGATAAAAAGAAGAAGAAGGGCAAGAAATCTGCTGCTGCCACGGAGGCAGCGGCCGCGATATGCGATGCCGCAAACACATCAGCGGCGACGGGACCCACTACCTCGCAGACGTGGACAGAGGTAGTAAAAAAGAAGGGAAGAGTGCAGAAGGCACAACAACAGGAAAAGATAGCACCTAAGAAGAAGAAGAAAAAGAAAAGTGGGAAACTGCGTGCCCCTAAGTCCGCAGCGGTGGTCTTAACGCTGCAGCAGGGCGCAATAGAACGCGGCGTATCCTACAAGGACATCCTGGAGAGGGCAAAGAGACAAGTCGATCTGGCGGCGCTGGAGATAGGATCGGTCAAATTTAAGATGGCCGTGACCGGCGCTCGAATGTACGAGATATCGGGCGCGGCCAGCAGAGAAAAGGCGGATGCTCTCGCCAGCAAATTGAGGGAGGTCATCGGAGAAACGGACGTCCGTATCTCCAGACCCCAGAAGTGTGCAGAACTACTAATTTCGGGGCTGGATGACTCGGCGACAGCAGCGGAAATAGCGGAGGCTATCGCTAGACCTGGTGGTTGCGCCACCAAAGACGTAAAAGTCGGCGAGATACGGCGAGAGAGGAACGGTCGCGGCTCAGCCTGGGTAAAATGCCCGGTCGAAGCTGCCAAAAAGATTACAGCCCCGAACACAAAAGTGTACGTCGGGTGGACGGTGGTGCGTGCGGTGCTTTTGTCCGCACGCCCCATGCGCTGCTACCAGTGCCACGAGACCGGGCACACGCGGGCGACCTGTTCAAGCGAGACCGACCGCAGCAACCTCTGCTTCCGCTGCGGTCAACCGGATCATCCATCCGCGCGTTGTAAAAATGCGCCACATTGCGCGCTGTGCGCAGCGAGCGGAAAACCGGCGGACCATAGTGTCGGCAGCAAAGTCTGCGGCAAGCCGGCGCCGAAGAAGAAGAGCTCTGACAAGAGCAAAGTGTCCCAGAAACCTGCCACACCATCCACGGCGGGTACTGGAACCAGAGAGGCCCCGATGGAAGCCCAATAACGGCTACCAATCGCTTCCTGCAGGGCAACTTGAACCACTGCGCCCAGGCGCAGGACATTCTGGTTCAGGCATTGGCGCAGTGGTCAATCGACCTAGCGTTTATATCGGAGCCGTACCGCGTCCTCCCCAGAAGTAACTGGATCGGAGACGCAGATTCAACGGTCGCGCTGGTCTTCGGCCCCAAAATCATGCCTCCAACATCCCAAAACACGATTAGGGGCCAGGGGTTCGTCGTCGTCAACCTGGGGGCCCTCACCGCGGTGGGGGTCTACTTCTCCCCAAATAGACCTCTGGCCGATTTCGAGGCCTTCCTTCTGCGGCTGACCGCATTCGTTGGCGGAGCGACTGGTCCTGTGATCGTTGCCGGGGACTTCAACGCGAAATCAACGTTGTGGGGCTCCCCGGCAACGGACGCAAGAGGCCGTGCGGTAGAGGGCTGGATGGCGTCCACTAATCTCGTGCTGGCCAATCGAGGCTCTGTAAGCACCTGCGTTCGTCGTCAGGGTGAGTCCATCGTGGACTTAACCCTCGTCAGTTCGACTGTTTTCCGTCGGGTATCCAACTGGCGGGTCCAGGAGGAAACGGAAACCCTCTCCGATCACAGGTTCATTCGTTTCGACGTTTCTACTCGCACGTCGGAGATGGGCCATACAACTACACCTGGCGGTGGCCCTAAATGGTCCTTGAAACGACTGGACCGTGACCTCCTCCAAGAAGCTGCTATCGTCGCGTCCTGGGCGTCACTCCCCTCGGAGGATGCCGCTGATTGCGCGGATTGGTTGAACGAGGCGTTACGCAACATCTGTGACGCCTCCATGCCACGAGTGGGTCCCTTCAAACCACGTCGCCAAACTTACTGGTGGCGTCCCGAGCTGTACCAACTACAGCGAGAGTGCACGGCGGCCCGTCGCTGCTACAAAAGATACCGCAGACGGCGCACAAGGGATGAACAGGAGGAGGAAGCTCTGTACGAAGTGTACCGTATAGCCTGCGCCGCTCTACGCGATGTCATACTGCAGGCGAAGGCTGATGCGTGGAAAGAGTGGCTGCAGACACTCGAAGAAGACCCATGGGGCAAGCCGTATAAGTGGGTGCGCCAAAAACTGCGCCCGGCTGCCCCACCGCTCACACAGAATCTCCAACCGGACCTCCGCAATAGAGTTATCGCGGCCCTTTTTCCATCCGGGGCCGAGTGGAGTCCACCAGCGATGGCTCACCGGGAAGAGACCTCTGATGAGGAAGAGGATATACCGCCCATCACATCGGCGGAGTTGGCAGTGGCAGTCCACAAAATGGGACTCAAGAATACGGCCCCTGGACTTGATGGCATCCCAGGACGCGCTTGGATCCTCGCAATGAAGGAGATGGAGCCGCGCGTACTCACCGCTTTGACCAACTGCTTGGTCCAGGGTCGAGTACCGCGGCGGTGGAAGACGGGGAAACTAGTGCTCCTTCGAAAAGACGGTCGTCCAGAAGACCAACCGTCGGCGTACCGCCCTATTGTGTTACTGGACGAAATATGCAAGATACTGGAACGGGTTCTTGTGGCGCGTCTCGTCCAGCACCTAGAGAGCGTCGGACCAAACCTGAGCGAGAACCAGTATGGGTTTCGCTCGGGCCGTTCCACGATAGGGGCGGTCGCAAGGCTGCGGGATATAATAGAAGAGGAGGTGTCTCGGGGTGGGGTAGTGCTGGCTGTGTCGCTGGATATTTCCAACGCCTTCAACTCCCTGCCCTGGGCAGCTATCAAAGAAGGCCTCAGACGTCACGGCGTTCCGAGATACCTACGCAACATCATCGGCGACTATCTCTCGGAACGCTCCGTGCAATTCCCAACCCAATACAGCTGGGAAGAACAGGAGGTTAGTTGCGGTGTACCACAGGGGTCGGCTCTTGGTCCGTCCCTGTGGAACATTGGTTATGACTCGGTGCTTACCGGCGCCAATCTATCCGGCGTCGAGAACATCTGCTACGCGGACGATACCCTTGTCGCTACGCGTGGCAGAACATACCGTGAGGCGGTCATCCGCGCAACGGCGGCGGTCGCTCAGGTCGTCCGCCGCATCCGCGCGTTAGGCTTGACAGTGGCGCTGGAGAAGTCCGAAGCACTATGCTTTCACGGGCCCAGGAACTCTCCACCGCCCGGACTGGCGATAGTGATAAGTGGGACCCAGATTAACGTCACACCATCTATGACGTACCTGGGTCTCGTCTTAGACGGCCGATGGACTTTCAAAGAACATTTCAGCCGTCTCTCAACGAAAGTCATGAAGTCGGCCGGAGCCTTGGCCTCGCTGCTCCCGAACCTCGGGGGCCCGAGCCTCAGCTGCCGGCGACTCTACATGGGGGTCGTGCGCTCCATGGCTATGTATGGGGCGCCGATCTGGGCCGACCAGCTGCTGCCCAAAAACCGGCTTGTTCTGGGAAGGCTGCAAAGGGTAATGGCTACGCGAGCGGTACGTGGCTACCGCACAATCTCTAAAGATGCGGCATGCCTGCTCGCGGGAGCCATTCCATGGGACTTGGACGCTCAAGCCCTCGCCGACGTTTATTGGCGATGTGCAGCGGTACGCGCGGGGGGCAGCAACCCCCTACCGGACGCCGTACGTCGGTGGAGGGTATCAGCGAAAGAAAGGTGCGTGGAACTGTGGCAGGAACGTCTACAGGAACCACAAGTAAGCGTGGACCTAGTACTGGCCATCCGTCCAGTTCTAAAGGAGTGGCTAAACAGGAAGAGCGGCGCGCTCTCCTTCCGTCTCACTCAGGTGTTGACCGGGCACGGCTGCTTTGGCCGATACCTGTGTGAGATCGTGGGTCGAGAGGACGACACGCGCTGCCATCACTGCGAAGAGGAAAGGGACACGGCCGCGCACACCCTAACGGTGTGTCCCGCATGGACAGTGGAGCGGGCGGCACTAAGAGCTGCCATAGGACAGGACGTAACGCTCCCGTCGCTGTTACGAGCAATGCTGGAGAGCACTGAAGGATGGGACGCAGCGATGGCGTATGCGGAAAGCGTCATCGCTGCAAAAGAGGAAGCCGAGCGTGCTAGGGAAAGAGAGGCGCTCGACTCCCAGCGTAGGCGGCCAAGACGAAGACGAGCGGCGCATAATGACCGCAACATCCCGTCTTAGCCGGGGAGCTCGGGGTGGCGGCGTGGGGACGCCGTCGCCCATGGCACCGAGCCCCCGAGAGGGTCGCGATGCGCAGAGTGCTCGTGTGCATCGCGACACACGTTGTGTGAGGAATGGCCTAGGCAAGCCTCCAAAGTGGGGCCCCTGTTCGGCCTGAGGGGCGAGTAAAACGCCCTGACAAGAGACGGGTCTGCCCAGCACTAGGCAGACATCCGCCGGTGGAGTCGCGGTTGTTGTACAGTTCCCGTGGCTCTGCCAATGGCGAAATAGAGGAGCACCGTTGGGTTTTAGTGTAGTAAACCCGGGTGCGGCCCTCTACCCCGCATCCGGGGAGTCTCACATACCCCGGTGGCGCATCCCCAGCGTCCCCGGGGATCTATAAAAGATTTCCCAACGTAAAAAAAAAAAAAAAAAAAAGGTTAGGTTGGGGGCGATACCGGTTCCTCCACGTTGGTGTCCCTGGGCAACACCTGGGTGCGCCACTCCGCCTTTTACACGGGGTGAGGTACTCAGGTGGCTGAACGCCGGTCTTTCCTATCTTTCTATCTGTTTTTAGTTTACTCTTCTTTTGTTTCGTTTTGTTTATTTCTCTATCTTTCACCACCTTTTCTTCTATATCTTTTCCTTTTGTTTTACTCTTCTCTGCGTGTGTGATAGGTTTGCGTGTTAGGTTGTTTGTTTGAATGGTGACGGATGGGCTTATACGGCCCCTAATCCAAGGTTCTGGTGCCCGGCCATGGGATGCATGGCGAGCAGGCGGTCTCGTCGCAAGGGCACTTGGGCAGAATCCCCCCAACTGGATCGGGCCAGAAATCAGCCCACAAATGACAGCTATGGATGGTTGCAATGAGAAAAATAGTCCCCGGGCGGGTCCCGACTATGTCGGGGAATCCCGCACCTCTCCGAAAGGGGAGGTCTGGCCCATGTATACGGGGGGTGCCACCATTGCAAGTGGGAGTGTGGAGGCCGTCGCGACGGCGAGCGGAGACGAAGGCGCGATAATGCGCGATAATCCGAAGCCGGCGCCCCTAACCGCGCCGGCGGCGGACCAATTACTTACCGACGAGGATGTCGATTTTTCGCAGCCTGTGGAAAACGGCAGAGAGCGGCTTCTGAGGCTGCTCCACCGAAAAAAGCTGCGAGGTGACACGGAGGGATTAGCGCGCGTCCAACACACACGTGAGCTGATCCTCCCGTCCTCAATTAAAAATGAGACTGTGGCGACGGGGAATACCAGCGCAACCGCACCGCGTATACCGCGGGTAATGCTTACGCGCGCGCTGATCCCCGAACGCCTTACTACCGGAATTGACAGTGACGACTACCTCTCGGATTCCAGTGATGTGTCTGGCATATCGCTGGACTCCGAGGGGCTGCCCGTCGTCCCACCGGAACGGACAGGCCGAAAACGGCCAAATTCAGACGATGACATGGCGCCGACCATTAGCAAGGGAGCGGTGCCGACGCCGAAAAAGGGACGTGGCCGGCCGCCAACGACCGGCCAGTACGTCGGTCTGGCCAAGGCGCAGGCCGACTTGAACAAGGCGAAGGAGGAGGCTCTTCGGCTTCAGGCTGAGGCCGAAGCGGCAGAAACGACGAGAAAGTTAAGGGAGGCGCGAACATCGCCCCGCGCAACTCCAGTCACTATCGGAGATGAGGAGTCGGAGCAGTCGAGCGCTGCCCTGGCCAAGACCGTGGAGGCTTCACTGGGGGCCATTACAATGGTCGCCGTGAAGTCCTCAAATCTTAAGGGCACATATCAGAAATGCCTCAAAGAATCGGTTGCGACGATAAGAGCGGCTGTCGCAGAAATGAGAAGCCGCTCTACTACGGACGATCTGGCGCGGCTGGAAGCCCAAAACACGCGGCTCCAAGAGCAGGTAGCGAGTATGCGCCGAGAGCTAGAGGAGCTGCGCCGGCGTCCGCCCGCGCCTGCCGGAGATGAAATGCGTCAGCTGTTGTCGGAGGTCTCCCGTACCAACTTGGAGACCTTCGGCAACATGCTGAACGCTAGATTGGCAGGCATTGAGGATCGTCTCTTGCCGGCCCCGAGGATCAGACCGTCGTTGGCGGCAGACAGTGCCATCGTAAGCACTCCACCAGCGGCAGAAAGGACGAAGACGACGCCAAAGCCAAAGAAGGCGATGGCCTCAAATGCGGAGATAGCGGTGCCAATAGCGGTGGTCCCCCTTAAAGAGGCCCCGCCCGCACCGGCACCACAAAAGGCAAAGAAGCCAAAAAAGAAAAAGAAGAAGAAAAGGCCATCAATGGCCGCTCAAGAGGCGGCGCGAGCGGGGCAAAACACCAGCCCCGCTTCCGATCAAGCCCCGCAGACCACAGTAGGGCCACGCGGGCCAAAAAAGAAGGAAGGGGCGAAGGCAGCAAAAGGCGCCCCAGCCAGAAAAGTGAAAAAGGCGAGGCTCCGCCCTCCCACCACGGCAGCCATCTCCCTCACCTTAAAGGAGGGGGCGAAGGAAAGGGGGGTGACCTACGCCAAAATATTGTCGGACGCCAGGGCGCGCATCGACCTCCGGGAGTTCGGCATCACCAAGCTGGGCTTCCGGGTGGCTGAAACGGGCGCCCGAATGTTAACAGTAGATGGAGAGGGCGCCTCGGAGAAGGCGGACGCTTTTGCAGCGAGGCTGAAAGCGGTCGCTGACCTTGAGGTAGTGCAGGTGGCCCGCCCGGTGAAATGCGCCGAATTGCGCCTCACCGGGCTTGACGACACATTGACGGTCACCGAAGTCGTGGAGGCGGCAGCCAAGGAAGGAGGCTGCCCGGCCAACAACATCAGGCCGGGAAAAATCGTAGCTGGACGCAGAGGGGACGGTTCCCTCTGGATGAACGTCCCAATTGCGGCCGCCAAAAAGCTGTCTAGCTCTGGGCGGCTCCAGATCGGGTGGACGTCGGCAAAGGTAGTGCTGCTGGCCAAACGGCCTAAGCGGTGCTACCGATGCCTCGCCACAGGCCATATCGGAGTTAATTGCCGGGCCGAGGACCGCAGTGGACTTTGCTTCCGCTGCGGTAAACCTGGGCATAAAATGCCAGACTGCGGGGCAGCTCCAAATTGCCCCGTGTGTCAGTCAGCCGGCAAAGCGGCGGATCACGTGTTGGGGAGCGGTAGCTGCGTCACCTCGGCGAAAAAGCCGCCCCCAGCAAAGAAGAAGAAGACGCCCACAAAAAAGGCAAGGGCGGCACCAGCCGCCCCCGCCATGGACGCCGACTGAGAGGCGCCTCAGACCCGTGGGTAGTGATCGGGGGATCGCTGCCCACCCAAAGGGTCCCGAGAAGTAAGCTCCCCTATGCCCGGGGAGCTCTCGGAGAAGGAAAGCGGCGGCTCACCATCTATGCCGCCGCATGTCGGAGAGCCTGTCACAGGCAGGCGCTGCCGGGGTCGTGGACGAATGCAATGTGATACCCATGACCCCGGCCTAGGCGCGAAGGAGGGCATCGTGCGGTTTTTAGTGGGTAAACCCGGCGCCAGTCATAGGCGCTGGGGAGTCCCACATAACCCTACGATGTCCCCCGGCGTCGTAGGGTATACGTAACGTATTTTCCGCACGTAAAAAAAATAAAAAAATAAGGTTAGGTTAGGTTAGGTTAGGTTGGGGGGGGGGCGATACCGGTTCCTCCAAGTTGGTGTCCCTGGGCAACACCTGGGTGCGCCACTCCGCCGTTTACACGGAGTGAGGCACTCAGGTGGCTGATCGCCGGTCTTTCTCTGTCTTTCTCTCTGTTTTTAGTTTACTCTTCTTTTGTTTTATTTTATTTGTTTTACTCTATCTTTCAACATCTTTTCTATCTTTTCTCTTTTATTTTACTCTTGTGTGTGTGTAAGGTTGTATGTCTGAATGGTGATGGATGGGCTTTTACGGCCCCTAATCCTTGGTTTGTGGTGCCCGGCCTTGGGATGCATGGCGAGCAGGCGGCTCGTCCCGAGGGCACTGGGGCAGGATTCACCCCTCAATTGATCAACCATGGAGAGTCGTATTGTGAAAAATTCTCCCCGGGTGGGTCCCGGCAATGCCGGGGAATCCCACACTCCCGCTTCGGCGGGGGATCGGCCCGTGTATACGGGGGGGCCACATAGTGCGATTGAGGAGGAGGGCGCGACGGCGCAGAACAGGCCGAGCTCGGTGCCCCTAACCGCACCGGGAACGGAGCCTCTTACCGACGAGGATGTGGATTTTTCCCAGCCCGTCGAAAACGGAAGGGAGCGTCTCCTGAGGCTTCTTCACAGGAAGAAGCTACGAGGAGACACGGAGGGGCTCGCACGTGTGCAACACGAGCGCGAGTTGATCCTCCCTCCCTCCATACGGGATGAGACGTCGGCGGCGGGAAAGGACAGCGTGGCCTCACCGCGCGTACCACTCGTGGTGCTCAAGCGCGACGCTGCGATACTGCCGCCCCACGGATACGACAAATGGAGAGATAGCGACGACTATCTCTCCGACTCCTCGGTCTACAGCGCCATGTCGCTGGAGTCCGGGGAGTCCACCACCGGACTAGACAAACCTCGCAAGAGGAAGAACACGGACGACGACAGTGTACCGTCCCTCAGTAAGGGGGCGGTACAAAAACCCAAAAGAGGACGCGGCCGGCCGCCAACGACCGGCCAGTACGTCGGTCTGGCTAAAGCCCAGGCCGAATTTAACAAAGAGAAGGCGGAAAGCCTAAGGCTCCAAGCCGAGGCCGAAGTTGCCGAAACGGCGCGAACAGCAAGGGAGGCGCGTGCGTCAATCCGCGCTGCTCCTGCTACACCGGAAGAAGACAGATCGGAGCAGACGAGCTTGGCTCTGATGAAAAGTGTTGAGACTTCGCTAGAGGCCGTAACCATGGTCGCAGCGAAGTCTCAGAACTTAAAAGGCACTTTCCAACGGTGCCTCAAAGAGGCGGTCGTGAGCATAAGGGCGGCCGTCACTGAAATAAGGGGCCGTTCTATGACGGACGAAATGGCGAGACTGGAGGCGCAAAACGCGCGGCTCCAAAGGCAGGTGGCCGATATGCGCCAAGAGCTGGAGGAGCTGCGCCGGCAGGCATCCCGCCCCGCCGAGCAAGACCTGCGACAACTTTTGGATGAGGTGTCGCGAAAGAATGTGGAGACGTTTGGCACAATGCTAAACGCAAGGCTGGCCGGACTAGAGGACCGACTCTTGCCGGCGCCTCGAATACGGCCGCCACTGGCAGCAGACAGTGTCGGTGCCACACCATCAACGGCACCGACGAAGAAGGCGCCGAAGCCTAAAAAGGTGACGGCGCCAACATACGCGGAGAAAGCGGCACCAAGTGCGGCGGTCCCCCCAATAGAGGCACCGCCCACACCGGTCCCGCCAAAGCCTAAGAAGAAGGCGAAGAAGAAGACAAAGCTGCCATCAATGGCCGCTCAGGATGTGGCACAAGGGGGGGATAACACTAACCCCTCCCCCGCCGAGGCCCCGTGGACCACAGTAGGTCCGCGTAAGGCGAAAAAGAAAGGGGCGGCTACAACAGCCAAAGCCGCCCCAAAAAAGAAGAAGAAAAAGGCGAAGCTTCGCCCTCCCACTACTGCGGCGGTCACCCTCACCCTGGGGGCGAACGCAGCTGAAAGGGGGGTGACGTACGCGAAATTGTTGTGCCAGGCCAGGGCGGCGATCGACCTCGGGGAACTTGGCATCCCCAGGCTCGGTTTCCGCCTGGCAGAGACCGGAGCACGCGTCCTTACTATCGCTGGTGAGGGCGCACAGGACAAGGCGGACGCTTTTGCCGCAAGGCTTAAGACAGTCCTAAACTCGGACGAAGTAAGGGTCGGCCGCCCGATGAGATGCGTTGACATGCGCGTCTCCGGGCTGGACGACTCTGTGACGGTCGCCGACGTCATCCAGGCGGCCGCCACCGAAGGAGGATGCCCGACCAGTGCAATCAGGTCGGGCCAAATTGTTATGGGACCAAGGGGAAGTGCGTCTCTATGGATGCGCATCCCCATCGCGGCTGCGAAAAAGCTTCTCAGCTCAGAACGGCTGCGAATCGGCTGGGTCTCGGCAAAGGTGGTGCTGCTGGCCGCGAGGCCTAAGCGGTGCTACCGATGCCTTGACACCGGCCATCTGGCGACGAAATGTGTGTGCTCGGTTGACCTTAGTCGAATGTGTTACCGCTGCGGAAAACCGGGCCACAAGGCGGCTGAATGCGGGGCAGCTCCAAATTGCCCCGTATGCGAGGCTGCCAACAAGCCAAAAGAGCATGTACTGGGGAGCAGCGGCTGCATCATAGCACCCAGGCCGCCCCCCAGCACGAAACGGAAGAGAAGGGCTCCCTCCAAGGCCCGGCTTAAAAAGCCCAAGGCCGGCGCAAGGGCGGTTCCGCCCGCCCCCGCCAATATGGAGGTAGTAGCCTAGACCCGCGGGCGGCGATCGGGGGATCGTCGCCCGCACTATGGGTCCCGAGTGTAAGGCTCCCCTATGCCCGGGGAGCGCTCGGTGAGGCATGCGGCGGCACACCATCCAGCCGCCGCTACAAAAGAGGGCCGGACGCGGCACGCGCTGCGGGGTCGTGGAGCTATGCTCACGCGATTCCCACGGCCTCGCATTGGCGCAGAAGGAGGGCATCGCCAGGTTTTTAGTGGGTAAACTCTGTGCCGCCAACACCAAGGCACAGAGGAGTCCCACATAACCCCGCGATGTCCCCCGAGCATCGCGGGGTATACGCAACGTATTTTCCTGGCGTAAAAAAAAAAAAAAAAAAAAAAAAAAAAAAAAAAAAAAAAAAAAAAAAAAAAAAAAAAAAAAAGGTTAGGTTGGGGGCGAAACCGGTTCCTCCACGTGGTGTCCCTGGGCAACGCCTGGGTGCGCCACTCCGCTCTCTACACGGGGTGAGGCACTCAGGCGGCTGATCGCCGGTCTTTCCTATCTTTCTTTCTGTTTTTAGTTTACTCTTCTTTTTGTTACTTTATTTTCTTTTTACCTATCTTTCAACATCTTTTCTTTTCTGTCTTTCTCTTTTTGTTATCTCTTCTGTGTGTGTGTTAGGTTTTTGTTCTGAATGGTGATGGATGGGCTTATACGGCCCCTAATCCTTGGTTTGTGGTGCCCGGCCTTGGGATGCGTGGCGAGCGGGTGGCTCGTCCCGAGGGCACCAGGGCAGAATCTCCCTTAATAGACAAAATGATGGCTAGTCGTGATTTGAAAAAGATTCCCCGGGTGGGTCCCAGCAATGCTGGGGAATCCCACCCTCCCGCTCCAGCGGGAGGCAGCTCCACGTATACGGGGGGGGCACAAACCACGAGGGAGGAGGCGGTCGCGCAGGCGACGGAGAAAGGGAGAGGCGAGACTAGACATACGGGTCCGGGTCCGGCGCACATTACCGCGCCGGAAACGGGCCTCTTAACTGACGAGGACGTCGACTTTTCCAGGCCACAGCCGGATGCCAAGCGTCGGCTGTTCGTGCTTTTGGAAAAGTTGGAGACAAGGGACGGACCGAACGCAAGGGGCGTACCGCGCGCGTATGTCGAACGCGTGCTGTACGGTAAAAGCCCGAGCAAAGGACAAGACAGCGAGGACTATGCCTCGGACTCCAGCTGCGTATCAAGCATGTCGCTGGACTCCGAGGGGTTGCTCGCCAAACCGGACAAGACCGCGCGTAAAAGGCGCAACACTGATGAAGACTTGGCGCCTTCCACCAGTAAGGAGGTGGCGCCCAAACCAAAGAGGGGGCGTGGTCGGCCGCCGACGACTGGCCAGTATGTCGGCTGGGCCAAGGCCAAGGCCGATTTAAATAGAGAAAAGGCGGAGGCTCTTCAGCTACAGGCCGAGGAGGAAATCGCAGCAGTGGCTCGGGAGGCGAGGAAGGCTGGAGCTACCATCCGCTCCAACCCCTCCCCCAGCAGACTCCCCGCTACTTCTCCTGATGGAGAAGAACCGTCGGAGATGACGACCGCTGAGTTGGGCGAGGTGGTGCGGTACTCATTGGAGACCATCGACAGGGTCGCCACAAAGTCCAAAAATCTCAAAGGTACCTATCAAAGGTACCTAAAGGAGTCGGCGTGGAACATCGCGAAGGCCTTCGACGAGGTACGAGGTCGCACCGCGACAGACGAGGTCGCAAAACTGCAGGCCCAAAATGCGCGCTTCGCGGAGCAGGTGGCCACTCTGCGCAAGGAGCTCGAGGAGCTGCGCATGAAGGTCACCCACCCCGTCAAGGGGAGTAACGCAGAGGAACTGCGTGAGCTGTTGGCGGAGGTCTCTCGCGCAAATATGGAGACCTTCGGCAACATGCTCAACGCAAGGCTTGCCGGCCTGGAGGAGCGTCTCCCGCCGGAGCCCCGAAGGAGGCCTCCGCTCGCGGCGGATCTGGCCCGGGGTGAAACATCCCCGGCGCCTGCGCCGAGCGTCGAGGCACCTAAGGAGGGAAAGCGGCCAAAGCCGAAAAAGGCAGGGGCCGGGGAAAAGAGTGGAGCGGCGGCAGACACAGTGGTGCCAGCACCTACCGCACCTACGCCTCCCAAGAAGAAGGGCAAGAAGACGAAGAAGAAAAAGTCTCTTGCTACTCGAGAGGCCGAGCAGGCGAGGGCATCCACATCCACCCCGCCAGCAACGAACGCCCCGTCGACCACAGTCGGGTCGCGCGGGCAAAAGAAGAAGGACAAGGGGTCTGCTGCCAAGGCAACATCCCCCAAGAAGAAGAAAAAGAGGAAGCTGAGGCCTCCTAAAACGGCCGCGATTACCCTCACCCTGCAGGCGGGGGTACTCGAGGATGGTAGAGCGACGTACGCCTCCATCCTAAAGGAGGCGAAGAGCAGGATCAACCTGGCGGAACTCGGCATATCGAAGGTCGGGTTCCGCCTGGCTGAAACAGGCGCACGGGTACTCGAACTGTCTGGCGAGGGGGCCCACGAGAAGGCAGACGCCCTAGCCGATAGGATGAGGGCTGTCCTAGATTCGGACATAGTGCGAATAGCCCGCCCGGTGAAAAGAGCAGAAGTGCTCATCACCGGGCTGGATGATTCGACGACGGCCGCCGACATTGTTGAGGCGGCCGCAAAAGAAGGGGGTTGCCCGGCCACCAACATCCGGTCGGGCAAAATTGCAGTGGGCCAAAGAGGGGCGAGAAGCCTCTGGCTTAGCGCGCCAATCGCAGCCGCCAAACGGCTTACCAGCTCCGGGCGGTTGCAGATCGGTTGGATTGCGGCGGGGGTGACACTGCTGGCCGCGAGGCCCAAGCGGTGTTACCGTTGCCTCGACACCGGCCACATGGCGGCGCAGTGTAAGTCCTCGGTGGACCTCAGCCGGAGTTGCTTCCGGTGTGGGAAGCCGGGGCATAAAGCGCCAGCCTGCGAGGAGGCTCCCAATTGCCTGGTTTGCGAGGTTTCGGGCAAGCCCAGGGAGCACGTGCTGGGGAGCAGCGGCTGCATAACAGCGTTCAAGCCGCCCCCCGGTACGAACAGGAAGGGGAGAGCTCCTTCCAGGGCCCGGCTTAAAAAGCCCAAGGCCAGCGCAAGGGCGGTTCCACCCGCCCCCGCTACTATGGAAGTGGAAGCCTAGACCCGTGGGTGGCGATCGGGGGATCGCTGCCCACACTATGGGTCCCGAGAGTAAGGCTCCCCTATGCCCGGGGAGCCCTCGGTGAGGCATGCGGCGGCACTCCATCTAGCCGCCGCAACAGAAGAGGGCCGGTCGCGGCACGCGCTGCGGGGTCGTGGTAGTATGTTACCAGTTCCCATGACCCCGCATTGGCGCAGAAGGAGGCATGGAGGGGTTTTAGTCGGTAAACCCCGGCGCTACATCACCATTGCGCCGGGGGAGTCCGACATACCCCTACCGCCTTCCCCCGGAGACGGTGGGGGATACGTAACGTATTTCCCCTCCTAAAAAAAAAAAAAAAAAAAAAAAGGTTAGGTTAGGTTAGGTTAGGTTAGGTTAGGTTAGGTTAGGTTAGGTTAGGTTAGGTTAGGTTAGGTTAGGTTGGGGGTGAGCCGGTTCCTCCTCGTGGTGCCCCTGGAAACACTCGCTTGTGCCACCGTGGCCGTTTCCAGGGTGACACAAGCGAGTGGCAGATCGCCGGTTCTGTCTTTCTTTTTGTTTTTTCTTCACCACCTATGTTATTCTTCTTTTTGGTTTGGTTTCGTTTTTGTTTCTCGACTATCCTTCACCGCTTTTATTTTATCTTCTGCTATCTCTCCGTTTTTAGTTATCCTCTTCCGATTGGTGAGCTCACACCAGAACAAAAGAGACCGCGACCCGGGGTGTCGGCGTAAGGTATGATGGAAGGTCGCGATTTGCAAAGTATTCCCCGGGTGGGTCCTCCTTCAAGGAGGGAATCCCACACTCCCGCTCCGGCGGGGGGTCGGCCCTTGTATACGGGGGGGCCACAAATTGCGAGTGAGGTAGATAAGAGAGTCGTTGCAACGACGAGTGGAGAGGGAGGCGCGATGGCGCAAGCAGGGCCGAAGCCGGTGCACATTACCGCACCGGAGACGGACCTGCTCACAGACGAAGACGTGGATTTCAGCCAGCCGCTGCCGAATGGCAGGGAGCGGCTGCTGAAATTGCTCCAGAAGAAAAAACTAAGGGGCGACTCGGATCTGCCGCGAGTGATGCTCACTCGCGACTTGATCATCGAGCGCTCCCTCAACCGGACAGACAGCGAGGACTGCTTCTCGGACTCCAGCGATATGTCTGGCATATCGCTGGACTCCGAGGGGTTGCCCGCAATACCACCGGCTAGGACAAGTCTCAAAAGACGAAACACCGATGACGACGAAGCACCGCCCATCAGCAAGGGTGCTGTGCCAAAAACTAAGAAGGGACGTGGCCGGCCACCATCAACCGGCCAGTACGTCGGCCTTGCTCAGGCGCAGGCCAGTTATAACAAGGCGAAGGAGGAAGCCCTTCGGCTTCGTGCCGAAGAGGAAGTAGCCGAGGTGGCGCGGGTGGCGCGACAGGCGAGAGCCTCGCTTTGCACTAACCCTGCCCCAAATACCGAAGTTAGGCAAGAGGAGCAGACTAACGCTGCCCTGATGAAAAGTGTGGAGGCTTCGCTGGACACCGTACTCATGGTGGCCGCGAAGTCCTCCAACTTAAAAGGAACGTACCAGCGGTTCCTAAAAGAGGCGGCGGCCAACATCAAGGCGGCTGTCGCCGAAATGAGGGGCCGCTCCATAACGGAGGAGATACAAAAACTGGAGGCCCAGAACGCGCAACTCCAGTGGCAGATGGAGAGCATGCGCCGAGAATTGGAGGAGTTACGGCGCCAGGCAAGCAAGCCTGCCGAGCAAGATCTGCGGCAGATGTTGGCGGAGGTCTCTCGCAATAATGCGGAGACCTTCGGCAATATGTTAAATGCGCGGTTAGCCGGTTTGGAGGACCGCCTTCTCCCGGAGCCACGTCGTCGGCCCCCACTGGCGGCGGACAACACTTCGAGCGACATTGCTCCGGCCACTGCCGAAGTCTCTGAAGCCGCTCCGAAGGCACCGGAGAAGAAGAAAAAGAAGGAGAAGAGAGCACCAAACGTGACAATGGCGGTGGTGAGCGCAGAGACCCCAATAGAGGCCCCTGTTGCATCCGCGCCGCCCAAGAAGAAGAAGGAAAAGAAGAAGAAAAAGTCCTTGGCCGCACAGGAGGCCGAACAGGCGAGGGCCACAATAGCCGCCCCACCTGCGACGGACGCCGCGTGGACCACAATTGGGCCACGCGGACGCAAGAAGGAGAAAGGGAAGAGGGGAGCTGACAAACCAGCAGCCTCAAAAAAGAGAAAGGCGAGATTGCGCGCACCAACAACCGCGGCTATTACCCTCACACTAGAGGCGGGGGCTGAGGAACGGAGGGCCACCTACGCCTCAGTGCTTTCTGAGGCTAAGCAGAAAATCAACCTGGCGGAGCTCGGCATATCCAAGGTCGGGTTCCGTCTGGCTGAAACGGGTGCCCGGGTGCTTTTGTTGTCCGGGGAAGGAGCCCAAGAGAAGGCCGACGTTTTCGCTGCCAGACTAAAGGCGGCGCTAGATCCGGAGACAGTGCGAGTGTCCCGCCCGGTTAAACGCGCAGAAATGCGCGTCACCGGACTAGACGACGCGACGACGGCCGCCGAAGTCATCGAGGCGGTCGCTAAGGAGGGGGGATGCCCGACCACCAACATCCGGTCGGGCAAAATAGTGGAGGGGCCCGGAGGTGTCAAATACATCTGGCTATGCGTGCCAATCGCAGCCGCCAAAAAGCTCTCAAGCTCCGGGCGGCTGCAAGTGGGTTGGACCCAGGTAAAGGTAGCGCTGCTGGCCGCGAGGCCCAAGCGGTGCTACCGATGCCTCGAGACTGGCCATGTAGGTGCAAAGTGTGGGTCGCAAGTGGACCGCAGCCGGAACTGCTTCCGGTGCGGAAAGCCAGGCCATAAGGCGTCGGACTGCGGGGCAGCCCCAAACTGCCCTGTCTGCGAGGCTGCCAAAAAGCCGGCGGACCACACTCTCGGGAGCGGCAACTGCGTAACAGCGGGGAGGAAGCCGCCCCGGAAGAAGAAAGGGGGGAAAAGGAAGGACCCCACGAAGAAGGCCAAGCGCAAAGCGCCGGCCGACGACGTGGAGCCGTCCCAGCCCATGGACGCCGATCCGTAAGGACGTCCAGTACGAAGGAGGCCACGGTCTAGTCTTGTGGGCGCTCCCTCTCATTAGGGGAGTGCTGGACACGAGCTGCCGTGTGCGGAGGCAGCAAGGAACAGCGGTTCGGACTTATGGGCACCCCCTCTCATTAGGGGGGTGCTGGACACAAGCCGCCGCATGTGGAGCCCGTAGGCGGTGCACCGGGAGATCGCCGCTTACGCAAAGGGCGTAGCTGAAGAGGCTCTCTTATGTCCAGAAGAGCCTCCCAGCGGAGGGCGGGTAAAACCGCGTCAGAAGGAGTGCCCGTTCTAGGGCCAAGCGCCGACGGGGTCGTGGACGAATGCCTACGCGATACCCATGGCCCCGTCAAAGCGCGAAGGAGGACATCGGGGTGTTTTAGAGGGTAGGTCTTTCGTCGTCGTTAGGGAGTCCCTCATAACCCTGCGGCCCTTCCCCGGGGGCCGTGGGGTATTCGTAAGCCGAATTTCACCTGCGTTAAAAAAAAAAAAAAAAAAAAAAAAAAAAAAAAAAAAAGGTTAGGTTAGGTTAGGTTAGGTTAGGTTAGGTTGGGGGCGATACCGGTTCCTCCACGTTGGTGTCCCTGGGCAACGCCTGGGTGCGCCACTCCGCTCTCTACACGGGGTGAGGTACTCAGGCGGCTGAACGCCGGTCTTTCCTATCTTTCTATCTGTTTTTAGTTTACTCTTCTTTTATTTTGTTTTGTTTATTTGTCTATCTTTCAACACCTTTTCTTCTATATTCCTTTTGTTTTACTCTTCTATGCGTGTGTGATAGGTTTGCGTGTTAGGATGTTTGTTTGAATGGTGACGGATGGGCTTATACGGCCCCTAATCCAGGGTTTGTGGTGCCCGGCCGTGGGATGCGTGGCGAGCAGGCGGTCTCGTCGTGAGGGCACCGGGGCAGAATCACCCCTTATTGATCGGGCCAGAATCAGTCCACAAATGACAAAAAATGGAAGTTCGTGATTTGAAAAATATTCCCCGGGTGGGTCCTCTCTCTGAGAGGGAATCCCACCCTCCTGCTTTGGCGGGAGGCTGCCCCACGTATACGGGGGGGGCACAAACCACGAGGGCGGAGGAGGTGGTCGTTCCAACGACGGAGGAGAAGGGCGCGATGGCGCAGAAAGGGCCTAGCTCGGTGCCCCTAACCGCACCGGGAAAGGAACCTCTGACAGATGAGGAAGTAGACTTTTCGCAGCCGCAGACCAACGGCGTGCAGCGACTTTTAAGACTGCTCCAGCGGAAGAAAGAGCGGGGTGACACTGAGGGTCTCGCGCGCGTCCAACTTGAGCGCGAACTGAGACTCCCGCCTCCCGGAATTGACGACGAATTGGAGATGACACGCGTGCCGCGCTTAGTGCCGCGTGACGTCTTGGCATCCAAACCTGGATCAATGAGAGATAGCGATGACTATCTCTCAGACTCCTCGATCTGCAGTGCTATGTCGCTGGAGTCTGGGGAGTCCACCACCGGAATAGACAGACCTCGTAAGAGGAAACCCGATTCTGACTCGGTGCCGTCCTTCAGTAAAGGGGCGGCACCCAAATCTAAAAGAGGACGCGGTAGGCCGCCGACGACAGGCCAATACGTTGGCTTGGCAAAGGCGCAGGCCGAACTTAATATGGAAAAAGAGAGGGCCCTTCGGCTTGAGGCCGAGGCAGAAGTGGCCGAAACGATAAGATCTGCGAGGGAGACGCGCGCATCGCTATGCGCAAGCGCCATCGCGTCAGAGAATGAGGAGTCAGAGCAAACCACTTTGGCTCTAATCCAAAGTGTTGAGGCTTCGTTGGCGGCGATCACCATGGTCGCCACGAAGTCCCAAAATCTAAAAGGGACGTATCAGCGGTTCCTCAAGGAGGCGGTCGTCAATATAAAATCGGCCGTCACCGAAATGAGGGGCCGCTCACAAAATGAAGAAATGCGGGCGCTGGAATCTCAAAACCAGCAGCTCCAAAGGCAGATTGACGGCATGCGCCGTGAGCTGGAAGAGCTTCGTCGCCAAGCGTCTAAACCCGCCACCGAAGATCTGCAGAAGCTGTTGTCGGAGGTCTCTCGTTCCAATATAGAGACCTTCGGCAACATGCTGAATGCGCGGCTCGCAGGCCTGGAAGACAGACTCCTGCCGGAGCCGAGGAGGAGGCCACCGCTGGCGGCGGACGACGCTGGCACCCCTGCTGGCCCTCCACCAACAGCGGCACCAAAGAAGGCGCCGAAGCCTAAAAAGGCGACGGCGCCCACATACGCGACAGTGGCGGCGCAAAACGCGGCGGTCCCCCCAAAAGAGGCACCGCCTGCTCCGGCCCCGCCCAAGAAGAAGAAAAAGAAAAAGCAGCCATCAATGGCTGCTCAAGAGGCGGCGCAAGAGGGGGAGCACATCATTCCCTCCCCCGCCGAGGCCCCGTGGACCAAAGTTGGTCCACGCAAGGCCAAGAAGAAGAAGGGGGCGGCTACTCCAGCCAAAGCCGCCCCCAAAAAGAAGAAGACAAGGCTTCGCCCCCCCAAAACGGCGGCAGTAACCCTCACCTTAGAGGCGGGGGCTGCGGAAAGGGGGGTGACCTATGCGAAGGTGCTGAGCGAGGCCCGGGCGAAAATCGATCTTGGGGAGCTTAACATCCCCAAGCTCGGCTTCCGCCTGGTCCAAACAGGTGCTCGCCTCCTTTCCATCGAGGGAGAGGGGGCTTCGGAGAAGGCCGACGCTTTTGCCGCGAGGCTTCGAGCGGTCCTGCGCCACGAAGATGTCAGAGTCTCCCGCCCGGTGAAATGCGTGGAAATGCGCGTCACCGGACTGGATGACGCGACAACGGCCGCCGAGGTCATAGAGGCGGCCGCCCGAGAAGGAAATTGCCCGACAACCAACATCAGGTCGGGCAAAATCGTTGTAGGTCCCAGGGGCGCCCGAAGTCTCTGGCTGAATGTGCCGATGGCAGCCGCCAAAAAGCTTTCAAGCACAGGGCGGCTGCAAATAGGCTGGGTCACTGCGAGTGTGGCACTGCTGGCCGCGAGGCCCAGGCGGTGTTTTAAGTGCCTGGACACCGGGCACCTCGCGACGAAATGCACTGGCACGGTGGACTTCAGCGGAGCCTGTTTCCGCTGCGGGAAGCCGGGGCACAGGGCACCCGACTGCATAGCGGCTCCGAATTGCCCGGCCTGCGAGGCCACAAGCAAACCCGCGGAGCAGCGGCTGCATCGTAGCACCCAGGCCGCCCCCCAGCACGAAACGGAAGAGAACGGCACCCTCCAAGGCCCGGCTTAAAAAGCCCAAGGCCGGCGCAAGGGCGGTTCCGCCCGCCCCCGCCAATATGGAGGTAGTAGCCTAGACCCGCGGGTGGCGATCGGGGGATCGTCGCCCGCACTATGGGTCCCGAGTGTAAGGCTCCCCTATGCCCGGGGAGCGCTCGGTGAGGCATGCGGCGGCACACCATCCAGCCGCCGCTACAGAAGAGGGCCGGACGCGGCACGCGTCGCGGGGTCGTGGAGACATGCTCGCGCGATTCCCACGGCCTCGCATCGACGCTGAAGGAGGGCATCGCCAGGTTTTTAGTGGGTAAACTCTGTGCCACCAACACCAAGGCACAGAGGAGTCCCACATAACCCCGCGATGTCCCCCGGCGTCGCGGGGTATACGGAACGTATTTTCCTGGCGTTAATAAAAAAAAAAAAAAAAAGGTTAGGTTAGGTTAGGTTAGGTTAGGTTAGGTTAGGTTAGGTTAGGTTAGGTTAGGTTAGGTTAGGTTAGGTTAGGTTAGGTTAGGTTAGGTTGGGGGCGAAACCGGTTCCTCCACGTGGTGTCCCTGGGCAACGCCTGGGTGCGCCACTCCGCTCTTTACACGGGGTGAGGCACTCAGGCGGCTGATCGCCGGTCTTTCGCTATCTTTCACCACCTTTTTATTGTCATTTCCTTGTTTTGTTTTATTTTGTTTTTGTTTTACCTCTGTCTTTTCACCGCCTTTTCTTCTTCTATCTTTCCTTTTTGTTTAATTCTGATGGGGGAGCTCACCCCCGAAAAAAGAGACCGCGACCCGGGGTGTCGGCGTTAGAGTCATGGAAGAACGCAACTTGAAAAATTCTCCCCGGGTGGGTCCCGGCAATGCCGGGGAATCCCACACCTCCCCTACTGGGGGGGTCTGCTGCGCGTATACGGGGGCGGCACAACTTGCGTGTGGTAGTGTGGAGGCCGTTGCGACGGCGAGCGGAGGAGAGACAGGCGCGACTACGCGCGCGAGGACGAAGCCGGTGCCCCTAACCGCACCGGCGGCGGACTTGCTCACGGACGAGGACGTCGATTTTAGCCAGCCGCTGGAGAATGGCAGGGAGCGGCTGTTAGAATTGCTAAGGAAGAAGGCTCTGAGAGGCGATAGAGATCTGCCGCGCGTGATGCTCACGCGCGCGCTGCTCCCCGAACGCTCTCGCACCGGATATGACAGTGAGGACTGCTTCTCGGATTCCAGTGATATGTCTGCCATATCACTGGACTCCGAGGGGTTGCCCACAATCCCACCGGCTAGGACAAGTCTGAAAAGACGAAATACCGACGATGACGACGCACCGCCCACAACCAAAGGGGCAGTGCCTAAGACTAAGAAGGGACGTGGCCGGCCACCATCAACCGGCCAGTACGTCGGCCTGGCTCGGGCCCAGGCTGAACTCAATAAGGAGAAGGCGGAAAGCCTGCGGCTGCAAGCCGAGGCCGAGATCGCCGAGTCGGCTCGGGTGGCGAGAAGGGAGCGAGCGACCATCTGCTCTACCCCCACCGCACCCGCAGAAGAGGAAATGTCAGAGCGTACCAACATGGCTCTGGCAAAGAGTGTCGAGGCTTCGCTGGCGACCATCAATATGGTCGCCACGAAGTCTTCGAACCTCAAAGGCACCTACCAAAGGTTCCTGAAGGAGGCGGTAGTGTCAATAAGAACGGCGGTTGCCGAAATGAAGGGCCGCTCAACTACCGAAGAGATGGCGGAGCTCGAGGCCCAAAATACGAGGCTTGAGAAGCAAGTGGCTGAAATGCGTCGCGAGCTAGACGAACTGCGGCGGCGAACGGCAAAACCCGTAGAAGAAGATATGCGCCAGCTGTTGTCGGAGGTCTCTCGCTCCAACATAGAGACCTTCGGCAATATGCTGAACGCCAGGCTGGCGGGCCTCGAGGATCGTCTTCTGCCGGCCCCGAGGATCAGACCGCCGCTGGCGGCGGACAGCGCCATTGTAGGTACCCCACCAGCGGCAGAGAAGACAAAGGCGCCGAAGCCTAAAAAAGCGACGGCGCCCACGTACGCTGAAGTAGCGGCACCAAGTGTGGCGGCCCCAATAGAGGCACCGCCTATACCAGCCCCGCCAAAGGCCAAGGGCAAAGACACGGCTAAGAAGAAGAAGCGGCCACCAATGGCCACCCAAGAGATAGAGCAAGGGGGGGAGCAAATCGACCCCTCCCCCGCCGAGGCCCCGTGGACAACTGTAGGTCCACGTAAGGCAAAGATAAAGAAGGGGGCGGCTACACCAGCTAAAGCCACCCCCAAGAAGAAGAAGAAGAAGAAAAACGCGAGTCTACGCGCCCCCGCCACTGCGGCCGTAACCCTCACCCTTGAGGAGAAGGCTGTGGAGAAGGGGGTGACGTACGCCCAACTTCTCAAGGAGGCCAGGGCGAAGGTCGATCTTGGGGAGTTCGATATCCCCAAGCTCGGCTTCCGCCTGGCGGAAACTGGTGCGCGCGTACTCACGATCGCAGGTGAGGGGGCGCAAGCGAAGGCCGACGCCTTCGCGACAAAGTTGAGGGCAGTGTTGAGCCCGGAAATGGTGAGAGTCGGTCGCCCGGCCAAATGCGTGGAAATGCGCGTCGCCGGGCTGGACGACTCTGTGACGACCGCCCAGGTCATCCAGGCGGCGTCACATGAAGGAGGATGCCCGACCAATTCCATCCGGTCGGGTAAAATTGCGGTGGGACCGAGGGGGGACGCGTCCTTATGGATGAGCGTCCCTGTAGAGGCTGCTAAAAAGCTGCTCAAAACCGGGCGGCTTCGCGTGGGCTGGGTCGCGGCAAAGGTGACACTGCTGGCCGCGAGGCCAAAGCGGTGTTTCCGATGCCAAGACACTGGCCACGTCGCGGCGAAGTGCCAGTCCTCGGTGGACCGCAGCCGGATGTGTTTCCGCTGCGGGAAGCCGGGGCACAAGGTGGCCGAGTGCGGAGCGGACCCGCTCTGCATGCTGTGCGAGGCTACCGGCAAGGCAGAGATGGCACATGTGATGGGGAGCAGCAAATGCGTTTTCGCAAAGCCGCCCCCCGTCGCGAAAGGGAAGCGAAAGGCTCCCTCCAGGGCCCGGCTTAAAAAGCCGAAAGCCCAAGGCGCAAGGGCGGTCCAGCCCGCCCCCGCCGTAATGGAGGTAGAGGCCTAGGCCCGTGGGCGGTGATCGGGGGATCGCCGCTCACACTATGGGCCCCGAGTCGGCAAGCTCCCCAATGTCCGGGGAGCTCTCGGAGAGGCAGGCGGCGGCATAACACCAGGCCGCCGCGTGGAAAGAGAGCCGGATGCGGCATGCGCTGGGGGGTCGCGGAAGAATGCTAAGCGATTCCCGTGACCCCTCCAAAGGCGCTGAAGATGGACATCGGGGGGTTTTAGTGAGTAAACCCCGGTGCACCTCCATCTCGCGCCGGGGGAGTCTCACATACCCTCGCTGCCCTCCCCCGGGGGCGGTGGGGGATACGCAAAGTATTTCCCCCCGTAAAAAAAAAAAAAAAAAAAAAAAAAAAAAAAAAAAAAAAAAAAAAAAAAAAAAAAAAAAAAAAAAAAAAAAAAAAAAAAAAAAAAAAAAAAAAAAAAGGTTAGGTTAGGTTGGGGGCGATACCGGTTCCTCCTCGTTGGTGTCCCTGGGCAACACTTGCCTGCGCCACCTCGGGGCTCTTTCCTGGGGTGAGGTAGGCACGTGGCTGAACGCCGGTTCTATCTTTCTTTCTCGTTCTATCTTTCACCACCTATTTTGTTTAACTTTCTTGTTTTGCTTTAGTTTTATTTTGTTTTATCTATCTTTTCACCACCTTTTCTTTCTTCTCATACTATCTTTCATTTTTGGTTAATTCTTCCCGAAAGGTGAGCTCACACCTAAGTAAAAGAGACCGCGACCCGGGGTGTCGGAGCTTTTATGGGATGGCAGATTTTAAAAATAAACTACCTCAGGAGGGTACCTTAACCGGAGAATCCCTCGGCGGGCCATCAGGCCCGTCCAGCCCCACGTATTCTGAGGGGGGCAAAAATTTGCTTTATTCTACGAGGATTTCCGGGGACCATTCTGTCCCCAAAAACGACGACCTTACGCTCTCACAACGGACACCGATTGTGCGACTTGAACGGATGGACGACTCGGACTGTTCTCTGAACACCATGAGAACAGCCGATAGCTCTCGCGCATCATCACGCGATCGAGCAGGTAGTAGCATGGCCGGAAAACGGAGGCTGTCTAACTCAGGCTCTGGCACGGACGACGGAGGATCGGAGCGATCGGCTCGCTCGGATACTCTTCGAAGGAAAACCGTTCCCGCAAAACGGGGACGGGGACGTCCTCCTACAACAGGGGAGTACGTTGGAATGGCGAACGCTAAAAGA
The DNA here is from genome assembly GCA_905404095.1 of Glaucopsyche alexis. Classification (NCBI taxonomy): domain Eukaryota; kingdom Metazoa; phylum Arthropoda; class Insecta; order Lepidoptera; family Lycaenidae; genus Glaucopsyche; species Glaucopsyche alexis. The sequence goes on from FR990056.1 coordinate 23,440,811, forward strand.
CAGTACCTGGAACTGGAGTATGAAGACCTAAGGCTCCAGGCCGAAAAGGAGGTCGCTGCGGCTCTACAAAAAGTGCAGCGACAGACGGAAGCCGCAGCAACCAAACAAGCGGAATGTGCGGCGCTTGATGCTCTCCCGGCCGCTACGAAACTAAAAACAGTTGGCGAGCAGGGCCTGGAGCTCATTAAGATGGTGCGCAAGAAAAGTGGGAATATGAAGGGTACATTTATAAAGGCCCTCAAAGACGGTGAAGAGAAGGTTGAGGAGTCTGTTCGTGGCCTCGCCTCTCTTAAGGAGAATACGCTCAAACTGGAGGCCGAGAACATACGCCTCAGAGAAGAGATAGCACTGCTGCGAGAGCAGGCGAGTCAACCATCTAAATCGCCGCTCCCAGCAAGCACTACCAAGAAGTGTAGAGCCCCAGCTCAACAAGGCGGCTCCCAGGAAATAACGGTAGCTGGCCTGCGGGCCATGTTCGAGGAGTTCTCGCGCTCTATAATGGAGAGGACCTCAACAATGGTCAACGCACGCATCGAGGCCATGGAGGATCGTCTGCTTCCGGTTAAGCGGCTCCGACCGCCACTGGCAGCAGACAAAAGGATGGACAACAACGGTACTCACCCGACTAAGGACTGGCCCGCCCTCCCACAGGCTGGGCCCTCCAGAAGAACGGTGACTCCGGCTCCGGAGACGTCAGCAAAGGCAGCAGCTGCCCCAACTCCTTCCGCAACTGCACCTGAAAAAGAAAAAGCAATTAAAAGCAAGAAGAAGACCAAGACAAAGAAACAAGAAAAGGAGAAACCGGCAGAACATCAGCCGGCCCTGCCTGTGGCTGCTGTTCCCGGCCCCTCATCAGAAGGAGAGGGCTGGAGCACAGTGGTTCGGAAGGGGAAGGGGAAGAGGAAAACGCAACCGGATGTGACAAACCTGGACTCGACACACCCGGATAAGTCAAAGGCACGGTCGAAGGCGGCCTCAAAATCAAAGAATAAAAGGGCCAGACGACGGAGACACAACGCTCCCGCCACAGCTGCAGTCGTAATAACTCTGCTGCATGATGCGGTAGAGCGTGGCGCAACTTATAAAGACGCACTCCTCAAGGCCCGTCAGGAGATCAGCCTGGCGGATCTAGGATTATCGGAGGGCGTCCGGATTAGGCAGGCGGCAACGGGAGCCCGAATAATGGAACTACCCACCAGCACAACGAGCGAAATGGCGGATCAATTCGCCGAAAAGCTACGAGGCGTACTTGCTGGCGTTGCTAGAGTCGCACGGCCCGTCAGATGCTCCGATGTGAGAATAACTGGCCTCGACGACACGGTCACGAGAGACGTTGTTTTAGCAGCGGTTGTGGCTAAGACAAGCTGCTCCCCGGAACACGTTAAGGGGGGCGACGTCCGAGAAGGTCCTGGAGGAACCGGGACTATGTGGGTGCAGTGCCCCGTGGCTGCCGCCAACACCTTGGTGGCCGCGGGTCGCCTGCTAGTCGGTTGGAGCTCAGCGAGAGTCCAGCCCCTGGAGCCCCGCTCCATGAAATGCTACCGCTGCCTCGAAATCGGTCACACTGGGCGGCGGTGCAACTCTGAGGTGGATAGGAGTCAGATGTGCTTCCGTTGCGGGCAGACCGGACACAAATCGTCCTTCTGCACGGCAAAGCCCCACTGCGTAGTTTGCGCAGAGGCAGGCAGGAACGCGAACCACACGGTCGGTGGGAAAGGTTGCGCACCCCCAAAGAGGCGGCGTAACAAAAAGGCTAAGCCTCAAACGGCGGGTCGGTCACAAGATCGACAAGGAGTTGCGATGGAAACCGACAATGGATAGACGACCATCGCAACTCTTACAGACGAATCTGAACCACTGTGCCGGTGCCCAGGATCTGCTCTTTCAGGCTCTGACGCAATGGCAGATAGATATTGCGATAGTGGCCGAACCTTATTACGTCCCAGCCCGCAACACCTGGGTTGAAGACATGCTCGGCTCTGTCGCCATTTATGGCTGTGACACAGGCCCACCGCTTCTATTGCGGGAGAGAGGCCAGGGATTTGTGGCGGCTGATTGGGGAGAATATACTATCTTTGGTGTATACTTCTCCCCAAACAGAACCCTTGCAGACTTCGAGGAATTCCTGGGCGAGTTGCAGGCGGCAGTGTTGAGAGCGGCCCCAAGGCTCGTTCTTGTCGCCGGCGACTTTAACGCCAAGCACTCAGCCTGGGGCTCTTCTGTGACTGATTCCCGAGGAGATGCAGTAATTGAGTGGACCGTTCTGACCGGTCTGTCGCTTCTAAACCGTGGGGACGCACCAACATGCGTTCGGGCGCAGGGGAGCTCAATTGTCGACCTCTCCTTCGCCAGCCCCGCGGTTGGACGACTGGTCCATGACTGGAGGGTGGTGGAGGAAGTAGAGACACTGTCCGATCATCTCTATATACGGTACAGTGTCTCCCCCCGGAGAACCACCCAGCCGACTCCACGCTCGTCGGCAAGCGCTCTAGAGTTCCCTCGCTGGGCGCTGTCGAAGCTAGATGTGGAAGCGCTCAAGGAGGCTGTGGAGATGGAGGCCTGGACTCCGAGGCCAGCGGCTTCTGTCGCCGTAAATGAGGAGGCACTGTGGTTGCGCGGAGCATTAACCCGCATTTGTGACGCGGCCATGCCCCGGTTAAGACACCGCCCTCCAAAGAGGCAGGTGTACTGGTGGTCAGACGTAATAGCAGAGCTCCGGCATCAGTGTGTTAGGGCGCGCCGGCCATATCAGAGGCAGCGTCGGAGAAGGCCGCTGGATGAACCCTTAGTAGCGAGGCTCAGGGGGGAGTACAGCGCGGCCAAGAGCGCTTTAAGCCTAGCCATACAAATGGCCAAGGACCGTGCTCGCGAAGAAATGTTGGCGGAACTGGACCGAGACCCATGGGGTCGCCCATACAGGACGGTGCGGAAGAAGTTCAGCCGCGGTCCGCCAATCGTGGAGACGCTGCCCCCGGAGCAGCTGCCTGTAATTTTGTCGGCACTATTTCCGACCGCCACTGGCTCGGAGCCATACGACACCCAGCCGGAGCCGGTTGAGGAGGTGCCGCCAGTATCAGAAGTCGAGTTGGACACTGCCATACTAAGGCTGAGCGAGCGCAGGACTGCCCCGGGCCCGGACGGAATTCCCGGAAGAATCTGGGTCAAGTCATTGGGGCCGCTAAAGGATAGGGTGCGGGACATGTTTAGCGCTTGCCTCGCGCAAGCCAAATTTCCGGAGTGTTGGAAGGAGGGCAGGTTAGTGCTGTTGAAGAAGGATGGTCGTCCTGCGGACTCACCGTCGGCCTATAGGCCAATTGTCCTGCTGGACGAAGGCGGAAAACTGCTGGAAAGAGTGATCGCATCTAGGGTCATCAAACACCTGGAGCGGGAAGGACCTAACCTTTCCGACGCGCAATACGGCTTTCGCGCACAACGCTCGACCATAGATGCGATCCTTCAGGTCAAGCAGTTTACCGAAGAACAGACGGCTCGTGGCGGAGTGGTGCTGGCGGTGTCGTTTGACATCGCCAACGCATTTAATACCCTGCCCTTCTGGGCCATCGAAGAGGGCCTCCATCATCATAGGGTGCCAAGGTATCTCCGCACTATCATCAGCGGGTACCTAAGGAGACGGACAATTGTTTGTGTCGGGCGTCAGGGAGCCGTCATCCGGATTGCGACTGAGTGCGGTGTTCCACAGGGGTCTGTCCTTGGCCCACTCCTGTGGAACATTGGATTTGACCGCGTCCTGCGTGCGGCGCTTCTCCGCGGGCTACGTCTCGTCTGCTATGCAGACGACACTTATCTTCTAGCCCGCGGAGAAACTTTCGAGGAAGCCATTCGTCTGGCAAGAGTCGGCGCGTCACAAGTTGTGGCGCGCATCGAGAGGCAGGGGGTGCGAGTCGCGTTGGAGAAAACGGAGGCCATCTTCTTCTATGGACTCCGAAAACGCCCGCCGGCAGAAGCGTTCCTCCCAATCGGAGACGTAAACGTGCCAATCAAGCCGGAAATGAAGTACCTGGGTCTGATTTTGGACTCCAGGTGGACCTTCAATGCACATTTCCGCCGATTGGTCCCGAAATTGAAAAAGACGGCCGTGGCCCTCGGACGCCTCCTGCCCAACATTGGAGGCCCGGGGTCTACGTGTAGGCGGCTCTATACGGGGGTCCTTCAGTCCATGGCCCTCTATGGAGCCCCCGTCTGGGCGGACAACCTAAGTGCCCAGAACAAGGCGCTCTTACGGAGTCCTCAGAGGATGATGGCGCTGCGCATGATTCGCGGGTATCGTACCGTGTCCTGCGACGCAGCGCTTGCCCTCGCCAGAACCCCACCATGGGACCTCGAAGCCCGCGTTCAGAGTGAAATATATTACCGCACGGTGGAAGTAAAGAGCAGAGGAGAAAGAGTGCCACCGGAGTTGGCTGCTCGATGGCGTCGCCAGGCGCGCATCATAACAATGCGCGCTTGGGAGGACAGACTGGCGTCCCCGACAGCCGGGCACATGGTGGTAGCGGCAATTCGGCCGCATCTGCAGGAGTGGGTGGCGAACTGTAAGGGCACCCTCACCTACCGGATGGTGCAGGTGTTGACCGGGCATGGTTGCTTCGGCCATTACCTGCACCATCTGGCTCGGAGAGAACCAACACCCCAGTGCCACCACTGTGACAATAATGACGACACAGCGCGGCACACGCTCACGGACTGCCCAGCATGGGTAGAACAGCGGGCGGTGCTCTGCGCCACCATCGGAATGGACATATCACTCCCGGCTATAATAACAGCCATAGTCCGGTCGAGTGATGCTTGGAATGCTATGGCCACCTTCTGCGAGCACGTAATCACGCAGAAGGAGGCTGCAGAACGGGTCAGGGAGGCGGACATAGCCGCAGACCCCGTTCGTAGGAGACGCGGAGGGCGCAGGCGAGCCAATCATGAGCGCCAGCTCCCGCCCTAAATAGGACTCGGGTGGCGGGGTGGGGACCCCGTCGCCCATTGCACGAGTCCCACCGGTTGAAGAGCGCCCGGTGCCTCGGGCTGCTCTCCCGGAGGATGTGGCAGATGTAACTGCCGCGCGATGGTTCTGCTGCAGATGCCGCTTACTGGGCCGCTGCAGTTATCGCCTCAGGCGGGTCCGGCGGCCCAGCAGCTTAGCGGAGGAGGAGGCACCTTGGGGTTTTAGTGCGGTAGCCCCGGGCGATACCATCTACGCCCGGGCGAGTCCCACATACCCCGGTGGCCCGTCCCCAGTCCGCCGGGGATCCATAAAGGATTTCCCCAAGTAAAAAAAAAAAAAAAAAAAAAAAAAAAAAAAAAAAAAGGTTAGGTTAGGTTAGGTTAGGTTAGGTTAGGTTAGGTTAGGTTAGGTTAGGTTAGGTTAGGTTAGGTTCCCCTCACCTTCCGCCTTGCACAGATACTCACCGGACATGGATGCTTCGGTGCGTATCTGTGTAAGGTTGCCAGGAGGGAGCCAACGCCAGCCTGCCACCATTGTGGCGCTGCGGAGGACACGGCCCAGCACACCCTAGAGGTGTGCGACAGATGGGCCGTGCAGCGTCACGATCTCGTGGCAGTGCTTGGGCGGGACCTCTCGCTCTCGAGTGTGGTGCGCTGCATGCTCGAGAGCGATGAGGCCTGGCAGGCGGCGGTCTCTTTCTGCGAAGCCGTCATTTCGCAGAAAGAGGCCGCGGAGCGGGACAGAGAGATAGATCCATCCTCTGTTCCGCTCCGCCGGCGTAGGACGGGAGTACGGAGGCGTCGCTTTGCGAACCTCCAATCTCCTGTCTAACGGGGCTCCGGGAGAGGTTGGGAACCTCCCCGGCTTAGCTAGTCCCGGCGCCGAGGGGGACGCTCCAGTTTGCCGGAGTGGCCCCTAATTTTGGTGGAAGTCCGGTCCCTTTGAGAGGGAGACCGGCCGGTCGCGGGGGGTGTCCTGTGTTAGACAGATCCGGGACACTCCCCATATAGCGGCTGAGGGCAATCCGCAGGTGGTTTTAGTTGGTATAAACAGTCGGCGGCCTTCAGCCGCCGGAAGTCCAACATGACCCCCAGGACGACCCATCCTGGGACGGGCATAAAGCCTTTCCCCTGCGAGATCAAAAAAAAAAAAAAAAAAAAAAAAAAAAAAAAAAAAAAAAAAAAAAAAAGGTTAGGTTAGGTTAGGTTAGGTTAGGTTAGGTTAGGTTAGGTTAGGTTAGGTTAGGTTAGGTTAGGTTAGGTTAGGTTAGGTTAGGTTAGGTTGGGGGCCCCCCTCGGGGGGTCACGCCTTGTCGTGGCGAGGGGGCTCAGTACCCCGGCGATTGAATCTGCTGCTATAATTCGCGCCGGGGGAAGCGAAGTGACCTCATCCCGCAACTCCGGTTTGTTTCGTGGCGGGACATATTTGGACGCGGAGGCCGCTTATACTTCACCTTACGTCTGTGTATGGTGACTGTGTAGGGGGCCGCGAGGAGAAAACCTCTATAAAAAATCACGGTGGAGGTGGAAACGCCTGTCAGCGCGGTAGTCCTTAACACTCTTACTTCCTTCTATCTTTTCTGTCTTCTACCTTCCTGTGGCTATGTTCTGGATATCGGGCGAGCCGTAAACCTCGAGAGTATATCGGGGAACGGTGGTCGCTCTTCTGTGAGGGTCCACGAGGAGACAACCTCTGTAAAAAACCACTGAAGGAGGTGAGGAGTACCTCGGGCGATGGGTCCCTCGCCTTGCCTTAATTGGCCGGGCGTTGGACAGGCTGTCTCACGGCCACCGTCGGCAAACTTGTTATCCCCCTAGGTGTCAGTGGTCATGTCTCGCGACCTGGGTAGGACCAAGGGGCTTGCCTTAATCGGCCGGCTCAAGAGGAGAAAACCTCAATAAAAAACCTCAAGTTCCCGGCGCAGAGGTGCGTGGCGTCAGGGGCGCCTGCCCGAAAGGGTAGGTGGCGGGGGAGTATCTCACGTCGTTAGCGGCCAACCCTGGGGATTGCCCGCCCCTCAGGTGTATTAGGGTTACCATGGTACAGGGGTCTCTGCCTTGGTGGACTTTATATTTCCCCCATTTTCGTGGGAATAGAAATGGCTGAACTAAAACTTAAAGACGACATACGGAGAGGAGTTGAGAGAGGAAGGAAAGACGAAGATGTTAGAGCGGAAGTTGTGAAGGAGGAGAAAAGGAAGAAGGACACGAGTAAAGCTAAGGAGCACCTTGGATCAAAACCAGGATCCGCCACCCCGGCGACGATTCAAGACTCCAAAGCTGGCGCTAGCGCTAAAAATGACGACGGAAGAGGAGACGGAGGCAGAGGATCGAGTAAGCCGGTGCACAGCAGCAGGCACGGTACGCCCGAACCGCGTGCAATCAAGGAGGTAGAACCGCGCGTGATACTACCGCGCATAGACTTGAGTAGTCATACATCATATGACTCGGACTCGTCGGTCACCAGCATCATGTCGGTAGATTCTGACGGGTCCTTATCGGAAAGATCCTCCCGAAAGAGAAAGGGAGTCGAAGAAGAGGGAACACCATCCTCCGAGAAAGGAGCAGTGCCCAATGTGAAGAGGGGCAGAGGCCGGCCCCCAACAACCGGCGAATACGTGGGCCTATATAAGGCGAAGGAGTCGCTAAGATTAGCGAAATCAGAGGACGCCCGACGTCAAGAACTCGAGGAAAGGTACGCCCTACTCCAGGAGCAGAAAAGAAAGGCAGATGAGGCCTTGGCCAAGTACACGCCTGAGCAGATAAGAGACTGTGAGGAGATAAATGCCGACATAGCGTCGAGCCTTGATGCGTCTCTACAGACCATCAGTATGGTCGCCGTAAAGTCGGCAAACCTTAAGGGTACGTATCAAAAGTACCTTAAGGATGCGGTGGCCAACGTACGAGAATGCTTCAAAGCATACAAGGAGATTAACATCGGTGAAGAAGTGGAGAGGCTGGAAAAGCAGAACGCGCGGCTCTTAAAGCAAATGGCGGATATGCGCCGGGAACTTGAAGGGCTGCGGCGGCAGGTATCTCGCCCTGCCGCGCAAGATATGCGTCAGCTGTTGGACGAGGTTTCCCGCTCTAACGTGGAAACATTCGGCAACATGCTGAACGCCAGACTTGCCGGGCTGGAAGACCGCCTCCTCCCCGAGCCACGCCGCCGGCCCGCGCTAGCGGCGGACAACCCTCCGAGAGACAAGACCCTGGTTCCCACCGGTAGTAGTGAGCCCACTCAGAGGACATCGAAGGAGAAAAAGAAGAAGGTGCTGAAGCTCCCAAAGGAAAAGACATCAGGAGCAACGTCAAAAGGAGAAGACAGGATAGAAGCGGCTGCCAGTGTAGCGGGCCCAAGTGAGGCCCCAGCTGCACCTGCACCGCCAGCCAAGAAAAAGAAGAAGAAGCGCCAAACAATGGCCGCAAAGGAGGCAGCGCAAGCGAGGGAGCATGTCATCCCCGCCCTCGGCGACGCTCCGTGGACCACTGCTGGACCACGAGGCGCGAATAAAAAGAAGAAATCGACCGCAAAAGCTTCGGTTGCACCTAAGAAGAAGACGCAAAAGCTTCGCCCCCCTAGCACCGCTGCTATTACCCTCACTCTCACGGCGGGGGCCGTAGAAAAGGGGGCGACTTATGCAATGATCCTGAAAGGGGCTAAAGAGAGGATCGTCCTTGGAGATCTAAACATCTCCTCGGTAGGCTTTCGCGTAGCCGAAACGGGTGCCCGCGTCCTAACCATCGCAGGAGAGGGCGCCTCAGAAAAGGCGGATGCATTGGCCAAGAAGTTATCCAGGATTCTTGAGCCTGGAATAGTGCGAGTGGCTCGCCCGGTGAAATCCGCGGATATCCGCATCACCGGGCTGGAGGACTCTGCGACGGTTGCCGATGTGGTAGCAGCGGTGGAGAAAGAAGGAGGATGCCAGGCCGGAAATATCAGGGCTGGAAAGATTGTTGTTGGTCCCAGAGGGGATGGGTCCCTCTGGATGAGTGTCCCGGTAGCAGCCGCCAAAAAGCTTACTAAAGTGGGGCGGCTGCTAGTCGGCTGGGCTTCGGCTAAGGTCGTGCTGTTGGCCAATCGGCCAAAACGGTGCTTCCGCTGCCTGGAGACCGGCCACCTAGGAGTAAATTGCAAGTCCGAGGTGGACCGCAGCCGGCTTTGTTTCCGGTGCGGCCAGCCAAACCACAAGGCGTCGGAATGCAAGGCGACCCCAAGCTGTCCGGTATGCAAATCGGATGACAAAGAGAGCGCCCACGTGTTTGGGAGCAGCTTGTGCCCAGCAGCAAAAAAGCCGCTTCCTAATAGGAAGAAGAAGGCACCGACCAAGGCCCGGGAAAAGTCCAAGGCCGATGGCGCAAGGGCTGATCCATCAGTCCCCGCCATGGACGTAGACGCCTAAGGCCCGTGGGTGATGATCGGGGGATCACCACCCACCGACAGGGCCCCGAGAGTAGTGCTCCCCTATGCCCGGGGGGCCCTCGGAGGAGGAAAGCGGTAGTTCACACCATCGCACAGAGAAGAGCCTGCAGAGGCAAGCACCGGCGGGTCGTGGACGTATGCTCAAGCGTTTCCCATGACCCGGCCATAAGGTGCGAAGGAGGGCATCGTGCGGTTTTTAGTGGGTAAACCCATCGCCAACACAGGCGCTGGGGAGTCCCACATAACCCTACGATGTCCCCCGGCGTCGTAGGGTATTCGTAAAGAATTTTCCGCACGTAAAAAAAAAAAAAAAAAAAAAAAAAAAAAAAAAAAAAAAAAAAAAAAAAAAAAAAAAAAAAAAAAAAAAGGTTAGGTTGGGGGCGATACCGGTTCCTCCAAGGTGGTGTCCCTGGGCAACGCCTGGGTGCGCCACTCCGCTCTCTACACGGGGTGAGGCACTCAGGCGGCTGATCGCCGGTCTTTCTTTCTGTCTTTTCACCACCTTTTTATAGTTGACTCTTCTTTATTTGGTTTATTTTATTTTCTCTACGTTTCAACATCTTTTCTTCTCTATCTTTTCTCTTTTATTTCACTCTTGTGTGTGTGTGTGTGTATGGTTGTATGGCGACGGATTGGCTTTTACGGCCCCTAATCCCCGGTTTGTGGTGCCTGGCCTTGGGATGCGTGGCGAGCAGGTGGCTCGTCCCAAGGGCACCAGGGCAGAATCTCCCTTTAATAGACAAAATATGGAAGGTCGCAATATTAAAAATACTCCCCGGGTGGGTCCCAGCAATGGGGAATCCCACACTCTCGCTTCGGCGGGGGGTCGGCCCTTGTATACGGGGGGGCCAAATACTGCGAGTGAGGAGGAGGGCGCGATGGCGCAGAACAGGCCGAGCTCGGTGCCCCTAACCGCACCGAGAACGGAACCTCTCACCGACGAGGATGTCGATTTTTCGCAGCCCGTCGAGAATGGTAGGGAGCGGCTCCTGCGGCTTCTTCACAGGAAGAAGTTGCGAGGAGATACGGAGGGGCTCGCGCGTGTGCAGCACGAGCGTGAGCTGGTCCTCCCTCCCTCCATAAGGACAGAGACAATGGCGACGGGGAATGCAAGCGCAGTCACACCACGCGTACCGCTCGTGAAGCTCACGCGTGCGCTGCTCCCCGCTCGCCCAAATACCGGACTTGACAGTGACGACTACTTCTCGGACTCCAGCGATATATCTGGCATGTCGCTGGACTCCGAGGGGCTGCCCGTCGTACCACCGGACAGGACGAGCCTTAAAAGGCGAAATTCGGAAGACGACATGGCGCCGCCCATCTCCAAGGGTGCGGTGCCCAAACCAAAGAAGACACGTGGTCGACCACCAACAACCGGTCAATACGTCGGCCTGGCCAAAGCCCAGGCCGAGCTCAATCGGGAGAAGGAGGCGGCTCTGCAGCTTCAGGCTGCAGAGGAAGTCGCCGAGACGCTAAAAACTGCGCGGGAGGCACGCGCTTCGATCCGCGCAAGCCCCGCCGCAACTACCGAAGAAGACAGGTCAGAGCAGACCAACTTTGCTCTGGCCAAGAGTATTGAGACCTCGCTGGCGGCCGTAACCATGGTCGCCACGAAGTCTCAGAACTTGAAGGGCACCTTTCAACGGTGCCTCAAGGAGGCGGTCGCCAACATAAAGGCGGCCGTCAATGAGATGAGAGGTCGCTCTGTAAGCGATGAAATGGCGCGGCTAGAAGCCCAAAACGCTCGGCTCCAGGAGCAAGTGGCGAGCATGCGCCACGAGCTGGAAGAGCTGCGTCGGCGACCATCCGCGCCCGCCGGAGATGAAATGCGTCAGCTGTTGTCGGAGGTTTCTCGTTCCAACATAGAGACCTTCGGCAACATGCTGAACGCCAGGCTGGCTGGTTTGGAGGACCGTCTCCTACCGGAGCCTCGGAGGCGACCACCGCTGGCGGCAGACGCAGCAAACACTTGCGTCAGCGCCGCGCCGGCGGCCACCGGAAAAGAAAAGGCGCCGAGACCTAAAAAGGCAGCGGCGCCCACATACGCGGAAGTGGCGGCACCGAATGCAGCGGCCCCCATAACGGCACCGCAAACAACGGCCCCGCTAAAGCCTAAGAAGGCGAAAAAGAAGAAAAGGCAGACCATGGCTGCGAGAGAAGCGGCGCAAGGGGGGGAGAACATCAACCCCTCCTCCGCCGAGGCCCAGTGGACCACCGTCGGGACACGCAAGGCCAGGAAGGAGAAAGGGGCGGCTAAAACACTGAAGGCCGCCCCAAAGAAGAAGAGAAAGACAAGGCTTCGCCCCCCTACTACGGCTGCAATCACCCTCACTCTTGAGGCGGGTGCTGCGGAGAGGGGGGTGACATATGAGAAGATCCTGCGCGAGGCCAGGGCGAAAGTTGATCTCGGGGAGCTCAACATCCCTAGGCTCGGCTTCCGCCTGGCGCAAACGGGTGCACGCATCTTGTCCGTGGACGGTGAGGGCGCGAATGAGAAGGCGGACGCTCTGGCCGCGAGGCTGCGTTCGTGCTTGAGTGCCGACACTGTGAAGATCGCCCGCCCGGTGAAATGTGTGGAAATGCGCATCACCGGGCTGGACGACGCGACAACAGCCGCAGAAGTCGTAGAGGCGGCCGCCAAAGGAGGAGTTTGCCCGGCCACCAACATCCGGTCGGGCAAAGTTGTAGTCAGCCCCAGAGGCACTAGATCCCTCTGGATGAGAGTGCCAACTGCAGCCGCAAAGAAGCTCATTAGTTCTGGGCGGCTGCAAATAGGCTGGGTCACGGCTAAGGTAGCACTGCTGGCCGCGAGGCCTCGACGGTGTTACAAGTGCCTAGATACCGGCCACCTTGCGAAGAAATGCACGTGCTCGGTGGACCTCAGCGGAAATTGCTTCCGCTGTGGAAAGCCGGGGCACAAGGCGCCTGATTGTGTAGCGGCTCCAAATTGCCTGGTCTGCGAGGCCGCAAGCAAGCCAAAGGAGCACGTGCTGGGGAGCAGTGGCTGCATCGTAGCACCCAAGCCGCCCCCCGGCACGAAAAAGAAGCGCAAGGCTCCCACGAAAAAGGCTCGGCAGAAAAAGCCGTGCCACGGCACAAGGGCGGAACAACCCGCCCCCGCCATGGACGTCGTGGTGGAAGCCTAGACCCGCGGGTGGCGATCGGGGGATCGTCGCCCGCACTATGGGTCCCGAGTGTAAGGCTCCCCTAATGCCCGGGGAGCGCTCGGTGAGGCATGCGGCGGCACACCATCCAGCCGCCACTACAGAAGAGGGCCGGACGCGGCACGCGCCGCGGGGTCGTGGAGACATGCTCGCGCGATTCCCACGGCCTCGCATCGACGCTGAAGGAGGGCATCGCCAGGTTTTTAGTGGGTAAACTCTGTGCCAACAACACCAAGGCACAGAGGAGTCCCACATAACCCCGCGATGTCCCCCGAGCATCGCGGGGTATACGCAACGTATTTTCCTGGCGTAAAAAAAAAAAAAAAAAAAAAAAAAAAAAAAAAAAAAAAAAAGGTTAGGTTAGGTTGGGGGCGGGGGCGATACCGGTTCCTCCTCGTGGTGTCCCTGGGCAACGCCTGGGTGCGCCACTCCGCTCTCTACACGGGGTGAGGCACTCAGGCGGCTGATCGCCGGTCTTTCGCTATCTTTCACCACCTTTTTATTGTAATGTTCTTGTTTTGTTTTATTTTCTTTTGTTTTACTCTGTCTTTTCACCGTCTTTTCTTATTCTATCTTTCTTGTTTTTTGTTAACTCTTTGATGGGGGAGCTCACCCCCGAAAAAAGAGACCGCGACCCGGGGTGTCGGTGTTAGAGATATGGAAGGTCGTATTAGTAAAAATAATCTCCGGGTGGGTCCCAGCAATGGGGAATCCCACACCCCTGCTTCGGCGGGGGTCAGGTCCGCGTATACGGAGGGGCCAACTAGTGCGAGGGTTGAGAAGGAGGCCGCTGCGACGGCGAGTGGAGGAGAGACAGGCGCGACTACGCGCGCGAGTTCGAAGCCGATGCCCCTAACCGCACCGGCGGCGGACTTGCTCACGGACGAGGACGTCGACTTCAGCCAGCCCCAGCCCAATGGGTACGAGCGCATGCTGAAGTTGATGCAAAAGAAAAAGATGCGAGGCGACGCAGATCTTCCGCGCGTGTTACTCACGCGCGACGTGATCATGCCGCCGCCAAAACCCGGATTTGACATCCTGGAGAGAGACAGCGAGGACTATCTCTCGGACTCCAGTTGCATGACTGACATGTCGCTGGACTCCGAGGGATTGCCCGCACCCACCGGACGAACGACCCCTCTAAAGAGGCGGAACCCGGACGAAGACGATGAGGCGCCCTCTACTAGTAAAGGTGCAGTGCCCAAGGCCAAGAGAGGACGCGGCCGGCCTCCAACTACCGGCCAGTACGTCGGCTTGGCCAAGGCTCAGACGGAGCTCAACAGAGCAAAGGCGGAGAGTCTCCGACTCGAAGCCGAGAAGGAGGTAGCGGAGACAGCACGGACGGCGAGAGAGGCGCGAGTCTCACTACGCGCCAGCCCCGCGCCTACCGAAACACCGGAGCAGTCAAACGCGGCCATCACGGCAAGCGTAGAGAGGTCCCTGGAGACCATAGCTATGGTGGCATCCAGGTCCTCCAACCTAAAGGGGACGTTTCAGCGGTTCCTCAAGGAGGCGGTCAACAACATCCGAACGGCCGTCACCGAACTGAGGGGCCGCTGTGAAACAGACGAGCTGCGGGCCCTGGAAGCGCAGAATGCGCGGCTGCAGCAGCAGATCGACGCCATGCGTCGTGAAATGGAGGAATTGCGGCGCCAGGCGACTGGGCCCGCTACGAAGGACTTGCAGCAGCTGTTGTCGGAGGTCTCGCGCTCCAATATCGAGACATTCGGCAACATGCTGAACGCAAGGTTGTCGGGGATTGAGGACCGGCTCCCACCAGAGCCCAGAAGACGGCCTCCGCTGGCGGCGGACAGTGCCAATGTCGTCACCACGCCAGCAGCCGAGAAGAAGAAGGCGCCGAAGGCGAAAAAGGCGCCCACGTACGCGACGATGACGGCGCAGGATGCGGCGGCCCCAAAAGAGGCACCGCCTGTACCTGTCCCGCCAAATGCCCAAAAGGCCAAGAAGAAGAGAAAGAAGCGGCCATCAATGGCCGCTCAGGAGGCGGCGCAAGGGGGGGAGACCAACAACCCCTCCCCCGCTGAGGCCCCGTGGACCAAAGTCGGTTCGCGCAAGGCCGGCAAGAAGAAGAAAGGGGCGGCTACTCCATCCAAAGCCGCCCCGAAGAAAAAGAAAGCGAAGCTGCGCGCCCCCGTCACTGCGGCCGTCACCCTCACTCTTGAGGAGAAGGCTGCGGAGAAGGGGGTCACGTATGCCAGCCTGCTGAAGGAGGCCAGAGCGAAAGTGGATCTTGGGGAGTTCGACATCCCCAAGCTCGGCTTTCGCCTCGCAGAAACTGGCGCGCGCGTGCTCACAATTGATGGTGAGCGGGCGCAGGAGAAGGCGGACGCCTTTGCCGCAAGGCTCAAAACCGTCCTCGACCCGGAAGTAGTAAGAGTCGGCCGTCCGGTCAAATGCGCGGAGATGCGCGTGACCGGACTGGACGACTCAGTGACGGCCGCCCAAGTCGTTCTGGCGGCCTCACAGGAAGGCGGATGCCCGACCAGCTCCATCAGGTCGGGCAAAATTGTGGTGGGACTCAGGGGGGACGCGTCCTTATGGTTGTGTGTCCCCGTTGCAGCCGCTAAAAAGCTGCTCGTAACCGGGCGGCTTCGCGTAGGCTGGGTGTCGGCGAGAGTGGCGCTGCTGGCCGCGAGGCCTAAGCGCTGCTTCCGCTGTCAGGACACCGGCCACGTCGCGGCGAAGTGCCAGTCCTTGGTGGACCGCAGCCGGATCTGTTTCCGGTGCGGGAAGCCGGGGCATAAGTTGGCCGAGTGCGGAGCGGATCCGCACTGCTCGCTGTGCGAGGTCACAGGCAAGGCGGTGGGACACGTGATGGGGAGCGGTGGCTGCGCTAACGCGAGGCCGCCCCCCGCCGCGAAAGGGAAGCGTAAGGCTCCCTCCAGGGCCCGGCTCAAAAAGCCGCAAGCCCAAGGCGCAAGGACGGCTCAACCCGCCAGCGCAATGGAGGTAGAGGCCTAGGCCCGTGGGCGGTGATCGGGGGATCACTGCCTACACTATGGGCCCCGAGAAGAGAAGCTCCCCAATGTCCGGGGAGCTCTCGGAGAGGCAGGCGGCGGCATAACACCAGGCCGCCGCGCAGAAAGAGAGCCGGAAGCGGCACGCGCTGGGGGGTCGCGGAAGAATGCTTAAGCGATTCCCGTGGCCCCTCCAATGGCGCTGAAGATGGACATCGGGGGGTTTTAGTGAGTAAACCCCGGTGCACCTCCATCTTGCGCCGGGGGAGTCTCACATACCCCCGCTGCCCTCCCCCGGGGGCGGTGGGGGATACGCAAAGTTTTTCCCCCCAAAAAAAAAAAAAAAAAAAAAAAAAAAAAAAAAAAAAGGTTAGGTTGGGGGCGATACCGGTTCCTCCCCGTTGGTGTCCCTGGGCAACACTTGCCTGCGCCACCTCGGGGCTCTTTCCTGGGGTGAGGTAGGCACGTGGCTGAACGCCGGTCTTTCTTCTTCTATCTTTCACCATCTTTTCGTAACTTTCTTCTTTTGATTTGTTTTGTTTTTGTTTCTTTCTATCTTTTCATCATCTTTTCTTTCTATCTTTCCTTTTATTTTCACTCTTACGATAGGTGACCTCACACCTGAAAAAAGGCCGCGACCCGGGGTGTCGGAGTTAAGAATGATGGATAAGCGTGATGTAAAAAGTTTCTCCGGGCGGGTCCCGACAACAGTCGGGGAATCCCGCACTGTGCCCGAGTCTTCGGGCACAGTCTGGCCCACGTATACGGAGGGTGCCAACATCACGAGGACGGATGTGGAGGTCGTCACGGAGGCGGTAGATGGAGGAAGAGGCGCGATGGCGCAGTCTGATCCGAAGCTGGCGCACATTACCGCGCCAGCGGCGGATCTTTTAACCGACGAGGAGACGGACTTTTCCCAGCCCGTCGAGAATGGAAGGGAGCGGCTCCTGCGGCTTCTTCATAGGAAGAAGCTGCGAGGAGACACGGAGGGGCTCGCACGTGTGCAGCACGAGCGCGAGCTGATCCTCCCTCCCTCCATACGGGACGAGACATCGGCGGCGAGAACTAGCGGCGCAACTTCACCGCGCGCTCCAGTCGTGTCGCTCACGCGCGACCCGAGAATCCCGCCGCCCCAAGGATCTGACATAGAGAGAGATAGTGACGACTATCTCTCCGACTCCTCGGCACAAAGCGACATGTCGCTGGTGTCCGGGGAGTCCACCGGACTAGACAAGCCTCGCAAGAGGAAGACACCGGATGATGACGGGGTGCCGTCCCTTAGTAAGGGGGCGGCACCAAAGCCCAAGAGAGGACGCGGCCGGCCGCCGACGACCGGCAAGTACGTCGGCCTGTATAAGGCGCAGGTCGCCCTTAACAAGGCAAAGCAGGAAGCTCTTCGGCTTCAGGCTGAAGCCGAAGTAATGGAAGCGACGAGGGAGGTAAGGGAGGCGCGACCATCGCCCCGCGCGGCCCCTGCCCTCATCGCAGACGAGGAGTCGGAAAGAACGGCCGCTGCATTGGCCAAGACCGTGGAGGCTTCGCTGGCGGCCATAACAACGGTCGCCACGAAGTCTTCCAACCTTAAGGGCACATACCAAAAGTGCCTTAAGGATTCGGTTGCGGCCATAAGAGCGGCTGTCGCCGAGATGAGGAGCCGTTCTACCACGGATGACCTGGCGAGACTGGAGGCCCAGAATGCGCGGCTCCAAGAGCAAGTGACCAGAATGGGTCAGGAGCTCGAAGAGCTGCGCAGACGGGCTAACAGCTCCCGCCCACCGGAGGAGGACATGCGTCGGCTGTTGTCGGAGGTCTCTCGCGCAAATATAGAGACCTTCGGCAACATGCTGAACGCGAGGCTGGCCGGTCTGGAGGACCGTCTCCTACCGGAGCCCCGAAGGAGGCCTCCGCTCGCGACAGATGTGGTCCGGGATGACGTAGTCCCGACACCCGAGCTGAGCGTTGAGGCGCCGAGGAAGAGGGAGCGGCCAAAGCCCAAAAAGACTAAGGCCGGGGAGAGTAATGTGGCAGTGGCAGATACGGTGGTGCCAGTACAGGCCTCCAACGCACAAGGGCCACCCAAGAAGAAGAAGAAAGGCAAGGGGAAAAACAAATCCCTTGCCGCTCGAGAGGCCGAACAGGCGAGGGCCTCAACATCAGCCCCGCCTACGACGGACGCCCCGTGGACCACAGTCGGGTCGCGTGGGCGTGACAAGAAGAGGAAGAGTAAAGGGGCTGCTGCCAAAACGACAGCCCCCCACAGGAAAAGAAAAGCGAGACTCAAACCTCCCAAGACGGCGGCAATCACCCTCACTCTAGAGGCGGGGGTGCTCGAGGAAGGGAAAGTGACATACGCCTCCATCCTCAAGGAAGCGAAGAGCAGGATCAGCCTGGCGGAACTCGGCATAACGAAGGTCGGGTTCCGCCTGGCCGAAACGGGCGCCCGGATCCTGGAAATATCGGGAGAGGGGGCCCAAGAAAAGGCGGACGCCCTGGCCGCGAGGATGGGGGCAGTCTTGGACAAGGAAGTGGTGCGGATAGCCCGCCCGGTGAAGCGAGCGGAAATGCTGCTCACCGGGCTAGATGACACGGTGACGGCCGCCAACGCTATAGAGGCGGTCGCCAGAGAAGGAGGCTGCTCGGCCGGCGAGGTCCGGTCGGGTAAAGTAGTAGTGGGCCGAAAGGGCGTAAGATGCCTCTGGCTTTGCGCGCCCGTGGCGGCCGTCAAGAGAATAACGAACTCTGGGCGGCTGCAGGTTGGCTGGACATCGGCGAGGGTAGTGCTGTTGGCCGCGAGGCCAAAGCGGTGCTACCGTTGCCTAGACTCCGGCCACCTTGCTGGGAAGTGCCCGTCCCCGGTAGACCTCAGTGGTCGATGCTTCCACTGCGGAGCACCGGGTCACAGGGCACCCGACTGTACAGCCCCCCCGAACTGTTTCGTCTGTGAGACCTTGGGGAAGCCAGAGAAGGGGCATGTGCTGGGGAGTAGTGGCTGTTCACTGGCCAAACCGCCCCCCAGCACCAAGAAGGGGAAGGCTCCTCCAAAGGCTCGGCCACGAAGGCCAAGAGCCGAAGGCGCAAGGGCGGCTCCGCCCGCCCCCGCCATGGACGTAGAAGCCTAGGCCCGTGGACGGTGATCGGGGGATCACCGCCCACATTGTGGGCCCCGAGATGGACAGCTCCCTAATGCCTGGGGAGCTCTCGGGGAGGCAGGCGGCGGCACTACATCCAGCCGCCGCGAAGAAGAGGGCCGGACGCGGCAAGCGCAGCGGGGTCGTGGTAGTAGTATCACGCAGTTCCCATGACCCCGCATAGGCGCAGAAGGAGGCATGGAGGGGTTTTAGTCGGTAAACCCTGGCGCTGATCATCACCACAGCGCCGGGGGAGTCCGACATACCCCTGCCGCCTTCCCCCGGAGACGGTGGGGGATACGCAACCGTATTTCCCCTCCTAAAAAAAAAAAAAAAAAAAAAAAAAAAAAAAAGGTTAGGTTAGGTTAGGTTAGGTTAGGTTAGGTTAGGTTAGGTTAGGTTAGGTTAGGTTAGGTTAGGTTAGGTTAGGTTTTTTTTTTTTTTTTTTTTTTTTTTTTTTTTTTTTTTTTTTTTTTTTTTTTTTTTCCACAGACTCATGTGGTCCGTGCCCTTATTTATTTTCTTTTATTTTTATTTGCTTACATATTTGTGCGTCAATTTCTAACAATGTTTATTTTTTGTGCCCTGAGGGGGCCTTTTGCCCTGAGGGGGCTTGTACCCTGAGGGGGCTTTTTGCCCTGAGGGGGCTTGTACCCTGAAGGGGTTTATGTTGTCTTCGCCACCGGTTGGTGGCTGATGTCGTCTTTTCGGATGTCATCTTTTTGAGTTGGTTGTCATCGTTGGCTTGATCTTCCGAGGTGGTGTCATCTTCTTCTTTCTTGGAGCGTCATGGAATTATGGCCGAGACCATTTTGCTGATGGTGGTATGGTCTCTGTTCTTGATTGCCATTTGCATGTTGTATTCCATGACGGTCTTTGGTGACACATTTATTACTCCCTTTATTAGTGTGCCCAACGCGTCATCAGTGGTATCTGCGAAGTAGATGAATTCCTTCGTGTGACGCGTTAGGGCAACCACCGCATGTGAGGCGCTGTCGTGTAGTTGTATCTTCTTCCTCTGGTGTTTTACGACGTAAACTCTTTCGTAACACAATCCCTGTGCCTCGTGTATGGTGAGGATTTTGGAACCTTCCCCTTTCCCGTACCCTAGGTCTTTTAGGGTTTTCTTCTCTACTTGGGTGTAGGTTAGAAGTAGAGTGTTGGGCTGGTTCTTAGGGATCTCCTCCCCCGTCATGGGTTTTATCGACAGGGATTTGATGATGTTGCTTGAGGAGTAGATGCCTTTGTGGATTTGTTTAAGAGCGAACGCTGCATCTTTTGGGCATCTATGTGTACATAGTAGTTCTTGGGTTACGTCTGTGAGGTGGTTTGGGCGGTAGTAATAGAGGGTGAATAGATTATCTCGATCTATGTAGGGCAGTTGGTTGATATCCCCTATGAGAAGCAGGTTTTTGGCCCCGATGATACGCACAATCATTACAATTGATCCGAAGTGATTCATTAGTGCCTCGTCCGCGAGGAGCCTGGTGCATTTTAGGCTTTCGAATCCCTTTCGTCCATTTGCAAGGACTGATGCCATGGTGCGTATTCTCTTTTTCGCCTCTTGTCCTGCTCTCTGTGTGATCCTCTCTATTAGATCCTTCTTCGCCTCTATTGTTGTTGTTACAACTACATCTTCCTCTGCGTTGAAGTTGTTTATTATCCACGTCG
Organism: Glaucopsyche alexis; assembly: GCA_905404095.1. NCBI lineage: Eukaryota > Metazoa > Arthropoda > Insecta > Lepidoptera > Lycaenidae > Glaucopsyche > Glaucopsyche alexis. Next base: position 23,461,125 of record FR990056.1, read on the forward strand.
TTTTCCCACATCCCGGAACTCCGTTGACCCAGCTTATTTCCGGGATTTCCCAATTGTCGGGGGGATCTACTTCGGACAGAGTATCTGCTGTTTCTAGTATTCTGTCCTCCAGCCATATTTCGGTCCCTTTGGTGGTGATGACAATTGGGTCTTTTGGTGGGGTGTCAAAGACGGGATTTCCTCTCCTCTTGGTCCTGTCCTCGTTTAGAAAGACAATACCTGATGTGGCGCTGTACGCTGCCATGTGGTGTGTCATTTCTTCTCCTCTCAGAACGGTCGATGTGGTGTTGTTGTAGACCGTTGCGTTTGACTCTTCTAGTTGGATGTTGAGGAGTCCTTCCTTCTTGAGTTTGAACGACTTCATTATGTCTTCGCATTCCTTGGTTTTCACAGTTTTGGTAGCCGTTATTATGGCTATGTACTCAAGGAATGCGTTGATCATGTGGTCCTCCAGTCGTTCCGCTTTTCTGAGGGAGGGAGGTTTGACCAGACCAAGTTGGGCTTGTGTTGGTTTTGCGGTGGGTACTGACTTATATTTCTTCGGGGCTCTGAGAAATTCGTTTAGCGCTGCCGCTTGCGTATCTGGGCTTCTGAAGGTTTCCGGTCTTAAGGGTGCTTCTTCTTCGAGATCTTCTTGAGGCTCTCTTCTGAGGGATAGATTTTCTCTTGTGGCCAGCCGGTGTAATTGCTGGTCTACCCTTGAGCTGGTTGCCTCGAGGTGCGTGGATCTTATTACGCCTTCTCGCTTTTCAGCTATCCTTTGTTTCCGTTTTTCCTTTTCTTTTTCGGCCCAGATATCTGCGCTTGATTTTGGTGTCTCAGTTGATGTTGATGGCCCTGGGAGTGTTGTTGTTTTGTTCTCGGAAGATTTAGGTGGAGATGGAGATTTCCACTTTGTCAGTTTGTTTATTTTGTCCTTTATTTTATTAATTATATTAAACCTGGAGTTGGGGTTGAGATTTTTCTCTGTCTCCGAGGTTTCAGCATTCGGCTCTCCGATCTCTTGGTGGCTTGTTAGTGGGATCCGTTTTGGTGGTGAGTTTGGTACGAGGAAGCTAAGGTCTTGTGTTCTTCCTTCGTACATTACCACTTCGTGTCTCTCGGATGCTCTGACGCACCCGAGGTAATCCGCCACTTCTCCTCTGTCGAAGTCTACCGTCATGGTGTCTATGCTGATTATCCTCGGCCCGATGGTAGTGGTGTTGGAATCTGCTATTTTGGTTAGGAACGAGCATGCTCGGGCGAATTGTGTCTCTTCAGGTGTCCTGTCGAACAGCAGCACTGATTTGTTTTTTGTGCGTACTATCCGACACCTTAGCCCGTCGATCTCCGCCTCGCCCAGTTCTTCGTACTTCTTCCGTTTCATGCTCGTTCTGGTGACGCTTCCTTTGAGCAGTAGAGCCAGCCCGGGTGATATGGCTACTCTTTTTGTTCCAACACTAGAGCAGAAACTCAACCCCAGTCTCTCGTAGTTGTTGTTCATAAACAGAACCACTTTCCTTGTTCTTATGCTCGGAGTTCCCTTTTCTCCGTCACTTAACCATTTAGGTATATTGAAGTGAGGAGTATCCGGTCTTCTTTGATTTGGAGCAGTGAGTGTAGTGGTGTCTGTTTCTGTCTCTTGTTGATTTTCAGGTTGTTCGCGATCTTTATGTCTTTGTCGCGCGATTTTGAAGATGTTTTCTAGGTAGGTCAGGAACACTTGTTTAGACCTCTCGTCATCCAGGAGTTTTGGTATGTCGGCTTCCTGCAGATTTGTGTTGAGGTGGTGTTCAACGTCGTGTCTTTGGTGCAGGAAGCGTGGACAGTCGAAGATGATGTGCCATACCGTTTCTTCTATTTCTTGATCGCACTCACATCCAGGGTTGTTTACCAGTTTAAATCGGTGCAAGTAATGTGCGAATGCACCGTGGCCGGTCATGGCCTGTACGTGAGTGGGTGTTAGTTTGGTTGTTCTTGTGAAACGGTACGACTTGGTGATGTTCGGTAGAAATTTCCTTGTAGTTTCTCCGGTTTCCGCTGCTGTATATCTGTCCTGCCATCTTTGGATAGACTCTTGACGGATCTTCTTCTTTATGTAGGACAGAGGTGTTTGGTTGTAGTCCGGGTGGTCTTTATGGGTGAGAGCGGCCTGTTTCGCCAGCTCGTCAGCTCGTTCATTCCCGGACGTTCCCACGTGCGCGCGTAGCCAGAAGAATCTAATTCTTCTACCTTGATCTTCGATTTCTTTAATGTTTCTTTTGATGTCCGCCGCCAGTTGAATCTTCGGTTTTGGGTTTCTTATCAACTCCAGTGAGGATCTGGAATCACTTAGGATGTTGACCTCTCTGTGATTGCTCCTCTTTACCATTTCAACGGCTTTGTGTAGGGCGAACATTTCTGATTGAAACACTGTGCAGGTTGGATCGAGCGACAGTTGGACGTTTTCTTTTTCGATACCGTTTTCCCACCATGTCACGGCGGCCCCTGTTTTGCCCTCTATTTTACTTCCGTCTGTATAGACTTGAGGGCCCTTTATTTGGTGTTCTTCTATTGTTTGGGGTTCCATGTTTTCCAACTTCACGAAGGTGGTTGTTATGAGGTCGGATGGGTGGGGTAGGGTAAGAACATCGCATGGTGTTTGTAGGTTCTTACCAGGTGGTATGTAGTCACTCGATATACCCTTCTTGGTTTTGTACAGGGCTGCCGCTTCTTGGATTCTTATGTCTAGCGGCAGTAGACCTGACAGTGTTAGGGTTGATGTTAGTGATGCTGTCCTGTATGCCTTGCAGATCTTGATTGCAAAGCTCCTCTGGATGGAATCGAGTAGGGTTTTTGTTTTGTTGAGTTCTGTGGCCGGGGCCCAGACACTTGCCGCATACAGAATGATCGGCTCTATTACTGAGATGTAGATGGTTCTTATTATTTCTCCGTTAAGTCCCCATGTCACCTTTGCCGAGTGAGCTATCTGCTTGTAGATGCCCGCGGCTTTCTTGCACACAGATGCTACGTGTGATGAGAAGGTGAGGGTGCGATTGATGGTTACGCCTAGAAGTTTCATCTCTTCCACGAGGTTGATCTTAACTCCGGACATATGGATTTCTGGGAGGTCCAGCTTCAGCTTCCTTGTGAGCAGCATTGCATTTGTTTTGTGTGCTGCGAATTTCAGCTTGTTCCGCTTTCCCCATCTTTCTACGGTCCGGAGTGCGTGGTTTGCTTTTTCTTCTATGGCTTGTACGCTCGTTTCGGAGAAAAGTAGAGTGATGTCGTCGGCGAAGGCTTCGCACTGTACTTGACTGTTGGTGAGTTCGTCAAGTAGTGGGTCCAATATTATGTTCCAGAAGGTTGGTCCTCCGATTGATCCTTGGACGCAACCTTTGTTGGTTCCCTTTGTGCTTTTCTTGCCGGCGTAGTTTACCTCTATACATCTATCCTGCAGGTATGAGCAGATCATTCTGTATATGTTGGAGGGGCATCCTTTCTTTATTAGTTGGTGTTTCAACGTTGGCCACCACGCATTGTCGAATGCGCCTTCTATGTCTAGTGAGACTAGGAGTACTATTCTCTTTTTGCTTTCAACTTCCTCCTTGATTTGGTTCACTAGATTATACAGCGCATCCTCCGTACTTTTCTGTGGGATGAAGCCATATTGGTTTTTGTTTAACGTCGGGAGTATGTGCCATTGGACTCTATTGATCATCAGTTTTTCAACTATTTTTCCCAATATTGATAGGAGTCCAATGGGTCTGTACGATTTTGGTTGTGTGTAGTCTTCTTTCCCAGGTTTCTTGAGGATGACCACATGTGCCTTTTTCCATTGCTTTGGGAAGTGTTCTAGTTTTAGGCACTTGTTCGCCAGTTCTAGGAACACCTCCGGGGCACTCATTATGGCCTCACTGCAGATGTCGGATGTGAGTCCATCTGGGCCTGGAGCTTTGTTTGGGTTTAGAGCCATTAGGATGGTCTCTAGCTCCGCCATGGTGAAGGGTGGGTCTTTCTCTTGAAGATGTTCTTCTGGGTAGTGTGATCTTACTTGTGTGTGGTAGTGGGAATCGTTTTCTTCCGTATCATCAGGATAGAAGGTTTTGGCCAGGAGGTCCGCGGATTTTTGCGGACTGAGCGTTTTGCCTTCTGTGTCTCTTAGTAGTACGCTTTCCTGGTGTCTTGCTGTCTTCCTGATGATCCTGTAGATGCCGTCCCACATACTCTCCTTTTGTTGTGTCGCACAGAACTCCTTCCAACTCTTCGTTTGTGCCTCCTCCATCTTCTTTTTATACTCCGTTTTTACGGCTCTGTACTCTTCGATGACGTGTTGCATTCTGGTTGGTGCCGCATTTCGTATTCGTCTCTTCTTCCTGAGAACGTCCTTTTGGAGGAGTTCTAGAGACTTATTCCACCATTGCGGCACTGGCTTTCCTCGGTAAATACCTATTTTCGGAATTGTGGCTTCACAAGTTTCCTGGATGTTGTTGACGTAGGTATTTATGGTTTCTTCCAATTTTGTTTTGGTTGTTATGTTTTTTCTTATTTCCTCTTTGTTGATGTTTGTTTCTACTAGAGACTTAGTGAAAGATGTTCTGAACGCCTGCCAGTCTGCCTTTTTGGTGTTGTATTTCCGGGTGGATGGCCTTTGGGTTTGTTGTGGTTTCCCTTCAAGCCTTACCCGGAAAGTGATGGCGTTATGGTCTGATGTTGTGGCGTCCCTGTTCACTGTCCAGTTTTCTACCTTTGTTAGTAACGGCAGGCTGCACGCCGTGACGTCCACTATACTTGTGTACATTCTGCCGTTTCTGTCCGTCTCGAAGGTAGGTGTGTCTCCAGTGTTGAGGATGTGGAAGTCCATTTCGTCGAGGAAGGTGGAGTAGGCGTGTCCTCTTTGGTCTTCGGATGCGCTGCCCCACCAGTGACTCCATGCGTTCACGTCACCTGCCACTATGATGTTGTTGGTGGCGAGTTTCTCTATGGTGTTCCTGACTCTTGTTATGTTATGTTGTATATTCTTTTCTCCTTCGAAGTACACCGATATGAGTCCAAGCTCGATGTTGGCCACTTTGATCTTCACCGCTGCCTCGGTCTCCGTGACCAGTTGTGGATCGTGCAACACTTCCATAGTGTCACCGAATATCACGACGGCGGCTTTGTTTGGCCCTTCTCTATTTACGGTACACTGGATGATCTGTGTACCTTGGTGTTGTTTGAGTATACCTGCACTTCCTACGTATGGTTCTTGTAGTAGGGCGATTGAGATCTTCTGTTCTGCGGCCAGCTTCATTAGCTCAAGTGTGGCCGTTTTGGATCTTTGCAGGTTGGCTTGGATGACTTTTAGGTGTTGTTGGTTGTTCGAAGGAGATTCTGTCTCGGTTTCCGTGATGTCAACCTTAGCAGAGATAGGATATCTTTGCACGTGCTATATTGTCCCATTTGTGCCTTTCTGTGCACTCGCTGCTGAATGCTATGTGCGCAGTGTCTAGAGGCGCCGCTGGTTTTGATATGGTTTTACAATTGTAGCACGTGGGAGGTTTGTTTGCCTTTCGGTCTCCGCACTCGTTCCAATCGTGGGTGTTGTCTCCGCAGTAGCTGCACCGACTTTTTTCCTCCTCACAGATCTTCTTCGTGTGCCCGTAGCCTAGGCATTTAGCACACTGTATGAGGGGTGACTGGTCCTCCACTGGTCTTCTTTGGAGGTCTATGTAGACCTTACCCACTTCAAGGAAATTTTTATGGAGTATCGGAGACACCTCCAATACCACGTGGCACTCCTGGGTGTTTCGTGCCCGTTTCCGGTATTTGATCCTTAACGTCTGCTCTTTTTCCTCGACCCCGTTGAACACCTGTTTGTTTTGTGCCTTGAGGTGTTCTATGATTTCTGGGTCGGTGTGGTATGACAGCACGTTCTTTATAATTAGGAGAGGGTTGTTCTGCCGCGCTCTCTCCTGCTTTAACCTGTCGCACGTTTGTAACCTCGATGTTATGAGCTGGAGATCTTCTTTAGTTCCGCAGCTCAGCACTATCTTCTGGTTTTTCACCTTTCGCATGTTGTCGACCCTGGCCCCCGTTTTCTTGGGGTCTAACACCGTTCTGATGATCTTCAGGGTCTTTTCACATGTGTCCGATGCCTCCTTTGAAGATATGATGATGCTGTGCTGCTCTCTCCTTGTAGGTGGTGGTGGAGGTTTCTTCGCAGCTTGGGCATAAGATGGTTTTGCCTGGCTCTTCATCATCTCGACCAGTGCCATTTCCGTGCCTAGGCTGATAGCTGGTTGTGGGGGTATCTCCGATTTTTCCGTTCTCAGGGACTTTATTTCCGATGATACCGCCTTCAGCCTTTCGGTTATTGGTTCTAGATGTTCTTTCATGTTTATGGCACCGGTACTTGGGCCAGTTGGTGTTTGCTTTATTGCTGCGTTTACCTCTTCCAGCTGTGAGGCTATCTTTTCCATTGACTTTTTTAATTCTTCTTGGTTTGGTGGGTTGTTGGTGAAAGACATATTTTGGAGATCTTTGATGTCTTTTTTGTTTTCTTTTTGTAATTTAGTGTTTGTTTCCTCCATCTTTTGGATTTGTTTCTGAAGGTTTTCTATTTGCATTTTTAGGTGGGACATCTCCGGTTTTAGTGTGTCTACCACTCTGCTGTCTGTTTCTGATGGTTCTTTTCTTTTTATTATCTCGTTTGTGATGGTTTTGGCGAGATTTTTAATGTTGGAGTCTATTTGTGGTGTCATCCTGTTGGTTTCCTTTATCTGTCGGTGTGGCTCCTGTGTCTCGAATTCTAGCCACTTCCGCACGTCCTGGGTCTCCTTCAGGTTGGCTACCATTGACTCTTTTAGAGACATTATTTCGTTTGTTAATGTTTGTATTTGTTTGTTATGGGCCCTCTCTATTCTCACCAGTTCTTGGGCATGGCGGCTCCTTTCTTTCTCCAGGTTGTATTTGTGTCTGGACCTGGAGTCTGAAAGAGACAGCACTGTTTCATATAGGGATTGGAGTGCGTCTAATGCTGTTAATTTGCACTCCTTCTTCATATTTCCCGCTTGTTCCAGTGCTTCTTTCCCTTTTTGCAGCATGGTGTTCGCTGCTTTGTTGGCCGCATCCATTTCGATGCCCGTTCCTCGTCCCGTTGTGAAGAGTAGACTTTTCCTCGACGTTCTTATGCGGGATACCTCCGAACAGACTGACGATTCCGATAGACCGGATAGCTCGTCTTCGTCTTCGGATAAAATCGGGCGGGGTGGTAGTTCCGCTTGTTCCCACATTTGGATCTTCTCTAACGTCTCTCTGGATTGATCTACCGGGCTCCCCTGATCTTCTGGGGTCTGTGTAGATGTTAGCGCTGGTGAGAGTTTTGGGAGTACTGCTTTGGCTAGCACTTTCTCCCTGAGGGATCTGCAGTAAGTTTTTGCTGGTTGTGATGTACTCGGCGCCGTCGCGTCTGGGTTGGATTTCGACGATTGGGCCGAGTGGAATGTCTTTCCGGATTTTGACGACATCTTTGGTCTTTTGTGTGGGGTGTCGTTAGCACGAGGGTTGGGGATTTTAAGGTGGGGTATAGGTTTTGTGGATGGGGGCTATTTGGTGGGTTGGGTTGGGGATTTGGATGCCTTGGGGGGGTGTGGGTTTATGATGTGAGGATATTTGAAATGGGGGGGGGGGGGGATTATGAGGGGGGGGTGTTGTTCGTAAGGAAAGGTTGTAGGGCTCAAAAAATTTTGGGGGGAGGGGAGGGTGGGGGGAGGTAAGGTTGGGTTTTGGAGTTTGTTGGGTATCCCTCAAGTATCGTTGGAAAGTACTTTTCCACGGTACCTCGCGCTATGGCTAAGGTACACCTCGAGGGGGAGTTTTGGGGAGGTGTTACTCGAGAACCGATGGAGTTATTCCACGGTACCTCGCTCTAAGGCTAAGGTACACCTCGAGATTTAACCTCTTGGGAAGGGGGTGAGGATGGTCTTGGGTTTTGGGGTTTATCTCGGGTCCCGTTTACAGAGGAATCTGGTGCAGCCAAATTATAGGGCTCGTTCTCCTGATTCCAATGATACCCCACTTGAGGGGTCTAGGGGACCAGATGGCTGAGATAATCCTCGAGGGGAAAATTGAGGATGGCGGGTCAGCGGGAGGGGTACTTTATAGGAGGGTGGGGGGTTTGACGGAAGTTTTGTGGGAAGGTGGTTGGTGAGCCCAAAAAATTTTTTGAGGGGGGGGGGATGAAAGGGGTCTTAAGGCGATTGGCGGGGTCAAAGTAAATTTTGAGTGGGGGGGAGGGGGGGTCTTGGGGTTTTTTGGGTATATCTCGGGTCCCGTTTGGAATTTAGGGAATCTGTTGGAGCCAAATTATAGAGCTCGTTCTCCCGATTCCAATGATACCTCACTCGAGGGGTCTAGGGGTCCAGATGGCTGAGATATGCCTCGTGGAAAATTCGGGGGTGAGGGGGGGGGGTGAGGGGGGGAGGTTTCGTGGGAAGGCGATTGGCGGGGTCAAAAAATTTTGAGTGGGGGGGAGGGGGGGTCTTGGGGTTTTTTGGGTATATCTCGGGTCCCGTTTGGAATTTAGGGAATCTGTTGGAGCCAAATTATAGAGCTCGTTCTCCCGATTCCAATGATACCTCACTCGAGGGGTCTAGGGGTCCAGATGGCTGAGATATGCCTCGTGGAAAATTGGGGGGGGGGGTTGACGGGGGGGAGGGGGGGGGGGGTTTCGTGGGAAGGCGATTGGCGGGGTCAAAAAAATTTTGAGGGGGGGGGGGGGGGGGGGTCTTGGGGTTTTTTGGGTATATCTCGGGTCCCGTTTGGAATTTAGGGAATCTGTTGGAGCCAAATTATAGAGCTCGTTCTCCCGATTCCAATGATACCTCACTCGAGGGGTCTAGGGGTCCAGATGGCTGAGATATGCCTCGTGGAAAATTGGGGGGGGGGGGGGGGGGTGAGGGGGGGGGGGGGGGGGGGGGGGGGGGGGTTTCGTGGGAAGGCGATTGGCGGGGTCAAAAAATTTTGAGGGGGGGGAGGGGGGGGGTCTTGGGGTTTTTTTGGGTATATCTTGGGTCCCGTTTGGGATTTAGGGAATCTGTTGGAGCCAAATTATAGAGCTCGTTCTCCCGATTCCAATGATACCTCACTCGAGGGGTCTAGGGGTCCAGATGGCTGAGATATGCCTCGTGGAAAAATTGGGGGGGGGGGGGGGGGGGGGGGTGAGGGGGGGGGGGGGGGGGGTTTCGTGGGAAGGCGATTGGCGGGGTCAAAAATTTTTGAGGGGGGGGGGGGGGGGGGGGGTGACTTTGTATAGGGGGTGGGGGTGGTTTGGAGTTAAAAGGTTGTTGGGTTTAGGTGGGGTGGGTGTGTGTTGATTATGATGATGATGTCTTGGTACGGGTGTTGTGACGTCAGAGGTAAGGGATGATTTGAAGGGGATGATTTGGGGTTGGGGTTGGGGTTTTTGGAAAGGGCTCCTCGTGCTGATTTCGAGGATACCCCACACTTGGTGTCTCCTGTGTATCCCCTGAGTACGCTGTTGGTGTTGTGTGGTACCTTTGGATGGTGAGCTGGTGGGCGCTCGAGGTGTCCTCAGTACTGCTCCGTAGCACCTTCGTGGATCCTGCTGTCTTGAGACTTACACGTGTTTGAGGTTGAACTCGTGTGAACTCGTGTAACCTCTTCAAAACACGTGGAATTACCGCGTGGTTTTAGTATTTTCGGAGCTTAATACCTCCTATAGTCCTGCGCGGATCTGGTGGTGTGATACGTCTCCAGACAGCTCTCGGCGGCGGGAATCCTGTGGTTTTTGAGGAATTTGGGGGACTTACTTGTCCCGCGAGTTATTCCTCTGCAAAGTTGAGGTCTTATAACTCTGCAGCCAGGTCTCCGATGATGTTGTCTCCAATGATCCGGGTGCTCCACACACTAACTTAACTTTCTGTGCACTTTATTTGAACTTTTTCGCAAAATTGACGCACTTATGAATTTTTAACGCGGAGCGACGTGTTGTTCCGTGCGAGTTTGGACGCGTACTGGGTTAGGTTAGGTTAGGTTAGGTTAGGTTAGGTTAGGTTAGGTTTTTTTTTTTTTTTTTTTTTTTTTTTTTTTTTTTTTTTTTTTTTTTTTTAAAGTTCCCCCAACCAGTGGCTAGGACAATTGTTTGCTAATTACATTTCTACTTGTATATTTGTCTACATAATACTTTTACAATTTTTTACTTGTCTTTTAAAAGCAGTACATTTTTCATGTGTTGTCGTTTTACATTTTTCGTTTTTTAATACATTAAGTTTGCAATTACGTTCTTGCAGGCACAATTCATCAATCCAGTTATTGCATTATTTCTTATTTCGTTGCTCTCATTTTTATAGTTACATGTCTTGTTTCTTTAACATTTCTATTATTATTTTACTGAACATTATCATTTTATTTTCTACTTATATCTTAGTTTAACAATTTCTTGCATTTTACAGTTTTAATGGATTACATTTTCATCATTATTATAATATATACTATTACTCTGTGTTCTTACAGTTTCCTATCCATTTATCACTTTTGTCTTACTTGTATGTATTAATTCTATATTTTTTGTCTTATTTCTCCACTCTTAATTTACTTAACATAAATCATTTACTTTTACTATTTTCTACTTACACCTTATCTTTACATCTTTTACATGTCTGCGTTCAGTCCGGAACGGCCGCCCCGGATAGTTTTGCACGAAAAGTTCGTATACGAAAAACCTTATCCTGCAAAAAACAGAGTGTGTTTACCCCATGGCGCGTCATCTGTGCAATGGTGTCAGTTTACAATATTTTATGGAGATATATACAGGAAATGTACGATGCTTGTCATGGTTTTATGTAGATTTGATATTTTCTACTACTGCTATATATGCTGGTTATGGTTATCATAATCATATATATGCTAAGTACGTTATATTTTTTTTTTTTTTTTTTTTTTTTTTTTTTTTTTTTTTTTTTTTTTTTTTTTTTTTTTTTTTTTTTGCATAATACATCCCTATCGTCTCTCTGTCATCGTCTAACTAGTAGTAATTGCTTTCTTATTAAAACATTTAATAATAAAATCAATTTCTCACGTAGACTTGTACCTGGCACCATTGATTTACTGCTCATCAATACTGTACGCAACCGTTGCACGCGCCATGGCGTCCCACCTCTGTCGGACCGGACATTCCGCGCTGAACGCGTTGTGCTCAACGTTACTTAATTCTTCTTTACTACAGTTAATGCATTGTGCCTTGCTACCGGATCTCAATGACTCACACTGAGACTGGTGGTGTGCCCCCGAGCAGTGGCTGCACTTTTCCTCGGCGGTGCTACAGAATCGCCTACCATGCCCGTACCCTAAACAGCGCGAACACTGTATTAGGGGGGACTGGTCTGCGACCCGAACTCGCTGCATATCTATATATAGATAGCCCGCTCTGGTAAAGGACCCCCACATCCCCGGAGACACAGCCAAGACCACGTGCTCAGTGTGCTCATCTTTTCCCCGCTTTCTATATTTTACCTTGATCCTATCCTCCTTTCCGTCCAGGTTTTGCTGTATGAGATGCCTGTTTTGTGTTTTTATTGCGTCAATTATGTCGTCATCTGTATTTGACTTTAGCACCCCATACAGCACTACCTGCGGATCCTTGTTTTCAATGTGCTGCACTTCCAGTGTACCTCCACTTTTTTCTATTTTGTCCTTAACCCGATCTCTATCATTCTTATCCCTGAGCCCTATGACAACTTTTCTCCCTTTTCCTTTTCTAATTCTATCTATTTTTAATCCCTCTTTCCTTGCTTGTATCAATTTTCCTACTTCCGCTACAATCTCTGTCCCTGTCATAAAGTTTTCTTTGTCCGTGACTACTATGGAGTGAAGGACCGTGCGCTTCGGCTCCGGTGGCGGGGTTTGGGTGTCTCCTTCCCCACCAACCACACTCGCGTATGTCGCTGCTTGTGGTCCCGTCGGGGCGTCGGTCCCACACTGCTTCACTAATTTCTCCATTCTCTCCACATTCTCCTTACTCTCGCTGATAACATTCTCGCTACTCTCCCTTACCGTTTCACCTATCAAGTCCACTATCCGATCTTTCGTCATCGTGACATGCTCTTTTATTCTATCTATTCCATCCTTGCTCTCACCTATAACATTCTCACTACTCATTTTTACCGTATCGCCTATCAGATCTACTATTCGTTCATTCGTCATCGTTACATGCTCCTTTAAGTTGTCTATTTTATCCTTGTTCTCACTTTTCACGTCTTCGCCATTCATTCGTATCCAATTTTTAATATCTAAGACTGTTTTTCCATGTAAATCCTCCATATGCTCTTTCAGGTTATCTATCCTTTCATTCATCAACTCTTTCATTCTTCTATACACTTCTATTACTACCTCCCTACAGTCACATTCACTCTCTTTCCCGTCTTCTCGCGGTGCGAAAGCATGTACTCCACACTGTATTTCTACATCCCTAGTCTCCTTGTTTTCTTTTACCTTTTCTGTCATCTTTCTACTTTGTAAATCTATTTTCCCCATGTTGATTGATAGTTTTGTTAAATTATTTGCTAAACCAGACTTTAACTCTCCCTTCATGTTCCTAGTCTGGTTTAGCAAATATATACTATTTTTGACCGCATTTTTTGTTTCTTCCAGAAGGGCGTCGAAAGGGTCTGCGGATTTTTTGACACTATACTTATCCATAGGGCTGCCACTAGTATCTGGTGTTTCCGTGGATAGTCGCATTTTACTACTACTCAGGTCTACCGTTTTGTTTAGCAACTGGTTTTCATGATTGCTGGGATTTTTCATTTTCGGGGTATGTAACATAGCCATTTTTATTTGAGAATTTGTCTGGCTTTGGTTATTTAGTTGGGGGAACGCGTTATTGTATAAATGTAAATTTAAAATAGAATTTTTGATATTTATTAAAATTGTAAAATATAATATCTTAACCTAACAGCTGCTCTAATAAGACACAACTGGTCAATATATGTGTAAAAAGTATATATTAATTTATTAATATAGTCCCTACTACTATAGTCTATCAGTTGCTCCAATATGGTAGCAAACTGGTCCTGTGTGCGATGCGCACTTGTCCTTAATACTATACTTAACCTAGCAGCTGCACCAAAAATGATGCAACTGGTCTTTATTCTTATAGCTAACTTAAGACTGGGAAGATTTTATGTTACTATTTAGATTTAAGCTTACTCTTTTCAGGTACCTTAGTCTGCAGGTCTTCTTTTCTTCCGGTTTTTTCCCCTTCAGATTTTCCCTTTCAGGTTTCCCTGCTCCGGTTTTCTTTCAGGTAGTGCTTCTTCTTCTGGTCCTGATCTTCCCTATACCGAAAACCGCGTCCCTCCACGACTTCCAGAAGCCGAGTTACGAGCGTCCAAACCCGGTGACCTTGAAAAACCAAGATGGCGGCGGTGGATCCTGGTTTCTCCGACTTGTTGTTATAGCCTTCTTTCCAGGTATCCCAATGAAGAAAACCGCGTCCTCCTGCGACCTTCAGGGGGCGAGTTATGGACGGTTTAAGTTTTTCAATATGGCCGCCAAGATGGCCGCCGATATTTTCTTTTCCCTTTATCTCCGGAACGGTTTGTCGTAGAGGGGCGGTGTTTGGGTTCTTTCGTTTTGCTTTCTTCTTGTCTTCCCGGCTGTCCAGATATTTCCTGGATTTGGGCACTGGAACGTCGATGTGCTCCAAAAATGCCCAAACTTTGTGTATGGGTAGCTAAGGTCCAGCCCTTGCCCCCAGAAGAAACCGCAGTCTTCTAGGCCCACCAGAAGTCGAGTTATTTCAGTTTTTATCGGCCCTTTGACAGTTCGACAGCTGTCAAAGTCAATGTTCAAGGGCCGATATCTCCCTAACCGTGCGTCGCAGGTGGGTCCTGTTTGGACTTTTCTGGCAGGTCCTCCTCTCCTCTATCTATTTCTGTGGTTTATTCGCTAGAAATTTTTGGCCAAATTTTTTGCGATTTTTGGGTCGCTATCTTATGGGCACGTTTGCCTGGTCTCTAGGCTATCCGAAACCGCAAACTGCGTCTCTCTAAGTCGCTCCACTCCTGAGCTGTGGCCGTTCAAAAATTTACAAGATGGCCGACAAACGTCAAAGTTGAGTTAAAATCGGCTGTAACTCCCCTGTATAGACTCGCATCAGATCGCGGTTTTCTTCTACAGGGGGTTATCGTACCTTAGGCACTTGCTGGTGGGGGAGTTTGGGGGGGTTCTATTTCCCCCTTTTTCCCACTGGTTTTGAAGTTTGTCGGCTTCTCCTGGTCACGCCCTCTTGAATGAGACGTCGCACGTTGCTGGGCGCCTTATGGTTCGGGAGCTATACACGCTTAAAGTTTTGCCAAGATGGCGGACAAAATGGCTGCCGTGCGTTTTTCTGCAATAACTCCCGTTCCAGCGTACCTATCTGCTCGTGCGAGGTGTCTGGTGATTCGTCCCGATGTCTGCTTTGTGGTAGTGCCGCTTCTATCCCGATCTCTCCTGTCGCTCCAGAGTTATCCTGCTTTATTACCTATTTTGCGCTATCTCTGCTCCTGTTGGTCGTAGAGCGTCAGGGTTTGCGCCGTCTGGTAGGGGGCGACGTCCTCTAAAGGTATGCTCTTGGTGTTGGCTCGTGCGGCCTCTGGTTTCTGTGCTACCACACTTTATCTAGAAAAAGGGTTTCTCGTCTCTACTGAAAAATTTGTCCAGGTGGGGACTTACCCTTTTTGTTGGGGTGTTTAGTCGCTAGCGAGCAGCTAATTTAGCGCTACTTAAAACCCACGCGTCTCTGGTGGTTTTTATGTGGTTGTCACTTAAAGTTGGAATATTTAATATTCAATGACTCACCCCCTGTATGCGCAAAAATTTTTTATTTTCGCGGATTAGTTATCCTCTCCTGTGCCGCCTTCTATTTCATCTCAATCCGGTGTTCAAAAGTGGCGGATTCACCCACCTCGTGGGGACGCCAAAAACTTAAACACAAGGTCACTGGCACTTGCACTCAGTCTATAATTCTAATTTTCACAACACATAAAAAGGTCACTATCCTGCACAATGTCCACTAAAATTTTTAAAAATCCGATAATAACTTTTCTTTTAATTTCACTTTTAAGTTTTTAAAATTTTTCACTTTTAGTTTTTACAGGTTTTTCGCACTTTTTTGTTTGAGTTAAGCTTCGACACAATCACCCGCGTGTGGGGGGCACCGAGACGAACGTACCGGTACTTGGATCATCAAAATCGGAGCGTTTTAACCCACTTTTTTTTTTTTTTTTTTTTTTTTTTTTTTTTTTTTTTTTTTTTTTTTTTTTTTTTTTTTTTTTTTTTTTTTTTTTTTTTTTTTTTTTCGATTTTAAGGTGCGGAGCGATTGAAAAACGATGCTTCTCGGACCGCAGACGGCGTGAATATGGTTAGGTTAGGTTAGGTTAGGTTAGGTTAGGTTAGGTTAGGTTAGGTTAGGTTAGGTTAGGTTAGGTTAGGTTAGGTTAGGTTAGGTTAGGTTAGGTTAGGTTAGGTTAGGTTAGGTTAGGTTAGGTTAGGTTAGGTTAGGTTAGGTTAGGTTAGGTTAGGTTAGGTTAGGTTAGGTTAGGTTAGGTTAGGTTAGGTTAGGTTAGGTTAGGTCAGGTTAGGTTAGGTTAGGTTAGGTTAGGTTAGGTTAGGTTAGGTTAGGTTAGGTTAGGTTAGGTTAGGTTAGGTTAGGTTAGGTTAGGTTAGGTTAGGTTAGGTTAGGTTAGGTTAGGTTAGGTTAGGTTAGGTTAGGTTAGGTTAGGTTAGGTTAGGTTAGGTTAGGTTAGGTTAGGTTAGGTTAGGTTAGGTTAGGTTAGGTTAGGTTAGGTTAGGTTAGGTTAGGTTAGGTTAGGTTAGGTTAGGTTAGGTTAGGTTAGGGTTAGGTTAGGTTAGGTTAGGTTAGGTTAGGTTAGGTTAGGTTAGGTTAGGTTAGGTTAGGTTAGGTTAGGTTAGGTTAGGTTAGGTTAGGTTAGGTTAGGTTAGGTTAGGTTAGGTTAGGTTAGGTTAGGTTAGGTTAGGTTCCCCCCGATGGTTGCACGCCTTGTCGTGGCGGTGGGGCTTAGTAACCGTGGACTGGTCACCCACGGTGAAGCTAAGAGGCAACCGGGGCCGGCCTGTTTGCCGCCGGCTGGCCCGAGGAGGGCGCTCCCAGCGGGCTGAACATGCCCGCAGAGGACGCGCGTGGAGGTGGGACCGCAGAAGAAGAGGAGTGCCGGTATTACGGTGCGCCGTTCTCCCTATCTTCTGCGGCCGTGGAGGGATCGCAGGGGGAGAGGCGTGATGGTATTACGGTACGCCACTCTCCCTACCCCCTGCGAGCTGGCGGGGCCGTTCCGTCGAAACGGCGTTGGTGGGGCCGCAGAGGAAGAGGCATGTCGGTATTGCGGTGCGCCGCTTGCCCTATCCTCTGCGACCGAGGTGTGGTCGGTGGCAGAACCACAGACCTGATCTGCCACCGGATACCAGTTTATCTGGTACCCATGGCCTCCTAGTAGCAGACTCAGGGGGAGTCTGCTACAGTACTGGTGGAGGCCGAGTAGGAAGCGCACCTAATACCATCTGGTGTGCCCATCGTGGAGGGCCTTCGGGCTTTCAAGATGGAGCCGCTTGCAGGCGGCTGCCGCCGACGGGGTCGCGGATGTGTGTATCGTTCCCGTGGCCCCGTCAGAGGGCGGTGAGGAGGAAGATGGGGGGGTTTTTAGTGGGTATACCACGAGTCCCACATCACCACTTGGGTGCCCCCTGCGCCTGGGTGGTATGCGTAAAGCATTTTCCCCCCCGGAAAAAAAAAAAAAAAAAAAAAAAAAAAAAAAAAAAAAAAAAAAAAAAGGTTAGGTTAGGTTAGGTTAGGTTAGGTTAGGTTAGGTTAGGTTAGGTTAGGTTAGGTTAGGTTAGGTTAGGTTGGGGGCGAAACCGGTTCCTCCACGTGGTGTCCCTGGGCAACGCCTGGGTGCGCCACTCCGCTCTCTACACGGGGTGAGGCACTCAGGCGGCTGATCGCCGGTCTTTCGCTATCTTTCACCACCTTTTTATCGTAATGTTCTTGTTTTGTTTTATTCTGTTTTGTTTTACTCTGTCTTTTCACCGTCTTTTCTTCATCTATCTTTCCTTTTTATTTAACTCTGGTGGGGGAGCTCACCCCCGAAAAAAGAGACCGCGACCCGGGGTGTCGGAGTTTTAATGATGGACAGTCGCAACAATAAAAGTATTCTCCGGGTGGGTCCCGGCAATGCCGGGGAATCCCACACTTTGTCTTCGGACAGAGTCAGGCCCGTGTATACGGAGGGGCCAATTGCTGCGAGGGAGGATGAGGCGGTCGTTTCGGCGACGGAGAGAGAGAGTGGAGCAAAAGCGCAACGAGACCCGAAGCCGGCGCACCTTACCGCGCCGGCGGCGGAATTACTGACCGACGAAGACGTGGACTTCAGTCAGCCGCTGCCCAATGGCAGGGAGCGGCTACTGAAGCTCATGCAAAAGAAGAAGATGCGGGGCGACAAGGATCTGCCGCGCGTGCTACTCACGCGCGATGTGATCATGTCGTCGCCGAAACCCGGATTTGACATACCCGTTAGAGACAGCGACGACTATCTCTCGGACTCCAGCTACACAACTGACGTGTCGATGGACTCCGAGGGATTGCCCGCACCCACCGGACGTACGACCCCCCTGAAGAGGCGGAACCCGGACGAGACAGAGGCGGCGCCGTCCACCAGCCAAGGTGCGATTCCGAAAGCCAAAAGAGGACGCGGCCGGCCGCCAACGACCGGCCAATACGTCGGTTTAGCTAAAGCTCAGGCCGAATTTAATAAAGAGAAGGCGGAAAGCCTAAGACTCCAAGCCGAGGCCGAAGTTGCCGAAACGGCGCGAACAGCAAGGGAGGCGCGTGCGTCTATCCGCGCTGCTCCTGCTACACCGGAAGAAGACAGATCGGAGCAGACGAGCTTGGCTCTGATGAAAAGTGTTGAGACTTCGCTAGAGGCCGTAACCATGGTCGCAGCGAAGTCTCAGAACTTAAAAGGCACTTTCCAACGGTGCCTCAAAGAGGCGGTCGTGAGCATAAGGGCGGCCGTCACTGAAATAAGGGGCCGTTCTATGACGGACGAAATGGCGAGACTGGAGGCGCAAAACGCGCGGCTCCAAAGGCAGGTGGCCGATATGCGCCAAGAGCTGGAGGAGCTGCGCCGGCAGGCATCCCGCCCCGCCGAGCAAGACCTGCGACAACTTTTGGATGAGGTGTCGCGAAAGAATGTGGAGACGTTTGGCACAATGCTAAACGCAAGGCTGGCCGGACTAGAGGACCGACTCTTGCCGGCGCCTCGAATACGGCCGCCACTGGCAGCAGACAGTGTCGGTGCCACACCATCAACGGCACCGACGAAGAAGGCGCCGAATCCTAAAAAGGTGACGGCGCCAACATACGCGGAGAAAGCGGCACCAAGTGCGGCGGTCCCCCCAATAGAGTCACCACCTGCACCAGCCCCGCCTTTGCCCAAGAAGGCGAAAAAGAAGAAAAAGACGCGGTCATCAATGGCCGCTCAGGAGGCGGCACAAGGGGGGGATAACACCAACCCCTACCCCGCCGAGACCTCGTGGACCAGAGTAGGTCCGCGTAAGACGAAGAAGAAAGGGGCGGCTACAACAGCCAAAGCCGCCCCAAAAAAGAAGAAGAAAAAGGCGAAGCTTCGCCCACCCACTACCGCGGCGGTCACCCTCACCCTGGGGACGAACGCGGCTGAAAGGGGGGTGACGTACGCGAAATTGCTGAGCCAGGCCAGGGCGGCGATCGACCTCGGGGAACTTGGCATCCCCAGGCTTGGTTTCCGCCTGGCAGAGACCGGAGCGCGCGTCCTTACTATCGCTGGTGAGGGCGCGCAGGACAAGGCGGACGCCTTTGCCGCGAGGCTTAGGACGGTCCTGAACCCGGAAGAAGTTAAGGTCGGCCGCCCGGTAAGATGCGTTGATATGCGCGTATCCGGGCTGGACGACTCTGTGACGGTCGCCGACGTCATCCAGGCGGCCGCCACCGAAGGAGGATGCCCGACCAGTTCCATCAGGTCGGGCCAAATTGTTGTGGGACCAAGGGGAATTGCGTCTCTGTGGATGCGCGTCCCCATCGCGGCTGCGAAAAAGCTTCTCGGCTCGGAACGGCTGCGAATCGGCTGGGTCTCGGCGAAGGTGGTGCTGCTGGCCGCGAGGCCTAAGCGGTGCTACCGATGCCTTGACACCGGCCACCTTGCGATGAAATGTGTGTGCTCGGTTGACCTCAGTCGGATGTGTTACCGCTGCGGGAAACCGGGCCACAAGGCGGCTGAATGCGGGGCAGCTCCAAATTGCCTCATATGTGACGCTGCCCAAAAGCCCAAGGAGCATATACTGGGGAGCAGGGGCTGCATCGCAGCAAAGCCGCCCCCCAGCAAGGACCGGAAGAGGAAGGGCCCCCCAAAGGCTCGGCCGCGGAGGCCAAGAGCCGAAGGCGCAAGGGCGGAGCAACCTGCCCCCGCCATGGAGGTAGAGGCCTAGGCCCGTGGGCGGTGATCGGGGGATCGCCGCTCACACTATGGGCCCCGAGAAGATAAGCTCCCCTATGCCCGGGGAGCTCTCGGAGAGGCAGGCGGCGGCATTTCATCTGGCCGCCGCAAAAGAAGAGGGCCGGACGCGGCACGCGCTGCGGGGTCGTGGAGCTATGCTCGCGCGATTCCCACGGCCTCGCATTGGCGCAGAAGGAGGGCATCGCCAGGTTTTTAGTGGGTAAACTCTGTGCCGCCAACACCAAGGCACAGAGGAGTCCCACATAACCCCGCGATGTCCCCCGGCGTCGCGGGGTATACAGAACGTATTTTCCTGGCGTAAAACAAAAAAAAAAAAAAGGTTAGGTTAGGTTAGGTTAGGTTAGGTTAGGTTAGGTTAGGTTAGGTTAGGTTAGGTTAGGTTAGGTTAGGTTAGGTTAGGTTAGGTTAGGTTAGGTTAGGTTAGGTTAGGTTAGGTTAGGTTTTTTTTTTTTTTTTTTTTTTTTTTTTTTTTTTTTTTTTTTTTTTTTTTTTTTTTTTTTTTTTCCACAGACTCATGTGGTCCGTGCCCTTATTTATTTTCTTTTTATTTTTATTTGCTTACATATTTGTGCGTCAATTTCTAACAATGTTTATTTTGTGCCCTGAGGGGGCCTTTTGCCCTGAGGGGGCTTGTACCCTGAGGGGGTTTTTTGCCCTGAGGGGGCTTGTACCCTGAAGGGGTTTATGTTTTCTTCGCCACCGGTTGGTGGCTGATGTCGTCTTATCGGATGTCATCTTTTTGAATGGGTTGTCATCGTTGGTTTGATCTTCCGAGGTGGTGTCATCTTCTTCTTTCTTGGAGCGTCATGGAATTATGGCCGAGACCATTTTGCTGATGGTGGTATGGTCTCTGTTCTTGATTGCCATTTGCATGTTGTATTCCATGACGGTCTTTGGTGACACATTTATTACTCCCTTTATTAGTGTGCCCAACGCGTCATCAGTGGTATCTGCGAAGTAGATGAATTCCTTCGTGTGACGCGTTAGGGCAACCACCGCATGTGAGGCGCTGTCGTGTAGTTGTATCTTCTTCCTCTGGTGTTTTACGACGTAAACTCTTTCGTAACACAATCCCTGTGCCTCGTGTATCGTGAGGATTTTGGAACCTTCCCCTTTCCCGTACCCTAGGTCTTTTAGGGTTTTCTTCTCTACTTGGGTGTAGGTTAGAAGTAGAGTGTTGGGCTGGTTCTTAGGGATCTCCTCCCCCGTCATGGGTTTTATCGACAGGGATTTGATGATGTTGCTTGAGGAGTAGATGCCTTTGTGGATTTGTTTAAGAGCGAACGCTGCATCTTTTGGGCATCTATGTGTACATAGTAGTTCTTGGGTTACGTCTGTGAGGTGGTTTGGGCGGTAGTAATAGAGGGTGAATAGATTATCTCGATCTATGTAGGGCAGTTGGTTAATATCCCCTATGAGAAGCAGGTTTTTGGCCCCGATGATACGCACAATCATTACAATTGATCCGAAGTGATTCATTAGTGCCTCGTCCGCGAGGAGCCTGGTGCATTTTAGGCTTTCGAATCCCTTTCGTCCATTTGCAAGGACTGATGCCATGGTGCGTATTCTCTTTTTCGCCTCTTGTCCTGCTCTCTGTGTGATCCTCTCTATTAGATCCTTCTTCGCCTCTATTGTTGTTGTTACAACTACATCTTCCTCTGCGTTGAAGTTGTTTATTATCCACGTCGTTTTCCCACATCCCGGAACTCCGTTGACCCAGCTTATTTCCGGGATTTCCCAATTGTCGGGGGGATCTACTTCGGACAGAGTATCTGCTGTTTCTAATATTCTGTCCTCCAGCCATATTTCGGTCCCTTTGGTGGTGACGACAATTGGGTCTTTTGGTGGGGTGTCAAAGACGGGATTTCCTCTCCTCTTGGTCCTGTCCTCGTTTAGAAAGACAATACCTGATGTGGCGCTGTACGCTGCCATGTGGTGTGT